>JAOWBW010000464.1:283035-883035 GCA_026119855.1 Campanula takesimana
AAACACAACAAACTTTGAAATAAAAACACATCATCTTGGCGTGGCAACCAAGGATTAAAGCGAAAATAACTGAAACTTATTCAGGGACTGAGACGATCGAACACGTTCGGATAAGGACCCGTCGAGATTTCTCCCCTTGATTCTCAGAGTTCGTTGCATCAGGCGGGTGTTCCTTGAAGTTGAGCCCCGACATTTCTGCGGCGTCCGGATCGATGACCGCTGCGTGGTTGACTCCCGCCAATCTGATTCTGGAAAACTGTCGGCCCTGTTATCTGGGAATAGTAATCCCCAGACAGAATTTCTGACCTACGAGCTCCAGTACCAAAGCTGCAATGGTAGCGGTTTCTTCAGCAATTTGAGGCCCAACCACTCAAGATATTCCAAAGTGGGTTCATAAAATGTGTCCCCTTCATCCCCGGCGCCTGCCTCGACCGATGTGGCACCATTCTGATACCAAACCTCTTTGATCAGTTGCATATGTTGGTACTCACCGGCAAATATCTGTGATGGGGAAGGTCAGAAAAGAGGATCCCTTGACTTGTCCGAACTGGCGAGCCACCCGTTGGCCCAAGTAGAAAGTGGTGAGCGAAGCCCAGCCAGCCAGATGAAGGAATGACCCGCACTCGTAATGAGATACCTGCTCAAACCCCAATGCGGAGGCACCCACGTGATGTCTGCGATGTGATCCGCAAAAGTGTCCAAACACTCCTTGACGGTAGTGCAGTTGTGCCTGTATAAACCTCGCCTTAGAAACATAGAAGGGGTATAGTCTGGATTCGACACTGGCCGAATGATCTTGAGATGCTCCTGAAGCCAGATCTGCAATAGAATGGGGCTGCCCGACGTGAAAGCATCACCTCGGGGATAGTAGCCGTCCAGCCCATGCAAAGTCTCAGCAAGAGGACAGTCATCACGTTGCCGGAACCACGCTTGCAAGAATCAACGATGTCCACCATCCTTGAGTCGATGAAGCCATCGTAAGAAATGAAAAACATCTCTGCAAATAGGCACATAACCAAGGCAAAGTCCCTACGGTCGGAGTACACCGGGTTATGAGGGTCAGCCTCGCCAAAGGTTCGGGGAAGCAAGTAATTCAAGGTGGGTCCATGAAGGAGAACCCTTGAGAAGTCAATATCAAAGCCGAAGGTTCAAGAGCCACCGAGCAGGTGTCCTGCGGGAAGTGGGCACCATGGCCTCGCCGTAAATGGTATGCCTGTAATGGCGCAGAATTCCTCAAAGGTGGACACAGTTCGTCTTGATTGAAATTGAACAAGTGGGTCCGGGTGACCAGAAAACAGAAGCACGCGGATCATCTCCCACTGAATGGGAAGCTTCCTCAGAGTAAGAGCAACTTGAAATATAGTTTTCTTCTAGCACCGCTCGTACATTATTTGAGTATGAATTCACCCAGCAGTCGAGTCCTACCGGTATTCTTCGATGTTACCAGGGTTTGGCCAAGATTAGCCATTTAGAAGGGAAATGAGCTAAAGGATGCAAAGCAGGAAAGAGGAGAAGTTGGTTGGTGTGAGAAATAAGAAGAGCTCCCCCTCCCCTTTATAACCTCCCAAAAACTCGTCCTAAATCATCATTATTCCAAAAGGGGTTGTTCCCCGTCCCCCCCTAGCCAAAAGCAAGGTTCGAAAAGTCAAAAAACCAGCAGAAGGTGTTAGTCGTCCGTACGACGGCTCTTAGAAAAGCTGACATTTTCCTGTCCTCATCCCTAGGCATTGAACCTTGTCCCCTTTATCATGAATATAACCGCAGCCGCCCTCTGAAATCCGGGCTTGATTCAGTGTTGGTACTTAATCGCGAGTCGGTGTCATTAAAAAAAAAAAAAAAAAAAAAGAGTATCCGGAATTTCAGAATAAAAGGAAAGATGTGTTCGGTCAGAATAATCCAATTTTATCTGTGTGAATCACATCTGCCACTGCATGCAAAGCTAACTTGCAGATCAACGGACGAAGCCGATCCTGTTATCCTCCCAATAGCAAAAAAAGAATCAGTCGGGGTTAAAACAGCACCAGTGGAATACACAAAGCGGTGGTCTCTCGCTTAAAAAGTACAAAAATCTCATCACACAGCAAAAACAAAGGCAGAAGAATCTGGACGGCGCAGAATGCAGCGTATCCTTGATTTTAGTTTGTGTACATAAATGGCTTCAGTTGTTTATTGCCCTCAGTTTTCTCGAAAGATCGGGATTACTTCCCCGAACTGCGCAACGTCGTAGGTCCCCCTTTTGAAAAGATATGTTGTTCCAGCTTGGTCTTCTCCGGCGCCCGAGATTACCTCCCCGAACTGCGCAACGTCGTACGTTCTCCCTTCATGATTTCCATCCCTTTGCAAAGAGAGATCAAATCTCAATGCACCCTTTACTCGGATTGTACCTTGCGTCAACCCTTGAGTCGTGTTGGTCTTAAACCTTCTCTAATTGTTCGAGTCGGTTCTAATCAGAACTACGACTCGACTTGATTCCCACGGCGGGATACGTAGGCAGTTCACAACGTTGGACTCAGTCGCCAATTCTCGCAATTTGTTGGTCAAATACCAACCCCCCAGCAAAGAGACTTCGCTTCTCAATGCAACTCCCCAGCAATGCTATGTTGTTCCACCCTGGTTTTCTCGGGCGCCGAGATTACCTCCCCCGAACTGCGCAACGTCGTACGTTCCCCAGTTGAAGTTATGTTATTCCACCTTGGTCATCTCGGGGGCCCGAGTTGTACCTCCCCAGAACTACGCCACGATTTGATTCCCGCAAGGGATACGTAGGCAGCTTACCTTGGTGAGCTCAGTCGCCCATTCTCATAACCATGTCTCAATGCCAACCCCCATCCCCAGCAAAGAGATATCGCATCTCAATGCTACCCCCTGCTTTAAATTTTAATAAACCTGAACTACGTTTGGTCTGATTCTCGAGAGAGATACGTAGGTAAACTGGGAAACCGGAACCGACCATTGTCTGTGTTTGATTGATAGTTTGAGTTAGAACTACGGAGGCTTGATTCTCGAAAGAGATACGTAGGAAGTCCTACCTTGGACCCAGCCGTTACACCTAGACGAGATCGAGTGTCTCTTAGTGAATCGTAGAATCCCTTTAACCAGGAGATTCGACGAGGGGCTCTGTAGATACCCTGATCACTCACCCCTAAAACCCCACCTTGAATCGGTCTAAACCCGAAAATTGACCTAAAACCCTCGATTTGGCTGTGCGGGACTGCCGTGAGCCTTATCGGTGCATCGAATGGATAAACGGACTTCAAATTCATGATCAGAGCGAAAAAACGAGCAAACAGGCAAAAAATTCGTTTTTCGAGGTGCGGGACCGGAAACGGGGCCCGCAACCCCCCGAACTGCTCGCTGTTATCCATTCTGTGCATTAAAAATATATTATTACCTTTCCTTGCTAATTGACATATTTCAGATATACCGGCGTGACCACAAAATTATTCCAAGCAACTTTCATGTTGGGCCCGCGGACAACCGGGACACCGGAGCGCGCACGACGGAGCGGAAAGCCGGAGCCGGAAAGATGGTTATCCAAATTGGAAAATATCTCAAAATATCTTATCAACTGGTCAAGAAGAGCAAAAAATATATTATTGTCGTTCCTTGCTCAAAAATATTTCAGATATACCGGCCTGACCAGAAAAATATTCCGAGCAACTTTCATGTTGGACTCGCGGACAACCGGGACACCGGAGGCGCGCACAACGGAGCAGTTACGGAGCGAAAAGCCGGAGCCGGAAAGATGGTTATCCAAATTGGAAAATATCTCAAAATATCTTATCAATTGGTCAAGAAGAGGAAAAAATATATTATTGTCGTTCCTTGCTTATAAAAATATTTCAGATATATCGGCCTGACCAGAAAAATATTCCGAGCAACTTTCATGTTGGACTCGCGGACAACCGGGACACCGGAGACGCGCACAATGGAGCAGTTGCGGAGCGGAAAGCCGGAACAGAGATAAGGAAGATGACTTTAAGCCTTAGTCAAGAAGGACAGATGATGAATCCACCAATTTACAACCTCCCCCCTCCAAGTTACAACCAATTTACCACCTCCCTCCTCCTATATACACCACTCTCATCCATTTCAAAAAGAGACACAAAAAACAAAAAGAAAAAAAAACCCTACCATCCTCCACTCTCATTCTCTCTCAACAAGAACACCACCACCACACCATCACCACACCACCACTCATACACCACCCCTACACCACCCATAAATCACCAAACAAACCACAAAAAACACATCAAAGCCAAAACTTTGATCAAACACAAAGCAAAAAGAAAAGAAAAAGTCTTCCCTTGATTGACAAAGGGAGCACCCATAATCTCAAAAGCTAGGTAAAACTCTATGTAAACCTTGGCTTTTTAGATATGTAAGCAATATTGGGAGTGATTTGGAACCTAGTCAAATAATGACTAGGTTTCCTTCATCTTCCATGTTTTTTTTAGCTTTGTAAAGCTTTGTTTATGTATATAAATGGTGATCATGTGATGCTAATACTCAGTTTATTATGTTTATATATGTTCATAATAGTCATAATATTCATATGCTTTAATTTGTGTATGAAAATCTTCATGTTTCTCTCAAAGGGCGTAAATCTGCCCTCTTTGGCTTTCCTTCATGATCATGCATGTGAAAATCATTATTTGTTGAGAAATAGCTCTTGGATAATGTTGTTAACATGTTAAATATCAAAGTCCTTGAGTTTCATGCCTTGGTTTGAAGATATAGTAGTGTTTTGAGGTCTATAATCATGCCTCATATAATCAGTTTTTACTTTCTGTATAGAATCTTGATTTTGATGAGCTTGTAAATCCATCTTAGAATGGTTTTCTGGTTTAGGTCAAAGAACAAAAGTTGTTCATAACATGTTGAAATATATGATCCTAAAGTTTCATGTTCATATTCCATGCCTAGATCATATGTTTATGCATAAATTTGGGTCTCAGTGATTCTGAGTTGTTTATTCACTGTGGTACCTTGCTGTGTTCTTGGGCTTCAAACTTGATGAAAAATAATTTTATGGACAAAGATCAAAACATGGATTTTGTTCTACACGAACTCAGGATGATTATAATATTTTTTATACATTTTTTGGATCACTGTAAGTTCTCCTTTCAAACATATGTTTCAAACTCAAAAATTCAGATTCTGCACTTCCAGTTTCTGACATTGAAATGTCAGAAACATTTTGAACCACTAAAACTCATCCTATGAACTCCAAATTTTGGTATATTCATGTTTTATGCGTGTTATTCAACTTTTGTTCTTTGGGTTTGTCAGATTCCCAAGCTAAGATGGTGAAAATTGGTGATAAACATGCTAAGGTTTCTGTTTGCCTTTTCTGGGCTGAATTTTGTGATCAACTTTATTGCATGTGTTTGGGGCCTAAACTTGGTCCAAAAAGTCTACAAAAACTCCCTTGTGATCCCTAGTATTCAGGGATTAACCCCCAATTTTTATTTTTGGAATCGGATTGATTTTAGGACAGGTACGACGGCTCGGGGACGGAAAGTGTCACCGAAATCAACAAAAGCACCGTCGAGGATATTTATTATTATTTGTGGGATTTGTCTCCCCTATTTTTTGTATATGTGTAATTGTGTAATCTCCCCTCCCGTGGATGTATTATTGCTTGATATGATCAAAACCATTCTTGAAAACCAATCGGGGAATCCACTCAAACCGAGTTCCCGGTTGTGAATAAAAATGAAACTTCCTAGAATAGGAAGACCTCCATATATATTTCATCACCATTTTTTGGTAGGGGATAAAATCCAAATTAAAAGGCATAAAATTGAATATAAGTGGCACGCATATAGAGACCATCACGGGCGAGAAGAGTGCCTAACCCCTTCTCTTCTCGTAACTTAGCCCCCGAACCCATTTTCTCAAAAAAGGTTTTTTCTTCATTTTTCCTAAAATCAAGATGAGGTGGCGACTCTTGCAATCAAATCACAGCATCAAGAGGAAACCATTGTGTGAGAACCGAGCGCATTTCCAAAAGCGCATCAGCACGAGACGGGCGCGAACCGCTTTCACGGGCGGTCATTTCGCGGTGATCCGATCAATCTCGGGCGCGGGCTCTCACAATTACCCTTATGGAAATAATACCCAATTTCCTTCAAAACACACTTTTTCCAACAATATGTTGCTCACGTAGGCACACAGTTTCAATGTATGATGATTAAGGTCTACTCCATCCGTCCCAAAATGATCTTCCCACTTTTTTGTCGTTACTGTGTATGGACTTTGAGCAATATATAATTTTAGGTTGACTCAATTATCCTAATGAAAATTTAAAGCTTGTTATTGATAATATTATTGATGGTGTATCAATCGCAAGTTTCAAATTTTCATTAGCATAATTCAATCTACCTATGTTTATTGCTCAAAGTTCATTTGTATTAACAGAAAAAAAGTGGGAATATCCTTTTGGGACAGAGGGAGTATTAATATGGGGTTTCTTATACATTTGGAGTACTTCTATGTTGTGATGGAACTACAAAGATTGGTTCTGGAGTTCTATGTCTGAGCAGTTTCCTGGGGAATTCTCTGGTTATGAACTAATGGTATTTATATGCATTGGTGTTGCCAAGACTTTCCTCGATATTCGTAATTGTTATATGCTGGATAAATACTTTTGGGAAATTTTGACAATGGCATGAGCGTGTATTTGTTTTAACACCTGCTACTTAACATTAGGGCGTTTAATATGAGCAGAGCATTTATCAAGTTAACAGTCCAAGTCATATGGGCCTTCTTGTGAATTAGCCCATTAGAGAACTCAAGCCCAACATAATTTTATTTAACAAGCAATTGTCAGTTTCTGTATTTGTGATAGAAAAGAAAGTAAAATTAGAGACTGCATTTTGAGCTGTCCTATAATAAGGACTGTTAAAAGAATAGTGTCTCAAAAATTGTTAAATAGAGACTATTGGTATGTGCTGTCTCAAAAAGACTAGTCTCTAAAAGTGATTTTTTTAGTAGTGAGAAGAAAATTGAATTCCTTTAATCTGTTGAATTGATTCATTTCTTGATCATGTTCCTTTCTCTTTTAATTAAATCGCTCTTTTTTCTTGTTCAACTTCTCAATGTACACACTTTTGATGTTTCTTTTGCTTGAGTAACCTCTCCCAAGGTGTTGGAATCTCATCAACTTCTCAATGTAGACGAACTAAACCAAATATGTGCTTGATTTATTCTGTTAATTTAGATGTTAAAGTTGGAATTAATGCCACTATAGTACTACTCCCTCCAGTCCCAAAATAATACTCCCTCCGTCCCCAAAGTACTTGTAGTTTAAGGGGTTCAAGTTTGTCCAAAAAAGGCGGGCTCTCCAATCTTCTTCTCCATCTCCATCTATGCTGGTGTTTGCTTTCACTGTTTTTTTTTTGTTTTTTTTTTTGTTTTACTATTATGGATTCATTTTGCATGAATGGACTCTAATGTGTTGACAATGTAAAAAAATTATGTGCTTATTTGATACTCAGTTGTACATGGTAAATAGGCCAAATGAAAGGCTGCTCAATGCGGACTCAGCTAATCAAACTGCAACATTGCTTAGTTCATTTTTTATTAGCAGAGCAATGGTGGGGGCACAAATAAAGTCACAAAATCATGCTCACAAAATGAGGTGACGATATTTTATTGGTTGCATCGCTAATGGACCCGCCACACTCTACTTAAAAACACCAATAAAATCATTACACCTAGGATTTTGTGAGCAAGATTTTGTGACTTTTTTGTGCCCCTAGTATTATTCTTTTTTAGCATGATGTGGATAATGTTAGTATCTTTCTTTCAACTTAGTTTTTCGTTCTCCGATAACAACTTACACTAATTTCTTTTGTTGGCTTCCAATTTGTAATTTCCACTTTCCTTAAATGTCTAAATTTCATTCTTTTTTATTTGTCATTCCCCAATTGTCATACTCATACACTAAAATTGTAGGCCACTCTCTCAAATATTTATACTCACAACCATTTTCCACTCATAATACATTTTAATATATATATATATATATATATATATATATATATATCTCCTGTGTCGAAAATAAATGGTATAAGTTGATATGGGACGGAGGGAGTAAGTTTTAACTTTAATAGTCC
This sequence comes from Campanula takesimana, assembly GCA_026119855.1. Taxonomy (NCBI): domain Eukaryota; kingdom Viridiplantae; phylum Streptophyta; class Magnoliopsida; order Asterales; family Campanulaceae; genus Campanula; species Campanula takesimana. The sequence continues at coordinate 291,159 of JAOWBW010000464.1, forward strand.
ATGAACCATTAAAATGATCATTAATTCAAGCTAGTTTTTGGGTTAATTGTGAAATACATTTATTCATGGCATTTTATAGCATCAGGGGGGGGGGGGGGGGGAGAACATGAAATTCAGATGGCAAAAACCATCCTAAAAATTAGATCTTTCTTCATCCAGCTTCTTCCATCCTCTTGTTGGGGAATTAGGGGATCTCCACATCCACTAGCCCATACTAGTAGTCATCAACATGGAGAAAATAATCAACACATGAATATAGTAATATGAAAGAACATAAACACCATGATTTGTTCACCCGGTTCACCAATCCATGGCTACATCCGGAGGCCCCAATCTAGGAAATCACTATAATAATATGCCGATTGTTACAATTTACACATACACTCACACAAATCTAGTATGACTACTCTCCAATAACAATCTCACCACATATATTATCTCTCTCCCACGAACACACAAACAACACGGTCAAGGCCGGGTTGTAGGATCGCCCCCATGACTCTCTTAGGCCCCCGACCCCCGTTTTAGACAATATTTTGTGGCTCTCTTGTGCATCCTAGCTTTCTCCTATCAAACACACAATATTCTGGACGAAATTTCCTTTATATAGGTGTTGGAGAAGTCCTAAATCAATATATGGAAGAAATCTAGCCAAAATAGGAAACTGAGAAAAACTAGGCTGTCCCCGATGTGCACGGCCATGCAGACCTTGCTACTCGGTCGTGCAGCTCGGCCATGCACTATGCCTGGAGCGGCCGTGCTCTATTTCCTCTCAAAACAGTAGCTTCCTCCCCGTAGTGCACTGCCGTGCTCTTCCCCATGCGCGGCCGTGCAACCCCTGTTTTGCACATTCTCGATTTACTTCTCCTTTCTGACCTCTTCTTGATCTCCACCAACCCCCTATGATTTAGACTCCTTTTCTCCCTCCATCTCCTCACGGTTTTAGGACTCCAATCCCAACAATCTCCCACCTGGAGACTAAAACCGTAAACGTATAAATCGTCCCGTCAAACTCCCACCACGAAGATGACCCCCTTCGAATATTGTACACCATGTTGAGACTTGATGTGAAGACGCAGCGGAATAGTAACTAATAATTGACCGAAACCAATTATTCTGCAAGGAATAAGGATTCCCAAGAAGAATTCCAACGAAATTCTTGACTAAAGAAAATAAGGAGGTGAAAGAGGGATAAATAATTGGTAAGCAATTCTTTAACTAAGAAAATTAACGTGTTCAATACAAAAGAAGTAAAAGAGAATTTATACCCGAACAATAAAAAAAACCTATTCTAAAAAGGACTTTAAAAAGTAAACCAAAAGCAAATAAGGAATAATTAAAGAATAACTCGTACGAAATTGCAACGTCGTAAACGACGTATCGTCAATCATCCTTGGTCCGATCGGGGCATTGCTTAGGTGCTGCCAGATCTTGAAATGGTCCGGGCGGGTTTTGATGCACGTCCGGTCGGATTTTGTGCTGGTCCGGTCGGGCCTTTCTGCTGGTGCGGGCGGACTTGGTCTTGAGCATGGCGTTGGAATTCTTGTGTTGCATCATGCTCCCCCACTTTAAATGGATTCGTCCCCGAATCTACATCAACATAAAGAGGCTCATCCGGATGAAATTTAACCAAATCCGACACGTTAAAAGTAGGAGAAATATGCCACCCATCCGGCAATTCCACAACATAAGCATTGTCATTAATCTTCCTCAAAATTTTGCATGGACCGATTTTCTTGGAATGCAACTTGTGATATGTTCCTTGAGTAACTCTCTCCTTTCGGAAATGAACCAAGACCAAGTCGCCCACAGAAAACACATTCAAACGACGCTTCTTGTCAGCCAACAACTTGTACTTAGCATTCGAGGCCTCGATATTATCTTTGACCTCTTGTTGAACCGCATCAATCAATTCTGCCATGTGTTCAGCGGCAACACTATAACCCGGAATCTTAGGCAAAGGAACCAAATCCAGAGTATGCTTAGGAAGCCGTTGATACACAATTTCAAACGGAGACTTCCTCGTTGTTCGATTTATCATGTTGTTAAAAGCAAACTCGGCAGTAGACAAAGCCAAATCCCACTTCTTTGGAAATTTGCCACACAAATAACGAATCATAGAACCCATCGTCCTATTAACCACCTCCGTTTGCCCATCCGACTGTGGGTGAAAAGAACTACTAAAGTTTAACTCGGTATAAAAGGACGCCAAAGGGTAAGCCAAAAATGATTGAGAAACTTAGTATCACGATCCAATGTAATAGACTTGGTAACTCCATGTAAGCGAACAACTTCCTTGAAGAACAAAACTGCAATGTGAGCAGCATCATGGGTTTTTCTACAAGGAATGAAGTGAGCCATCTTTGAAAAACGATCCACCACCACAAATACCGAATCATGGGACCTTTGAGTCTGAGGCAAACCAAGCACAAAGTCCATAGAAATATCCTCTCAAAGACCATCAAGAATAGGAAGAGAAGTATACAAACCCGTATTTTTTTGACGTCCCCTTAAACTCTTGGCAAACTGTTGGTCCCAAAGGGCAACAAGGGTATGAAAAATAGCTAGAGGGGGGGGGGGTGAATAGCTGTTTTAAAATTCTTTTCGTACCCTTGAAAAACTAAATTGCAAATGCGCACTTTATCAAGTAAGCGTTATGAAATGCGCCTAAGTGAGTGAGTGAAATGCACAGCGGAATTTAGTAATGAAAATAGACGCAAAGTGTGATAAAGGGGCGCACACACACTCTAAGTATTTTGGCTCAAAGTGGTTGAAAAAAAAAAAAAGGAACTAAGGCAAATGATATAACAACACAACACAATTCAGTTCAATCAATCTACAATGAGTAAACAAGCAAATAGTGAGTGAAAATAATAACTTGAAAGAAATGACAAGATAATAACACAAGCTATTTGGAGAGGTTCGATCAATGAAAGATCTACGTCCTCTACCAAGATGGTTAGTCTTGGATTTCTAATGGAGATCTTGTATAATGAGAGAGTGTTACAAATTACAACTTTTGACCTTCTACACTAACTCAAGATCTAATTTTCTATGAATGAACAAATCCAAAACAATAACCGGTGTATCTCTAAAAGATGGATCTAAATGATCAAACTTAAAGAGGTGCGTGTGTGAATTTAGGATCAAGGCTCTTTAGATCTTTATGATTTAGAGCACAATAAAACTAAAGTGTTATAGCTTGAAGATCTGGGCTAAGGATGAAGGTATGAAGATGTTCTTGAGGAAATCTGGAAAACGAAGGCAATCTTCAAATCTTCAACAAATGCTTTGAGAGAGAAATTCTTGAAATTCTTAGCAAAACTCAGCAACTTCAAAATGTTGAAGTTATGGGGGTATTTATAGTGAACTTAAAAAAACTAGCCGTTGGAAATCCTTGTGGATAAGATGAGCTGTCGCTCGTTGATTGGAGCATGCATATATTATGGCCATTTTGACACTCAACATAAATGTGACCGTTATGGACACGTGTCAACAGATTAGGCGCATATGCATCTTTTAACCACCGTTGGATCATTGGCGTAATTTGAATTCTCTTCAAGTCTTTGAGTCTTTAATAAATCACTGAGTGTTGAATAAACACTTTGAGTCGCATTGAGCCAAGAGGCGCATAGAGACTGCGCGCGCTAAGGTATATGGGGCGCATAGCGCGTGACATAGCTTATAAAGAAATCCTTATGCGCGCGCTCTATATAACACATGGCGCGAATGTAGAAGGCGCGCGGCGCGTGGCGCAGGAGGCGCATACGCGCGGCTCAAACTCACTGAGTGATTTTTCTTGAAACTTGATCTTCTTGCCCTATTTCTAAGCCTATTCTATAACAATGGACAACTTAAAAAATGAAGTATAAATACTTCTTACATGTGGGTCTAAAGTCCATGAAATAAAACTTAGGTGATGGATCAATCAAATCTAATAAATCCTATTACATTAAAACTGAGATATGTGTGGGCATACCCAACAATCTCCCCCTATTTGATTGATGCCATTACCTACTATATCAAGGACAAACATTATACTTGATAAAAACATGTCCACATGAATGAAATTGGTAATTCATGTCTCAAGTTAATGCACACACTAGTCCAAAATATAGATTTCTAATCTATTCCAATAAGAATAAAGAATTACATATTGAAAGATAGAGACAACAGTTTAACACATTCAAAATGATATATGATTTTTAGTTTTGAAATGTGTTTAAACCAAGTTTAAACTTAATGCATGAAAGTATGAAACAATTCAATATGATGCATATGAATTTAAACAATATTCATTGTTCTACAAACGAGGAGTTTGAGTGAACAAGGTTTGATAATAAGTGATGCATTGTTCTCATTAAAACTTGGGGTGTAAGAGTTACAAATTACAAGTTTCGAATATAACAAAAGCTAGGTGCTAAAACAAGTAAGCACAAAATCACTAACACAAAAGAGTTGATTCTATTACAAAAAGGTTCTAATAACATAATCAAAAAAATAGAAACTAAGGGTTGGGAGGCGCATCATCTTCCTTCAATCCTTCAACGATCTCTGAAACAGAGCGCTGAATCTGTTTAGCGAGCTGATGACTAGGGTTCGCTAAGCCCTGAGTGTCAGTGACACTGGAGTGAGTGGCAGTGATACCGTCTCTAATGTAACTCAAGTGATTCACATTGATGTTTTGGTATTCATCAATGGAGCGCTGAGTGATTTGCTGCTGCTGTGAAATATTTTCTTCTAAGATTTGAATGTGAGCTTCAATGGCATTTTGAGCCGTGATAATATCAGAGGAAATATGTTCGGCGCGTCTGTCAGAGCTTGAGTGAGCAGCAGTGAAGTGAGTAACGACCAATTCTTTCAAGACATCCAAGTTTGATACGTTCATGTTGGATTGAGACGCAGCAGACTGAGGTATGAAAGTAGGCGCAGAAGTGGTGGTTTGCGCCTGATCAATATGAGGTTGAACCTGAGTCTGCGCCGGAGGAGGAGAAGGAGCAGAAAGTTTGTCCTTGAGAGAGTTCATCTCCCCCTTAATGGCAGCGATCTCTTCAGATTGATCAGTGAGTAAGGAAGTAAGAAGCTCAAATTGAGACTTTATTTGTGTCTGTCATTGCTCTAAATTTGCTTGCCCCTGCTGTAAAGAATGAAGAATGGAAAGTACCTCGCTCAAATCGGGAGCAGACCAGCTACGCGCAGGGTCTCTATGATTTCTCTTCCAATCACTTCACCAGATAACTCTAATAGATCAAGAGTTTCTTCTAATTTGAAATTTGCAAGGTCCTGAAAAACAAGATAATTGATGTTAGAAGTGACATAGGCGCATAGAAACATAAAATGATCAAAGTAACATAGGCGCATAAAGAATAGATAGGCGCATAATTGAATCAGGCGCACAAAATTAGAGATTCAAGGCGCATGATTGAATTAGGCGCATGAAATATTAAAGGCGCATAGAGTTACAAGGCGCATATTATGGTTCTATGTGAATACTAAGGAAAAATTAAAACAACGAAATTTGACTAAGTACAAAGTTAGGCGCATAAGGTTTTAGGCGCAGAATAATTTAAGCGCATATACAAGTAGAGGCGCAGAAAGCATTCAGGCGCATAAAAAAGTGGGCGCATAAAGAAGTATATAGGCGCATATCGTGTAAAAATTTTGACTTTAGCAAAAACAAACAACATGCATTCAAATGAAAGAAATGAAAATCAAAAAGTACAAATTTTTGAAAACACGATAGAAAATTTTTAGAGACCAAAACATGCAAGAATAACGAAGAACATGAAGAACGACCCTTGAATGCTCGAAGAACACCAAGAACATGAAAATCATGAAACTTCACCAAAAAAGACAAATAATATATCAAAATGACCGCATGACAACAAGGAATCTAAATATGTAAACAAAAACATGAACAAATCAATAATGAAAGCACAATGAACAAAAGAAGAACCGAAAAATTTGAAAAGTTTTTGAAACCAAAAATTCAGATTTGTAACAAAGAAAGCATTGATCGTTGAAATGTTGGATACAAAAGATTCGAAATCATGAATAGAACACAACCAACAAACGATATAGAAAACGGATCATTGATACATGAAAAATCAAGGATAAATGAATCCGGGTTTTTGAAAAAATGACGAACAGAAAAAAATGACGAAAAGAAAAAAAATTCAGAAAATTAAAGAGTTAAAGGTTTAGAATTCATACCATTTCGTCTTGAGTAGATGATGAGGCTTTCTTAGGACCCATAAACTTATAAATGTATATAAAAAATGAAGAAGAAAATGAAGGTTGAGAGAGAGAGATACGGGGAGGGAGAGAGACGAGAGAGAGATAGAGAAATAGTTGGTGAGGAGAGAGGAAGGTGATGATGAATTTATAGGTTAGGTTCAAGACTTTGCACTGATAAGGAAAAAAAATACAGTCAAAAATTTAAAAAAATAGGAAGTTGAAAGGATGGCATTTATGAGGGATTTTGAAAAACGGCGGCTCATCATGACAAAAAGGACGTTCATTAATGAGGGATTTTTGGGATTTGAAGGGCATTAATGGCTGAATGACCTAAAGTGTCATGATGTGACATTTAGGTTTTTGAAAAACTGCTCCACTTTCCCTTTAAGTGTATGAGCAATTTTGACTAATTTTTGCACAAACACCAAAAACATCTATTTTGGTGTAAGTTTGGGGTGCAAGAAATATATCCCAGAAAATAAAATTTTCGAAAAGCTTAAAACGAGGGAAAAATTTTAATTGCACAAGTACCCTTGAACAATTAAAGGAATGTCAAAAGACATAGATTCCTATAATAAATGAACAGAATAAACATACCTGGTACTTGTGTATTTAATACGTTCAATCATTGAAATTAAATTTTGAGAAATGATTGAGCCGCAATAGTTAATGCACGCATGAAGGGGCGCATTACTTGTCAAGGCGCATTACTTCATCAAGGCGCGCAAAGATGGTTAAGGGCGCATAAATGTTTGAAGCGCATGGATTGATAGGCGCGCATGGATTGATAGGCGCGCATATATTGTGCGCGCAGAAAATGAGAGATGGGCGCGTAGTTAGTAAGGCGCATAGATGGCGCATAGTTTCCTTGAAACTTTGAAAAATTGATTTAATCATTTGTACCTAATATACTCACAACTTAACACAACATAAAATCATTAGTATTGACAAAACTATATTGAATTTAGTTGAGTTCAAGCATACCCAGTTCACCTCTCAAAAACATGAACCGTTTCGCGTCGAGTGCTTTCGTTAGAATGTCGGCGATTTGATAGTCGGTTCCCACGTGTTCCAAATGAATATTGCCTTTCTCCACGTGGTCTTTGAGGAAGTGATATTTGATGTCGATGTGCTTGGTCTTTGAGTGCATGACAGGATTTTCAGAAACCGCAATTGTTGATGTATTGTCGCAGTAGATGGGACAATTTTCTTCGATGATATCATAGTCCACCAATTGCTGCTTCATCCAGAGTATTTGGCAACAACAACTTCCCACAGCGATATATTCGGCTTCGGTTGTTGAAACAGATACAGAAGCTTGTTTCTTACTTGCCCATGACACAAGTCGATATCCGAGGAAATGACAGGTGCCACTAGTGCTTTTCCTATCAATTGTGCACGCTGCATAATCCGCATCTGAATAACCTACAAGTTTAAAGTTCGAATCTTTGGTGTACCAAAGTCCAAGGTTAACAGTGCCAGAGAGATATCTTATAATACGTTTCACAGCAATTAAGTGTGCTTCTCTAGGGTCGGATTGATAACGAGCACAAACACAAACACTAAACATAATATCAGGCCTACTAGCAGTAAGGTAAAGGAGTGAGCCAATCATACCTCGATAGAGCGTTTGATCAACACGTTTACCTTTTAAATCTTTGTCGAGTTTGTTGCCGGTTGCCATTGGAGTATCGTATGCTTTAGCGTTCTCAAGTCCAAACTTCTTGATTAAGTCCTTTGTGTATTTGGCTTGATTGATAAAGATGCCTTCACTCATTTGCTTGATTTGAAGCCTGAGGAAGAATGTGAGTTCTCCCATCATGCTCATTTCAAACTTGCTCTTCATTAGTTTCTCAAAACGCTTGCACAACAATTCATTAGTAGAACCAAATATAATATCATCAACATAAATTTGAACAAGTAATTTATGACCATTATGTTTGGTAATGAAAAGAGTTGTATCGATTTTACCGCGAGTGAAGCCTTTTTCGATGAGAAACTTTGATAGTGTATCATACCATGCTCTTGGTGCTTGTTTGAGTCCATACAAAGCTTTCTGGAGTTTGTACACATGATTTGGAAATTGTGAATCTTCAAACCCAGGTGGTTGAGCAACATAGACTTGTTCTTGGAGTTCACCATTTAGAAACGCGCTCTTCACGTCCATTTGATATAACTTGAAGTTCTTGTGAGCGGCGTAAGCTAGAAATAATCTGATAGCTTCAAGTCTTGCTACGGGCGCAAAAGTTTCATCGTAGTCAATTCCTTCTTCTTGCCTATAGCCTTGTGCAACCAATCTTGCTTTGTTTCTCGTGATGGTTCCATTCTCATCCATCTTGTTCCTGAACACCCATTTCGTACCAATCACTCCATGATCATTTGGTCTTGGAACTAGAGTCCAAACTTTGCATCGTTCAAATTGATTGAGTTCTTCTTGCATTGCAACAACCCAATTAGGATCTTGGAGCGCTTCATCAGCCTTCTTCGGTTCAATTTGAGAGATAAAAGCAGTGTAAGCATCAAAGTTTGTAGCTCTCCTTGTACGAACACCAACTTGTAGATCACCGATGATATTAGCAATTGGGTGACCTCTAACTTCACGAATTTCAGGAGGTAAGTTAGGTTGAGTCGTAGAAACTTGAAGGTCTTCAATTGGTACATCTTCACCAGATTCAAAGTCATTGAAATTTGGGGGTTGAACTGGCTCATAATTGAAATTTGGGTTTACACCAGATGCAGCAGTAGAAATAGGCGCGTGAGAGGAATCATGAGGCGCATCATTTGAGTGAGGCGCAATAGATGATTCACCAGGCGCATTATACATTGAATTAGGCGCATTTGATGTAGATGGATTTCCTTGTGTTGATAGATTCTGATCTTGAGTGGGTGCAACATAAATAGGAGCACCTGTATCATTTAGCTCAATAGAATCATCAGCAACATTTGGAGCCAAATGTGGCTCAAGGAGAGAATGTTCATCAAATGTAACATGTACAGATTCAACTATCACTAATGTAGTTCTATTAAAAACTCGAAAAGATTTAGAGTGTTTGGCATACCCAACAAAAATACCTTCGTCGGCTTTGGCATCGAATTTACCTCTATGTTCGTTTCCGTTGTAGAGGATATAACATTTGCAACCAAAGATCTTGAAGAATGCAATGTTGGGAGTTCTACCACGCCAAAGTTCATACGGAGTCTTGTTGTGAAGTTTGTTGATGAGGGAACGATTTTGAGTAAAACATGCAGTGTTGATAGCTTCTTCCCAAAAGTACTTAGGCAATTTAGCTTCAGCTATCATCGTCTTTCCCGCTTCAATCAACGTTCTATTCTTTCGTTCAACAACGCCATTTTGTTGAGGGACTCCGGCGGTTGAAAAGTTGTGATCTATCCCATGATCTTCACAATATCGAGCAACACCGTTGTTTTTGAATTCTGTTCCATTGTCGGATCTAACACTAACGATGTCATCTTCTTTTAGGGTTTGGAGCAGTCGAAATAAGGTAGTGAGAATATCATAACAATCATCTTTTGTAATCATCATCTCTACCCATATATATCTTGAATAATCATCCACCACAACTAGAGTATACTTGTTTCTTCTAATGCTTGCGGTGGAAACTGGTCCAAATAGATCAATGTCACGACCCGAAATCTAGGCTCTATTTTATTAGTAATAAATAATTATTATGTATTTATTTGCTTATTTATTTATTTATTTAAATTATTTATTTATTCAAATAATATTGTGTGCATTTTGTGGATTTGTGTTTTATGACTAGCATTTAATTTGTTATTTGTGCTAGTGTAAAATAGTTGGGTCTCAATTGTCAGTGGGGAGTATAAGAATTTGTGTGTAGTGTGAGAGAGGGGGCCTAAGTGTAAGTTTTGAATTATTTCTCCCTACTCCTTCCCTTCTCACTCATACACTCCACCTCCCTCATCATTTTCCCAGCACATTTCTCTCTCTCTCTCCAAAGAAGAAAAAGGGGTAAGTTTCTCTCTTCTTCTCTCTACATTTTCTTCATCTTCCTCTTGTAATCTCTCATTTCTTAAATCTTGAACCTTGTTTAGATTGTCGATAGGATCGCGTAGAATCAAAAATATTTGAAATCCATCAACCTTGAGAAAATCCAAGTAAGTTACTTTTCCCCCATTTTGATGTTAAAATGTTCATATCATGTTCATATAATGCTTTTGTTGTTATATTTGAAGTTTGGATGAGGTTGCAATTTATTTGGAATTTATTTGGGTTTTTGGTAAAAAATGGTGATTTATGAATGTTGGGTTTGATTCTTGACTTTGGTTGTTAAATGTTGTTGTATGAGTCTTTTTAGACTTATTAGTTGTGTTGGTACATTAGTAAACTAGTTGGAATGTTGGATTTTTGGTGGGAATGTGTTTTGGGTTAAAAATGGAAGAAACCATGTTGTTCTTCCCGATTTCTGGCAATTCCGGGATATTGGGCGACCGCCCAAAATCGTATGGGCGACCGCGCACCTATCTGAAAGGTTTTGTTCTTGTTTGTTGGCTTTTTGGGCGACCGCACAGTTGGGTTTGGGCGGCCGCACAGTCCTCTGAAAGTTTTCATTTTTGTTGGTTTGTGTGATTGAAGAATGCGTTTTGGTCCAAATCTCGGATGTCCTTCTAGTTGACCTTAGTGAACATTGTAGTACACTCTAGTAATAGAATTGGGTCCTTTGTGATCAAGTTTGTGTTTGAAATTAATTAAGTGTTAATTGGGATTTGGAACATCTTATTGAGATATTGTTGGTTTGACTTATCTTTGTGAGGATCATTTGGTATATGTTTGGGCATCTTATGATGTGTTCGTGATTGTTCCAATCGAATTGATTTTCGAGTGAGCCTTGGTCTAGGTTTTAGGCGATGTCCTATAGTACCTAGAGGGTGGTTACTGAACACCAAAGTGTAGGGTTTAGTCCAGTCGTGATCATGTTCTAATAAGTGTAACCTTTTGGATTAGTTTGGGGTGTTTAGAATGGGTTCGTTATGAACGGAGATAAAGCGTGAATTGGCAATTGGGTACCTACGGTTTGATGAACCTTAAGATGTATTCATTCGGATCTCTTATTTGGAATTCCAGGTGTGACGAGATGTTGAGTTCATAGTCCTAGTATATCTTTTGAGTAAATGTTTATGATCACTTTGGTAATAGTCATTGTGCTATTTGTGAGCAACCGTTTGGGTTGCGCTCTTATGAGTAACTTGTGAGTATCATATTTAGGATGTATTTGATACGTGCCTTGTCTTGGAATCATCTTGTTTTAATGATCAATGTTGTTGTGCTCTTTATGAGAAATTCCGTTTATCGTTGTTGTGCTCTTCATGAGAAACTCTTGTTATCGTTGTTGTTAAACTCTTCATGAGTACCCGTTGCATCTTTATGGTGATTATTTGGTATGGTTCCCTACTTTGGAATCCTTAGTTGTTTACCGTGCTAGTATTTTATTTCTTAGCATGATTGAAAGTCCAGCTGGTTAAATTGTGTATCGAGTCAGGCAATGGATAATGCTATAATGGCACGAGCCAAGTCCAGTATAGCATCGCCCATTGGTCCTTCTGTCCTCATCCAGATTGGCCTTGGTTGGGATGAGCTAGCTCCGTTGTGGGTATTCTAGCTAATCGTTTTGGAGCATGACTTTGTGGCATGGCTCCCGCCCCTTGTGGCACTTTACATTGTTATTGGTTCCGGTACCGGGTTTCTCTTCAGCTTTTATGCTACTATGAAGATGGACTGTTTGATTGATGGGTTGATTGGTCGCTTCTGACCGGGGATTCCTCTTCAGTTTTCATGCTATTATGAAGATGATGAATGGTTGGTTATTGAAGCTGCGCAGCGACCTTTATTTGGTTCTTTCAGTTGGGAAACCTTGGCTAATATCCTTTGTTATGTGTTTACTTTCCGCTGCTATCTGTTGACTGTTAATTGTTACATGCTATGTGATATTTATCATTGTTTATTGCTTATTGCATTATAGTATGTCATGTAGTTGCATTAGTAACTTACTGAGATTTTATCTCACCCCGTTTATTTCCATCTTTGTTTTTCCTTAACCCCCCCAGGAGGAAAAGGATTAGGATTCGCGGATCGAGGAGGACGTCGAGAGGATTGAGATTTTGGGGCAGGTTGTTATGGATCGGTTTACATTATTTAAATGTATAACCTTTTGGGGATAGTTTTACCATTTGACGTCATTAAGAATTGTATATTTCATTCTTTTGAGCATAAGCTGTGGAGCTTATGTTAGATGTACTTTGTTGATTTAAACTTGGATTTGTAAAACCTTGTGTTATCATCTTTTGGTTCAAAATGGAATTTTTAACTTCTATATTTTAGAGTTTTGGTTTTAAGTCGACGTCCAGCTCGCGATCTCGGGCCGCGGGGTTCGGGGTCGCGACAATCAATGTGAAGCAGTTGCAAACATCTTGTAGTTGAAGGATTAGACTTGCTTGAAAATGACTGCTTCGGTTGTTTGCCAAGTTGACATGCGGCGCACTTTTTGTCATGATGATCAGCAACCTTGGGAAGTCCTTTGACAAGATTATTCCTGCTGAGTTTAGATAGATACTTGAAGTTCAAGTGACTTAAGCGCTTGTGCCACAGCCAACTATTTTCGTTCACACTTTTTGCTACAAAACAAAGATTAGTACTAGAGTTCATACTATGGAAATCAATAATATAAATATTTGTCTTACGATATCCCGTGAGTAAGATAGCTCCAGTTTTGCCATTCTTGATAAGACATTGCGTTGAAGTGAAATGGAATTCTAATCCTTTGTCGCAGAATTGAGATATGGATAATAAGTTTTGCTTGAGCCCTTCGACGAGTGAGACTCTTTCAATGCACACTTTGTCTTTCTTGAGCTTTCCATATGCTACAACTTGACCTTTGTTATTATCGCCAAATGTTACGGAGGGACCTCTTTCTTCATGGACATCTTCTAATAAGGATTCATCTCCAGTCATGTGTCTTGAACACCCACTATCGAGAATCCATTCATAATTTCTAGCTTTTGAAGATCCAGCCATGAAACAAAGAACCTGAAATATAGACATTTAAGCAGGTTCCCTTTATTCCTTTTGGGTCCTAGGGTTAGCAACTTTTGACAACCTACTCTTGCTTGACCTTAGGATTTTTACGTCCTTTGGCATTGGGAGTGAATCGCAAAAGGCATTCCACGGCCTTGTGTCCTGAACAATCACAAATGGAACAATGATGAAAGCCACCAATCACGTGAGTTTTCACGAACTCTTTACTTTTCTTGGGGATGACATTCTTCTTTGGGTCAGATGAACTAGCCTTAACAAAATCTTTCTTTTGAAATTTTGGAGCGCTTTTTCTCGGAGGGCGCATAGGGCTAGGAGGCGCACGGCGATGGGGCGCGTGGCTCTTAGGCGCATAATGAGCACTCGGAGAAGGAGCGCGCCTATTTTCAAGAATGATTTTGCTAGGAGATGGTTCATCTGTAGCTATATCTTTCCCATTAGCTTTCCCAAATTGCTTCATTGGGTAGACATAATAGAATGTTTGTCTCTTGACTTTTTCCTGTCCTTTACCCATTGAATTAGAATGTTTTTCCTTGGGAATTTCAAAAGTTTGTTGGTTGGTAAATTCACTCTCTCTTTCAGCACAGACATCACATTTAAAGTTGTCACTAGTTGATGAGAATCCCAAGCCACTTTTATCACCACTGACTTTTTGGGACTCAAATATATTCTCCATAGTGACACGAGAATTGGACCACTCATTTGTAATCTTTTTAAGATCAGTAATTTGAGCTACCAATTCATCGTTTTGAACTTTAAGAAGTGAGTTCTGTTCTGTTAGAAAAGTGTTTTTAACAGTAAGAGGAGTCATGCTCTTTATCTGCTCCTTAAGGAGGGTGAGTTCAGATTTAAGTAGAGATTTCTCGGTCTTAAGCTGGGAAATTTCATCACATGATAGTGCTAAAGCTTCCTTCATACTATCAAATCTAGTGATTACCTTTTCAGCCTTTTTGAACAATATTTCTTGTTCAGCAACCACTTCATCATCATTGATTTTGGAGATTGGAGCAGTTGGTTCAACCTGTGGTCTAATGTATGCTCCTTTTCTCAATTTTTTCCTTGCTCCAAGATCACATCGTGAGAATAACAATCCACCATCGTTTTGAGCCGGAGTGAGAAATCCTTGTTCAACGAGCTCGCTGATAGTTGGTCCTTTCTTCTTTTTCACTTCTTGAAAACCTGCAGATTTCTTGATAGGTTTATTCAAGGCATTCATATCGGGAACATCCTTGGAGAAGTCATCATCAGAATCATAAGCATCAACTTCATCATCATTTGCCATCAGACAAACGAGTCCATCATCGGAATCTTCATCACTCTCATCGGAGTCTGTTTCAATCCAAGTGTTGTGCTCATTTGCTGGTGCTTCTTCTTCAGCAACCATTCCCTTGTGACGAGTGAACTTGGGAGTGAATTTGGGAGTATGGCTGCTCTTCTTCTGCATATATTCAAATTTGGGGATCGGGCAGCTTGATGCAAAATGTCCGGGTTTTCTGCAATTAAAACAAACAAGATCTTCTTTCCTTTTTGAATCACCGCTCCTTGAAAACTTTTGAGGAGCTTTGCTGGTAGATCCTTGAAATTTGTTGGTTGAGCCGGGTCTTGAGAATTTTCTGAACTTTTGAAATTTCTTCACAAATAAAGCGAAGTCTTCATCATCCATGTCTAATAGCTCAGAAGTGGAAATTTTGGGATCAGAACTTCTCTCATCTTGTACAGGCGCAGGAACAGGCGCAGGTGCAGGCGCGGTTTCTCTGTGCGCCACCATAGCCATAGATTTTGATTTTCCTTCAGTTTCGCTGATTCGCTGAAGTTTGAGTTCGTAAACTTTGAGATTTGCATAAAGGTTCCTTAATGTCCATACATCTAAAGTTCCAGCGTCTTCAAGAGCGCTAGATTTATGTAGGTATCTTGATCCAAAAGCTTGTAGAAAATTTACATTCAAATCTTTGTTAGTAAACTTCATGCCAAGTGAAATGCATAGATTGATAATTTCACAGTAGCGTTCATAAGTTTGCCTCAAGTTTTCACCGGGGAGTTGAGAGAAATTGTTGAATCTCTTTTGTACTTCGTATTTCTTGTTCTCCTTGCAGACGGTGTCTCCTTCAATATGCTCTTCAATAGCATCCCATAACTCATTTGCAGTAGCAGAATGCATGACTTGTTGTTTCATAGCCGTGCTTAGAGTGCTCAAGAGAATGTTTCTTGCTTTGCCATCATTTGCAACTCTTCTAATTTCTTCCTCGGTCCATTCTTCCCTTGGTTTTAGAACTGTAGGTTGAGCAGCGTTGGTGCGTGGATTTGGATTCGCCTTCATTGGAATATAAGGTCCATAAACGACGGTGTCATGGAGCCTTTCATCGATTGAGTTGAGATGAGTCAATATGCTGAATTTCCACACGTCAAAATGATCTTCATCAAAGACCGGAACGTGAGTGTAGTTTGCAGTTGCCATAGGTTTTGAGTTTGCCATTTAGAATCGGCACCCAAGCTGTTAAGCTTGAAAAACGAAAAATGTTTTATAAAGGTGTTTGCTCTGATACCACTTGTTGGTCCCAAAGGGCAACAAGGGTATGAAAAATAGCTAGAGGGGGGGGGGTGAATAGCTGTTTTAAAATTCTTTTCGTACCCTTGAAAAACCCAATTGCAAATGCGCACTTTATCAAGTAAGCGTTATGAAATGCGCCTAAGTGAGTGAGTGAAATGCACAGCGGAATTTAGTAATGAAAATAGGCACAAAGTGTGATAAAGGGGCGCACACACACTCTAAGTATTTTGGCTCAAAGTGGTTGAAAAAAAAAAAAGGAACTAAGGCAAATGATATAACAACACAACACAATTCAGTTCAATCAATCTACAATGAGTAAACAAGCAAATAGTGAGTGAAAATAATAACTTGACAGAAATGACAAGATAATAACACAAGCTATTTGGAGAGGTTCGATCAATGAAAGATCTACGTCCTCTACCAAGATGGTTAGTCTTGGATTTCTAATGGAGATCTTGTATAATGAGAGAGTGTTACAAATTACAACTTTTGAGCTTCTACACTAACTCAAGATCTAATTTTCTATGAATGAACAAATCCAAAACAATAACCGGTGTATCTCTAAAAGATGGATCTAAATGATCAAACTTAAAGAGGTGCGTGTGTGAATTTAGGATCAAGGCTCTTTAGATCTTTATGATTTAGAGCACAATGAAACTAAAGTGTTATAGCTTGAAGATCTGGGCTAAGGATGAAGGTATGAAGATGTTCTTGAGGAAATCTGGAAAACGAAGGCAATCTTCAAATCTTCAACAAATGCTTTGAGAGAGAAATTCTTGAAATTCTTAGCAAAACTCAGCAACTTCAAAATGTTGAAGTTATGGGGTATTTATAGTGAACTTCAAAAAACTAGCCGTTGGAAATCCTTGTGGATAAGATGAGCTGTCGCTCGTTGATTGGAGCATGCATATATTATGGCCATTTTGACACTCAACATAAATGTGACCGTTATGGACACGTGTCAACAGATTAGGCGCATATGCATCTTTAACCACCGTTGGATCATTGGCGTAATTTGAATTCTCTTCAAGTCTTTGAGTCTTTAATAAATCACTGAGTGTTGAATAAACACTTTGAGGCGCATTGAGCCAAGAGGCGCATAGAGACTGCGCGCGCTAAGGTATATGGGGCGCATAGCGCGTGACATAGCTTATAAAGAAATCCTTATGCGCGCGCTCTATATAACACATGGCGCGAATGTAGAAGGCACGCGGCGCCTGGCGCAGGAGGCGCATACGCGCGGCTCAAACTCACTGAGTGATTTTTCTTGAAACTTGATCTTCTTGCCCTATTTCTAAGCCTATTCTATAACAATGGACAACTTAAAAAATGAAGTATAAATACTTCTTACATGTGGGTCTAAAGTCCATGAAATAAAACTTAGGTGATGGATCAATCAAATCTAATAAATCCTATTACATTAAAACTGAGATATGTGTGGGCATACCCAACACAAACCATACACTTCTGAACAACCTTATGCGTATCTCGACGAAGGTGAGGCCAATAATACTTCTTTGCAACCAACTCAACTGTCTTGTCTTGACCATAATGTCCGGCTTTATGTACCTCCAAAATAAGACTTTCACGAACCGAACCTTGTGGAATGCACAATCTATCCATATAAAATAAGAACCCATCCTGCAATAAAAATTAAGGGCAAATGACAAATAAGGGTTCCAAGTTTGGGGTTCGTTCGTAGAAAGGGGTCTGATGTTCTAAAACTGGCAAATCAGGGTCTAATGTTGATAAAAACTAGTAATTAAGGGCTTTTTGATGAAAATGTTAGTTTTTTCAGTTAAATCAACATGTGCCGTGCACATGTGGACTAAACTGAAATTATTTTCACTTTTAAAGGGGTAAAATGAATATTTTTAAGTTTAATGGACTAAAAATTAAAAAATGTATAATTCACAAAAACATTTTTTTTAAAAAAATAAAAATTTCACTAAATTATTATTTTTGAAAAAAATATTAATTTCAATTTTTTTTATTTTGCTTTTGAAAAAATGTTTCACTAAATTTTTCTTTTCCTAAATTAATATTTTTTGGTTTCAAAAATATATCTCCCCTCTCTCTAATGTAAGCCATATCACCCACACTCTCAGGCATCATATGCATAAAATTAGATTTTTAATTCAAAAAAATTAGTAAAGGAAAATAATTTAAAAAGAAAGCTAATTTAGTAAAATAATAATTTAAATATTTTTCAAAAATTTAATTTACTAATTTAGGGAAATATGTTAAATTTTTATTTTAAGATAGATTAATTTAGTGAAATATTTTCCTAAAGAATTTTTTTTTTAGTGAAATTTTCTTTTAAAAGAAAAATAAATTTAGTGAAATATTTTTCCAAAAGCAATTTTTTTTTGATATTAATCTTTTATTTCAAAAATAATAAGTAAGTAAAATATTGTTTTTTTTAAAAAAATATTTTCGTGACTTATACATTTTTTTTTTGAATTTTATTACTTTTAGTCCCTTAAACTTTACAATATTCAATTTACCCTTTTAAAGTAAAATTAATTTCAGTTTGTCCACATGCGCACGCCACATGTTGATTTAACTAAAAAATCTAACATTTCCGTAAAAAATCCCTTAATTGCTAGTTTTTATCAACATTAGACCCTGATCTGCGAGTTTTAAAACATCGAACCCCTTTCTACGAACAACCCCTAAACTTCTGACCCTTATTTATCATTTGCCCTAAAAATAATCCCACCGGATTCCCATCTTGACATTTAGCCTAGTCACCAGCAAAATAATCCTCATGCTCATAAAGGTCCTTCAAACAATCAAAACCTACAACCTCATTACGCATAATCACTAAGAAATTAGCCATACGACTCAAAGCATCAGCCACCTTATTATGTTGTCCACTCTTGTGTTGAATAACAAAAGTGAATTGTTGCAAATAAGTAACCCATCTAGCATGCATCCTATTAAGAGGCTTCTTACCATTCATATACTTCAAAGCTTCATGATTAGTACGAAGAATAAACTCCTTATGAAGTAAATATTGCTCCCAATGCTTGATAGCTTGTACCAAAGCATAAAATTCAAGCTCATAAGTAGTCCACTTCCGTTTTGACTCCTCCAATTTTTGACTCATAAAATCCACCGGTTTCTTCCCTTGAAGCAAAACATCCCCAATTCTAACCACAGAAGCATCCGTCTCTAATTCAAAAGGTTTTGAAACGTCGGGTAATACTAACAAAGGAGCACTAGTCAATTTTTCCTTAATCAAGGCAAAACTAGCAGTTGCCTCATCCCCCCAAATCAAACTTCCCTTTGTTTAGACATTCAGAAATAGGAGCCATGATAGTACTAAAATTACGAAGGAAACGACGATAAAAAGTAGCAAGACCATGAAAACTCCGTACCTCACTATCAGTCTTCGGAATAGTCCACTCCCGAATAGCGCGAACTTTGTCTTCATCTACTTGAATACCATCTTCAGAAACCACATAACCCAAGAATAATAATTTCTTCAACATGAAACAACAGTTCTTGAGATTAACAAACAACTGACTATCCTTCAAAGCTTGCAACACCAAGCGAAGATGCTCAAAATGCTCTTCCTCCGAAGTACAATAGATCAATATATCATCAAAATAAACCACCAAAAAATTACCATTAAAGGGATTCAAGAACTGATGCATTAAACGCATAAAAGTACTAGGAGCATTCGACAACCCAAAAGGCATCACCATCCATTCATACAACCCCTCCTTTGTTTTGAAAGCGGTCTTCCATTCATCTCCGGGTCGACAATGAACTTGATGATAACCAATCTTCAAATAAATTTTAGAAAACACCTTGGAACCACGAAGCATATCCAACATGTCATCTAAATGAGGAATAGGAAAACGATACTTCACAGTGATTTTGTTGATTGCCCTACTATCCACACACATACGCCAAGTACCATCCTTCTTAGGAACAAGTAGGGCTGGAACAGCACAAGGACTCATACTTTCCCTAACATAACCTTTTGCCAACAAATCCTCCACTCGTTCACACAAAATATCATGTTCAGCAGGACTCATTCTATAATGTGGAAGATTGGGTAAAGAGGCACCCGGTATCAAATCAATATGATGCTGAATATCCCTTAAAGGAGGTAATCCTGGGGGCAAGTCCTCAGGCATTATATCACGAAATTCATCCAATAAATCATGGAGAGATTTTTGAACCAAATCAACCTTACCACCAATACCCTGACTAACCACAGCAAGAACAAAAGGAGCCTCCAAAAGGTCCTTAGCAAAATCATTCGCAGTGCACAAAGAAATAATAGAGTTCCTCTTCCCTTTATTCGCATAAGTAACATCTTTCAAAGCAGAAAAATGAAAACGAAAACGAACCCCATCTTTCTTAAAACGAATACAATTTTCTTTCCCATCATAAATAACACCAAGATCAAATTGCCAAGGTCTACCCAACAAAACATGACATGCATTCATATAAAAAATATCACATAATATCTCATCCTTATAGCTACCAATGGAAATAGGAATAGGACATTGTTCATGTACCTTGATATTGCCGACATTACTAATCCACCCCACAGAATAAGGAGTAGGATGCTTGCATACCTCGAGCTTCAACTTATCGACCAACCCACTTGACACCAAATTCTCGCTACTTCTACTATCAACAATAATTATAGAAGCAAAATTATGTACCTTTCCTTTGGTGCGAAAATATATTATGTCGTTGAGGATCATCATCTTCGATTGGAGTAGTCAACATAAGCTTACAAACCACATACGACTCATGATTATCACCATCATCATCTCCATAAAGATTAGGGTCGTAACAAACTTCCTCACCCTCTTCTTCCTCATCCTCCTCAACGTACCCATCACGTTCCACCACATGAACCACCTTATCATTACCACCAGTACAATTACTAGAGATATGACCCGGTTGACCACACTTAAAACATTTATTCCCATGAGGCTTTGCATATGTATTAGAATTATTGGGAACATTATTGGTACGACGAACCGGTTGAGACCTTATTGCTATTGGTTGCTTTCCACCATCATTCTTAGAACCCGCAGCCGGTGTTTTCTCCGAATCCCCATCGTTATTAGCAACCAAATTTTGGGCCTTGGTACTAGAAGAAGACGCGTCACCAAACCTTTTAAAAGGTGTAGGGGAACGAAAAGAAGAGGCCAATTGAGTCTCTACCTTTTTGGCTCTAGTAATAGCTTCAGTCATCACGAACGAAGAAAATAATTTGACTTGATTTTTGATACCAAGACGAAGACCCCCAATAAGCCTTGAAACCTGTTGTCCTTACGTCTCATACAAATCCACCCTTGCAGTTATGGCCAGGAAATAATGCACATATTCCTCCACCGTAGGACTGCCCTGTTTACAATTGAGGAGTTTGGTGTAGAGGACTTGCGCATAATCATCAGGTAAGAAACGACCCCGCAATTCCCGTTTCATCTCTCTCCAAGTATGAATAGGTGGTTCATTAGTACAAGCTTTTAATCTTAACAATTGTTCCCACTAAGTAGAAGCACCTCCCCGCAATTTGTAAGCCACATAAGGGACCTTACGTTCTTACTCAACTTGCATTAAATCAAAGTACTTCTCCACCTCCGAAAGCCAATCCATAAAGTCCTTAACAGATAAATTACCATTAAAGAATGGAATATCTGCCCGAATTTCAGGGCGTGGGGGTTCTCCCATGACCCCCTCATCACGAATATTACGAATAACCCTATCGGGGTTGACATCACCACCACCGCCAACTGCCAGTCACCCAATCACTGTCAAAAGCTCATCTTGACGTGTTGCTTGTTGCTCCATCGAACGTGCTTGTTGCTCTATCGAACGTGTAAGAGCGGCGATACCAGCAAGAATGGTTTGTGTGTCCTCGTTGTTTCCTCCATTGTTAGCCATCGTCCAAGGACCGTCCTTTTTTGATACCAACTAATGTGAAGACACAGCGGAATAGTAACTAATAATTGATCAAAACCAATTATTCTGCAAGGAATAAGGATTCCCAAGAAGAATTCCAACGAAATTCTTGACTTTAAGAAGTAAAAGAGTATTTATACCCGAACAATAAAAAAAAACCTATTCCAACGAAATTCTGAAATTGCAACGTCGTAAACGACGTATCGTCAATCATCCTTGGTCCGGTCGGGGAATTTCTTAGGTGCGGCCGGATCTTGAAATGGTCCGGGTGGGTTTTGATGCACGTCCGGTCGGATTTTGTACTAGTCCAGTCGGGCCTTTCTGCTGGTGCGGGCGGACTTGGTCTTGAGCCTGGCGTTGGAATTCTTGCGCTGCATCAAGACTCCATACTCCTCCACCATGAGCCTCCATGCCCAAGTAATATGGCGAGTTGAAACCAAGCGACACTTCAACCTCTCCGTGTTAGATTCTTCTTGATTCCCCAAATCAACATCTACCTTGATTTCTTTGCAAGACTAACTTTGCCTTCTCCCTCATATATCCATTCCCCTTCCAATGCTCCCCATGAAACTCGTACATACCTTGCTTCTTACATTTTCCTTTTTTGGTCTTTTCTCGCTCTCTGTTAGGGCCACTTGACTCCTACCGCGTTGCAACTTTTGAGTCACTCTCCCCCCTAAATGCCGTTCATTGATATCTCTCTGTTTTACACAATAGGTCGGTCTTCAAGCCTCTTGTTCCCACCCGGAACGAATTTGATGTTGTCAGTAGAGTACAACATCCTCATATCTCCCATCCGTCATTTGCGAGAAGTCCTCCTCTTCCCACTTGGTCTAACCGGCTTATACCACTCATCTTTGTATCGTCGGTTTCTTACGCAAGTGCCTGATGCATCTCTCCTTTCTTTTATATTTTCTCCATCGCCTAAATTTTCACTAAGCAAATTTCTCCCCTTGCGATATTTCTCCAACCACCTTGTCTGCCCCATAATCCCTTGAACACCTCCTGATCCATCTTGATCTCTGCATCTCCAAATCTCACCTCGAATATCTATAGATCTCATAAGAAACACACGAACTGATTCAGACTGTCTGACCTTCTGCACGATTGTGACCTATTTGGCACGCTCTTGCTTCAACCAGAAACCCTAGCAGCTTTCAGATTTATCATGCACGTCTTCCACATGAAGCATCTGCATTGCACGAATTCTGTAAGTACACTGGACAAATCATGCACGTGCAATGCACAAATTCTGCACGTGCACTGCACGAAAAAAATCTACAGTTTCTTTCTTCACCCTGGATCTCCCGAATCTCAAACCAATGCTCTTGATACCAGTTGTTGGGAAATTAGGGGGATCTCCACATCCACTAGACCATACTAGTAGTCATCAACAAGGAGAAAATAATCAACACATGAATAAAGTAATATGAAAAAACATAAACACCATGATTTGTTCACCCGGTTCACCAATCCATGGCTACATCCGGAGGCCCCAAGCCAGGATATCACTATAATAATATGTCAATTGTTACAATTTACACATACACTCACACAGATCTAGTATGGCTACTCTCCAATAACAATCTCACCACATATATTATCTCTCCCCCATGAACACACAAACAACACGGTAATGGCCAGGTTGTAGGATCGCCCCCCATGGCACTCCTAGGCCCCCGGCCCCCTCCTAGACACTATTTTGCGGCTCTCTTATGTATCCTTGCTTTCTCCTATCAAGCACACAATATTCTGGATGAAATCCCCTTTATATAGGTGTTGGAGAAGTCCTAAATCAATACATGGAAGAAATCTAGTCAAAATAGGAAACTTAGAAAAACTGGGCTGTCCCTGACGTGCACGGCCGTACAGACCTTGCTACTTGGCCGTGCAGCTCGGCCATGCACTATGCCTGGAGCGGCCGTGCTCTATTTCCCCCCCAAAACAGAAGCTTCCTCCCCATAGTGCACGACCGTACTCTACCTCATGCGCGGCCGTGTAAGGATCCCGCCCCGTGACGAAGGAAACGAAGGGTTTTTGTTTTGAAGGGCGAAAAACCAAACACGGTTATCACACAAAACATAACGGAGTCGCCACATTTGTTAATTATTTAACCCAACAAATGGAAAGGTTAGAGATTCTATTAGTTCGGAGGTCAGGTTACGCCTTGGAAAGAGTTTTACGTCACCCAAGTCGCCTCGGATAGGACCGAGTCTCCCTAACGTTAGTTAACAAACGTGCATGTGTTTGTGTATGTTTCAAAAATGGGAGAAACTAACATTTTAACAAAACTGGTTAATTATTTAACAGAAAAGGGTTATTTTGCAAACATTTCAGTCAGAAAGGGAAGAAACTGGAAAATGCACTCCCTGGCCAAAGTAGCCGTACGGCTAGGGAGAGCATTCCAGGGGTTTTCGACAGTTTATCAGAAAACTGTCCAGTTTCAGGTAAAACAGAGTGTTCTTGCTGAAACTGGACTGAAATGATCATTTTCAGTTATTTTCTTTAATAAAAACATGGATTTAATCATCCCTATGTCATTGATCACAAATTAGACACCAAAAACAAAGGTTTTGGGTGTGATCAAGACAATCATTGGGGAAATTTTGAGAAAGTTGATGAACATGCCCTTTGGGCCAAAATGACCATTTGATGAGTAAAGATTGAAACTTTACCATCAAAATGGACTTATTATGCAAGATTAAACCTTTAGAAACAAAAATGTAACATAAAGATTGGATCTTTATGTCCCATACTTGGTGATTTTATGGCTAGGTCATGGTTGGGATGATAAAGATTGAAACTTTATCACCCAATCATGACTCTCATGGCCAAACAAGAACAAAATCAACATAAAACTTAACAAACCATGATCATCTTTAGGTTTTACCCCACAATCATACACAAGGCATGAAGGGAACCTTGAATCACCTAATGATTTGGTTCCAATGTACACATATAATCATACTACATATATATATATATAACAATAATATATATAGCTTGAGAAGACAAGACTTGTATAATATATATATATATAGTGCTTGAAATGGACAAGACTTGCAAGAAATGTAAAGTGCTTGAATGGACAAGGCTTGCAAGAATAATAAGAAATAACACAAAAGTAAACAAGTAGTATGAACAATAACAAAAAGAGTTTGAGATCAAGAAGAAGATGGGGAGAAGGAGGCTTCACCTATGATGGTTATGGCCTATCTTCCTTACTTTTCACTCAAATGTGTATCACTCACAGGTTTTGCTCTCAAACTGGCAGAGTATCAACACACAAAACGTTTTCTCCCCCCCTGAAATGATCAGCATGGGTTTCAATTTATAGGGACTGAGGGCGCCCAAAATAGCTGTACGGCTCAACCCCTCAAGTACCCAAACCATCCGTACGACTCGACTTGGCGAGCTTCTGGATTTTTCTAAGTTTAATTCCAGTTCAGTCCTGGAATATTAGGTTTATCTTAGTGAGGACCTGGCCCATTGGTTTATCCCTAAATGGTACCAAGAATTCCTTTAAAGTAGGTCAAATTCAGATTGGGGTACTTACAGGCCGTGCAGACCCTGTTCTGCATATTCTCGATTTACTTCTCCTTATTCACATCTCTTTGATCTCCACCAACCCCCAATGATTTAGACTCTTTTCTCCCTCCATCTACTCACGTTTTTAGGACTCCAATCCCAACACCTCTTACATAATTAGAACCATAGTAATAACAACCTTTTCCAGTGCCCAAAATTTACAAGAAATGTATCTACTTTATGGGCCATGGTCTGGTTCCTTCATATTAGTATAGCCATACAATAAGAAACACTTAATAGAAGATGATTACAGACTTAATTTTATTTTTAAATTTTAAAATAAATATATTTTCGTTAGATAACACAAATACGAGATCCCAAATCCAAACGGAGATGATGGGTGATGGGTGTCCCAAAAGAGTAACTATCTGGTCCATTCGTGTAAGCCTTCAACTCTTCTTATATACTCACTCCGTCCATTCGTGTCACATTGTTTTTGGTCTGCTCAATATAAGTATCACCTCTCTAAAATAAGAAAATAATTTCAGTGTAGTTTTACCGTTGTGAAAGTATTGTAAAAAACAAGTAAACACGGTCCTTAGAAAGCAGGAGACAGACTTTGGACTGACTATGTATGCTATGCATAATGCATGCCAATCTTTCATATTATTCACTCCGTCCCAAAATGATTTTCATCCTTTTTTTGATGTTACTGTTGGAGTAGAGATCGTCAAAGAAACGAAGAGAAGGAAAATCAAACTGCAAAGCAAGCGGGCGCCTGGTCTTGACCAGGCGGGCGCCCTAGTTGGGCAGAAAGGTTGAACCGTCTGGAATTTAATTCAGGCGGGCGCTTGCCCTACCCCAGGCGGGCGCTCGGTGCCCTCGATGTGAATTCGGGGAATTGCAGTTTTTACGGGATTTCTCTTATGTTTAGGTTTAGGTCTTATTCTAGGATGCATATATAAGCAATGTTCCGCCCCCATACTTATTGTAACTCAGATTTAACATATTATAGTGCAAGATCCTGGCTTGGTAGTGCCCCCAAACGTAGTCAAACATATTGACGAACTGGGTAAACAATTTCTTGTGTCTTTTCTCTGCTTTATTTCTTGTGCTTGTTTGTGGTGCTATTATTTTCTTAGGATATTGCTTGGGTGTTGGAGGGTCAATTCCACAACAACTGGTATCTAGAGCTCTGGTTTATTGTTCTGGGTTATAGGGCGATTAGGGTTTGTTCCAGCAATCAAGAATGGGCAAGGATAAACAAGCGGTGGAGAAATTCGATGGGTATGACTACGGGTTTTGGAGGATGCAAATAGAGGATCTCTTGTACAACAAAGATCTCTATAAGCCTCTAAAGGGAGTCAAGCCGGAAGGAGAAAAGCAGGAAGATTGGGATCTCATGGATCGGAAAGCCCTAGGGGTGGTCAGATCTACTTTGTCAAAGTGGATCGCGAAGACTACCAAGAAGGCAAAAACCACAAAAGAGCTATTGGATTATCTTACTGAGAGATTTTAAACTCCATCTGCTGCAAATAAGGTTGATTTGATACGCAAGATGGGTAGTCTCAAGATGAAAGAGGGAGAATCCTTAGCTAAATACATCGATGAGTTTATGGATGTTATAGACTCATTGACTGCGATGGATATTACGTTTGATGATGAGGTTCATGCGTGTTTGTTGCTAGCGTCTTTACCAGGAAGTTGGAGCGAAACGGTGACAGCGATCAATGCTTCAGCGGGTAAGAACAAATTGAAGTATGATGATGTTAAAGACTTTCTGTTGGGCGAGGAAAATCGTATGAAGAAGTTGGAGACATCGTCTACTTCGGGATCGGCCTTAGCTACTACTAGCAGGGGAAGGCCAGGTACTAGCAATAAATAGAGAACTGAATCAAGGGAAAACGTAGTGGGTGGTAAGGGCAAGGCCGTGGAGATCAGAGACAAACCAAGGGTCGCGAAAGGATCGGTTCAATGCTATCATTGTAAGGAGTTAGGACACTACAAGAAGGATTGTCCCATGCGAAGGGATAAATCGGCGAATGTGATAATCGAAGGTGAAGATGTACTGGTTCTAAGTGTAAGTAGTGCGCTAGAATCATGGGTGCTGGATTCGGGGGCATCATTCCACTCATGCGGGCATGCAGAGGAGATGGAAAATTATACTTCCGGTGATTTCGGTAAGGTCTATCTGGCGGATGGGGAGCCTTTGGAAATCAAGGGGAAGGGGGATGTCAGAATAGGAGCATCGGATGGGAAGGTCTTATATCTACATGGGGTCAGACACATTCCGGGTTTGAAAAAGAACCTGCTATCAGTTGGGCAGTTGGATGAAGAAGGTTACAAGGTAACTTTTGGCTGCAGGAACTGGGTTATTACCAAGGAGGATTCTGAGATCGCTCGGGGTAATAAATAAGGGACATTGTATTTGGCGAATAACACCAAGGATAGTATCGCGCTGGCGTCAGCCAAAGGTGATACGGACTTGTGGCACTGTCGATTGGGTCACATGAGTGAGAAGGGGATGAAGGTACTTTGCTCAAAGGGAAGACTACCGGGTTTGAAGACAATCGACGTGGGGATCTGCGAAGATTGTGTGTTTGGCAAACAGGCGAGGAGTAATTTCTCGAGGACATGTAGGGCTTTGAGGGAAGCAAATTTGGATTTGGTCCACACGGATTTGTGGGGGCCGGCCCCGGTAACTTCTCTAGGTGGTGTGTCATATTATATGACCTTTATTGATGATTTGACAAGGAAAGCCTGGGTTTATTTCTTGAAACACAAAGATGAGGCATTCGAGGTGTTTAAGAAATGGAAGGCTTTGGTGGAGAATCAGACGGGACTTAAGCTTAAATGCTTGAGATCAGATAATGGCGGGGAGTATGAGCTCGGGGAGTTCAAGGAATATTGTGCAGCGAATGGAATTCGCATGGAGAAGACTCCAAAGGGCACACCACAACACAATGGGGTTGCAGAGAGGATGAACAGGACATTGAATGAGCGGGCTAGAAGTATGAGGTTGAAGTGTGGACTTATGAAAACGTTCTGGGTATATGCAGTTGACACGGCAGCTTTCTTGATCAATCGGGGACCATCGGTACCATTGGGGAATGAAATTCCAGAGGAAGCATGGAGTGGCAAGCAGGTAAATCTGTCCTTTCTTCGCATATTTGGCTGCGTTTCATATGTTCATATAGACTCTGTTGATAGAACTAAATTAGATGCTAAATCTGTAAAATGTACGTTCATTGATTATGGCGGGGATGACTTCGGGTATAAGTTTTGGAATGACCAAAATCATAGGGTTATTCGTATTCAAGATGTTGTATTCAATGAACAGGTATTGTACAAATACATAAAGGGGGCATCTGAAGGGGTTAGTTCGGAACCAGAATTTGTTGAGGTGGATATTCCAAACTCGGGTGGGAGCAGGGCAGTTCATGATGACCAAGGTCAGGGGGTCACTGAAGATGAACCACATACTCCAGAACCTGATATTCCGCTGCGTAGATCCAGCAGATTGCGTGGATCACCTGACAGGTATACTCCTTCAAATTACTATTTGTTGTTGACAGATAGTGGTGAGCTGGAATGTTATGCGGAGGCTATTCGTAGTGCACTTTGATAAGTGGAAAGCTGCGATGGATGATGAGATGGACTCATTGAAGGCCAACAAAACTTGGGAGTTGATTAAACTACCAAAGGGGAAGAAGGCATTGCATAACAAGTGGGTTTACAGAATCAAGGAGGAAGCAAACGGCAGTAAACGTTACAAGGCAAGGTTGGTTGTAAAAGGGTTTCAGCATAAATACGGTATTGACTACACCGAGGTATTCACTCCTGTTGTGAAGATGACCACTATCAGAATGGTTCTGGGTATAGTAGTGGCCGATAATTTGCTGCTGGAACAGATGGATGTAAAGACGACCTTTCTTCATGGGGATTTGGAGGAAGAAATTTACATGGTACAACTAGAGGGATACTTGTCTAAGGGTAACGAGGAACTGGTTTGCATATTGACTAAGAGCTTGTATGGCCTTAAACAAGCTCCTAGGCAGTGGTACAGAAAATTTGATGGATTCATGCACGATATTGATTTTATCAGATGTGAGGCGGATCATTGTTGCTACTTCAAGAACACGGACAATGGGTACATAATCTTGCTGTTATACGTGGATGACACGCTAATAGCGGGCTCTAGCAGTAGAGAGGTAAACAGATTGAAGGCTCAGTTGTCAGAACGGTTCGAGATGAAAGATTTGGGGGAGGCCAAAAAAATCTTGGGCATGCGGATTGACCGGGATAGGGAGTCAGGTAAGTTGGTTCTTTCACAAGCAGAATACGTTGAGAAAGTCTTGGCAAGGTTTTGCATGGAAGAGGCGAAGCCAACAGGGACACCATTGGGTATGCACTTCAAGCTATCCGAGAAGGGCTCACCTAAGGGCAAGGAGGAGTGTTAGGATTCATTGTTATTACACCCACCTGATTTGATTGACCCATTCCACGTGTCTTTTTATGGACTTTAGGTTTACAAGTAATGAAGTTTTACTTCAATTTTTAGACAAGTCCATTTCTAGATTTTTAGTAGTTAGGCTGAGTTTTGTTCGGTTTATCCATAGCGGTTTAGTGTCCCTCAAGCCGCCATCTTCAACCGCCAGCATGGTGCCTTAAGTCCTTCATCAAACCGCAGTTTGTGTCTTTGATGAAACCGCACTTCAAGTTCATTCATGAAACCGCACATGCATTTGGTGGAACCGCCGACCAAGATGTTGAAGAAGTTATTGCTGTCATTTACTCCTTGAAGACAAACATTCACTTTTCAACCGTAAATAAATGACTGGTGACTTGTCCTTAAACTTCAAGTAATGTTTCAGTTATTCTTGGAATGTCGGTTTGTCTCGTTTTTTGTAAAGTTACCGTTGTACTTTTCCAACAACTAAAAGGACAATGTCAGGTAGTGATCCAACAACTTCCTGCCACAAAGCAAAAGCAAAGGACGACAGTGACAGGTCAACCAATGGGATTGTGACAATGCATAAAACCGCCATACAATGAATCACCTCTTTGTCCAATGGTCACTAATGCCTTCACTATAAATAGCTTTCATTTTTCAACAATGAAGGTTGCTGAGCTTCAAAGAGAATATCCCAAGTATTCAAGTTTGCTTTGAAGATTGAAAACCCAGATATTAATATCTTCATCATCTCCTTAGCAAACCCAGAGTTCTTCATCAAAGCTTCAAGCCTTCAAATCATCACAACTCAGCCTTGCACAGAAAGTAATCACTTGCTCACCATCACTTAGATATTTTGAGCTCTTGATTTCTTTCCACACTACACACCCGGAGTATAGTTTCTTATAGATTATATACCTCAAAAAAACAGGTTGTTATAATAGCATTGTTAGGTTAGATTGTTTATTTAGAGTTTGGATTCGTTTGTAATCTTGTAAAAACTCCTCTAAATCAATACAAATCTAGTAGCTATTAGAAAATCCTAGGCTAACCACCTAGGTAGAGGACGTAGTTCTTTCAAGAACGAACCTCTTCAAATTGTGTGTCTTTGATCTTTAATCTCTGTCTTGTCATTTACATTTCTGTTTATTAGCTTTATTTACTCTTATGTGAAATGACTTGATAAATGATTTGCATACTTCTGTGACACTTCAGTTGTGCCTTGTCAGTTGCATCATTCCTTTTTCAACCACTTAAACCGCCCTACTCTTTATAATTCAGTTTGGCCATAACCGCAAAACTCCGCTGTGCATTTTATC
Organism: Campanula takesimana; assembly: GCA_026119855.1. Classification (NCBI taxonomy): domain Eukaryota; kingdom Viridiplantae; phylum Streptophyta; class Magnoliopsida; order Asterales; family Campanulaceae; genus Campanula; species Campanula takesimana. The sequence continues at coordinate 322,253 of JAOWBW010000464.1, forward strand.
TAAGCGGTTCTAGTGCTTTAAACCGCAATAGACCAAACTGATAAGTGTTAGTACCCGACCTGAAAATGAGTTTATTAGGACTTTCCCAAAAATACAAGGACTTTATAGGAATTAGAAACCTTGCAAAGACTTGTCCCGGATTCCCAAAATATCTCATTTATGGCAAAATCTATCAAATTAGGTAGTAAATGGTTTCCTTAAAACCATGCAGGAACCCTAGCTTAAGAATCAAGTCAGCCGGCATCCTTGGCCACGCGGCCAACCTTGCTCCGCGTTGATCTTGGCCACGCGGCCACTATTGTCACCGGCTTCAACAATGGCCAGGCGGCCAACCTTGCGCTGGATGATCTGGACCGTCAGATCTTCCCCTCAGTTTACTATATAAACCAATCCCATGCTATTGGTTTAGGGGTCCGATTTTGAGAGCTCTAAGTACGAATTTTGGAGTTCTTAAACACTATTTTTGCTCTCTAATTAGCATTCAAACACTCAAGAAGATCCAAGGTTTATTTCTTGCCAACATAGGTAAGTTTTCTAACTTTTTCTTCATGTTCTTGCATTATTCTTAATGTAGATCTTTAATATTCATGTTCGTACATGTTTATTCATAGTTTCTTCATATTCTTTGCATGCTCATTCATATGTTCATAATATGTTCTTCGCATGTTCTTTGTGTTCATAGATTAAAACCTTATTTATGCTATATTTAGGGTTGCGATATTCATAATTACATGTTATTTCATAGCCGATGATGATCGAGGGTTCATCAACCCAAGGATGATCTAGGAACTACTTCTAAACCCTAATATTTAGGTAATTCCCCCCTCATTATGCATGATCCCGATTCTTCTGCCTATTCTAATTCTCTGCGAACTACGCTGACCTGAGCTTCTCACCTTGAGAGGAACGTAGGCAATCTTCGGATCCGGTCTAAATCACTAACACACTACTAACACATTCATCATGATAGAAAGACCGATCAATTCGGGCAATAGAAGTGATAACGTCCAATATTCTTCTCTTGTTGTAATTTGACCCCCGAACCCACTAAAAATGCTTTTTTCAATGTTTTGGCTTTAATTAAAACGGCGTGGCGACTCTCATAATTTTAATGTCGTTAAGAATATTCCTTTTGTAAATAAAAATAATCACGAGATACTTCCCATGCGTCGCTTCATCGGAAAGGCGTATTCACAGTGGCGACTCTGCTGGGGAAATTGCTTTGAAACTTTTTCAAACTTAGTGGGTCTAACTTTCGTTTACATCATGATGTTTGCCATGTTTACACATGCACATACTTGCCATGTTTACACGTGCACCTCACACACATTTGCCATGTTTACACATGCACCTCACACACCTGCCATGTTTGCACATGCACACTTGCCATGTTTACACATGCACACACCTGCCATGTTTACACATACACACCTGCCATGTTTACACATGCACACTTTCCATGTTTACACATACACCTCACACTTTGCCATGTTTACACATGCACCTCACACTTTGCCATGTTTAAACATGCACACACCTGCCATGTTTAAACATGCACACACCTGCCATGTTTACACGTGCACCCACCTGCCATGTTTACACGTGCACGCACCTGCCATGTTTACACGTGTACACACCTGCCATGTTTAAACATGCACACACCTGCCATGTTTACACATGCACCCTACACATACTTGCCATGTTTACACATGCACACACTTGCCATGTTTATACATGCACCTCACATACTTGGCATGTTAACACATGCACCCGTGCACCCCGCAATGTTAATACTTGATACTTGTACTTTGTATATACCTTGTATCCTTGTACCTTTGTTGTTTTCGTCTTAGTATTAGGGTCAAACAAAACTCTGCTATGCTCCCTTGTACATTATTCTCTCTCTCTCTCTCTCTCTCTCTCTCTCTCTCATGCATCGCATTGCATCATCCTAACATTAAAAACTTCTCTCTTTTCTCCCTAAAAAAAAAAAGAATTAGTTTTTTACCACACACTACCACTAGTCCGTGTCAGCACTGCACAGGTCCCCATTACCCGGAGTATTCGATGTGCAGGAATTTGTGCGCTACTGCCGCCCTCTTTTTGAGTCACTCGTCTACTCCACTCACCGTGTACGTTCCGCGAGCGGTGGGAACCTTTTACCTTACCCGTGTCAACCCACACATAGATATTAGGACACTCTTTAGACCAACCATTAAGGATGTAAATAAATGCAAAACTTTTCGCAAAATAAAATGTGCATTGCATCTAGACGACCTCTAAGGTCCATCGCTCACCCCTTGGGCCATCTATCAAAATTCCTCATCTTGGCCTATCTAGGTTACCTACCCATCATTGCGATCCATTTGGGCCTACCCTTCATCTCGACCCGCTTTGGTCAAAATCCCACCATCCTTTGGCCTCTTAGGACAATCTTATCTACCTTTGACCTCCTAGGTCAACCTTTGACCCCCTGGGTCAACCTTACCTACCTTTGACCTCCTAGGTCAACCTTCGACCACCTAGGTCAACCTTCCCAACCTTTGACCCCCAAGGTCAACCTTATCTACCTTTGACCTCTTAAGCCAACCTTTGACCCCCTAGGTCAACCTTACCACCCTTTGACCTCTTAGGCCAACCTTTGACCCCCTAGGTCCACCTTTGACCTCCTAGGTCAACCTTACCACCCTTTGACCTCTTAGGCCAACCTTTGACCCCCTAGGTCAATCTTATCCGTTTAAGTCAACCTTTGACCCCCTAGGTCAATCTTATCCGTTTAAGTCAACCTTGACCCCCTAGGTCAACCTTACCTACCTTTGACCTCCTAGGTCAACCTTTGACCCCCTAGGTCAACCTTACCTACCTTTGACCTCCTAGGTTAACCTTTGACCACCTAGGTCAACCTTCCCAACCATTGACCTCCAAGGTCAACCTTATCTACCTTTGACCTCTTAAGCCAACCTTTGACCCCCTAGGTCAACCTTTGACCTCCTAGGTCAACCTTACCACCCTTTGACCTCTTAGGCCAACCTTTGACCCCCTAGGTCAATCTCATCCGTTTAAGTCAACCTTTGACCCCCTAGGTCAATCTTATCCGTTTAAGTCAACCTTTGACCCCCTAGGTCAACCGTACCAACCTTTGATCTCTTAGGTCTACCTTTGACCCCCTAGGTCAACTTTATCCCCCTTTGACCTCTTAGGTCTACCCTTGACCTCCTAGGTCAACCTTATCACCCTCGACCTCTTAGGTCACCCCTCGACCTCTTTGGTCAACCCTTGACCGCCTAGGTCAACTTTATCCGCCTCCGACCTCTTAGGTCAACCCTTGACCTCCTAGGACAACCTTATCACATTTAACCCCCTAGGTAAACTTTATCGTCTTTGACCTCTTAGGTCAACCTTTGACCCCATAGGTCATTCTCATCCGCCTTTGACCTCTTAGGTCAACCTCATCCACCTTTGACCTCTTAGGTCTACCCTTGGACCCCTCGGTCAACATTATCACCCGTTGACCTCTTAGGTCAACCTTTGACCTCCTAGGTCAACCCAATCACCTTCGACCTCTTAGGTCAAACTTGGACTCCTAGGTCAACCTTATCCGTTTTCGACCTCTTAGGTCAATCTTTGATTCCATAAGTGAACCCAATTACCTTTGGTCCTAACCCGCTTAGGTCAAACCGTCATCTTGACCCACCGTCGTCCAGACCAACCTAGGTCAACCCGTTTAGGTACACACACCATCCTTGACCCATTTAGGTCAACCTGATCGTCTTAGGTTAAAACTACCCCTTCACCTTTGACCCGCCAAGGTCACCCCGTGACCCGCTTAGATCGACTTACCTATCTTGGATCCATCTAGGTCAATCTCCAACCTTCCTTAATCCACCAACCCGAATAGGTCAACCTTAGACCCGCCTAGGTCAAACCATGTCCATCCCGCTTAGATTATCCCATAGGCAAACCGCTACAACCCGCTATCTTGATTCATTCACCATATAGGTCAATCCAACCCTTCTCATTTAGGTCGACCTATCCTTTAGCCATCTAGGTCAACCCACCATTATCGTCGCATCCTAGCTTGAACCACTTCTTGTCTCAAACCTTAGGTCAAACCTTAGGTCAAATTTAGGTCAAACAATACCCTACTCAATCAAAACCAACTCCTATAGGTCTTCCTCACCCATGCTTGACCAAGGACCGAGTCATCTCCCTCTTTTTGACCCCTATGGTCATCTCTCACCTCTTTTTAAAAGTCTAACTTGATTCGAACTACGGCGACCTGAGCCTCTTATTGTGTGGGACCTCTCCCTCATGATAAGGGGAACGTAGGCAACTTCGGCCCGGTCAAACTTTCAATTTTTTACCAAAATGCATTTCAAAAATGTGGAGACCTACTCTTTTCCAAAAAATGATTCTTATAACGATGCCTTATCATTAAATACGAATCTAATTCTTTCATGACATAGAGTTCTGCATCATGTCGGCTGCAAGGAACATCGAAGTTGCAACTGAAGCTGCTACCCAAGCTCCCGAGACAATCCTCTACACCGGTACTGCTCTCAGTAAGCAAGCATCCCACTTCGAAGCCATCCTCGATGAACAAGCAATCCACTTTAAGGCCATTCTCAACGAGCAAGCAACACACTTTCAGAAGGAGATGCATAAGACCCTAAGAGATATCGAGAGGCGCCATTTGTCTGACATTCGTGGCGTTTATGATTACCTCAGTCGAGTTCTCCCTCTTGCTCAATGTCAACACCCGTACGCTCCTCAAATATACGGGCCGCCATAGACTGTCCCTGTCGGGATGCCTCCTATGACTACTCATCAACAAGGGGTGCCGGTACCTAAATCACCCTCAAAGATAGCTCGTGAAAGGAAGGACGAGCGCGAATTCGACGACTTAGGTATGCCATTAGCCAAACTCTTCAAAAGTCTAGTTCAAGCCGGCAAGTTGTCTCCTTTGATCAACTATGAACCAAGTAGGGTGAAGCAATGCTTGGATCCCTCCAAACACTGCCAATACCACCAGTACATTGGGCATGACACCGAAGATTGCGTCCAATTGAGGAGAAAGATTCAAAGCCTCATTGACAGCGGAGCCATCACCCGCCAACGGAATACATGGGCATGGCCAAAAGAGGAAATTGGGGCTACCTCCTTTAAATAAAAGAAAAGAAAAGGGTCATTCAGTCTTCGTAGGTTCTAGAGTGTCCTTAGTCAAAAGTCCACCTTGGACGATTTTTGTTTCTTTATGTAAAAGTCCACCCCGGACTAGTCAGTTTAAATCTTTTAGTTCCAATAAAAAGGTCTTTATTTCTTTTCTTTTCTCTCTAGACTTGAGACATAAGCTTGCATATATCAATTTCATGAAAATTGTCTTATTCACCATTTTCGCTTGATTGCTATATCTTTATATGATGAATTAATCTTAATCTTACTCATTAATGACGACTCATTAAAAGGTAAATGGACCCACAAACCATTCACATAACTAAGTAAACGATTAATCTCAAAATAACAAATGCTTCGATCAATTGGGATGAACGAATCACTTTCCCTTCTCTCTACATTCTACCCCCATACACTCTCTCTATACACTCACCCCTTGTACACACTTCATGTACACTCTCTATATACACCTTCTCCCATACACTATCCTCATACGCCTCTCATCCCACCATTAGACCCCTTTTTATAAGGTCGTGACAAAGGAATGGACTGCGGTTGCTCATCATCAAATAGACATCCATGCTGCCACAATTTAAAGGGTTGGTTTGTTCCCATCATGAGTACTACATGCCGTTATACTGGGGCTGTCCGTATTCCATCGCAAATATAAGACAAGTGCACGAATTGGTGCACGTGATAATCCAATGGAGCTCTACCGGTGAAAATCAAGGGGCTAGGATGACCGCCGCCAGTAAAAGGCCGCTTGAACTATAAGGAAGCTACCTCACAATCGAGAGAGGCGAAAGCAAACTAGGGGCTTGTCTTGCCCAATGTTTCATGTACAAATATAAAAAAAAATATGGCTCGCTAGGATGAAACCCAAAAGGGCGACCTAGGAAAAAGTTAGAGCATCGCACAAAAAGAAGCCCGCTAGGTTGAAAACCCGAAAGGGCGGCCTAGGCAAAAAAAAGGGTGTGCACAAAGAGATAAAATAAAAAAAATAAAGAAAAATAGAAGGGGCTATCACCATAGAAAAGTAAAAGTCTCATTTTCTTTTCACCTCAAATGTTCTATTTTCCTTTCTTTCCTTACAAAGTAGATAAACGGCAGCAACCCATGATAACTACGATGGAGCAATCCACTGCAACAACTACAAAGGAGTAATCCACCGCAATGAGCTACAAAGAACAACTCACCTCAAACGAACCTCACACCCTAAACTCAAAACCCAACTTCATCGTCAACCGGGCGACCACTCAAAGCCAAACATAACCTACCTTGGGCCAACTTTCTTTCCTTTCTTTCCTCCCACACATACCCACTGAAACCCGACACCATCGTAAAGCGGGTCATCCCCGAACTACGCGGACCTGAGCTCCTCACCTTGAGGAAAACGTAGGCAACCTCCCGGTTCGGTCCAAAATATACACAACCCACCTTGAGCCAATTTTCTTTCTCTTCTCTCTTCCCCCATATTTCTACTCCTGACTTCTTCACTCACAATTGATCAAAACATTTATTAATTTGAGGCTACTTGTTTAACAATTAACCATAACTCATTAAATAATCAACGAGGTCCATTCTCGAGCAATCAAATGAGAATCTTGAATAAAACAATTTTCAAATGTCTCGACAAGTCTTCTGTTCAATCTAGGAAAGAGCTAAACACTTACTTTCTGTCAAGCAGGGGCTTCCTTCCTTTTATATACACTCAATTGTCCAAAGAGTCAAAATGCAAGTACTATCTCTCTCTCTCCCTCTCACTATCACCAAAATGCCCCCGCATGTTTAAGCAATTATTTTTCCTTTTTTGAGTCGACTGAATGATTTTCAAAAAAAAAAAAAAAAAAAAAAAAAAGAAAAAGATGACGCAAAAGAGATGCCCGCTAGATTGAAAACCCGAAAGGGCGGTCTAGGCAGAAAAAAGGGTGCGTCTTAAAGGAGGTAGGATACCCCGCTCTACACCCTTACCGAACTGGGGCTTCCCCAACAGAATGGGTCGACTATGTGTTTTCTCGGAGAATACCGAGGTCCCAACAAGAATATACTTAGAAGAAGGGCATCCTTCATCATCAAGCTTGACGTAGAGTTTCTCAAAGGAGGGAGGGTACCCGCTCACCAAATTAGATAATCCCCAACGGAATGGGTCGACTATGTGGTTTCCCAGAGAATACCGAGGCGTCAACAAGGATACACTTAGAAGAAGGGCACCCCTCATCGTCAAACTCGGCACGCGACGACCTATTTGGATTGATTAGAATCATAATTAATTATAAGGCATCTTTATAAAGTCATAACACTTTCAAAAGTTTTCTCTTCCACGACACTTTGTTTATAAACCCGCACTCTCGGTCTCCACAAAATTTGTATAAACCTCCTCGGTCCACTCTGAGACCCATCTTTGTGATTCTTGAACCGACTCGGTCCTTCACCCTATGTCCTACACAATAGGATACCCTTACGTCCCAATCTGACTTGATTCAAAACCTTAGGTCCCGCACCTACCCGGTCAGTCTTACATAGGTTACACCATAACCCCTTAGCTCGACCCTCCAAAAGTTAGTAGCGGGACTCCTAAAAGCCTCAAACCAGTCTTACCCAAAACCTCAAGCCTTAAGCCAGTCTACCGAATCCAAATCCTTAGAATGACCCATTAGGTCCCGAACCTACTGGTCTCGAGTCTAACCTATTGAACTATCACTTAGATCCCAAGTCCATGCAAGGCCGCCAAACACCTACCTTATAGGTCTCTAGCATATCCGATTCACACCTTAGGTCTCAACTCCTAAACCCTTTAGATCACAAAACTGTCTACCCTCTAGGTCTATAACCTTAGATGTCGACCCTTAGAACTCTTTAGTTCCCAAGCCTGCTTGGTCCAACCAAAACAATGCCATCTACGCATACTGTCATACCCAAACCATGGCCCTACCACTCTTAAACCTAGTGTCACTCCTTAGCTTCAAAAGACTTCCTCGTCTGACCTTCAACCACTTAGGTCTCTAACCTACTTAATCCGAGCCGGTCTAAACCTCACCACCTACAAGGTCCACCCTTGAACTCCATGGATCTCAAACCTTTCTTCCCCATGAGTCCAAACCTCAAACGTGCTCGAACACATAGGACCTCTCGCGTACCGTGATATGCCATAAAGATATCAAAACCCGTCCAGTCAAAAATCATGCGCTTAACACCTTTAGTCCCATACCAAACCCACCTTTGCAATCGCCGAACGAGCTTGGTCACGCGAGACCAAAGCATACCCAATCCAACTTAAGGTACCTATTATACTCAAGCAAAGTCTTGGACACTCAATCCCTTTACCTAAAGCGCCAACATGGTCATATATCCAAAACCATTTCCTGCACCTACGGTTCGCACCTAGCCTAAACTTTCAAACACTCTAGGATCCAAGCCCGACATGCGTATTAGGTACTAGGATCATCCAATCCCAATCCATTGCTCCTTGGCCGACCTCAAGCCTGCTTGGTCCTAATCCATAACGCGGTTTCTCTAGGACAAAAGACTTACCCGCTTGAAAGCCTTATGTCCCAACGCTACCCTGCCTAGCCTTCGATCTCCTAGATCTCACGCCTACCATTCCATTAGGCCCCGGTCTCCTTAACACATGTCTGAGTCTTACCCTAGCTAAACCCTAGAACTTTAGGCTAGGTCTAATCTATCGAGCCTATCCAGCCATAAGGTATCAAGCTCATTTGCCCCAAACCGCAACACTCTTAGACCTCAAACTTGCTCGGTCTAAACCAAGACAAACCTTCAAATGCTTTCGGTCTCCAAACCCTAGCCTTGATCCTAGGTAGCTACACCCTTCTTAAACCCTATCCTCAACCCTAGGTGGTCATATCATTCTCTCTGAACTCTAGCCTCAAGCCTAGGTAATTACATCCTTCCTAAACCCTAGCCCCGAGCCTAGGTAGTTACATCCCTTCCAAACCCTAGCTTAGAGCCTAGGTAATTACATCCTTCCAAACCCTAGCCTAAAGCCTAGGAAGTTACATCCTTCTTAAACCCTAGCCTCGATCCTAGGAAGCCACATCCTTCCTAAACCCTACCCTCGAGCCTAGGTAGTCACATTCCCTCCAAACTCTAGCCTCAAGCCTAGGTAGTCGATATTCTTTCCAAACCCTAGCCTCAAACCTAGGAAGTCGCGTTCTCCCCAAACCCTAGCCTCAAGCCTAGGTAGTCACATATCCTTAAGCCTAGGAAACCGCAACATCCTCTTTAACCCTAGCCCAAGTTCTAGGGAATTTCCAAAGCCCCGCATGCAACATCATTTCCAAATTCCCGAAACCCTAGTCTCGAAACCTAGGAGATTTACAATCTTAATCCCCCCGTCTTATTAAACCTTAACCCAAAACCTAGGATACAATGCCCTGTCCAAAACTTAATCAACCCTAGCCTCAGGCCTAGGAAGCCGCATTCGCTCTAAACCCTAGCCTCGAGCCTAGGTAGTCGCATTCGCTCTAAACCCTAGCCTCTAACCTAGGTAGTCGCACTCTTTCTAAAACCCTAGCCTCAAGCCTAGGTAGAAATTATCCTCTTTAAACTCTATCATCAAGCCTAAGATTCAACATTCCCTTCAAACCCTAGTCCTAGACCTAGGAAATTCCTTCACCTTAGTCTCAAAGCCAAGGTTACCACGAACATTTCCAAGCCATAGTCACCAATACCGGAAAATGGTGAACCCTAACATCAAGCTTAGTGGACCTTCCACAAAAGCAATCCCTCTTCCCAACGGTCCATGGTCTCAATCCTAAGAAGTCACAACCTTTCCAACTCCCAGCCTTATGTCTAAAAGCCAACGCCTTTGCAACCTCTGAGCCTACCACAACTCCAAGCCCTAGCCTCCTAGACCTAGGAAATTCCTAAACCCTAGTCCCAAACCTAGGAGAGTCATGGTCCTTAAACACCAATTTCCAAACCCTTGTTCGAAACCCTAACATCTAGGAAGTTCCCAAACCTCAACCTTTCCAAGCCCTAGCACTAAGCCTAGGATAGAATACTCTCCTCATGCTTAAATAAACTCCTATCCCTAGCCTGTAAGCCTAGGAAACCCACAGTATCTCCAAGACATAATCTAAAGCCCAAGAAGCCGTGACATCTTTGGCATCCCTATCTCAAGATTAGGAGACCACCATCTTCCTTATTCCCTTTCCTTAAAGGAGCCATAGGTCCTACCTCTAGGCAACCAAGAAAAATGTCCCTTACCTAACACCTTGGTCTCAATGGCTCGTAGCCTCATCCCCTCCTAAATTAGGATAAGCGGAACCCAGATCATGTTTCCCATATTAGTAACTCCCCGAGAGTCCATCTCCTTCGCGTCTCCCTAAAGGTCATTTGCCCTTGTGACTCACCAAAGAGTCCCTTGTGACTCCCCGAGAGTCTATCACCTTTGTGACTCCCCGAGAGTCCGTCACCCTTGGGACTCCCCGAGAGTCTATCACCTTTGTGACTCCCCGAGAGTTCATCCCGTTTGCGACTTCATAACAATCCATCATCTTTGCCTCAACATGCAAAATTTCAGTTTTACCCCTAGTACATTCCCCTTTGATTCATTTTAGGTGCCCTTAGCGCTGTTTTGACTGATATTCGATACCTTTGGGAACGGAAAGTCCCTTAAAATTTCCATTCTTCACCAAATATTTGCTTAGGATTTGTATGGTTGTAGAGACTTCGGCGCCTCTATGACATACGTATCCTAGATCGATCGCGATTGGCAGAAGCCTCAGCGTTTCTGTTTGCGGGAGATCCAGCATCTATTTTAGCATTTCCTAATATTTGCTTAAGATTCGTATGGTTGTAGAGACTTTGGCGCCTCTATGACATACGCATCCTAGATCGATCGTGATTGGCAGAAGCCTCGGCGTTTCTGTTTGCGAGAGATCCAGCACCTATTATTAGGATTCGTATGATTGTAGAGACTTCGGCGCCTCTATGACATACGTATCCTTGATCGATCGTGGTTGGCAGAAGCCTCGGCGTTTCGTTAGCACAATCGGCAGGAGCCCTGGCGATCCTGATTGCGTTTACCATTCCATCTTGGGATTATTTAGACAACGTAATCTTTATTTTTCCCAAATGACTTCATTTCCTAACGAATGTTCGTTCTTCATACAGGATAGTGCCCGTAGGTTTATTATCCCTAGCAGAAGTCCGATGGCTCGCTTTTCCCTAATCGATCCGAACTACGACCGGCTTGATTCCTCAGAGGATACGTAGGAAACCTGAAAAGGTCCAGCCACCCGACCGACGCGGTCATCTATCATCCCCAGCAGGTGCATTTTCCCCAGCAGAAGGCGTTGCTCCCCATCAGAGGACAGTCATTCCCAATTTCCCATCAGATTTGAACTACGTTTGGCTTGATTCCCCCGCGGATACGTAGGTCGCCTGTCAAGGTTCAGCCGTTCCCTTATCTTTCATCTGTTTTGAAACTCATGTTTCAGACGGATCCTTATTTTATCGTCGACCCCACATTGCCTTGCAAGAAGCGTCGCCGAGGGGCTACTGTTAGTACCCGACCTGAAAATGAGTTTATTAGGACTTTCCCAAAAATACAAGGACTTTATAGGAATTAGAAACCTTGCAAAGACTTGTCCCGGATTCCCAAAATATCTCATTTATGGCAAAATCTATCAAATTAGGTAGTAAATGGTTTCCTTAAAACCATGCAGAAACCCTAGCTTAAGAATCAAGTCAGCCGGCATCCTTGGCCACGCGGCCAACCTTGCTCCGCGTTGATCTTGGCCACGCGGCCACTATTGTCACCGGCTTCAACAATGGCCAGGCGGCCAACCTTGCGCTGGATGATCTGGACCGTCAGATCTTCCCCTCAGTTTACTATATAAACCAATCCCATGCTATTGGTTTAGGGGTCCAATTTTGAGAGCTCTAAGTACGAATTTTGGAGTTCTTAAACACTATTTTTGCTCTCTAATTAGCATTCAAACACTCAAGAAGATCCAAGGTTTATTTCTTGCCAACATAGGTAAGTTTTCTAACTTTTTCTTCATGTTCTTGCATTATTCTTAATGTAGATCTTTAATATTCATGTTCGTACATGTTTATTCATAGTTTCTTCATATTCTTTGCATGCTCATTCATATGTTCATAATATGTTCTTCGCATGTTCTTTGTGTTCATAGATTAAAACCTTATTTATGCTATATTTAGGGTTGCGATCTTCATAATTACATGTTATTTCATAGCCGATGATGATCGAGGGTTCATCAACCCAAGGATGATCTAGGAACTACTTCTAAACCCTAATCTTTAGGTAATTCCCCCCTCATTATGCATGATCCCGATTCTTCTGCCTATTCTAATTCTCTGCGAACTACGCTGACCTGAGCTTCTCACCTTGAGAGGAATGTAGGCAATCTTCGGATCCGGTCTAAATCACTAACACACTACTAACACATTCATCATGATAGAAAGACCGATCAATTCGGGCAATAGGAGTGATAACGTCCAATATTCTTCTCTTGTTGTAATTTGACCCCCGAACCCACTAAAAATGTTTTTTTCAATGTTTTGGCTTTAATTAAAACGGCGTGGAGACTCTCATAATTTTAATGTCGTTAAGAATATTCCTTTTGTAAATAAAAATAATCACGAGATACTTCCCATGCGTCGCTTCATCGGAAAGGCGTATTCACAATAAGTACTTGGTTGATTTTCAAGGGTATTTCGAAAAAGATTTTAAACCGCTATTCACCCCCCCCCCCCTCTAGCGGTTCTATACCCTTGTTGCCCCTTGGGACCAACAAGTGGTATCAGAGCTTATCCACCAAAAATTATTTTACAAGCTTAACCGCTTGGGTGCTGATCCAATGGCAAACATAAACTCCCATATGATGCAGACATCCAACTCTAATCACTTACCTATTCTTAATGAAGATAGTTTCATCTTCTGGAAAGATAGGATTAAGAAGCACATGATATCTGAGGATCGCAGATTATGGACAGCAATTGTTAATGGACCTTATGTCCCGATGAAGGCTAACCCTGATGCAGGTACTGCTGGACAAACCGCGGAAATCAAGAAGCCGGAAGCTGAATGGACCGAAACTGATCAACGGAATGTGGACTTTGATGGTAGAGCTATGTCCATGCTTGTATCAGCTATTGATCTAAGAACTCACTCAAAGGTTCTAGATTGCAATACCGCAAAGGAAACATGGGATGGCATCATTGACTTTCTGGAAGGAGATGCCGACACCAAGAAGAACCGCCTCTACCAACAGAGAAGGCTCTTTGATTACTTTGTCAAAGACCCAAAGGAATCTCTTCGCCAATGCTATGAGCGGTTTGTGGAAATTGTCAATGTATGTTTCTCTCTAGGGCACAAGTATTCCAATACTGACCTGAACATGAGATTCATGCAATCTCTTGGTAGCAAATGGCTGATCAAAACTACCAACATTGAAGACAATAAAGATCTGGAAGCTCTTGATCTTCGTCATCTTTATGCCATGCTAAGGGTATTTGAATTCAAGCTTGAGGAAGCTTATGAAACCGAAAACAGATTCAAGTCTCTTTCTCTTGCCGCTTTCAACAATGCCACATCTCCAGTTTACAATCCAGATCACCATCAAACCGCATCTAATACTCATTTACAAACCGCTTCTTTTGATCCAAATATTCCAAGATATATTCCTCAAACCGCACCTCCAGAGTATTACCAACCGCCTCATCAAACTTACCCTCAACATCATCAACCCCATTCTCAACCTCAGCAATCTCATCAATCCTACACTCCATCTCAAAATTCCCAAAGTGTAGCATCCAGTTCTACTCAAGTTGACTTTTATGACATGGATGATGACGAGTTTGCTCTCTATGTGAAAAACTACACCAAGTTCAGAAAGAACAGAGCTCAATTTCAGTCAGGTGGCCCTGCAAATTTTGTTCCTCTAACCAGATTCAACAAAGCAGCTGATGCTAAGAAAAGGGATGATCTTGTTTGTTACAACTGCAGACAACCAGGTCATTTTGCCTCCAGTTGTCCCAAACCGCGCTATGAAGCCGCTCCTGCCAAGAAACCTTTCAACAAGAAGTTTTTCAAGAGAAGAGGAATGGTTGCTGAACAAGGAGAACAACCATTAACATGGATGGGTTCTGATACAGATGATAGTGATGAAGATGAAGGAGTTGCAAATCTTTGCCTAATGGGATTTGAAGAAAAAGTTGAAATTGACGAAAGCCTTCCATTGCCACTCCATCAAATGAAGTCAGTTTCACCAAGAACTCCTGAAGCTAAACAAGACAAAACTCCTACTTCACCAAACTACTCTCCTGAGGATCAAACCGAACAAAGCCATGATGACCAGGTACTTGAACATGCTAATATTATTTGTCAACAACACACTGTGCTTAAAAAGGCATATAAATTAATGGCTGCGGAACTTGAATATTCCCAAAAAGAGTGCAAGTCCCATAAGGAAGAGATTGAAGAACTCAAGCTCCAAATTGTTGGGATAGCTTCTATTGTGGAAGAAAACCGATACCTTAAGGACAGAACCGAGGTACTTCTCACCCGAATCCATGATCTTACTGCACAAAGGGATGAACTTCAAAAAGTGACCGATGTGTGAACTAAGTCTGGTGTCACCATGGAACAAATCGTCAATTCACAAATTCTCTCTAAGGAGAAAAGTGGATTAGGATTTAAAACTGATGATGGGTGTAAGTGTCCTTGTCTCTGTGCTGAAGGTGGTGTGAAACCAACTGAACAAACCAAAGAAATTCCTAAGGTGAATCATGCTGGTAAAAAGGGCTCAACACAAGAAATTAAAAAGCAAAATTATTTCTATGAGTATCCTAAAAACCAGACTGGGAGAGATCCAAAGTGGAAAGAGAAATCCACAGCGGCTGAGGCAACCAAGGAAGTATTGAGTGATGAAACCGCTCCTAGTCGGTTTAAGGAATATCCTGTTATATTTCCTAAACCCGCACCTAAGAGAAAAGTTGAGCTCAAGAAGGTTAACTTTGTTAAAGCCAAAACCGCTGACCCAGTAAAACATGAGAAACCGAAGGTCAGTAAAGGGTTTGTAAAACCGCAACCACAACCTGGCTTAATTCATTATTCTATTTGTGCCGATTTTGGTCATAGTGCTGGTCATTGTCTTTTAAGATTCACACCTAATGCCAAGGGACGTAAAAATCCTAAGGTCAAACAGGTGTGGGTCCCAAAAAGCTGCTAACCCTAGGACCCAAGGAATAAGGGGGACCAAAACCTTTCATGTTTATTTTTCAGATTTCATGTTTTATGGCTGGAACCGCTAAGAAGAAGAAGGATCTTTGGTATTTGGATAGTGGATGCTCACGACACATGACTGGAGATTCCGAACTACTCTGCAGTTTCATCCAAATGAAAGGGCCCCTAGTAGTGTTTGGTAACAACAAGAAAGGAGAAACAGTAGGATATGGAGCAATCAAACGAGGAAAGGTGACTATTGAAAATGTGTCACTAGTAGAAGGACTCAAGCACAACCTTCTTTCCATATCTCAGTTTTGTGACAAAGGAATGAACTGCATCTTCACCTCAACTAGCTGTTATATCAAAGATGCTTCCTCTGGAGTCACTCTACTGACTGGAAACAAAACAGGTGATGTTTATATGATAGATTTAAGCAATATTGTTTCTATTACTGACCTCTGTTTTGTAGCCAAAAATATAAGTGAAAGCAGCTGGTTATGGCATAAGCGGCTCAGCCACTTGAACTTCAAGTATCTAACAAAACTGCACAGGGATGGTCTAGTAAAAGGACTACCCAAAGTGGCTGACCATCATGATGAAAAGTGTAAAGCATGCCAGCTTGGAAAGCAGCCCAAACAGTCATTTCCTAGTAAAACCGCACCTTCAACGAACCGCTGTTTGCAACTGCTGCACATGGATTTGTTTGGACCTGTCCCAACTGCCAGTATAGGAGGAAACCGCTATACATTTGTGGTGGTTGATGATTATTCAAGATATACATGGGTGGAAATGATGGCCTCTAAAGATGATACTTATGGCATCGTAACCGCTCTCTTTAGACAGCTCCAAACTCAGAAATTGGATGACATTGTTGCCGTGCGTTCAGATAATGGAACCAAATTTACAAACAATGGTGTTGCCCAATATTGTGATGATCATGGAATTGATCATAATTTCTCTGCCGCTGGAGTTCCACAACAGAATGGAGTAGTGGAAAGAAAGAACAGGACTTTGATTGAAGCCGGGAAGACTATGATTGCAGAAGCCAAGCTTCCCAAGTACTTCTGGGCCGAAGCTGTCAATACCGCATGTTTCACCCAGAACCACTCCCTCATCATCAAAGTTCACAACAAGACTCCTTATGAACTGTGGAGAGGCAGATCACCCAACATTGCCTTCTTCAAGATATTTGGATGCAAGTTCTACATCTTGTACAATGGCAAAGAGCATCGAGGTAAATTTGATGCTAAGGCCAATGAAGGTATTTTTGTTGGTTATTCTAAACACTCCAAAGCTTTTCGTTGTTTCAATAAGACATCTTTAAAAATTGTAGAGTCAGTCCATGTTACATTTGATGAACATGCTCTCCATGAGCCACATATGGCTCCAAATGTTGCTAATGATTTTAGTGATTTTGAGACAGGCACTAGACATAGAGCAACTGACAACCATCCTACTGAAACCGCTACATCCAGTTCTTCAGCCACACCTACTCAAACCGCTGATGGTGTAACTGTTGAACCGCTGTCTTCTGATCCCATTCAAACTGTTGAACCAGTTCCAAATCTAACCTTCAATTAAGATTTCAATGATTATCAAGATGACCCTCCACTGGAAAATCTTCAAGAAATAGTGGTTCAAGACAACCTCCCTCCTGAAATTAATGAGCATAGAGACCATCCAACTGCCAACGTTATTGGTCCTATCAGTACTGGTGTCCAAACCAGAGGGAGTTTGACTCACAGAGATGATCATAGTTTGTTCTCAACTGCTCTGTTGTCTCAGATGGAACCGAAGAAGGTAGATGAAGCTCTAACTGATCCAAGTTGGGTAGCTGCAATGCAAGAAGAGCTAAATCAGTTTGAAAGATGCAGAGTTTGGACCCTAGTTCCAAGACCCAATGATCATACAGTAATTGGAACAAAATGGGTGTACAGAAACAAGATGGATGAGAATTGTACAATAACAAGAAACAAAGCTAGGTTGGTTGCTCAAGGCTATAGGCAAGAAGAAGGCATAGACTATGATGAAACTTTTGCCCTTGTTGCCAGACTTGAAGCCATAAGATTGTTCCTGGCCTATGCATCCTTCAAGAAATTCAAGTTATATCAAATGGATGTGAAGAGTGCATTTCTGAATGGTGAACTACAAGAAGAAGTCTATGTAGCCCAACCGCCAGGATTTGAAGACAACAAATTTTCAAATCATGTCTTCAAACTCAAGAAAGCATTGTATGGACTCAAACAAGCTCCAAGAGCATGGTATGACACTCTATCTAAATTTCTTATTGAACAAGGCTTCTCTCAAGGTAAAATTGATACAACTCTATTTATAGCTAAACACAAAAGTCATTCATTATTAGTTCAAATATATGTTGATGATATTATTTTCGGTTCTACTAATGAAACTATGTGTGTTAAGTTTGAGAAGCTAATGAAGAGTAAATTTGAAATGAGTATGATGGGAGAATTGACATTCTTTCTTGGACTCCAAGTCAAGCAATGCCATGATGGGATCTTTATCAACCAAGCCAAAAATACTAAAGATTTGATAAAGAAGTTCGGGCTTGAAACCGCCAAACCAGTTGATACCCCAATGCCTAAGCCAAATACACTAAAGATTTGATAATGAAGTTCGAGGTATGATTGGCTCTCTACTTTACTTAACTGCTAGTAGGCCAGATATCATGTTGTCACGACCCGAAATCTAGGCTCTATTTTATTGGTAATAAATAATTATTATTTATTTATTTGCTTATTTATTTATTTAAATTATTATTTATTTAAATATTTATGTGTACACTTTATGTGTTATAATATTTATGCCTAGCATTTTATTTGAGTCATTCGGGTTAGTGTAATATGGTTGGGTCTTAATAGTTAGTAGGGAGTGTAAGTATTTGTGTGTAGTGTAGAGGAGGGGCCTGAGTGTAAGTTTTGGAAATAATTCCCCTACACCCTCTCTTCTCCCTCACCTCTCCCTCACTTTCCAGCCATCTCCCTCTCTCTCTAGCAATGGGTAAGTTTCTCTCTCACTTCTCTCTACATTTCCATCATCTTCCTCTCATAATCTCTCATTTCTTAAAACGTGAATCTTGTTTAGATCGTCGATAGGATCGTAGGAAGCCAAGAAATTTCGAGTTCCGACAACTTTGAGAAAATCCGGGTAAGTTACTTTTCCCCCATTTTGATGTTAAAATGTTCATATCATGTTTATATGATGTTTGAGTTATTATATTTGAAGTTTGGATGAGTTTAAAATTTATTTGGAATTTATTTGAATTTTGGGTTAAAAATGGTGATTTATGAATGTTGGGTTGATTCTTGATTTAGGTTGTTAAATGTTGTTTTAGGAGTCTTTTTAGACTTATAAGTTGTTTTGGCACTTTAGTATGCTAGTTGGGATGTTGGATTTTGGGTTGAATGTGTTTTGGGTTTGAAAATGGAAGAACCCATGTTCTTCCTCCCGATTTCTGCAAATCCAGAGCATTGTGCGACCGCACAAAACTTCCTGGGCGGCCGCGCATCTTTCTGAAAGCTTTTGTTCTTGCTCTGAGGCACTTTGGGCGACCGCACAGTCCATATTGGGCGGCCGCACAGAACCCCTGAAAGTTTACCATTGTTAATTTGTGTGATTTAAGGATGCGTTTTGGTCTAAGTCTTGGGGGTCCTTCTAGTCGACCTTAGTGAACATTGTAGTACATTCTAGTGATAGAATTGGGTCCTTTGTGATCAAGTTTGTGTTTGAAATTAGTTAAGTGTTAATTGGGACTTTGGAATATCTTATTGAGGTATTGTTGGTTTGACTTATCTTGTGATGATCATTTGGTATATGTTTGGGCCTCTTATGATGTGTTCGTGATGGTTCTAAACGAATTGATTTTCGAGTAAGACTTGGTCTAGGTTTTAGGCGATGTCCTATTGCACCTAGAGGGTTGTTATTGAACACCAAAGTGTAGGGTTTAGTCCGGTCGCGACCATGTTCATAAGGGTAACCTTTTAGATTCGTTTGGGGTGTTTAGGATTGGTTCGTTAAGGACGGAGGTAAAGCGTGTTTTGGCAATTGGGTACTTACGGTTTGATTAACCTTAAGGTGTAGTCATTCTGATTTCCTACTTTGGAATTTCAGGTGTGATGAGATGGATGAGTTCAGAGTCCTAGTATATCTTTATGAGTAAATGTTTAGGGTCTTTTGGTAATAGTCATTGTACCAATTGTGAGCGACCGTTTGGGTTGTGCTCTTTATGATTAACTTGTGGGTATCATCTTTGGAATGTATCTGGTATGGTTCCTCCTTATGGAATTATCGTGTTCTAATAATCATTGTTGTTGTGCTCTTTGTGAGAAATTCCGTTTATCGTTGTCGTGCTCTTCATGAGAAACTCTTGTTATCATTGTTGTTAAACTCTTCATGAGTACCCGTTGCATCTTTATGGTGATTTAATTGGTGTGGTTCCCTACTTTGGAACCCTAAGTTGTTTAATTAAGCTAGTATTTATTACTTAGCATTTATTTGGAAGTCCAGCTGGTACTTTGTTAACATGATGTTTAGTGAGAGGATTATAATGGCTCCTGAACCAAGTCCTTTATAATGTTCTTCACTCGTTCCCGTTCCCCTTCTACTGGCCATAGTTGGGATGATATTGAACTCCCTTTGGTGAGTATTATAGAGTTTGGGTAATGACTTCGTGTCATGTACCCCGTTCCCGTTATCGTTCATCGATTATTGGTTGCTGGTTGGTTCTGACCGGGGTCCTCTTCAGTTGTTATGCTACCGAGGTTCTCTCCAGCTGGTTATGCTGCTAGGGTCGATGGGTTATCGGTGATCGGTTATTGGATATCGGTTTCTGAACCGGCTTATTTAGCTCTTGATGCTGTTTATTGTAGCGGCTCTTCGATGCGGTTCTGTTAATATTGATCAGATCGATTCACCCTTTTGGGAAACCTTGGTTCAGTATCCTTTGTTACTTGTTTATTTCCGCTGCTATCTGTTAATTGTTATTTGCTATGTGCTACGTGAGATTATTATTATTGGTTATCGCACATTAGCATGTCATGTAGTTGCATTAGTAACTTACTGAGATTTTATCTCACCCCGTTTATTTCCATCTTTGTTTTCCTTAACCCCCCCCCCCTAGGAGGAAAAGGATTAGGATTCGCGGATCGAGGAGGACGTCGAGAGGATTGAGATTTTGGGGCAGGTTGTTATGGTTTGGTTTACATTATTTAAATGTATAACCTTTGGGGATAGTTTCACCATTATTGACGTCGTTAAGAATTGTATATTTTATTCTTTTGGCATAAGCTGTGGAGCTTATGTTAGATGCACTTGGTTGATTTAAGCTTGGATTTGTAAAACCTTGTGTTATCATCTTTTGGTTCAAAATGGAATTTTTAACTTCTATATTTTAGAGTTTTGGTTTTAAGTCGACGTCCAGCTCGCGATCTCGGGCCCGCGGGGTTCGGGGGCGCGACACATGTTTAGTGTTTGTGTTTGTGCTAGATTTCAAGCTGATCCTAGAGAATCTCATCTTATTGCTGTTAAACGTATTATTAGGTATTTATGTGGAACTGTTAACCTTGGACTTTGGTACTCCAAAGAATCTTCATTTGATCTATTAGGTTATTCAGACGCTGACTTTGCAGCATGTAAGATAAGCAGAGAGAGCACAAGTGGTACTTGTCAGTTCCTTGGAACGCGGCTTGTGTCATGGTCCAGCAAGAAACAAGCGTCGGTTTCAGTCTCAACCGCTGAAGCTGAATATATAGCGGCTGGAAGCTGTTGCTCTCAAATTCTCTGGATGAAACAACAGTTGGAGGACTACGGGATATTTGAACAAAACTGCCCTATATACTGTGATAGCACTGCTGCAATATCCATCTCCAACAATCCAGTCCAGCACTCAAAAACCAAGCACATCGACATAAGATATCATTTCCTCAAAGACCATGTTGAAAAGAAAAACATTTTTCTAGCAAAGGTGGGAACAGATGATCAAATTGCTGACATCCTCACCAAACCGCTTGAAAATTCCAGGTTCTATCATTTACGAGGAGAAATGGGTATGTTAGAACTAACTTAAGATATCATATCTATATATATTATTTCTAACATTTTTTGTTTAAGTATTTTGGCTATGCTTAGAAAAGTCATCTAGTGTGCGGTTCTGTCATCATTGAAACCGCATCAATAAATGGTTCGGTACAAGATACTCCATCAAACTGACGATTCAAAATAAATGAAATCGGTTCTTTCAAAACCGACAAGAAAGCAAAGCCATTCGGTTTAAACATATAAACCGCCATCAGATTAGAGAGACATCACTTTCATGAAAACCGCTGAAGATGTAAGGTAAGTCGGTTTGCTCAATCAAACTGCTCAGGTATGAAATTGCATTTTAGTCCCTACTTTATGTCATATCAATTATAAAGACCTTTTTGCAATTTTCTCTGCCGCATTAAATTCTATGTGACGTGGGACGCCAACTGTAGACAATCGTGCGCCATTCTCGTCATTCCATTACCCGAGGAACAGTTATTTGAGCATAAAAGACAAAGTTTATTTCTTTTTACCTCTTTACCTTCTTCATCATTCATCTCTCTCTTCTGCAACCTCTGTTTTCTACCTCCAAAAATTTCTCTTACTCTTTTCGAAATTTAAAGGGCACCTAAGAAATCATCCGACCCTTCTGCTCCATCTACATCTAAAACATCCAAAGGCGATATGTATGATTCCTTGAACCCTTCACTCTAGCATTTCATCTCTTTCCGCCATTGTTGTTCGTAAAGGCTTGTTCGTATTCTAATATTTTTTCTTTGCTTTTTCGTTCAATTTTTGGTTGATTGTGCTTACATATGTTCATATATGATGGGTTTGATGTCTATTTCTTGTCTGTTGTTCAATTTTTGAGCAATTTTGATTTTTGGGTTTTCGGGTGTTCTTTCGTATTTCCTTTGATACTATGTTCTGGGTTTGTTATTTGAACTTGTTCTTTTAGAACTTTGTTAGTATCTGCTATTTTTGAGTCTTTTGGTATACTTCTTTCATGTTTTGGTTAAGTTTTTATTTTGCATGTTTATTCCCTGTTCATCATGTTCTTCATGCATTCAAATCCTTTTTCAAATTCTTTTCATATCTAGTTTTGGGTATTTACCATTTTACCCCTGTTTTGCTTCAACCGCCTATTTCATTGTTAGAATTCCTTGTAGCGGTTTGTATGCTTGGTTTATCAAACTGCTTGCACTAATCTCTTACTGACTTTGATTATTTTTAGGATGAATCCAACTTTGTTCCTGGATCTCAAATCATTAAAGCCGAATTCGAAGCTGATGCAGTTGGAAGAAAACTGCTTGCCCTACTTGAATCGTCAAAATTGCTGCCTCTGTTTCAGTTAGATGAACCGAAGTTTGACAAAAAGCTTTGTGCAGAATTCTTTGACAATGGGATTGTCTGTGTGGTACCCCTGTTGAATGGTAAAGGTGAAGAAATCAGAGATTTAGAGTCTGGGGAAGTTAAGACTGAAAATGCCATCAAGTCCACTGTCAGGACAAAAGATGTGGTTTTATCTGCTTCAAAGGTTGCTATCCTGGCTGGTTTAGAAAATTCTGGAATTCTTTCCATCAAACCAGAGTTAGTCAGCCGCACTACTGAGGAGCTCTTAGGGGTTTCTGTCTTCAACACTAAGTCCACCCCCAAGAAGGAGTTTGGAGAAATTATGGTAATGTTGTGTGATTTAGTATATACTGGAGTGATGTGCAAAGATCAGAACTCACTGCAGACTTTTAACAAAGTTCCTTCATCAGGATTCTGTGATCTTTAAAGCTTCTGTGGCAAACGAAGCTGAGTGGGTGCAACCGAATGAGAAGACCTTGTTTGGTGCTTCAAAACTTGATGCTTTCAGAACCGGGTTTGGATGGCGGTTTGCACAAGCGGTATGGAATACTGATCCTCTGCCTGAAGAATAGAGAGGACCCTATCCTGAGGCTCGGCTCAATAAGTCAGGCAAACCTTATGCCGGTGCCATAGCAGATCAAGTCGCAGCTACAAGAGCTAGAGAAGCAGCTCAAACTGCCACCTTGAACAGGCTAGGAGTTAGCCTGGATGGAACTGAGGCTCCGGTTGAGAGGGAGTCTGCGGTTGAGGGGGAGCCTGCAATCCCTGCGGCTCAACCCAGGGAAACCGCGGCTCCAAGAAAGAAGAAAGCCAAAGTTACTGACTCTTCTAAACCCTCATCCAATCTTCCTCCAAAACCATCCTTGCCAAAATCCTTCCTTATTCTATCCAATCCCTCTTCTGAACCGCTTCCATCTCTATCTAAACCTATTCCCTTCACTAAATCAACTCCTCCTACTTCATCTAAACCCCAGATAAAACCCCTTTCCCCAATAAAGCCAAATGTTGAAAAATCCATGAATTTCGCACAAGATGTGCAAATCTTGAGAAAACTGAAATCCACCACCTCTGAACCCAAACCTATCTCACCTCTAAAATTCCCTCTCAAACTGCCAACTGTTCAATTCACTGAAGAACAGTTACAGCTAATCTTTTCTACCCTTCCCAACCTCAAACCCTCCACTCAAACCGAGCCTGAGCAGACTGACATGTCTGAGGCCGCGGTTCAGCCTAATCAAACTGCGGAACAGTTTGTGGATGAGATTATTGTGGATGTAGATGTGCCTGAGCAAACTGATGTGTCTGAGGCAGTTCAAGATGAACCTGAGCAAGATGATGACAATCTTGAGGTTCAACCGCTGAAGAAGAAGAGAAGATTAATCAAAAAATATGATTTTGTGGAGCACTGGCAATCAAGGCCACCTGGTGCAGTGGACTTCACTGAAGCTCATGACAAGAAGGACCACTCACCCATTGAAGGCCCATTTGCAAAGGAATTGAGAGAAAGAGCTGAACTGAGAAAGGCCGGAATAGACCCCATGTTGGTTGAAACCGCGCCTCCTTCACTGAAACGAAAGCTAGATTTTGAATCACCAGAGCACACTCCTTCACCTTCTGGATCCCCTGCACTGCCCTTCGGTCCATCAGCTCAACCGCAACTAATCAATATCTCTGCCCCTTCGGTTTTGCCTGAGTTTAAAGTTGCAGTTAGGACTCCCAAACCGCATGGTTTGAAAAGGAAGTGTGCACAGGAAATCGTGACTTACCTAAAGAAGTTTAGAGCTACTTCTTCCAAAGCTAACCGCCATGGAGCCATCATCAGAGCCGCCAACAAGCATGAAGAGCAACGGCTCAAGTCTGGTCGTCCAAATCCTTTTGCAATCTTTCCAGTCGATGAGTCTCAGGCTGCTTCAGATCAACTCATTGCTTCAACTCTTGATCAAATTATTGAAGATCTAGCAGTTGAGTTCATCTTTTCTCTCTGCTCTCAATTTTTCTTTAGGATAAACTGCATTGTCTTTCCTTATCTTTATAAATGGCAGTTCTCTCCTTATACTTCCATTCCTCTCTCCAATACCCAACTTCTTTCCATTTCCCTTCTCTTCCCTACACTTCATTTTCTGTCATTCCTTCCCCTTCCTCCCTTTTTGAAACTGATACAGTAAAGATTCAATTTGTTCTGGATTCATTTTTTACCCAATCTGCATTTCTTTCCTCTCTGCCCTTCCTTGTTGATGCCATTAAGAGGGAGAATGCTATTGACCCTCGGATTGGGAGGATGGAATTCAAGATTGAAACCCTTCTGGAGAACCAGCTCAAATTAGAACATAAGCTTGAAACTCTGAATGAGCTGACTTCTCTCAGACTTGAAGCGGCCCAAGAAATGAATGAGGCTCTGGAGAAGAAGTTAGACCAACTAGCTGATCTAACAGTTTCATCAACTGACTACTTAGTTCATTATGCCAACGACTTGAAGAAGCTTTCTGAAAGAATCTTAGAGAAGGTAAATGAACCGACCTATCTTCGTCTTAAGTCAGCTGAATACGTGTTTGAAAACGCCAGCCTAGTTGAGCCTTCTGATGCTCTAACCGCAGACCAAGCCGCCGCCAGGGTTCCTGATAGAATTAACTAGATTTCTTTCTATCCTTTTGTAATCAGTTTTGCCTTTCATTATTTTCCTTGTAATTTTGTAACTTCCAAAACCTTTAAAGGATTACAATGAAAATGAATGCATTGCATCTTATTCCAAAAACCTTGTTTATTCAAACTACTTGTTTGTGGAATAATGCATTTTCAAAACCCATGCACTTTAATTCATCATGAAAACATTTTCTAAGTGTATGTGTTTTAAACATTCAGTTTAAACATGTATATCTGATTATCATAATCATATCTCTTTATATGCATCTGAATGTATCTCTTTTCTATCTGTCCTTCATTTCCTTTGTTTGATGATAGATTAGAAATCTATGATCTAGCATTGTGTGTGCATTTGACTTGGGACATGCAGTTTCAATACATATTCATTTGAGCATGTTTTTTACCAAGTACAATGTTTGCTCTATCATAGTGTGGTAATGGAATCAATCAAATAGGGGGAGATTGTTAGAATTCATTGTTATTTCACCCACCTGATTTGATTGACCCATTCCACGTGTCTTTTTATGGACTTTAGGTTTACATGTAATGAAGTTTTACTTCAATTTTTAGACAAGTCCATTTCTAGATTTTTAGTAGTTAGGCTGAGTTTTGTTCGGTTTATCCATAGCGGTTTAGTGTCCCTCAAGCCGCCATCTTCAACCGCCAGCATGGTGCCTTAAGTCCTTCATCAAACCGCAGTTTGTGTCTTTGATGAAACCGCACTTCAAGTTCATTCATGAAACCGCACATGCATTTGGTGGAACCGCCGACCAAGATATTGAAGAAGTTATTGCTGTCATTTACTCCTTGAAGACAAACATTCGCTTTTCAACCGTAAATGAATGACTGGTGACTTGTCCTTAAACTTCAAGTCATGTTTCAGTTATTCTTGGAATGTCGGTTTGTCTCGTTTTTTGAAAAGTTACCGTTGTACTTTTCCAACAACTAAAAGGACAATGTCAGGTAGTGATCCAACAACTTCCTGCCACAAACCAAAAGCAAAGGACGACAGTGACAGGTCAACCAATGGGATTGTGACAACGCATAAAACCGCCATACAATGACTCACCTCTTTGTCCAACGGTCACTAGTGCCTTCACTATAAATAGCCTTCATTTTTCAACAATGAAGGTTGCTGAGCTTCAAAGAGAATATCCCAAGTATTCAAGCTTGCTTTGAAGATTGAAAACCCAGATATTCATATCTTCATCATCTCCTTAGCAAACCCAGAGTTCTTTATCACAGCTTCAAGCCTTCAAATCATCACAACTCAGCCTTGCACAGAAAGTAATCACTTGCTCACCATCACTTAGATATTTTGAGCTCTTGATTTCTTTCCACACTACACACCCGGAGTATATTTTCTTATAGATTATATACCTCGAAAACACAGGTTGTTATAATAGCATTGTTAGGTTAGATTTTTTATTTAGAGTTTGGATTCGTTTGTAATCTTGTAAAAACTCCTCTAAATCAATACAAGTCTAGTAGCTATTAGAAAATCCTAGGCTAACCACCTAGGTAGAGGACGTAGTTCTTTCAAGAACGAACCTCTTCAAATTGTGTGTCTTTGATCTTTAATCTCTGTCTTGTCATTTACATTTCTGTTTATTAGCTTATTTACTCTTATGTGAAATGACTTGATAAATGATTTGCATACTTCTGTGACACTTCAGTTGTGCCTTGTCAGTTGTATCATTCCTTTTTCAACCACTTAAACCGCCCTACTCTTTATAATTCAGTTTGGCCATAACCGCAAAACTCGCTGTGCATTTTATCTGAGCGGTTCTAGTGCTTTAAACCGCAATAGACCAAACTGATAAGTACTTGGTTGATTTTCAAGGGTATTTCGAAAAAGATTTTAAACCGCTATTCACCCCCCCCTCTAGCGGTTCTATACCCTTGTTGCCCTTTAGGACCAACAAGGAGCGTGACAAGATGGAGAGGACTCCATATGCTTCGGCAGTGGGGAGTCTAATGTATGCAATGGTGTGTACAAGGCCGGACATTGCACATGCGGTGGGAGTAGTCAGCCGGTACATGGGCAATCCAGGGAAGCAACATTGGGAAGCGGTTAAATGGATCATTCGTTAGTTAAAGGGTACTGCTGGTAAGGCTCTATGTTTCTCAAGCAAGGAGGTCGTGTTAGCGGGTTATGTTGATGCGGATTTGGCATCAAGCGATCTAGACAAGAGGAGAAGTACTACGGGTTATGTTTTCACATTGGGTGGTACGACAATCTCCTGGGCTTCTAAATTACAGAAGATCGTGGCTCAGTCGACTGCGGAAGCAGAATATGTGGCAGTGACAGAGGCAAGCAAAGAGATGGTATGGTTGCAGAACTTCTTGGGTGAACTTGGGAAGACGCGAAGTGGTAACGCTCTCTACAATGACAGTCAGAGTGCAATTCATTTGGCTAGGAATCCGGCGTTTCATTCTAGGATGAAGCACATTGAGCTGAGGTTTCACTACATCAGACATCTCTTGGAAAGGAAGATCTTAAGGCTGGAGAAGATATTGAGATCGGAGAACCCGACTGACATGTTAACCAAGGTGGTAAACCTTGACAAATTGAAGCTATGTATAGCTTCAATGGGGCTTGGAGAATAGGAGAGGAGGAAGGCACTACCATGATCGAGGTGAGCACTAGGAAGACACCAAGGATGAGTTGAAGATGGATACGGGGCTGATATACGCGGTTGATCTCTAGGTGGGAGATTGTTGGAGTAGAGATCGTCAAAGAAACGAAGAGAAGGAAAATCGAACTACAAAGCAAGCGGGCGCCTGGTCTTGACCAGGCGGGCGCCCTAGTTGGGCAGAAAGGTTGAGCCGTCTGGAATTTAATTCAGGCGGGCGCTTGTCCTACCCCAGGCGGGCGCTCGGTGCCCCCGATGTGAATTCGGGGAATAGCAGTTTTTACGGGATTTCTCTTATGCTTAGGTTTAGGTCTTATTCTAGGATGCATATATAAGCAATGTTCCGCCCCCATACTTATTGTAACTCAGATTTAACATATTATAGTGCAAGATCCTGGCTTGGTAGTGCCCCCAGACGTAGTCAAACATATTGACGAACTGGGTAAACAATTTCTTGTGTCTTTTCTCTGCTTTATTTCTTGTGCTTGTTTGTGGTGATATTATTTTCTTGGGATATTGCTTGGGTGTTGGAGGGTCAATTCCACAACAGTTACTATGAAGGAACTTTGAGCAATAATTTTAGATTGATTTAATTATCTTATTAAAAATCTGAAACTTGTTATTGATAGTATTGTTGATGGTGAATAACATGTTTTTGATTTTCATTAGTACAATTAAAAATTATTGTTTAAAAATCCTTCGTAGTAACGTCGATTATTGTTTAAAAATCCTTCGTAGTAACGGCAAAAATAATGTGAAGATTATTTTGGGACGGATGGAGTATGTTAAATGGTTACTTAAATTGGGATTACTTACATTAATAAGCCTTCTAAACCAATTAATCTGAATTGACCATATGATTAAGAGTTGGTCTCCTGTAAAACGCGTTTTTCCTACTAGTTAGCAAAAACGTGTTTTTCAAAACCTTTTGGCTATCACTTTCAAAGGTTCTGGCTATCAATCTCATATCCAGAAGACTTTATATTGATATTCAGGACCCATCTGGATATCACTTTCAAATGTTCTGGCTATCAATCTCATATCCAGAAAGCTTTATATTGATATCCAGAACCGTTGAGAAGTTCTGATTATTTACAAAAATGACCATTCTGCCTATCACTTTCAAAGGTTATGGCTATCAATATCATATCCAGAAAGTTTTATAATTATATCCAGAACCGTTGAGAAATTCTGATTATTTACAAAAATACCACCACGTTTTTTTAAAACACGTTTTTCCTAAGCGTTTTAAAAAACGCATTTTTTTCCAAGATTTTGCGTATGATTAAAGATAGTCTAAG
The DNA here is from genome assembly GCA_026119855.1 of Campanula takesimana. Taxonomy (NCBI): domain Eukaryota; kingdom Viridiplantae; phylum Streptophyta; class Magnoliopsida; order Asterales; family Campanulaceae; genus Campanula; species Campanula takesimana. Next base: position 351,613 of record JAOWBW010000464.1, read on the forward strand.
TACCGATGCCAATCTTACATTCATTCAAATCAAACACTGTTGACTAAAATGGGAACAATAAAAGAAAAGAAAACATTCATCAATCAACAAAAGTATTGTTAGACTTTGATCAAAAGAAAATACTCCTTCCATATAGTATTCCATAATATAGTCAGGTTTATTAACAATACTGTAATAACCGAGATTTTTTTTATGTATTTATTTAGTTACTATAATTCGGTTATATTAACTTAATTAGATAAATACTAGAATTAATAAATTAACTAATGAGTGGGCCGAAAATATGGGTTGGCCCGAACTAGTAAATTACACTCAACCCAATTAATTATTACCCAAGAAGTATAAATAACATGTTTAGTGAAATTTTAGGTTTTCACTTGTTAATTATCAAAAACAACAAAACACAAGAACCCTAAATCTACCCTAGGCAAGCCGCCGGCCAGGAAGGAGGAGGGAGGAGAATTTTCGGCATTGTTGTTGAGTCTAATCCGATCATCTTCAAGGTAATACCAAATCCCACCTCCTAAAATTCGTTTCATTGGATTTGAATGAGTAAATCTTAATCTATGCATGTTTAAAAGGAAATAATCGTTAGGGTTTTGCATGCTAGTAAATTAATGGTGGAAATTTTTAATGGTTAAATGCTTAGCTTTATTTTAAGTTGATTCTATGATCATGAAAGGGATGAATTCATATTTTATGATGTATGGGAATAGTAATCCGAGTTTAAGAATGCTGTGAATAGTAATCTGAGTTTAAGAATGCTGTGAATAGTAAACTGAGGTTAAAAAGCTGTGAATAGTAATCTGCGATAAATAGTAACTTACACTGTGAATAGTAAACTGAGTTTAAAAAGCTGTGAATAGTAATCTGTGATGAATAGTAATTTACGCTGTGAATAGTGAACTGAGCTGGGAATAGTGTTTCATGCGATTGATGAAATCCTAAAAGCTATATAATTTGGTTGTTGATTCTTGATTGAGAATGTTAAGAATTGGGACGGAAAGTTAGTATTTTCGTTAAGTTTATAATGGAAAGAAAACATAATCTTTAAGAGGGTTGTTAAAAAGTTAGAAAACTAACTTGAGAAACTAGAATAAGTAATTGGAAGACCTTGGAAGTTAGAAAGTTAACGAGAAAGGAAGGGATTAAAGGATTACAGTTAGTTTCCTAACGAAAAATGACTAAACTGAAAAAGGATAAAGCTAGAAGAATTAAAAAGGAAACTTTTGGAGTTAGAGGGGTCTAAGTGTTAAAAAGAAAACTTGGGGGATCTTATGAACAAAGAACCAAAGTCAAGGGACTTAATTGACAATAATTGAAAGTCAAAGGACTTAATTGACAATAACTGAAAGTCAAAGGACTTAATTGACAATAATTAAAAGTCACAGGACTTAACTAACAATAATTGAAAGTTAAAGGACCAAATTACAATTAATCTAAAGTTTAAGGACCAATTTGCAATTAACTCAAAGTTAAGGGACCAAATTGTAATTAACCTAAAGTTAGAGGACTTAATTACAATTATATTAAAGTTAAAGGACTGACTCACAAATCAAACTCAGAAACTTAAACGTAAGAAAGGAGTAACGAAGTAAATAAGTTAAAGCTCACCTCTCAGTTAACTAAGTAGAAGTAGTTAACAATGTTGAGAGTACTAAAGTAAATTACTCGGTGCCTTGTAGATTTGCACAGAGGGAAGATTGCAAGGAAAAGAAATTCAGGTAAGGGATTACGTTCCTTACAGTATTTGAACTCCTGTTTATTGGAATTACATATTCTTTCTAAAAGTTAGCTATCAGTATGGCATGATAGTATTTGAATGAACTCTGCGTTATTGAACGTTCCTTGAAAGAATCTATACTTAGTGATGTCCCCATTGATCTACTAAGTATCGAGGTTTGAAACTTGTATCACATACTTGTACCTTGGTATGTTCTCATTCTACTTGTAAGCTAACCACTTACTTCTTAGAGTGGCCAATGTCCAGTTAGAAAAGACATTGACGGGACAGTCCAGTTAGAAAAGACTCGTCCTTAAACTAGGGATTGCATGAGTGATCACATGCCTTCTCTCAGGAATTGTCTGATTACAAGGATGATTCTAGACCCCGAGCATATATGTGTGGATACCATATATGTTACGACCCACACTATTGGCTTGAGAAGCTAGGTGTACAAATTGTACCTTTGGCATTGAGGTTATAATGTGTGTTACCCTGGAATTGACGGAACTTGAATGAATCCCTTTGGATTGTAGTGCCATAATCCTTTGAAAGTAAAATCTTAAAAGTAATACGACTGTATTGTTCTGCAGTCTTGAATCAAAAAGTAACTGAACCTATCCTTGTAAAAGTTATTCATGGTATTCGTTCTGATCGTCTCTCCTTAGTAACCGGAGAGGCCACGTATGAACTTACTGAGCATTCGTTCGCTCATCCCTTCTCTATAAATTTTTGTTTCAGGATTTAAGTAGAAGGGGAAGAAAAGGAGGGCAGCCGTAGGAAGAACGGCAGATTGAAGATTTTTATTTAGTTGTTTTAAGAACGTTTATTTATTTTGGTTTAAGTTAAAGTACATTGATGGCTGGGGTTGTTCACCTGCCAAGACAAGTTTTAAGTTACGCTTCCGCATTTATTTTGAATTGATGATGTAATAAAGGGTCAGTTGTGAACCCTAATTTGAGGTATTAATTATTGTTATTTAATGCCATTAAATGCTCAAGATACAGTAAGAAAATTCGGGGTGTTACAAATACATTATTATTTTTATTCTAACCTTTAATGATGTCTAATTATTAATCTCGTTAAACTCGTAACATTCATGCATTATTCAATAGATTTATTACAAAGTTATATTTGAACGTTCAAATATTTTCATACAAAAATTTATAGTAGACCTATCTTTTCAGAATGGGTATAACTAAAAAGAGACTCGTATTTTAAAACGGAGGGAATATTAATTAGGAAAAGAAGTCAAAGTTTGGCAAAGTAAAGGGCTGGACTCTTGTGAGACCGCCGCACGGCGACGGCTCACATCAAGCCAAGACGAGCAGCCAAGCCGCCGAGCTGAGCAGAGCCGTTTTTTTTCCCTCCAACTTTTTTTTCCTCGCCAGTAAAAGTAACACTTTTTATAAAGAAATGTAACTTTTTTTTTTCCAAAAATGTACCACAATTTTGCTGAAATAGATTAAAGATAACATATGATTAACAACTAAACTAATGTTACATTTTATAATAATTGAATGTAATTTTTTTTCTCAATTGTAACACTTTTTTTAGGGGTTTTACATTCAATTGAATTGCAAAAACCGATTATATACATTTGCAAAACTGCTGTTACATTTTACAGTAAAAATTGTTACTTTTTGAAGATGAAACTGTTACTTTTATCAGAACAGAGTGTTACATCTCAGTAGACGAGCAACTCAAATTTTGTGTGTTAAAAAGTATGTTTTTTAAAAAAAAAAAAAAAAATCAAACCATATCATGACATATCTAGTTTTATTCGTCTCGTCGAGACGAACACAACACTATTTTTAATTTTTTTTCCGACTTAAAAATCTCTCGATATAGCATTTTAAAGTTATTGGAGGTTTTTTTTTTACCCACGACACATGTCGCGATTTGGGAGGATGAAGGGCGGGCGGAGCAAGTCTGGGCCGGGTTCAACCCATGGATGGGCCATCGCACACGGATATAGAAGAAACTCGAAAATGAACTTGAAGTATAGAATGGTTAAGCAAAGAGTGATTCAGAAGTATGTACTCCAAATCCTGAAGCTGAAAGGAGAATTAAAAGATGAAAAGGTCAAGGTGAGTCTTGCATTGGAAAAAGAGATGCGAGATAGGAAGGCTCGGCTAGGTTCTAGCAGAGAGTTAGAAGAAGTAAAAGAGACTATGAGTCAAAATGAGAGGGACTACCATGAGGTCAGAAAAGAGGCCTATCAATGGTATTATGAACTGGAAAAGTTCAAGGAAGAAGAGGCTAGAGAGCTTAAACCGACCACGCTTATAGGTAATGAAGCACCAAATGAGGAAGAATTAGTAGCTGATGATAAAATCGAGGAAGTAGATATCAATCTTGAAGGCAATAAAGCTAATCCAATTGAAATTGATAATGATGAACCGCCAATGGTATCGGTTCGTAGGTCCAGAGGAAGACCAAGAGGATCTAAGAAGGCTTCAAAGGTGCCTAAGCGACCTAGGGGAAGGCCTAGGAAGGTGTTGGTCCATGATTGAAAAGTGGAACGTAAAGTTATTTTATGGAATTGATGATTAGTTCTAGTCTAGAGGGAAACGCTAGAATTTTTGTTTTGCTTAGATTCATTCCAGAATATTCTCTGCAATAAAAGTTTGATTATTTTATGCAAATGACTTTGTTGACTGTTCGATCTTAAATAATTAAGCGTGTGAGCTAATCTAGAACGAGAAAGTATTGGTCGAGTGAAAGGACCATGAGTATAATTGGCTTATTGAAACGGCCAAGTAAAATTAGTTTTGATCTAGTGAAACGATCGAAACAAGAATAAAGTGACCTATTGAAATGGTCAAGAGAAAGTATTTGGCTTATTGAAACGGTCAAGTAAAGTTAATTTTGATCCATTGAAGCGATCGAAACAAGAATGAAATAACCTATTGAAACGGTTAAGTATAAGAGTAATTGGCTTAGTGAGACGGCCAAGTGTGAATGAAAATAGGTCTAGTGAATCGACCTGATAATAAGTAAAGTCTAGTGAAATGACTTCGTTAAGTAGAATTGGCCTATTGAAACGACCAAAGATCTAGTAAACCGATCTTTTGTATAAGTTACGTCTTTTGGGGACGGCCTATTTATTTGAAAGTATTAAGCATAGTAGCAATGCTTGTATTAGCGTGAGTAATAGTGTTAAAATGCAAGTTAACCTGGAACAAGTAAGAATGGTCTATTGAAATGACCGATGAAAATAGTAATGGTCTAATGAAACGACCAATAAGCCTAGTAAAGTTGACTAATTAAGATAGTGATGGTTTATTGAAACGACAAGTGGTCTAGTGAATGACCTATAAATTGAATGTTAGTCTGTGGAGACGGTTTATAGCATGAGAGTGCGTGAAAACGTCTCGTATTCGTGATACTAATGAGAGTATCATATTACCCGATAAGTGTTCAAAACGCCAGAGTGGCTGAGTTATGATGCTAACTCAAGGAAGTATGACGGTGAATGACTATGGTGATAGATTCACCGAATTGCTAGAAGTTGCCCTAACGCTCTTCGATGATGAAGCGCAAAAGGCTCGAAAATTTGAAGCTGGTTTGAGCAACCGAATCAAATACAGAATTACTCCATTAATGCTACCAACCTATGACCAAGTGTTGGATAGGGCAAGGATAGTAGAGAAAGAATCAGAATAGTTATCGCGGTAAGCGAGAAGAGAAGAAGAGTCAACTGAGAAAGAGTCGACTGAATCTAAAGGATGGGGATAATAATAAGCGGACGGCTACTGACGATCGTGAAAAAGAAGGTAGTACAAGTAAGTACCAGAATAAAGACTGTGGCAATAGAAATAATGATAATAAGAACGACGCCAAAGGGCAATGTTCTGATAAGAAGTGCCAAATGATTGCTTGGCTAGGAATGTGAAATTAATTCCTGATGTGTTAGAGAATTCTTTAGTTATGGATATTCAAACTAGAGAATTGATCCCTATTACGTCTATATCTAGGAAGTGTCCTTTGAAATTGGACGAGAAAGAACTTGAGGTTGATCTCATTAGTTTAGGACATTGAGGAATTTGATGTAATCTTGGGAATGGACTAGTCGGCTGCATGTGGATTGTTTTAAAGAAAGAAATTCACTTCAGATTACTATCTAGAGAAGAGTGATGTTCTCAAGGAACGAAACCTAGAACCCGATCGAACCTTATATCGGTAATGAAGGCTCGTAAGCTTTTATGGAAAGGATGTGAAGGATTCTTGGCGTACATTGGTGATACGCACAAGAAGGAAGTAATTGTAGAATCACTTTTGGTGATTAGAGATTTCAAGGACGTGGTTTCCAGAAGAATTACTGGGGATACCACAGGAGAGAGAAGTAGATTTTTCCATCGATTTAGTTCTAGAGACGACACCAATATTGTCACGACCCGAAGTATAGGCTCTATTTTATTAGTAATTAAATGATTTTTATTTAATTATTTACTTATTTATTTATTTAAATTATTATTTATTTAAATAATTATGTGTGCAATTTATGTGTTATAATATTTGTGCCTAGCTTTGTATTGAGTTATTTGGGCTAGTGTGGAAGTGTTGGGTCTTAATAGTTAGTCGGGAGTACAAATAAGTGTGCTAGTAGATGGGGGAGGGGCCCGAGTGTAATATTTTGAAATAATCCTCCCTACTCCCTCCCTACCCCTCTCCTTCTCCCTCATTCTTCATCATTCCCAGCAAACACACTCTCTCTCCTTGGCATTTGGTAAGTTTTTCTTCCCTCTTCATCTCTCTTCATTTTCTCCTTCTTCCTATCATCTTCTCTCAATTCTTAAAACTTGAACATTGTTTAGATCGTCGCTAGGATCGCGTAGAGTCAAAAAGATTTGAATTCCGTCAACCTTGAGAATTTGCAAGTAAGTTACTTTTCCCCATTTTGCTAAAAATGTTCATTCCATGCTTAGTTGATACTATGATTACCATTTCTTGCTTATTGGGTTGATTTTGAGATGATTTGCATTTTATCCCATTTTGTGAAGTTTTGGTGTTGAATCATCCCTTGGATTAAGTAGATTAAATGATGTTTTATGAGTTGTTTTAGGTCTATAGGGTGTTTGGGTATCTTAGTATACCTATTAGAAGCATTTGGGTTTGATTTATGTTGTTGGGTGGAAAATTTGGGAGAAACCCAGTTGGTTTTGGCCGTTTTCCGGCGACCTGGGTGCGTGGGCGACCGCCCATGATGGGTTTGGGCGACCGCCCATGGGATCAGTTAATCCAGAGAATCTGAGCAAAGTGATTAGGCGACCGCCCAGACTGGCTATGGGCGACCGCCCATACCAGCTGTTCTGAGCCTCTTTGTTATTGAATTGTTTTAAGGTCCAAGCCCGATCTAGGCTCGAAGTACCACCCTAGTTGACTTAAGTTAATGTTGTGGAACACTTTAGTAATTAAAATTGGTTCCTTTGTGAACAATAGAGCTATGTAATTTGATCAAGTGTTGTTTGGGCATCTTATGATGTGTTCGTGTTTGTTCCAACCGAATTGAATTTCGCGTAAGACTTAGTATAGGTTTTAGGTGATGTCCTATAGTACCTAGAGGGTTGTTTTGGAACACTATGGTGTAGGGTTTAGTCCGGTCGTGATCATGTTCTAATAAGAGTAACCTTTTGGATTCGTTTGGGGTGTTTAGAATTGGTTCGTTAGGGTCGGAGGTAAAGCGTGAATTGGCGATTTGGTACTTACGATTTGATTAATCTTAAGGTGTACTCATTCTGGATTCCTACTTTGGAATCCCAGGTATGATGAGATGGTTGAGTATCATCTTTGGAATGTATCTGGTATGGTTCCTCTTTATGGAATGATCGGGTTCTAATAATCATTGTTGTTGTGCTCTTTATGAGAAACTCCGTTATCGTTGTTGTGCTCTTTTATGAGAAACTCGTTGTGTTTATTGTTGTTGAACTCTTCTTGAGAAATCGTTTGCATCTTTTTGGTGATTAATTGGTATGATTCCCTACTTTGGAATCAATGGTTGTTTATTGTGCTAGTATTTTATTACTTAGCCTTACTTGAAATTCCAGCTGGTATTTTGTGTGTGTTTGGGCGATGCGAAACATTATGATGGCACAGCCAAGTCCATTGTGATTGTTGACCATTGTTTTGCCCCCTTATTACCCTCCTCCAGATTGGCCTTGGATGTGAGAAGAGCTAGCTCCCTTGTGTGCATTTTAGCTTTCCTTGGAGCATGACTTTGTGGCATGTCTCCCGTCCTTTGTGACACTTCTTTTGGTCCTTGATTCCGGTACCGGGGTTTTCTCTTCGAGCTTTCATGCTGCTATGAAGATGTTGATTGTTGATTATTGAAGCTGCGCAGCGACCTTTATTTGGTTCTTCCAGTTGGATGAAACCTTGGCTACGTATCCACTTATGAGTGTTTATTTCAGCTTTATGTGTTGCATGTTGAGCTGGTCGTTATTTCCAACCGGTATGGGACGGTTGGCGATAGGGAGCCTCTCATTTGTTGTTATATGTTTATTTATATGATTGATTACGTATGTCACTTATCCCGCTGCTATCTGTCTTATGTTAATTGCTATTATTCATTGCATACTAGCATGTCATGTAGTTGCATTAGTAACTTACTGAGATTTTATCTCACCCCGTTTATTTCCATCTTTGTTTTTCCTTAACCCCCCCCCCCAGGAGGAAAAGGATTAGGATTCGCAGATCGAGGAGGACGTCGAGAGGATTGAGATTTTGGGGCAGGTTGTTGTGGATCGGTTTACATTATTTAAATGTATAACCTTTTGGGGATAGTTTTACCATTATTGTCGTCATTAAGAATTGTATATTTTATTCTTTTGGGTATAAGCTGTGGAGCTTATGTTAGATGTACTTTGTTGATTTAAACTTGGATTTGTAAAACCTTGTGTTATCATCTTTTAGTTCAAAATGGAATTTTTAACTTCTATATTTTAGAGTCTTGGTTTTAAGTCGACGTCCATCTCGTGATCTCGGGCCCGCGGGGTTCGGGGTCGCGACAGTTGGTATCAGAGCCATGGTTTGACTCTAAGTATAAGTCTAGGTGGACTAGTATGACCTAGGAGGGTAGTTGTGTTCGGAGTGAGTAACGGTTGATGTTTTATGCAGGTAATTGTTCTCAATGGCTAGAAGAGCTGGTGAAGACATCAGTGGGACTCAGAATCTTAATGGTCTAAGGGATGAAAACCGTACAGTGTTTCAGGGCAGGTTTGAGAAGGCCGTGAAATCAATTCGTGACCAAGGGCCGAGAGAGGAACTTGTAGCACCTCCACGTTATGGGTTGGAGCAGTTTTTAAAGTTGAAACCAAGTGAGTACGACGGTGAGCCGGATGTGAAGAAAGCCGAGCTATGGATAGAATCGATGGAGAAAATCTACGATGTCTTTGGTTGCACTGATGAGGATAGGGTTCTGTTTGCAGCTTATAAGCTCGTGGGGGCTGCGGAACATTGGTGGAAGGCACTGAAGACTAGTTGGGATGCGACTCTTGTACCATATCCTTGGGATTGGTTCGTGAGGAAATTCAAGGATCATTTTATCTCTCTAGTGAATCAAAACCGGAAAGAGATCGAGTTCCTCAGCTTGGAGCAAGGCATGATGTCAGTGGCACAGTACTCAGCTAAGTTCACAGAATTAGCCAGGTGTTGTGAATACCTTGTGCGGACCGAGGAGCAGAAAGCGATGAGATTGATCAGGGGTTTGAAGACATCCATCCGGACTCAACTTTTAGCCCAAAGAATTCAACCTTTTCAGGATGCGGTGGATCGAGCCTACTTAATTGAGCAGGATATTGGGGAACACAGAAGGAAGGCTGAGATGGTTAACCCGGGTAAGCAAGGAGGGCAGAGTAAGTCACACCAGCAACATTCGGATAACAGAGGTAATTCTGGAGTACAAGCTCGATTCAGAAGGCAACTTCAAGGGCAACCAACAGTAGGAAATCGAGGTTCTCATAAAGGGACACGAAATGGGAAAGTCTGCAGCTTCTGTCAGAGGATAGGACACTCAGAAGATAAGTGTTGGAAGAAGCAAGGAAAATGTATCAATTGTGGTCAACTGGGTCACTTCATAAGGGATTGTCCGAGGTTTAGGGTTCAATCATCAGGAACAGGAACCAGTACTTCATCGGGTCAGAAGAGAGATGCTTCGGGGAACCCTAAGGTTTAGGGCAGAGTAATTGCGACCAATCAGCGCTCACCAGGTAACGGATAATTTCAGGAGGTAATATTTGGCGTCGTGAGAGCGAGCGCGTGCATTTTAGGATCATCGCATTTATGTGTTTCTATGCATTAGTTGCGTTTATTTCTTCTGAGTCTTTGACTTATTTGTTGTAGGTGTCTACTCCTATGGAGGAGTTTAGGGTATCTGATGAAGTCTTATGTGCTTATGTTGTGCTTAAGTATGGTTATGTCTCACCTGCTAGATTAGCCATGTTGCTATTACAAGATTTTGATATTACTATTGCATTAGTCTATTGTTGTAGAGGGATTGTTATATTCTCCATTCCTAAGTTCTTAAAAATTGTTTGAGACCGTTCCTTTGGGTAGAGTTATACCTACCTTTCCTTAGTTAAAATCCGAGTATTTAGTTTCGGTGAATTGTTGGGCGTATTTATCGTTTGTGAAAATTTTTATTTTATTTCTGAATAGTACCTAGTAATTGGGGAGAACCCTTGGGTTAAATTGAGTTGTTATAGTACAAGGTTGTAGTGCGGATATTTAGATCAATGTCCTTATGACATCGGTGGGGTTATAGGAGTTGAGGATTCAATGAGGATTTCTTGAGGAAAATTTTGGTCACTTTTAGTACATCTCCGTGAATGCCTCGGGATTGATTAGTATGAAGAGGTGCACGATTCGTTATGGATGAGGAGTTGTGGTAGGAGTTATGATCATTAATGGTGGTAAGCGTGTTAAGTTAGAAAGGACTAAGTACATTTTGGGAGAGTAATAATTTTTTAATCTATGTTAAAGGCATTTCGAAATTTTGGGTAGATAGTGGTTCTATGGTTCTAAATCCCTTCTTGGTGGCGTTTCCCGAATTGGATCAAGGGTATGTGAAGGAAGTTAATTATCAATACTTGGGCATAATTAAGGAATACTATGATTTGGTATTGGGTCAGTTGGAAGGTGACTAGCTAATTGGTTTATTATGATGGTAGTACCATTGAGCTTAAATATCATTAAGTCAATAAATGTATGCGTGAGAGCCTAACTAGGGTTAGCTATCGAATTTAGAGTTCGTTGATTTCCTTTGGGTATACGAGCACGGATTATGACTTAAATGGGAGTTAGATAAAATCTTTTGAAGATGAAATTTGGGTCTTTTGCGGACTATTGAGTATATTGAATGGTTTAGGCTTCAAGACCAGATTAATGAAGGGATGAGAGTATAACATAGGTTTAAATGGACACTTTGTACGAGAATTTTTGGGGTTTGTATGGTACTATTTATTTTAGGTGTTAACTCGAAGTGAAGACACTATAATGGTAATCCATAGAGACATAGCCATTTCGATGAATATTATGGAAATAGAAATTTCTTTAGCCTTTTTGTATTTTAAAAGCTAATTAGGCTCGGGATGGTGATGTTTTGAATTTCTGGGGAATACTACTAAGTATGCGATTTACAAAAGGAAACACCTTTGCAGTGTAATTAAGGTTGTGAATAAGGTGAGCTTGGGATATCTCGAGAGTTATGTTTGGAAGCAATTGGGATTCTCCAATTTTGATTATGGATTCAAATTAGTAGTGAAGGTTATGATTGAAGGAAGTTATGTGCGAGAGGTCGTGGTATTGCGAACATTATTTAGGGTTACTACGTGGTGGATTAGAATGGACAATTGAGGAATTTGAGAAATGGCGGAACTGTCGTATCCGTAGCTATTGGGTCTTTCGGGTAAGTCTCGTTAAAATTCGGGTCGAATTTTCTTTAAGGGGGAGTGAATGTCACGACCCGAAGTATAGGCTCTATTTTATTAGTAATTAAATGATTTTTATTTAATTATTTGCTTATTTATTTATTTAAATTATTATTTATTTAAATAATTATGTGTGCAATTTATGTGTTATAATATTTGTGCCTAGCTTTGTATTGAGTTATTTGGGCTAGTGTGGAAGTGTTGGGTCTTAATAGTTAGTCGGGAGTACAAATAAGTGTGCTAGTAGATGGGGGAGGGGCCCGAGTGTAATATTTTGAAATAATCCTCCCTACTCCCTCCCTACCCCTCTCCTTCTCCCTCATTCTTCATCATTCCCAGCAAACACACTCTCTCTCCTTGGCATTTGGTAAGTTTTTCTTCCCTCTTCATCTCTCTTCATTTTCTCCTTCTTCCTATCATCTTCTCTCAATTCTTAAAACTTGAACATTGTTTAGATCGTCGCTAGGATCGCGTAGAGTCAAAAAGATTTGAATTCCGTCAACCTTGAGAATTTGCAAGTAAGTTACTTTTCCCCCATTTTGCTAAAAATGTTCATTCCATGCTTAGTTGATACTATGATTACCATTTCTTGCTTCTTGGGTTGATTTTGAGATGATTTGCATTTTATCCCATTTTGTGAAGTTTTGGTGTTGAATCATCCCTTGGATTGAGTAGATTAAATGATGTTTTATGAGTTGTTTTAGGTCTATAGGGTGTTTGGGTATCTTAGTATACCTATTAGAAGCATTTGGGTTTGATTTATGTTGTTGGGTGGAAAATTTGGGAGAAACCCAGTTGGTTTTGGCCGTTTTCCGGCGACCTGGGTGCGTGGGCGACCGCCCATGATGGGTTTGGGCGACCGCCCATGGGATCAGTTAATCCAGAGAATCTGAGCAAAGTGATTAGGCGACCGCCCAGACTGGCTATGGGCGACCGCCCATACCAGCTGTTCTGAGCCTCTTTGTTATTGAATTGTTTTAAGGTCCAAGCCCGATCTAGGCTCGAAGTACCACCCTAGTTGACTTAAGTTAATGTTGTGGAACACTTTAGTAATTAAAATTGGTTCCTTTGTGAACAATAGAGCTATGTAATTTGATCAAGTGTTGTTTGGGCATCTTATGATGTGTTCGTGTTTGTTCCAACCGAATTGAATTTCGCGTAAGACTTAGTATAGGTTTTAGGCGATGTCCTATAGTACCTAGAGGGTTGTTTTGGAACACTAAGGTGTAGGGTTTAGTCCAGTCGTGATCATGTTCTAATAAGAGTAACCTTTTGGATTCGTTTGGGGTGTTTAGAATTGGTTCGTTAGGGTCGGAGGTAAAGCGTGAATTGGCGATTTGGTACTTACGATTTGATTAATCTTAAGGTGTACTCATTCTGGATTCCTACTTTGGAATCCCAGGTATGATGAGATGGTTGAGTATCATCTTTGGAATGTATCTGGTATGGTTCCTCTTTATGGAATGATCGGGTTCTAATAATCATTGTTGTTGTGCTCTTTATGAGAAACTCCGTTATCGTTGTTGTGCTCTTTTATGAGAAACTCGTTGTGTTTATTGTTGTTGAACTCTTCTTGAGAAATCGTTTGCATCTTTTTGGTGATTAATTGGTATGATTCCCTACTTTGGAATCAATGGTTGTTTATTGTGCTAGTATTTTATTACTTAGCCTTACTTGAAATTCCAGCTGGTATTTTGTGTGTGTTTGGGCGATGCGAAACATTATGATGGCACAGCCAAGTCCATTGTGATTGTTGACCATTGTTTTGCCCCCTTATTACCCTCCTCCAGATTGGCCTTGGATGTGAGAAGAGCTAGCTCCCTTGTGTGCATTTTAGCTTTCCTTGGAGCATGAATTTGTGGCATGTCTCCCGTCCTTTGTGACACTTCTTTTGGTCCTTGATTCCGGTACCGGGGTTTTCTCTTCGAGCTTTCATGCTGCTATGAAGATGTTGATTGTTGATTATTGAAGCTGCGCAGCGACCTTTATTTGGTTCTTCCAGTTGGATGAAACCTTGGCTACGTATCCACTTATGAGTGTTTATTTCAGCTTTATGTGTTGCATGTTGAGCTGGTCGTTATTTCCAACCGGTATGGGACGGTTGGCGACAGGGAGCCTCTCATTTGTTGTTATATGTTTATTTATATGATTGATTACGTATGTCACTTATCCCGCTGCTATCTGTCTTATGTTAATTGCTATTATTCATTGCATACTAGCATGTCATGTAGTTGCATTAGTAACTTACTGAGATTTTATCTCACCCCGTTTATTTCCATCTTTGTTTTTCCTTAACCCCCCCCCCCAGGAGGAAAAGGATTAGGATTCGCAGATCGAGGAGGACGTCGAGAGGATTGAGATTTTGGGGCAGGTTGTTGTGGATCGGTTTACATTATTTAAATGTATAACCTTTTGGGGATAGTTTTACCATCATTGTCGTCATTAAGAATTGTATATTTTATTCTTTTGGGTATAAGCTGTGGAGCTTATGTTAGATGTACTTTGTTGATTTAAACTTGGATTTGTAAAACCTTGTGTTATCATCTTTTAGTTCAAAATGGAATTTTTAACTTCTATATTTTAGAGTCTTGGTTTTAAGTCGACGTCCAGCTCGCGATCTCGGGCCCGCGGGGTTCGGGGTCGCGACAAATATCGAAAGCGCCGTATAGAATGGTTCCGTCAGAATTAAAGAATTAAAGGAGCAACTGCAAGAGTTGTTGAACAAGAGTTTGATTAGACTGAGTGTATCACCATGGGGTGCACCGGTGTTGTTGTGAAGAATAAGGATGGGTCGATGAGGTTATGTATCGACTATCGTAAATTAAACCGTGTGACGGTAAGGAATCAATACCGTTGCCAAGAATAGATGATTTGTTTGATCAAATTCGTGGAGTGTACTATTTCTTGAAGATAGACTTGAGGTCTAGTTATCATCAACTAAGAGCGAAGAAGAATGGTATAGCTAAGACAACCTTTAGAACAAGGTATGGTCATTATAAGTTTGTAGTGATGCCGCTTGGGTTGACTAACGCACCAGCTGCATTCATGGAGCTTATGAATAGGATATTTCAATAGTGCTTAGACAAATGCGTGATTGTATTCATTGATGACATTTTGGTGTATTCGAAAACTAAGGAAGAGCATGAAGAGCACTTAAGGCTAGTGTTGCAAATCTTAAGAGAGCAAAAGTTATATGCTAAATTCAAGAAATGTGAATTTTTGTTAGAGAAAGTGGCATTCTTAGGTCATGTGGTGTCAAAGGATGGGATTGCCGTAGATCCAACAAAGATAGAAGCTATTGTGGATTGGGAAAGACCAGCTTCGGTAAGTAAGATAAGAAGTTTCTTAGGTTTGACTGGCTACTATAGGAGATTCGTAGAAGGTTTTTCGAAGTTATCAGGACCATTGACGAAGCTGACGCAGAAGGCAGCTAAGTTTGTTTGGTCAGAAGAGTGTGAGAAAAGTTTTCAAGAATTGAAGAATAGATTAGTATCTGCACCAGTATTAACACTACCGACAGGGACGGAAGGTTTTGTTATCTACAGTGATGCGTCGTTGAAAGGACTAGGCTGTGTACTGATGGAAAATGAGAAGGTGATAGCTTATGCATCTAGGCAGTTGAAAGTGCATGAAAGGAATTACCCGACCCATGATTTGGAGTTAGCAGCAGTAGTGTTTGCCTTGAAAATTTGGAGACATTATCTGTATGGCGTGAAATGTCAGATTTTTACAGATCACAAGAGCTTTAAGTATATCTTCACGCAGAAGGAATTGAATATGAGACAACGGAGGTGGCTAGAACTTCTCAAGGACTACGACTGTGAAATATTGTATCATCCTGGGAAGGCCAACAAGGTGGCAGATGCCTTAAGTAGGAAGAATCACGGAATGTTGGTGACGTTGATCTCTAAGGGGGTAAGCATATGGAAGGATGTCAAGGAGATGAACTTGATAGTAAAAGTAAGCGGATACTTGGCTCGACTGACGTTACAACCTGCATTGTTGGGCAGAATTAAAGAGGCACAAGAGTTAGACGAAGAGCGAGAAGCTCTAATTGGAAAAGGGCAAGCAAAGGATCTTCGTATGGGCGAAGATGGAATTCTGAGATACCAAAAGAGAGTATGGGTGCCAAATAATGATGAAATTAAGAGAGAGATACTGAGAGAAGCTCATTGCTCGAAGTTCTCTGTACATCCGGGGAGTACTAAAATGTATAGGGATCTAAAGGAGTCATATTGGTGGAATAATATGAAGAATGACGTGGCAGAGTATGTGCATAGATGTCTGACGTGTCAACAAGTTAAGAGTGAATATCAGAAGCCAGCAGGGCTACTGCAATCATTACCAATTCCCGAATGGAAGTGGGAGAACATTGCTATGGATTTCGTAAGTGGGTTGCCAAAGACGGCAGGGAAGTATGATGCTATATGGGTTATCGTAGATCGATTGACTAAGTCAGCGCATTTTCTGGCAATCAAGAAGACTGATTCGTTAGAAAAGTTGGCCAAGTTGTATATTGACGAAATAGTAAGGTTGCATGGAATCCCGGTCACAATCGTGTCTGATCGAGACGCTAGGTTCACTTCGAAATTTTGGAACAGCCTACAGGAAGCATTGGGAACAGAATTGACCATGAGTACGGCGTTCCATCCACAGACAGATGGGCAGTCGGAAAGGACTATCCAGACACTAGAAGACATGCTGAGGGCTACTTCGTTAGATTGGCCGAACGCATGGGACGAACACTTACCGTTAGTGGAATTCGCATACAACAATAGCTTTCATGCCAGTATTGGAATGGCACCATATGAAGCATTGTATGGGAGGAAGTGTAGATCACCGGCATGTTGGGACGAAGTCGGCGAGAGGAGGTTAAGTGGACCGGAACTTGTACAAGTTACGGCGGATAAGGTACAACAGATCCGGAAGTGGCTACAGACTGCACAGAGTAGGCAGAAATCTTACGCAGACAATAGAAGGCGAGAACTGGAATTTCAGCCAGGGGATCGAGTATTCCTAAAGATATCGCCCACGAAGGGAGTTATGCGTTTTGGGATTAAGGGAAAGTTAAGTCCACGATATGTGGGACCATTCGAAATTCTTGATAAGATCGGGGAAGTGGCTTATCGATTGGCGTTACCGCCGGTATTAGCTGAAGTGCATAATGTGTTCCATGTCTCCATGCTAAGGAAGTATATTCATGATCCGAGTCATGTGATAGAGTACAAGCAGTTAAGAGTTCGGGCAGATTTGACGTACGATGAACGACCAATCAAGATCGTCGACAGAAAAGACGAGGTCGTAAGAAAGCGTACGGTTCCCTACGTAAAAGTGCAATGGAGTAATCACTCAGAGAGAGAAGCGACATGGGAACAAGAAAGTGAAATGCGTGAATTGTACCCGGACATCTTCTCGGATTAAGAATTGTCAAAGTTTGAGGACAAACTTCTTTTAAGGGGGTAAGAATGTAATAACCGAGATTTTTTTATGTATTTATTTAGTTACTATAATTCGGTTATATTAACTTAATTAGATAAATACTAGAATTAATAAATTAACTAATGAGTGGGCCGAAAATATGGGTTGGCCCGAACTAGTAAATTAGACTCAACCCAATTAATTATTACCCAAGAAGTATAAATAACATGTTTAGTGAAATTTTAGGTTTTCACTTGTTAATTATCAAAAACAACAAAACACAAGAACCCTAAATCTACCCTAGGCAAGCCGCCGGCCAGGAAGGAGGAGGGAGGAGAATTTTCGGCATTGTTGTTGAGTCTAATCCGATCATCTTCAAGGTAATACCAAATCCCACCTCCTAAAATTCGTTTCATTGGATTTGAATGAGTAAATCTTAATCTATGCATGTTTAAAGGAAATAATCGTTAGGGTTTTGCATGCTAGTAAATTAATGGTGGAAATTTTTAATGGTTAAATGCTTAGCTTTATTTTAAGTTGATTCTATGATCATGAAAGGGATGAATTCATATTTTATGATGTATGGGAATAGTAATCCGAGTTTAAGAATGCTGTGAATAGTAATCTGAGTTTAAGAATGCTGTGAATAGTAAACTGAGGTTAAAAAGCTGTGAATAGTAATCTGCGATGAATAGTAACTTACACTGTGAATAGTAAAATGAGTTTAAAAAGCTGTGAATAGTAATCTGTGATGAATAGTAATTTACGCTGTGAATAGTGAACTGAGCTGGGAATAGTGTTTCATGCGATTGATGAAATCCTAAAAGCTATATAATTTGGGTGTTGATTCTTGATTGAGAATGTTAAGAATTGGGACGGAAAGTTAGTATTTTCGTTAAGTTTATAATGGAAAAAAAACATAATCTTTAAGAGGGTTGTTAAAAAGTTAGAAAACTAACTTGAGAAACTAGAATAAGTAATTGGAAGACCTTGGAAGTTAGAAAGTTAACGAGAAAGGAAGGGATTAAAGGATTACAGTTAGTTTCCTAACGAAAAAGGACTAAACTGAAAAAGGATAAAGCTAGAAGAATTAAAAAGGAAACTTTTGGAGTTAGAGGGGTCTAAGTGTTAAAAAGAAAACTTGGGGGATCTTATGAACAAAGAACCAAAGTCAAGGGACTTAATTAACAATAATTGAAAGTCAAAGGACTTAATTGACAATAACTGAAAGTCAAAGGACTTAATTGACAATAATTAAAAGTCAAGGGACTTAATTAACAATAATTGAAAGTTAAAGGACCAAATTACAATTAATCCAAAGTTGAAGGACCAATTTGCAATTAACTCAAAGTTAAGGGACCAAATTGTAATTAACCTAAAGTTAGAGGACTTAATTACAATTATATTAAAGTTAAAGGACTGACTCACAAATCAAACTCAGAAACTTAAACGTAAGAAAGGAGTAACGAAGTAAAGAAGTTAAAGCTCACCTCTCAGTTAACTAAGTAGAAGTAGTTAACAATGTTGAGAGTACTAAAGTAAATTACTCGGTGCCTTGTAGATTTGCACAGAGGGAAGATTGCAAGGAAAAGAAATTCAGGTAAGGGATTACGTTCCTTACGGTATTTGAACTCCTTTTTATTGGAATTCCATATTCTTTCTAAAAGTTAGCTATCAGTATGGCATGATAGTATTTGAATGAACTCTGCGTTATTGAACATTCCTTGAAAGAATCTATACTTAGTGATGTCCCCATTGATCTACTAAGTATCGAAGTTTGAAACTTGTATCACATACTTGTACCTTGGTATGTTCTCATTCTACTTGTAAGCTAACCACTTACTTGTTAGGGTGGCCAATGTCCAGTTAGAAAAGACATTGACGGGACAGTCCAGTGAGAAAAGACTCGTCCTTAAACTAGGGATTGCATGAGTGATCACATGCCTTCTCTCAGGAATTGTCTGATTACAAGGATGATTCTAGACCCCGAGCATATATGTGTGGATACCATATATGTTACGACCCACACTATTGGCTTGAGAAGCTAGGTGTACAAATTGTACCTTTGGCATTGAGGTTATAATGTACGTTTCCCTGGAATTGACGGAACTTGAATGAATCCCTTTGGATTGTAGTGCCATAATCCTTTGAAAGTAAAATCTTAAAAGTAATACGACTGTATTGTTCTGCAGTCTTGAATCAAAAAGTAACTGAACCTATCCTTGTAAAAGTTATTCATGGTATTCGTTCGGGTCGTCTCTCCTTAGTAACCGGAGAGGCCACGTATGAACTTACTGGGCATTCGTTCGCTCATCCCTTCTCTATAAATTTTTGTTTCAGGATTTAAGTAGAAGGGGAAGAAAAGGAGGGCAGCCGTAGGAAGAACGGCATATTGAAGATTTTTATTTAGTTGTTTTAAGAACGTTTATTTATTTTGGTGTAAGTTAAAGTACATTGATGGCTGGGGTTGTTCACCTGCCAAGACAAGTTTTAAGTTACGCTTCCGCATTTATTTTGAATTGATGATGTAATAAAGGGTCAGTTGTGAACCCTAATTTGAGGTATTAATTATTGTTATTTAATGCCATTAAATGCTCAAGATACGGTAAAAAAATTCGGGGTGTTACAAATACATTATTATTTTTATTCTAACCTTTAATGATGTCTAATTATTAATCTCGTTAAACTCGTAACATTCATGCATTATTCAATAGATTTATTACAAAGTTATATTTGAACGTTCAAATATTTTCATACACAAATTTATAGTAGACCTATCTTTTCAGAATGGGTATAACTAAAAAGAGACTCGTATTTTAAAACGGAGGGAATATTAATTAGGAAAAGAAGTCAAAGTTTGGCAAAGTAAAGGGCTGGACTCTTGTGAGACCGCCGCACGGCGACGGCTCACAACAAGCCAAGACGAGCAGCCAAGCCGCCGAGCTGAGCAGAGCCGTTTTTTTTTTCCCTCCAAGTTTTTTTTTCCTCGCCAGTAAAAGTAACACTTTTTATAAAGAAATGTAACTTTTTTTTTCCAAAAATGTACCACAATTTTGCTGAAATAGATTAAAGATAACATATGATTAACAACTAAACTAATGTTACATTTTATAATAATTGAATGTAACTCTTTTTCTCAATTGTAACACTTTTTTTAGGGGTTTTACATTCAATTGAATTGCAAAAACCGATTATATACATTTGCAAAACTGCTGTTACATTTTACAGTAAAAATTGTTACTTTTTGAAGATGAAACTGTTAGTTTTATCAGAACAGAGTGTTACATCTCAGTAGACGAGCAACTCAAATTTTGTGTGTTAAAAAGTATGTTTTTTTTTTTTAAAAAAAAATCAAACCATATCATGACATATCTAGTTTTATTCGTCTCGTCGAGACGAACACAACACTATTTTTAATTTTTTTTCCGACTTAAAAATCTCTCGATATAGCATTTTAAAGTTATTGGAGGTTTTTTTTTTACCCACGACACATGTCGCGATTTGGGAGGATGAAGGGCGGGCGGAGCAAGTCTGGGCCGGGTTCAACCCGTGGATGGGCCGTCGCACACGGAAGTCTTATTCCAAAGTAAATAACAAAATGAAACACAAAAAAAAGGAAGAATAGAAAAACCATAAATGCACGAAACAACTATTTGTATGGTTTTGGTTTACATAGCATGATAGCATCCAAGCAACTCGTCCGTACGTACAACTTTACTACATAAAGTTAAAAGGAAAACCGGTGGATTCCCATAAATGGAATCTCTTTAGTTTCCCAATTCCCACTGAATTGTCAAAAAAGGAAAATAATTGAGAAAATTAAATATCAAAACCTAGACTTTGTTAAATACTGGTAGATAGGAGAGATGGGGACCATTCATGAGGTAGTACTATCTTGTCTTGTTCTAATTATGAGTAAAACTGAATTACGATTATATGAATATATGGCCACAATTACCTTGATTTTTTCTCAACAATTTTGGAAAATCGGCCAACTCATTCTTTCTTGTCATTTTGTTTGTTTTTTTTCCTAATTAACTCCCATCATAATGCAAGTTGAGTGTTTTTATCACAATATTCTAATTTAAGACGAGACGGGAGCATGGGCGGACCTAGGTAGTCCCTTTCGGGGGACCCCGTTTGATTTTTAATTTTTTTGTTTAACAAGTGCAATTTGTTTTGTAAAAGTTAAAGTTGTTAGTGCAATTTAGTAAACTTTACCTTAAATGTAAAATAAAAATACAATAACATATTTTTTTTTTGCCCTTTTATGCAATTTTGCCTCCTTTTATATAAAATCCTAGGTCCGCCACTGAACGGAGGAGTAGTGAGTACATTTTTCCATTTCTAAGAAAGTCGGAATGCTGTCCTAGGGTTCTACAAGCATTTGATCCACATAATTAATATAAAGATAAATAACGATATGTACTATATTGATATATACAAAACTGTTGTGGGCAAATTTCAAGTCGTCTCCATCTTCATTTATCTGCAGGATTGTGACATCTTGACAAACAGGCATAATTTATAATTAATCAAATATTATCTTGTTTATTTAATTTGCATGACATTATTATCAGCACATACGTATAATAAGGATAACAAGCTACCAACGGCTCATTCAACCACATTTCCTATGGCTTGAAGATAGAGCGCGAGATTTTAGGAGAGTTGGTTATTCTTAGATAGGGTTCTTCTTTGTAACTTTTATTTAAACTGAGCATTGGAGGAACACAAACACACACTCACGAACAACTCTGTAATCCTCCTTAGTTCATCATCTAAAAGATTAATACAAACGTTTGGGAAGGAAGGTGCTCTTAATCACCTCCCGAGGTTTTGTGCCGGCGAGATCGTTTTCTCAAGGGCTTTCCTCGTTACATCCTTGTGCAATCTTGATTTTTACAATTATCTAGCTTTAATTCCATTCGACCCTCCTTAAATTCAATCATCAACCCAGAATCCATTTTATTGTTTTTTCTACCAAAACAAAAACGTTGTTACATTTTGTTTTACGATGTCTTTGTTGAAGATTAGCATGGCCGCCGTGCTTGTTATTGTTGGTGTTATTCCCTAGGCATATTGTTTGTAAAATTAATGTTATTATTTATAAAGATATTGAATGTTTGATTATTATGTCTTTTGCATGTTCATTATAATAATCCCAATCCCTGATAATTATGATTAATTATTAGTATAAGTAAATCATATGATGATTATGGTGTATGGGATACAATTAGACTTATGGGTATTTGTTGGAGAACAAATACTGGACTGACCCCTATGAGATTTATGTCATGGTCACAATGTCATAATTAAGTCTCATATAGTTATATCACTGGAATCTCAAAACATGAGGTTATTACAGTCTTCCATATGATGAACATTACGTTTGACATATTCAAACGTTATCCCTAACCGGATAGCTATAAAGAATGTGAGTGGCATAATCAGAATCATGTAGGGAAGAGTAATAAGCCAAGATGGAATTTGTTCCTCGTTAAGAGAGATGTCAAGCTTTGGCCACTCGATGAATGGTATTGATGAAATGCATGGCCGTGCTCAAATAAGATTTGTATTATCAATACATTCGGGATCGAGAAAGCATTGAACAAATGTAAGTTGACCATTGACCATGGCTTACGTTCAATAAACATCATGTAACAAAGAGATTGTGTTATGTTCTATTTTAGGAAACTTTGGAGTTCAAAGTTATACTAATTGGGTAGTCATAATGGCTTGCTAGAGTCCGCTTATGACTTACGAGGTTTGACTGGTTCGGACTCATTGCCAGCTTAGTATAATCCTATTGGGTCACACACGCAGAACAGATAATTAAAAGGAGCGAAAAACGAAGTAAAACTGGATCATGCTGAAAGGATCCGTACGGATGAATCTGGATGCTACCAGAAACATCCGCACGTATGGTTTTTCCCGGCAGAATCATTTTTAGGAAAACTCTTGTTGAACAAGAAAACCTAAGTCCTAAAGGGTTTTTGAAACCCCTTGAATATAAATACAGACTGACGGGAATTGTTCCCTAGCAGTTGATTTGATCAATTCCAAAGTCTTTCTTAGAGAGAGAAATCACACATTATATTCTTGGGTTATTGTGATTGATTAATCTCAATTATCAAGTCATAATAATAATTAGGTGCTTTGAACGTTGATCAATCCGAAGACCTAGCAGTCAAGTTCAAGAAGGTGTTCTTGAAATCTGTTCGTTGTGTGGATCACCGGTAGAGGGCGTTTGTCTTAACGCTTAATCCAAGTTTTACATAACGATCTACAAGGGTTAGTTTCTTTCATCTTATTATTATGAATTATTGTTCATAGCGGATCTAGGCTATTCGGTTTCATTCATGTCTATCTTCCGCTGCGCATGATTGCACGAAACCCAACAGTGGTATCAGAGCCCCGTTGATGATCAATAATTCTAATATTATCATGATATAATTATTTAATGCGATTATTTAATTGGTATGATCATGAGATAGATGAATTTATATGATGAATTTTATATGAGATATAAAATATGCATGCTAGTTGATGTGGTTGTAATATTGATTTGATTAATATGTATGATTGCATGCTTAGATTATCATGTTGTAATTGGAATATTTTATTGATGATCTTGATCTAATTTGTATGTGGAATAAATTGGTTATTGAATATATGAATTAGATGGGTCAAAATTCGTAATCTGTAATTTCATGTTTCTGTAATCTAATTATGTATAAACATGATATTAAGATTGATCGAATTTTTGAAATCTGGAAAACTGGGATTCTACCTAAGAATCCGTACGGATGGTTTGGGAGCCTCCAAACGAATCCGTACGGATCGTCTGGTTCATTCCCAGATTTCATTCTGACTTCTCATGTTCAGATTGTTTCGCAAATTGTTTGCAGACTTCGAACCTGGAAACAGAAACTAGTTTCAGACGACTGGTTTTCGAAACCGTGTTTCCCGAAATAGTTTTCTGCGAAGAATTCAAAGTAACTGCAGGAATCAAAGTTCTAAAGAGTTTAGAACTGCTGTAATCTGTGAGTTAAGAGACAATGAAAGATCTTGAGACAAGTGGCCAATCTATACGGGAATGTGGATGCCTTTTGGCTTAGTTTCGACCGTATAGAGAAGTTGCTTGGTTTCTTGATCCTAGTACGGGAATGTGGATGCCTTTTGGATTAGTTTCGACCGTACGGTTTGTGCTCTCAATTTGAAGATGCTCTGCGGAAGATTTGGACTATACTGATTTGATCTATTTCAGATGGCTGGTCTTTGAAACCGTGTTTCCTGAAATAGATGTAAGTTCAGAAGTCCAGACATAGAGATTAGAATCTTAAATGAGTTTAAGATTGGAGTAATCTCAAAGGTTTCAGACTTTATTCCCTAACTAGCGTAACTAATGTCACATAAAATTAATTCGGTTAATTGATTAACTTTATGTGTGTGAACCTTCTTAAAATTTAAGTTATGTGCCAATCCATGATTAAAACACTTGTGAGTACATGGGTAGTTTTATGTGGGTTACGCCCTAGTGTAGGCACATTAATTCTATTCATCTATAAGCAAGATGAGGAAACAGTGATTCCTATACGTTTAAAATGGTTTAACTTAATTAGGCTATCAAAACAGTTTTGGGCCTAAGGCACAGATGAGATTAAAACATGTTTAGACATATGATGTCTGAAATCTCATAAAAGATCTAAGAGTCATATATGATATGATTGACAAGGAGTTGTCTACCTAAATAACTTATTTTGAGCAGTCATTCCCTAGCCGACTCAAAGTTAAGTGAAATATGGATCTTAGCCCATTTTAATTATATGATACATTAGATGTATTTGAAGGTTATATAATTTAGTGGGAGTATTTGTGAAATACTTATAATATCTTTAATTAAGTTGGTACTTATATTTAATTATATATTTGCATAATTGTAGATAATGGCTCAAAGTACTGGTTCTTTATCATTACGATCTATCCTTGAGAAGGAAAAACTTCAAGAAAATGGAGCTAACTACACGGATTGGATCCGTAGCCTTAGAATTGTTCTAAAGCATGAGGACAAGCTCTATATTCTTGATGAGCCCGTTCCTGAAGAGGAACCTGCTTCTAATGCACCCAAAGATGAGAGAAACGCCTACAAGAAACACAAAAGTGATTCTCGTGAGGTGGGTTGTCTTATGCTTGCGGCCATGTGTCCAGAGCTTCAGAAGACTCTTGAACACTTGGAGGCATTTGACCTTGCTGTTTCGTTGAAAGATATGTTTCAAGAACAAGCAAGGCAAGAGAGGTTCGACACCATAGATGCCTTGGTCTCATGCAAGATGAGCGAAGGGCAGGCTGTGGGCCCTCATGTTCTTAAAATGAAGGCTCATTTTGAGCATCTAAAGAGGCTTGGCCATCCAATTGATGTTGAGTTGGCCACTGACTTTATTCTTAATTCATTGCCCAAAAGCTATAATCAGATCGTCATGAACTTTAATATACATGGGATGGATAAGTCCCTGTCTGAGTTGCATGGGGTGCTTAAGACAGTGGAAAAGAAAATCGGTAAAGAGGCCGCTCCTGTGCACATAGTGTCAAAGGAAGGAAAGGGCCAGAAAGGAAAAAGAAAGGGTAAGGCAAAGGTTGTCAAACCCAAGATTGGCAAGGCAATTATTGCCAATGCTACTGTGACTAAACCTACTTCCCAAAAGGATGCAATCTGTTTCCACTGCAATGAGATTGGTCATTGGAAAAGAAATTGCAAGGTTTACAAGGAAGAGTTAAAGAAGAAGAAGAGCAGTGGGACTGCGTCTACTTCAGGTATCTATGTTATAGATATTCTACTTTTTACTTTTAGTTCCTGGGTATTAGATACCGGATGTGGACCTCACATTTGTTTGAATGTGCAGGCACTAAGGAATAGGAGGCTAATCAAAGATGGCGAAGTGGACCTACGCGTGGGGAATGGAGCAAGAGTTGCTGCATTAGCCGTAGGAACATATGATGTCATTTTACCTAGCGGATTAATTCTTGTTTTGAACAATTGTTATTACGTTCCGGATTTGAGTAGAAATATTATTTCAGCTTCTTGTTTGGATAATGAAGGTTATAGTTTTCTTATTAAAAATAAGAAGATTTCTATTTATTTAAATGATATACTTTATTGTACTGCATGTTCATTTAATGGCCTTTATGTTCTTGATGTTGAGAATGGAAATAATGAGAATATTTATAATGTAAATAAGAAATCCAAACCTAATGATGTAAATCATACTTATTTGTGGCATTACCGTCTTGGTCATATTAATGAGAAGCATATCTCAAAACTCCATGGGGACAGACTTTTAGATTCACATGACTTTGAATCATATGAAACTTGTGAGTCTTGTTTACTTGGAAAAATGACTAAGGCACATTTTACTAAGAGTAGTGAAAGGGCTAGTGACTTATTGGGACTCATACATACTGATGTGTGTGGACCAATGAGCAGCAGTGCTAGGGGAGGATATCAATACTTCATAACTTTTACTGATGACTTTAGTAGATATGGCTATGTCTACTTAATGAAATATAAAAGTGAATCTTTTGAGATATTTAGAATATTTCAAAATGAAGTACAAAATCAACTTGGTAAAACTATTAAAGCACTTCGATCTGATCGAGGTGGAGAATATTTAAGCCAAGAATTTGACAATCATCTTAAAGATTGTGGAATTGTTTCACAATTAACTCCACCTGGAACACCACAATGGAATGGTGTGTCTGAGCGGAGAAATAGGAATTTATTAGATATGGTCCGATCCAAGATGAGTCAAGTTGATCTTCCTTTAACCTTTTGGGGACATGCACTAGAAACTGCTGCTCTTACACTAAATAATGTTCTAACTAAATTTGTTCCAAAGACTCCATATGAGATGTGGACTGGAAAAAAACCTATTTTGTCTTTCATGAAGATTTGGGTTTGTGAGGCTTATGTTAAGAGATTAATCTTTGAAAAACTTGCACCAAGATCCGATAAATGTATTTTCGTTGGTTACCCTAAGGAAACTAAGGGTTATTACTTTTACAACCGCACGGAAAACAAAGTGTTTGTTGCCCGTCATGGTACCTTTCTAGAGAAAGAGTTTCTCTCCAAAGGAATTAGTGGGAGTAAAATTAATCTCAAAGAGGTTCGAGAACGCGAAAATAACATGGAACAAAATGTTGGATCTGAACAAGTTTCACAAGGAGTTGTGGAACCTATTCAGAATACTCAAGTTCCTCGCAGAACTGGTAGGGTGCGATCCGAACCTGAGAGATATGGATTTCTCATGACGGATAGCAATGAAGTGGAAGTCATAGTTAATGACGAACCTACTTCCTACCAAGAAGCGATGTCCGCTCCTGATTCAGATAAATGGCTTGGAGCCATGGAATCTGAAATTAAGTCCATGTATGACAATCAAGTTTGGAACTTGATTGATGTGCCCGAAGGTGTAAAAACCATAGGATGCAAGTGGGTTTTCAAAAGGAAAACTGACATGGATGGTAAGGTGTATACTTGTAAAGCTAGACTTGTAGCGAAAGGCTATAGGCAGATTCATGGAATCGACTATGATGAAACCTTTTCGTCCGTAGCAATGATCAAGTCTATAAGAATTTTACTTGCCATAGCCGCATATTTTGACTATGAGATATGGCAAATGGATGTTAAAACAGCGTTCCTTAACGGGAACTTACTTGAGGATGTTTATATGACACAACCTGAAGGTTTTGTAATTCCAGAAAATTCTAACAAAGTATGCAAGTTGCAAAGGTCCATCTATGGATTAAAGCAAGCCTCTAGGAGTTGGAATCTTCTATTTGATGAATCGGTCAAAGAGTTTGGCTTCATCAAGAATGAAGATGAACCTTGTGTATACAAGAAGATTAGTGGGAGCATAGTACTATTTGTTGTGCTATATGTTGATGACATATTACTCATTGGAAATGACATTCCTGCACTGCAGTCTGTAAAGACTTGGTTAGGAAAGTGTTTCTCAATGAAAGATATGGGAGAAGCCGCCTACATCCTTCGAATAATGATCTATCGTGATAGATCCAAGAAATCTATTGGTTTAAGTCAAGATACATATATTGACAGAGTTCTTAAGAGATTCCGCATAGAAAACTCTAAGAGAGGAAATTTGCCAGTAGGTCATGGCATATCTCTAAGCAAGAATCAGTGTCCTAAGACAACTGATGAGCGTGAGAGAATGATTGGGATTCCATACGCTTCTGCTATTGGATCCATCATGTATGCCATGATATGTACGAGACCCGATGTCTCGTATGCTTTGAGCATGACAAGCAGATACCAATCAGATCCTGGTGAGAGTCACTAGATTAAAGTCAAGACGATTCTTAAGTACTTGCGAAGGACTAAAGATTCGTTCTTGGTGTATGAAGGAATGCAAGATAATCTTGTTGTAAGTGGTTACACAGATGCAAGCTTCCAAACCGACAAGGATGATTCTAGATCGCAATCTGAATTTGTATTTGTGCTTAATGGAGGTGCTGTTAGCTGGAAGAGTTCTAAGCAAAGTACCATAGCAGATTCTACAACTGAAGCTGAGTATATTGCTGCATCCGATGCTGCTAAAGAGGTTGTTTGGATTAAGAAGTTCATTGGTGAACTAGAGGTAGTTCCTAGCATTGCTAATCCAATAGACCTTTATTGTAATAATAATGGTGCTATTGCTCAAGCAAAGGAACCCAGATCACATCAGAAATCCAAACACATACTTAGGCGTTTTCACATCATTCGAGAGATCGTTGATAGAGGAGACGTAAATATATGCAGAGTACCAACTAATGATAATATTGCAGACCCATTGACAAAGGGTCTTCCACAAGCAAAGCATGATGGTCATGTTAGGTCTATGGGTATTCGATACATTAATTAGGCCTAGTGCAAGTGGGAGATTGTTGGTGTTATTCCCTAGGCATATTGTTTGTAAAATTAATGTTATTATTTATAAAGATATTGAATGTTTGATTATTATGTCTTTTGCATGTTTATTATAATAATCCCCGTCCCTGATAATTATGATTAATTATTAGTATAAGTTTAATAGATAATCATATGATGATTATGGTGTATGGGATACAATTAGACTTATGGGTATTTGTTGGAGAACAAATACTGAACTGACCCCTATGAGATTTATGTCATGGTCACAATGTCATAATTAAGTCTCATATAGTTATATCACTGGAATCTCTAGACCTGAGGTTATTACAGTCTTCCACATGATGAACATTACGTTTGATATATTCAAACGTTATCCCTAACCGGATAGCTATAAAGAATGTGATTGGCATAATCAGAATCATGTAGGGAAGAGTAATAAGCCAAGATGGAATTTGTTCCTCGTTAAGAGAGATGTCAAGCTTTGGCCACTCGATGAATGGTATTGATGAAATGCATGGCCGTGCTCAAATAAGATTTGTATTATCAATACATTCGGGATCGAGAAAGCATTGAACAAATGTAAGTTGACCATTGACCATGGCTTACGTTCAATAGACATCATGTAACAAAGAGATTGTGTTATGTTCTATTTTAGGAAACTTTGGAGTTCAAAGTTATACTAATTGGGTAGTCATAATGGCTTGCTAGAGTCCGCTTATGACTTACGAGGTTTGAGTGGTTCGGACTCGTTGCCAACTTAGTATAATCCTATTGGGTCACACACGTAGAACAGATAATTAAAAGGAGCGAAAAACGAAGTAAAACTGGATCATGCTGAAAGGATCCGTATGGATGAATCTGGATGCTACCAGAAACATCCGTACGGATGGTTTTTCCCGGCAGAATCAGTTTTAGGAAAACTCTTGTTGAACAAGAAAACCAAAGTCCTAAAGGGTTTTTGAAACCCCTTGAATATAAATACAGACTGACGGGAATTGTTCCCTAGTAGTTGATTTGATCAATTCCAAAGTCTTTCTTAGAGAGAGAAATCACACATTATATTCTTGGGTTACTGTGATTGATTAATCTCAATTATCAAGTCACAATAATAATTAGGAGCTTTGAAGAATAGTTCTTCAACATCGTTGATCAATCCGAAGACCTAGCAGTCGAGTTCAAGAAGGCGTTCTTGAAATTTGTTCGTTGTGTGGATCACCAGTAGAGGGGGTTTGTCTTAACGCTTAATCCAAGTTTTATATAACGATCTACAAGGGTTAGTTTCTTTCATCTTATTATTATGAATTATTTTTCATAGCGGATCTAGGCTATTGGGTTTCATTCATGTCTATCTTCCGCTGCGCATGATTGCACGAAACCCAACAGTTATTGCGCAAGACCGTGCACATTGGAGTTGCACGTGCGTTTTCTATACGTGTTCTGTGAAACACACGGTCGTGCGTCGACCCAAGGAGAAGATACACTAGAGATTTTGATTTGTTTTTGGTTATTTTGTTTCCTATTTAGTTTATATCTATTCCTTGTATATAGAGATTATATATGATCCCTTTAGAATAGATTTAGATGTAAATGTATATAAGTATTTCTTGTAACGAGATACAAATCAAGTTTCCAGTGAATTCACATTCTCGATGGTATCAGAGCTGGTTGAATCATAAGCTTCCGCATATTTATATTTTCTTTGTTTTCTCGTCATTGTTTTTCCATGTCCGGAGATATTGGTAAGCAGCCGAAAGGCATCTCCAAAAATACAGTAGAAATAATGTCTCCCTATTTTTTATCGGCTTCGGATAAGTCAAATACTGTTTTTGTGAGCGATCTTCTTAGGGATGGTAGCTATGCTGATTGGGCAGACGAGATGAGCAATGCCATATTCGCAAAGAACAAATTTGGGTTCGTTGATGGAACGATTCTGATGCCTAAAGAAAATTTAGAGCTGTTGCTATGGAAAAGATGCAACGCAATGGTCAAAAGTTGGTTGCATAGTTCTAAGGAGAAAGATATCAAAAGTAGCGTTAAACACACTACAACAACACAAGAGATATGAGAGCTTCTTCTTGAGCGATTTGGTAGCGAGAGTGCACCCATGGCTTATGAGTTGAAGACGGAGATAACATTCATTGATAAGACATGCTCTCAGTCTCATCATAGTACACAAAACTCAAGGAATTTGTTGGGTTTTGTGC
Organism: Campanula takesimana; assembly: GCA_026119855.1. Taxonomy (NCBI): domain Eukaryota; kingdom Viridiplantae; phylum Streptophyta; class Magnoliopsida; order Asterales; family Campanulaceae; genus Campanula; species Campanula takesimana. Next base: position 382,813 of record JAOWBW010000464.1, read on the forward strand.
AATCATGCGCAGCGGAAGTGTTAGTACCCGGTTTGAAAAATGAGTTATTAGACATTCCAAAACTCACAGGACCTCACAGGTATTCAGAAAACTGCGCAGGACTTATCTGGAATTTCTTGAAAAGCCCGTATAATGAAACAAATGCGTTTGATCAGATTATTCTCGAAGATAAACATAATCTATTCCAGAGTCCAAATCTGACCAAAGCCTTGGGAACCACGCCATTCTCCAAGAGTGGCCCGGCGAGAACATCTTCCCTGGACGGGCAGTCAATCCTTCCAGGCCCAAATCCCTATAAATAGGTGGCCTTAGCTCATAAATTTAACACACAATTCTCTCCCCTGAGTTCCAGAGTCAAACTGACGAAAGAACTCTAAGTCTAAGCTTTCTGCACTCTAGGTCCGTCCGATCAGCAAAGTAGCTCCGTACTCCCAACATAATCGCTTCAGTAATTTACATCCGTGATCCCATGACCAAGAGACTAGAAAAGGTTGCAGTAATAGCCGGTACCCCCATCACTGACTTGGAGACCGCCAAAGCCGTCATCGCATGACTTGAGTAGCAAGTCAGAGAGCAAACCGAAATTGCCGCCCGTGAGAGTGATTGACACGCCAAAGACATAGATACCTTTCTGTAAGAGCTCCAAGAACTCAAGAAGAGTAATAAGAAGTCGAAAACCCCCTCCAAAGATAGGGAGTCCCATGCTAAGAAAAAGAATAAGAGGGATGATGATTCTGACTTTGATTCAAATCATCCGACTCTTTCTCCTCCTCCGGTGACGAGGATGTTAAGGCAAGTGATAAGAAAAAGAAAGCTAGTGATGACACCAACTTCATCAACTCCGCCACTGCTGAGTTTCTCGAAAAGAGGTTTGCACATCTTGGTCTAGCAAAGGGCTCCATCGTTCCATTTGACCCCATTGCGCTCCGCAAGTCAATCACTAAACTACCACAAAAGTTCCGCACTCCTGATATAGCCAAGTTCAACGGCACTACTTGCCCTCGTGTTCATGTTGAAACTTACACTTGGGCCATGCTTCCGATGAAAGTAGATGACACCGTCTTGGCCCAAAGCTTTCCCCAAACTCTAGAGGGGGCGGCAAGGGATTGGTACATGTCTCTCCCCTTATCCACAAGGACCGATTGGGCTACCGCATGTGAAATCTTCCAAAAGCGCTTCGAGGACAATACTACTTACCGCCCCACTAAAAGAGACCTCGAGCGAATCCAATAAGGTACTAATGAGACATTTGGTGACTTTGTCAAAAGGTGGAGAACCAAGCTCACTGAGATCGTTGATAGGCCAACTACGGACGACCAAATACACATCTTTCTGAAATCACTCCGTAACGAGTATGACGACCGCCTATCTGTAGATACCCCGGGGAACCACGGCTTGGCTAGAGCGGTGAATTATCCTAGGATGTCTAACTTGTTTTAGATTGTTTAGAGTTGCCACCTATGTTTTTAAGGGAACATAAGAAAAACCTAGAAATAGCCTAATTTATGTACAAAACCAGAGATTCGGGAGAGAAGGGTTCGGGGGTTAGGTGACGGAGTGGGAAGTACTTAAACACCCACTCCGCCCCGCTTACGCGGGTCTTGCTACTATTGGTGTTTGTTGGGTATGATTATTATAAACCACTCCTATTACCTAGATTTGATTGATCCCATAACCTAATTTTATCTTTTTTGTGGACTTTAGGATATATTGTAAGAAGTGTTAAACTTCATTCTTTTAGAATAGTCCACTTTGATAGTATAGGCTTTAGATTGATAGGCTGAAAATTTTCTAAGTCTGGAATACTAGTGGTCAAGACCTTGACCGTGAATTCACTTGACCGTGGTAGACCACCTGACCGTGGAAGACCACTTGACCGTGAATCACTTGACCGGAAGTCAGTGACCGTGAACTTTGTGGCTTATCTTGACCGCAGATGCCCTTAGGCATATTGACCGCAAGAGTTTCGACCGCAAGTCTTGACCGGAGATGAGCAGAAGTTCAAGAACCCAAGTATGTTCAAACTTAACCATGGTCAAACTATGGTTAGTTTAGAACGTTGCAGAACTTGGATCCCAAGTAATTCAAATTTGAATCTCTCAGTGGGACCACCTCTTATCTGCAAAAAGGACAAACTCAGATTGAGCTCCAATCAGAATTCAACAGCTCATTGTCCTTCAACTTGGAGACCAAGTAAATCCAACAGCTATTTTCTCATTTAAGGCTATAAATAGCCCTTAAGTTCTTCATTGAACTGAGCTGAGATTCTAAGAGAGAAATTGCTGTTGAAATACTTGGTGATTGAAGATCATACTCAAGATTTCCAGAATCCTTTGAATCTTCAAAGAACTCTCCTTCAAACCTTCAAAGATCTCCAGCAACAAACAAGTCATCTCAAGCCTTGTAACACATAAGATTCTTTAGGCTCTAAATCATATAGATTTCAAAGAGCTTCAGATTCTTACACACATACTCACCCCAATTGATCAATCACTTAGATTGAATCAAAAGGGATACACTGGTCTAAGTCTAGGATTTGTTCTTCATAGAAAGTAGGTGTTGATTCAATACTTCATCTCTGTAATCTGTACACTCAAGAATCAATATATACCTCCATTCAAAATCCAAGACTGACCATCTTGGTAAAGGACGTAGATCTTTTAACAGATCGAACCTTTCCAAATACTTGTGTCATTTTACTTTCTGCAAATTTACCTTCAAGTATTGTTCATCTTGTTCTTCACTTGTTCATATTAATCTTGTTTGTTTTTTTAGTGTTTGATCTTTCAGATTTAAGAACGTATTGTGAATTGTGTTTGTTTTTTCTCCACATTGCCTAAGTTAAAATCTGACTAACTGATCTTTTGCCAAAAACTTCTAAGACAACAACTTTCAAACTCTCAACCATCTCTTGACCGTAAATCTCTTGACCGCACTTACCCTTGACCGGACTCATTTGACCGCAACTTGGTTGACCGTGAGTTCTGGTATTCCTACTTAGAGGTTTTAGTCAAAACCAACTCTACCTTATTTCCATCGAAAACTTCCGCTGTGCATATTACATCTTGACCGCACGGTTTATTACTTGACCGCAAAATTCAAGATTGTAAGCACTTGGTTGAATTTTGAAAAAGGGTTGAAATTTTAAGTAGGCTATTCACCCCCCCCCCCTCTAGCCTCCTTTCATACCCTTGTTGTGTCTTTGGGACCAACAAGTGGTATCAGAGCAAACACCTTTATAAAACTTCTGTTTTTTCAAGCTTAACAGCTTGGGTGCCGATTCGAAATGGCAAGTCAGAAAACTATGGCAACGGTTAACTTCACTCACGTTCCAGCGTTCGACGAAGATAATTTTGACGTATGGAAGCACAGCATTCTAACTCAGTTCTACTCCATGGACGAGCAACTTGGTGATTGTCTTACCATTGGACCATACTTCCCAATGAAAGCTAATCCGGATCCAGAAACCAATGGTGCAAATCCGACTATCAAGAAACCAAAGGCTGAATGGACCGATGAAGAGAAAAGACTGGTTGGAATGGATGTGAAAGCAAAAAAGCATACTTCTAAGTACCTTGAGTACGTCACAGCGTCGACAGATCATGGAATGCTCTACTGCAAAAGAACTTTGGGATGCAATTGAAGATTACATCGAAGGAGATCAAGCTTGCAAGGAAAGCAAAAAGTTTGCAATTCAAAGAAGATTCAACAACTTTACTAAGATCCCCGGTGAATCACTAAGAGCCACTTATGATCGTTATTGTGAGATCGTGAGTACTTATACAGCACTCGGAAAGAAGCTTACCAAGAAAGAAATCAATGTTTATTTTCTTGCCGCTCTTGGTTCGCAATATCTACACAAAGGAAACACTCTTGAAGATACCAAGTTACTAGATGATATGTCTCTCAGAAGCCTCTATGCCAACCTCAAGGTCTTTGATATCAAGCTTAACAACATTGCTGAAATGGAAGGAAAAACAAAGAGCTTATCGTTGGTTGCTCAAAAGGAAGAAGTAATCGTGGACGAAGATCCAAAAATCTCCACATCAGATTTACTTGATATGGATGATGATGATTTTGCTATGTTCGTGAAAAGATTCCAAAAGTTCAGAAAGACAGCAAGACCCGGATCAACAAGCAAAGCTCCAACAAGGTTTTCAAGGAGCAGCCCTTCAAAGAAGAAAGAGAACTTCAACTCCTCCAAGAAGAAAGAGGATCTCGTTTGTTTTAATTGCAGGTAACCCGGTCATTTCGCATCAGAATGCCCAATTCCCAAGTATGAGTATATGAAGAAGAAAAGCAACTTCAATCCAAGATACTCAAAGCAAAAGGGGATGGTTGCTGAAGAGGACTCTACCACAAAAGAGTTAGCTACCTGGATAGAGTCAGATTCTGATGAAAGCGATGAGGATTCTGAAGAAGGTCACATCTGTTTGGTCGTTCAGTCCGATGATGAGGATGATAATAAAAGTCGTCGCTCACCAAATGCAAAACCTAAACGGATAAGTTATACGGCCGATGAACTTGCAGAAAAGGGATTCCTAACTCCGGTTCAAAAGAATGGTGATCTTCTATTTTCAAGATGTGATGTGAGTGCAGCAAAGAAGGCTCTACTAAACCCCAAAGTAAAGGAAGTTCTGTCCACCACACCACAAGTCAAATTTGACATTTCCCCCGATGAACAAGAAAAGATGTTTGCAAAAGCTGAACAAGTCCTCTGCTTAATGGCTGGACACTTCAAGGATAAATCAAGTTTATGGTATCTCGATAGTGGCTACTCAAGGCACATGACCGGAGATATCAATTTATTGGAAGATGTCCGTGAAGAAAAAGGGCCATCAGTAACCTTCGGAGATAATAACAAAGGAAAGACTGTAGGATATGGAGTCATTCGTAAAGGAGAAATCACCATCCAAGAAGTCTCTCTAGTTATTGGACTACAACACAATCTACTCTCAATATCTCAGTTCTGCGACAAAGGATTGCAATGCCACTTCACTTCAAATTTATGTCTCATCAAAGATGGCATATCCGGCGTCACTTTGCTCAAAGGTATTCGTAAGAAAAATGTTTATGTTGTTGATTTTAATTCATCTTGCATTTCTTCTAATCTCTGTTTTGTAGCAAAGAATGTTAGTGAGAATAGTTGGCTGTGGCATAAAAGACTAAGTCACTTAAACTTCAAGTATCTCTCCAAGATTGGTAGAGAAAATCTAGTTCGTGGTCTACCCAAAGTAGCTGATCACCATGATGAGAAGTGCACAGCATGTCAACTAGGCAAACAACCAAAAGCGTCTTTCTCCAGCAAGACGACACCTTCAACTTCTAGATGTTTGCAACTACTACATATGGACCTGTTTGGACCTGTTTCTACCGCAAGTATTGGAGGAAATAGATATTCCTTAGTTGTGGTAGATGACTACTCAAGATATACGTGGGTCGAGATAATGAGCTCCAAAGATGATTGTTATGACATTTTGACCGCACTCTTTAGACAGCTCCAAACACAAAAAGAAGATGACATCGTTAGTGTTCGATCCGACAACGGTACAGAATTCAAGAACAACGGTGTTTCTCAATACTGTGATGATCATGGTATTGACCACAACTTCTCTGCTGCTGGAGTTCCACAACAAAACGGTGTTGTGGAAAGAAAGAATAGAACGTTGATAGAGGCCGGAAAAAAAATGATTGCTGAAGCAAAGCTACCTCAATACTTTTGGGCTGAAGCCATCAATACAGCATGCTTCACTCAGAATAGATCCCTCATCAACAAGACCTACAACAAAACTCCTTATGAACTTTGGAGAGGAAGAACCCCCAACATAGCATACTTCAAGATATTTGGATGCAAATGCTTCATACTCTACAACGGTAAAGAATATCGAGGTAAATTTGCTCCTAAGGCCGATGAAGGTATATTTATTGGGTATGCTAAACACTCAAAAGCTTTTCGTGTATTTAATAAAACCACTCTTAAGATAGTTGAATCTGTCCATGTTACTTTTGATGAACATTCTCTCCTTGAGCCACATATGGCTCCAAATGTTGCTGATGATTTTGTTGAGCTTAATGAGACAGGTACAAATCAACCACAAAATCAATCAACTCAAGGAAACCCATCTACCTCAACTGCACCTCCATCTACCTCATATGAAGCACCAAAAACTACCACATCTGCTGCTACCTCAAATGGAGTTGAAGTTGAAACACCCATCAATGTGGAAGAACCTATCCCTCAAATTACTTACGATTGGGATGGCACAAATGATGTACCAATAGAAGACTTACAACCACCATCATCTCAACCAGATATACCTTAAGAAGTTCGTGAGGTTAGAGATCACCCAATTCAGAATATCATTGGTGACTTGCATTCTGGTGTTCGAACAAGAAGATCAAACTACGATGCACTTACAGCATTCATATCTCAAGTTGAACCCAAGAAAGTTGATGAAGCACTCCAAGACTCAAGTTGGGTTGTTGCTATGCAAGAAGAGCTCAACCAATTTGAAAGATGCAAAGTTTGGACCTTAGTTCCAAGGCCACAAGATCAAGGAGTGATTGGTACAAAGTGGGTGTTCCGAAACAAGATGGATGAGAATGGAAGCATCACAAGGAACAAATCTAGGTTGGTTACACAAGGATATAGACAAGAAGAAGGCATTGATTATGATGAAACATTTGCCCCCGTTGCAAGACTCGAAGCTATAAGGATATTCTTAGCTTATGCCTCTTACAAAAGATTCAAGCTATATCAAATGGATGTGAAGAGTACATTTCTCAACGGAGAACTTCAAGAAACAGTCTTTGTTGCTCAACCGCCCGGATTTGAAGACCCCAAATTTCCAAATCATGTCTACAAACTCCGTAAAGCTTTATATGGACTCAAACAAGCTCCACGTGCATGGTATGATACTCTATCTAAATTTCTCCTAGAGAAAGGCTTCAAGCGTGGTAAGATCGACACAACTTTATTCATTACTAAATATCATGATCATACTTTATTAGTTCAAATATATGTAGATGATATTATTTTTGGTTCTACTAATGAATTGTTGTGTAAGCGATTTGAGAAGCTAATGAAAAGCAAATTTGAGATGAGCATGATGGGAGAATTAACATTCTTCCTTGGGCTTCAAATTAAACAATGTGCTGAAGGCATCTTCCTCAACCAAGCAAAGTACACAAAGGATCTTATCAAGAAATTTGGACTTGAAAATGCAAAGGCATACGACACTCCTATGGCTACTGGTAACAAGCTAGACAAAGACTTGAAAGGTAAGAAGGTTGATCAAACCTAGTATCGAGGTATGATTGGCTCTCTCCTATACTTAACTGCTAGTAGGCCAGATATCATGTTTAGTGTTTGCGTTTGTGCTCGTTATCAAGCTGATCCTAGAGAAGCACATCTTATTGCTGTTAAACGTATTATTCGATATCTATCTGGGACTATTAACCTTGGACTTTGGTACTCCAAAGATTCAAATTTTGATCTTAAAGGTTACTCAGATGCAGATTATGCAGCATGTACCATCGACAGGAAAAGCACAAGTGGAACTTATCATTTCCTTGGAAATTGACTCGTTTCATGGGCAAGCAAGAAACAAGCCTCAGTCTCTGTATCTACCACAGAAGCTGAATATATAGCTGCTGGAAGCTGCTGCTGCCAAGTGCTCTGGATGAAGCAACAATTGGTTGACTACGGAATCAACGAAGAAAATTGTCCAATCTTTTGTGACAATACATCTACCATTGCTGTCTCCAACAACCCTGTCATGCATTCAAAAACCAAACACATTGATATCAAATACCACTTTCTCAAGGATCATGTGGAAAAAGGTAATATCCATCTAGAGTATGTGAGTACTGACAATCAAATTGCAGATATTCTCACCAAGGCTCTGGATTCCAAGAGATTTAGGTATCTTAGAGGAGAGATGGGTATGCTAGAACTTTAATTACTTGTCCATATACTTTGATTGTGCTAATGTCTTATGTTTTCTCTAAGTCCAAATCCAAGTAGGTCTCAACGGTCGATTACCATCTCACCGGTCAAGTAATTCCGGTCGAAGCATCAAAATCTATCAAAGCTTACTGACCTCATCAATGCTAACCGCATAAATGTCGACCGCTCATATGCCAACCGCCCTATTAACCGCATACAAAGATGTAATTTGTTCAGACTTTAAAGAAGCCGACCGCATGGGAAAATGATGATATTCGTTCACTGCTTTAAAGAAGCATACATAGGCCAAGGTAACATTCTTGACCGCAAATATTCACGGTCAAGCACCTGACCGCAAAAGTTTGGTGACCAGGTAAGTATTTCTAACTTAGCAAATTTTAGGATCCTCCTAGTCATCCAAAGGGGTAATTTTGTAATTTCCTCTTTTCCCTCGTTTTCATTTAATTCAAATCATTTGCAATTAATTTTATTCCCTTATTTATGTCCGCCGTCACTATCCATGCATTTATGGCAAAAGAACATCTCTGGTCAAATCCCTGAATTTTGCAGAGTTAACCTCCCACTTCTCTGTACAAACCGTTCCACTACTCTCTCCTCCACCTCTTTACATATTCTTTTTATCAGAAACCCTTCCTCACTTTCTCTCTCTACTCACTGTCTCTCTCTACTCTCTCTCTACAAACCCAGTTCACCCTCTCTCCATTTCTTCATCATTTCACTCTCATTTTCTTTGTAAATGGCACCAAAATCAACTCAACCAACAAAATCATCTAAGAAATCGCAAGAACAACTTTCTGAAGACACAATGGTATGATTTCTTGACCCAAAACTCTCCTAATTTCAGTTTTCGTTTTTGTTTTTGGCGGGTTTCAACAACCCCTCATATTCTATTGTCTTGATTAAATTTCTAGGTTGTTTTATGCTTTGATGATGCTCATTTTAATCTTTTTCATGATTTCGAGTTCTATATAATGCTTAGATTCTTGTTATAGTTGCTAAATCTCTCTATGACATGAAATTTCTTTGAAGCTTTTTGGTTAAACTCTGCCCTTTCATATTCTGGGAATTTATGTTGTTTTGATAATGAAATTGATGTTATTTATGCGTGTAATCGGTTTTTATGCTCACATTGATATAATTTTTGTTGATTTTCGTGCATAGAATCATTTTCTGGGTTTTCGTCATGAACAGTATTCTTCATGTTCTTGAGGTGTTCTTGGTGTTCCTGAGAAATCACTTTTTGATTCGTATCATCTTATTACACATAGTGATATGGTGTTTGTGCGTATTTTTGGAAGCTTCGTTAAAATATTTCTAAGTGTTTTGCATCGACCGTTCTCTCTGCCTACCGTGTGCCTGTCGACCGCATCATCATTAATCCTTCGACCGCACATTGGTCGACCGCATCAGTGTTGCTAACTTTCTCAATTTTGTAGGAAGAACAATCATTCATTCCTGGGTGCATTATTGACTATGAAGACCTCCAAAAGGATGCCATTGGGAGGCATTTGATCAAAAGGATGAAGAAATCTGGCATACTTCACTACTTCACCATGAATCAACCTGATCACTACCTTGCCGCAGTCGGGGAATTCTACTCCACAGCAAAAGAAATCAAAGGGAGAGATGATCAAAACAGACCGCTCAATTGGATTGAAGCTGAGGTTTACGGTCACAAAGTTGAGATTGATTACACCGACATTGCTGCCACACTTGGCCTTGACATCGACACTGAGGCCCCTATCTCCCTAACTGATGAGGAGTATGATGGTCTAGCAATGAGATTGATTGGATCTACTGATGTCTGCAAGCCCTACCGCAAGACATTTCCTGAGGTGATGTACTATATTGGTCATCTGGTTGGCCACGGTCTTCTATGTAAGAGTGGTAACCATGGCAACTTCAATTCCACTCAATGGAAACTATCGACCGCAATTTATCTCGGTCGAACATTGAACTGGCCCAAGATCTTGTATGGACTATTGTTGGACCACATTTATGATTACAAGAAGCAGCTATCTGATCAGGCCATCACCAAGTACAAGAAAAACACCAGGTTCCTTTCCCTCCTATTCAAATTCATCCCTGAAGTTCGAAGGGAAATCAACAGGGACAAAGATGCTAGTGTGACTATCTCATTATCCAAGGTCTTTGACATCAAGACTATGAGATCCACCTACCGCAACAGGTTTGGTGATGTTCAGTATCAAGAGTACAGAAACCGTGAACCTGAGCATAAAAGAGAAAAATACATCCCTCCTAACTTCACCAAGGCTGCTAGATTAGCATTAGGACTTGATGCTCCTGGAAAGTCCTCATCTGTTCATGATGATGAAGAGGATGATGAAGAAGCTGAGGAACAAGTGTCTAGAAGGGTCAAAGGCAAAGGAATTGCTAGTGCCTCGACCGCTCCTTCCAAACCCAGACCGCTGACCGGAGTGATTATTAAAGAACCTTCAACAGTTAAGCCCCGTTCCAGTATTCCATCTACCGTTCCTCTCAAAGTAAAGTCAACCGTACCTCCCTCCAAATCAACCGTCTCTAAGCCTACCGTGCCCTCTCCGACCGCACCATCCAAATCCTTCAAAACAAAGTCTTCTGCACTCCCCATTCCATCTCAGGGGGAGAAATCCAAGAAAAGGGATCTCTCTCTAAGTCCCATCCAAACCTCAAAGAAAACCAAGGTATCTCAACCGCCTCCGTCGACCGCATCTCCTGTCTTCACTCCATCCGGTTCACCTATGTAAGGCGACCGTGATGAGGATATTGATGTCCCTCCTACTCAACCGCAACGTCAAAGAGCAAAGCACACTCTTAACTTAGTTGATGAACCAGATGATGTGGAGTTGGTAGAATCAAGTGGTGAATCTGGTAATCAAGATATTGAAAGTGGTGATGTTGAACATGTTGAGAAAATTGTGAATATAGACAGTCCTGATTTTAGTGATAATGATCAAGTGCATCATGTTGAGGCGACCGCTGAACAAGTCAAGTCCACTGATGTTGAGCTTCAGGGCCACGGTCAAGATGGCGACCGTGTACCCAGTGACAATGATGATATTTTAACCAAGTCTCCTGCTCCCTCACCCCTTCAGTCTACTCAAGCTCCTCCGACCGCTTCTGGTACGGTCGATCAAATGGCTCACATTTTAACTGCTATTGAGTTCTTGACTCAGATCAACCTTGATACTCAAGGTGAGGTTGCAAAGCTTGCTGCAAACCAGATTAAGTTGCAGAATGAGGTTGATCAGCTCAAGACCTCTGTTGTTGAGACCATTAAGGGGGAGAGTCAGAACATAACAAAGGCTATTCTTGAAGGTCTAGCTACCGTGAATCCCAACATTGCCTTGACCGCATCCACTTCTACCGCTTCTCTCACCCGTGCTGATCTTAAAGAGGAACTCAAGGCACAATCCAATTCCATTGACCGTTCACTGGTCAAGACAATTGATGAAGCTGGCAAAGAAATGTCAAAGGTGATGACAGGCAACAAGAATTTTTTATTTGAGAAGATGGATAAGGTCAAGACCTCTCTCAAAGCGGAAATCAACGCAAGCGTTTCTGTTGGTTTGTTATCGGTCGCAGAAAAGTTCACGCCCAAGATAGAAGCTATGAGGCTAGCTATGCAAGTCCACACCCAACGGCTTGAAGGTCAAACTTCCAAGATTGATAGAGTTTATGAAATTGCTAACTCAAATGTGCAGGAAGTCATTAACAAAATTTCAACTCTTCAATTGACCGTGGATAGCATTGCTGGATCTCAAGGCTCCTCATCTCAAAATCAAGCGACCGGACATGGGAAAAGACTTGCTGCTGATGAAGATGAAGGTGAAACAGCTTTGAATTTCCAACCGTGAACATGGACTTCCTCGAAATCAATGATCTCAAGGACCCCATCATCATTCCTGGAGTTGGCCTCTCAAAGAAATTTGGTTACTTTGAAGGAGATCCATACTTGGGTTGACCGCATCATTTAAATATGACCGTGTGTGGTCATTTGAAACTTTGTTATTGATTTGTGATGTCCCAAAACAATTTTACATTTGTTTGTCCCAAAACAATTTACTTTTATGTCTGTTTTTATTTGGATCTGTAAAAACTTAATCCCTCTTTTGGTTCTGCACTCCCTATACGTGAATGGATATTTATGAGTGCCTTTTGAATGTTTGTTTGATGCATTTGCATACTTATTGTTATTTTCTCTAAAATTGCATTCAAAAACCTTATATGTCTATCTTGCTAGGATTAGTATCTTTTTTTATCTTTTTAGGCTGATAGAAATCTATGACACTGGCTTAGAGTGTGCATTGACTTGGGGCATGAAATTAATAAAATATTATTTTCTTGAAAACATGTTATTACCAAGTACAATGAATTAGCCTTTGTTATAGTAGGTAATGGTCTCAATCAAATAGGGGGAGATTGTTGGGTATGCTTATTATAAACCACTCCTATTACCAAGATTTGATTGATCCCATAACCTAATTTTATCTTTTTGTGGACTTTAGGATATATTGTAAGAAGTGTTAAACTTCATTCTTTTAGAATAGTCCACTTTGATAGTATAGGCTTTAGATTGATAGGCTGAAAATTTTCTAAGTCTGGAATACTAGTGGTCAAGACCTTGACCGTGAATTCACTTGACCGTGGTAGACCACCTGACCGTGGAAGACCACTTGACCGTGAATCACTTGACCGGAAGTCAGTGACCGTGAACTTTGTGGCTTATCTTGACCGCAGATGCCCTTAGGCATATTGACCGCAAGAGTTTCGACCGCAAGTCTTGACCGCAGATGAGCAGAAGTTCAAGAACCCAAGTATGTTCAAACTTAACCATGGTCAAACTATGGTTAGTTTAGAACGTTGCAGAACTTGGATCCCAAGTAATTCAAATTTGAATCTCTCAGTGGGACCACCTCTTATCTGCAAAAAGGACAAACTCAGATTGAGCTCCAATCAGAATTCAACAGCTCATTGTCCTTCAACTTGGAGCCCAAGTAAATCCAACAGCTATTTTCTCATTCAAGGCTATAAATAGCCCTTAAGTTCTTCATTGAACTGAGCTGAGATTCTAAGAGAGAAATTGCTGTTGAAATACTTGGTGATTGAAGATCATACTCAAGATTTCCAGAATCCTTTGAATCTTCAAAGAACTCACCTTCAAACCTTCAAAGATCTCCAGCAACAAACAAGTCATCTCAAGCCTTGTAACACATAAGATTCTTTAGGCTCTAAATCATATAGATTTCAAAGAGCTTCAGATTCTTACACACACACTCACCCCAATTGATCAATCACTTAGATTGAATCAAAAGGGATACACTGGTCTAAGTCTAGGATTTGTTCTTCATAGAAAGTAGGTGTTGATTCAATACTTCATCTCTGTAATCTGTACACTCAAGAATCAATATATACCTCCATTCAAAATCCAAGACTGACCATCTTGGTAAAGGACGTAGATCTTTTAACAGATCGAACCTTTCCAAATACTTGTGTCATTTTACTTTCTGCAAATTTACCTTCAAGTATTGTTCATCTTGTTCTTCACTTGTTCATATTAATCTTGTTTGTTTTTTTAGTGTTTGATCTTTCAGATTTAAGAACGTATTGTGAATTGTGTTTGTTTGTTCTCCACATTGCCTAAGTTAAAATCTGACTAACTGATCTTTTGCCAAAAACTTCTAAGACAACAACTTTCAAACTCTCAACCATCTCTTAACCGCAAATCTCTTGACCGCACTTACCCTTGACCGGACTCATTTGACCGCAACTTGGTTGACCGTGAGTTCTGGTATTCCTACTTAGAGATTTTAGTCAAAACCAACTCTATCTTATTTCCATCGAAAACTTCCGCTGTGCATATTACATCTTGACCGCACGGTTTATTACTTGACCGCAAAATTCAAGATTGTAAGCACTTGGTTGAATTTTGAAAAAGGGTTGAAATTTTAAGTAGGCTATTCACCCCCCCCCCTCTAGCCTCCTTTCATACCCTTGTTGTGTCTTTGGGACCAACAGTGTTCTAATATTTACATGTCCTTCAATTAATTAAATAGAAATGTGCTAATAATTGTGATGATAAGAAAAGGGGAAATAAAGGGGAAATAAAGGGGAAATAAAATAGAATTGTTTTATTTATTTAATAATAAAGATTACATGTAACAAGTAATGTTAAAGAATTACATTAAGAGATGAAGAGAAATTAACATGGTGAATTAAAGTTAAGATTAAAATGTAGGGAGATAACCTTAACTAACTTCAATATGTGAAGTAGTCATGTTGGTCATGTCCCATTAATGGGGATTGCATACATCAAGAAGAAGAAAACAAATGAAGAAAATGGAGTTGTACCTTGAGAAAGAGGACTTGGAACCTTGACTTGAAAGTGTTGTTGTTGTAATGAAATTGTTGTAGAACAATTTGTGTAGAGTCTTGTTACTAAGAACTCTTGTTGGGAGAATTTGTGTATAATGTAGTTGGTGAATCAAGGTTGGAGTCCTTTTCTAAGGTAGAAGATTATGGTTTTTATAGGTAAAAAAGAGAGGGAAATGATGGAGGGAAATTGGTCATCCATGTGAAATGGAATGGGCCAATCACAAATAAGATAAATGAATAAAAGAAAAATAAAAGAAATAAAAGAAATCAAATAATAAATGAAAGAAATATTAGTTTTTGGGAAAAGGCTTAGAATTTGGGATTGGGAGTTAATGAGAAAATGGGGGATGAATGTGGATGTAAAAAGATGGTTTTTGTGATCAAGAAAAGATGTTTGTAAATAAAAAAAGGGAGGGAAATAAGGTGCAATCCGTTACTGCCAAAGTGGGAAGCGCGCGGGTCCGGCTTTTGGGGCGGGACGCGCGCGCGGCTCACTGGCAGTGCCGGAAGCGCCCGCGGGTGGAAAATGACAGAATGACAGAATGACCCTAAAAGTTAACTCTGTTATGCAGTTTAGTCCAAAACTAACGGAATCAGTTAGGAACTTAACCGAAGTAACAGAAATCAACAAAAATAAGTTAAATAAAAATACTTTGTATGCAATCGGGGTGAGAGGTCCAAGGCGGGGTGTCTACAGAGCCCCTCGGCGACGTGGATTGCGAAGCAAAACGCGTCGACGAAAGAAAGACAACCGCCGAGGACATCGACAAGAGAAAACAAAGACTCGATAAAGCAGGAATTTGAAATTACAAAGGATAGAAATACGCTCCCTGTGTGAGCGACTTTTGCTGATGGAAGAGGTATGGTGATTTTAGTGGTTCACCATGGACCAAAATTGGTGTTCTGTGCGGCACCTGGTGCTCTGTGCGGCACTTGTTGATTCTGGTGCGCGGTGCGGCATTTTCTGATGCGCTGTGCGGCACTTGTTGATTCTGGTGCGCGGTGCGGCATATTCTGATGCGCTGTGCGGCATTTGTTGATTCTGGTGCGCGGTGCGGCATATTCTGATGCGCTGTGCGGCACTTGTTGATTCTGGTGCGCGGTGCGGCATATTCTGATGCGCTGTGCGGCACTTGTTGATTCTGGTGCGCGGTGCGGCATATTCTGATGCGCTGTGCGGCACTTGTTGATTCTGGTGCGCGGTGCGGCATATTCTGATGCGCTGTGCGGCACTTGTTGAATCTGGTGCGCGGTGCGGCATATTCTGATGCGCTGTGCGGCACTTGTTGATTCTGGTGCGCGGTGCGGCATATTCTGATGCGCTGTGCGGCACTTGTTGAATCTGGTGCGCGGTGCGGCATATTCTGATGCGCTGTGCGGCACTTGTTGAATCTGGTGCGCGGTGCGGCATATTCTGATGCGCTGTGCGGCACTTGTTGATTCTGGTGCTTTGTGCGGCACCTGGTGCTCTGTCCGGCACCTGTTATATGTATGCTTTGCAGATATACGTGCTTGTGTGAGATGTGAAATAGGAATTGCGAGAGAAAATTGTGATTGTGGTGTGATATGATCTTGAAAGCACCTTTGTAATGAGAGAGAAGTAAGAATGTAGAAAGTGATCTTGTGTGCGGTGTGACTTTGAGGAAAGCATTGGATGTATTTATACCTTCACTTACCATTGCCGCTTTAGTGGAGATGGATTCTTGATGTCCGCGGAGGATGCTTTGATGGAGAATGTCCATTCTTTAGATGTTGATGAGAGAATGCCCTTGATGTTGGGTTGGCGAAATGGTACTCTGAATGATGGGTTGGTCGTGCCAAAGGCTGGCTACGTATCCCTTTAAGAGAATCAGACCAGCGTAGTTCAAGGATGATGGAGAACGCTGGAGGAGAGGCTAGGAGCAAAGCAAAGTAAAGCACATAATTTTGCACATAGAAGGAGAAAAAGAAAGAAAAAATCTTTTTTTTTTTTTTTTTTTTTTTTTTAAAGATTAGAAAGGAAAGAATATGCACACATGTGAGGAAAAGAGATTTTTTTTTTTTAAGTTCGTGGGTGAACCATTTTAACCATTGTGTGCTTGTGAAGCCAACCCAAGATCAAGTCATGTTCAGTCGAAGTCCGGATTGCCTCGCTTGAATTCTGCTGTCGCTGGTGTGCCCAACGAAGATTGATGTCTAGCCCCAAGAGATTTGTCGATTATGGGGCTTCAAAAGGCTTTTGATGCCGAGATGAGGGGTTGCTGATTGTAAAGCCCCTAGAATGCCTTTGATGCCAAATTTTGAGGGACTTGCATAGCTCCAAGATAAATCAGCTCTTGGCCCATTCGAGTAAATCGCCCTTTGTTGTTGTAGTGAGCAAGCCTCAAGAGGAGATCGTTGATGCCAAGCTTCGAGAGATTGCAAAGCCCCAAGTGTCGTGGGCTTGTAGATGGTGAGATGTGAAGACCTTTCATTGTAAAGCCCCAAATTACCTCGCGATTGGCTCGGCATTGAGAGCGGGTGTACCGTTTGGTAGAATTCTTGATAGAGATCTCCTTCTTGCTCTTACTGGGGAGATGAATGGCCTCATTGTGGTCGATACCCAAATGGCTGAGGGCTTATGTCAAAGGATGCAGTAATGTCTTGCGGTGCCGCCGAGGTCGCAGAGGATAAGGTCTTGGTGTGATAAAGTCCCAAATAAGTATGCTTGCTTGACTCTTCTTGAGTTGAACTAATGACGGATCTTCGGATGCAACTAGTGCTGTGGCCCAACTTTATCTGAGCTGCACCTTGTGCTTTTGATCTTGGAGAAGGGGGTGCTGAATTGCAGAAACATTGGGATTGGCTGTGGCATTTCCCGCTATAACCCTGTTTTGATTAGAGTTTAGCATATTGAATCTTTTTCCTTTTCTCTAAGACTTTCTTCATGATCTCGTTGAAAGTTCTAACAAAAATCATCAACTTCATTCATAACATCGGAGTCTTCATTTAAAACCAAGAGGCCTTTGAAGTGTTGAGAGACCCTTGAATCTTGATTGTTCTCATGGAGCCATAAGACTACTCCACATTGCACTTGCTCGAGTATTGTTGCCCAAAAGACTGTCGGTCGCGAAGCCCTAATACTGCCCTTTGCTTGAATTACTGTAATGACGTAGCCCAAAAGATTGTAGATTGCGAAGCCCCTTGAGACCTTCGGTGCCGAATTGAGGAAGCTTCCAATGTTGCACATGACTCGGCTGGGGATACTGCTGGGGAGTTAATTGCTCTTTGCCGAGGGAGCCTTTAAGACTTGACCGTAGCCCCTAGAGTGCCATCATTGATTGCGAGAAAGGTCCATCCTTGATTGGGGGAACGAGCATGGGCACACGTGACAAGAGGGCTTTTTGACATCCCTTTTGAGAGACTTTGAGGATAGTCTCACACATTTTTTTTTTCGAGCATAGCCCCTAGGGCTTGTTGATTGTCAAAAGAAGCCCTTGTTCTCGGGTCATATAGTCCCTAGGGCGTCACCATTTGTGGAGCAAAGCAAGAATGACTCATCCTCGTGTGAGAGAATAAACATGAGAGGATATGGAAAGAGCTACTCCATTTCTCGGGAGCCTTTCGGCGTACTTTAGAAGCACATACTTGAAGAAGCCTTGAAAACTGAGACACATGTTGTTGCTATTTGCTGCCCAAGCCAATTGACTAGCTAGGGATTATTTGTGCAACCTCGTGCCCTTTTATGATGGGCTTGTTCTCGGATGGATCTTGGTAACCACGGGCCTTCTTTTCATGAACCCAAAAATGCACACTGCTGGAGAATGATGCCGATAACCCAAGACAACCTTTGATGGTGCTATATCTTGTCGAGCCTTTTGCAATCCCAAAGTTGACTCGGTGGGGAATTGACTTGCTGAGGAGATTCAATGTAGAACTTGTCTTCTTTAGAGGCCGGGGATCTCCATTTCTCTTTCCCTTCTCTCTCTCACTCTCTCATTTTTTTTTTATGACGCACCCTGTTTTTTGCCTAGACCGCCCTTTCGGGTTTTCAATCTAGCGGGCATCTCTTTTGCGTCTTCATCATTTTTTATTTTTTTTTGAATCAATTGATGAGGAAGTGTGCATTGACTCTAGTTGAGGAGATAAGACATGTGATCTTGCGGTGGAGACCTTTTGTCACTAATGATGAGTGACATTGACTTGACTAGGAAAGTGTCCCTAGTATTGACATGTATTTTTTTATTGAATTGAATGACTCGCGAAGGCAAGTAAGTCATTAAGAGAGAAGAGAAGGAAAGCCCCAATTTGATTGCAAGAAATTGGGAGTATGCAGAAAGAATAGAAGTCCCTAGACTCGACAAGGAGCGCGAAATGATTCCAAATCTAAGAAAGTTGTTCAATCTTTTTGGTGATTAATTCATTGGCAAATGAATCGTACAAAGATGTCTTGACAAGTTCGAGATGAAGGCCAATCACCATAACGCGCTAGGGCTAAACATATCTTCTTTCTTGCATGAGACCGGACCCGCAGGTTGCCTACGTTCCTCCAGTGTAGAGGCTCAGGTCACCGTAGTTCTTGTGAATTCTCCATTCTTTAGGATGGGATTGTTGCTTCGTCGTGTAGCTTCGTCCTCCTTTGGTGGATGGAATGATGTTGATCTTGATGTGAACTTCTTTGATTGAGGGGATTTTTTTTTTTTTTTTTTTTTTTTTTTTTTTTTTTTGTGCTCTAACTTTTGCCTAGGTTGATTTGAAGAGTTCAACCTAGCGAGTTTTTTTTTTTTTTTTTTTTTTTTTTTTTTTTTTAATCCCCCCTTTGAAACATTGCTTGATTTTTTTTTTCCATGGTTGTTGCTTCACCTTTGATGTCTTGGCTTCGTCGTTGATGTTGGCGTCGATGTTTAGCCCCTAGGCGTTCAAGTGATGGCCTTGTTCTAAAACTTGTTTAGACATCTTTTCATCATTTTGCCAAGAATTAGATTGAACAACTTGGAAGAGTGTATAAGGACAAGAACGACTTTTATTTGATAAGAAGACTCGACACTTAACATGGGACGAGAGAAAACATTAATGCACACAAAAGAGGACTTTTGACTCTTTTTTTTTTATTCCTACTACTAGGTAGAGAAAGAGAAATGGAGATTGTTGTCGTCGTCCTCTTTGTTGAAGCCCCATTTCAAAACCAAGCCACTTCTTTGATGAGTTGCTCTTCACCCACGGTAAACTCGCCGTTGTCGATCAAATCTTGGATGATATTTCGGAGAAGGAAGCACCCTTCGGTAGTGTGGCCACTATGCTTGTGGTAGCCGCACCATTCACCATGAGCATGATTTTTCAGTATCGCCTTCGGCTTGTACCCCTCCAAAGGTTTGATCTTCCCTCTTGCCACCAAAATTTCAAATGCCTCGGCTTGGGTTACTCCTAGGAGAGGAGTGAAAACTCGGTTGTTGGTGGTACCTTTGTAGCTTTTGAGGGTCGGGCCACTTGAGCATGCTTTGTCATTGAACTTTGCTTTGCCGTCGGTGAGCTCTTGCAAACGGGCTTTGAGTTCGGAAACCTCTTCCTCGTGAATTCTTCTTTCATAATCAAGACGGGCCTTGAGTTCGGAAACCTCTTCTTTGTGAATCCTCTTGTCGATATCGAAATGGGCTTGCCACAAATTGTCTTTACGGCGGGCATCCTCGACAATCCTATCCATTTGTTCCCCCATTGATTTCATTACGTTGAGTAACCCTTCGTTGGACACGAAATCATTTCCACCGTTGTTGTTGTTGCCGTTGGAAGCCATTGGACCTATTGGAAGAGCACGGTTGATCTTAGATTGGCCCCACAAACACCTTTTGGATAAAATGAATTAATCCACAAACAAAGAAAAAGACTCAACCACATAAGGAAAAACGACTTTTTTTTTTTTTTTTTACAAAGTCGAAAGGACGGAGTCCTTTTTGGGGTTTCTAGAAAAATAGTGGAATCGTCATACTAGTATATAGACCTTCTCGCGGTCCCATATACTCATCGGATTCCACCACGCTTGTGATACCTACATGTGTCGGGATTAAACTAAATTAATGTAGTAAATCATACATGCGGGGACGGATTTTTATTTTCGTCCAAAATAACCACTTTTGGGGACGGAGTTTTATTTCGTCCATTGCAACAAGTTGGCATGTATGATTTGAAGACATTAGTTTAGGGAAATCTCGGTACATGAAAAACCGACTTGAGTCACGGAGTGTTAGACCCTAGACTAGAATTGTGTGGCTTGTGCTCGGCTTGAATATGAGGCTCAAAGGTCACCCCCGGCATGTAGTCATGAACTACGCCACGGGCTGAGGTTTACCGCTTCGAAAGAGCCAAGGTCGAGTGGAGCTTGAAACTTTCTAGGACGGGCCTCGACGGGTTTGGGGTTGGACTTGTGCGACTCGATAGTGAGCAGTTGATAAGAATATGTGCATGTAGTGTGAGGTCTAATATGTGACAAAACATTTTTTTTTTTTTCAAAAGAAATAAATAAAAAAACAAATAAGCACATAATTACAACTTTCGAATCACCCGTGTGACCGATAAAAATAAACAGAAAGTAAAAGAAATTGTATGTAGGCCCGGTGCCCACACACTGTCATTCTGCTATGTTTCTGTGCACTGTTCTGTTCCGGGAATGCGCCCAGAAGCGCGCGCGTGAGAGGAAGAAGGGCAGAGGCACCCGCTTCTGGGTGAGAACCTGCAAATCAGTGGGTTCAAGGGATTGCCTTGACCCTTAATTAAGAAAATTTTCCCCTGCAGAATATGTTAGCACAGAAACATGGAATTGAAGGACAAGAAAGGAGGCGGGCGATTCTGGTAATAAGGGTCGGACGCGCGCGCTTTAGGCCAAGAAGGCCGGAGGCGCGCGCTTCCTACCCTTTTTACCAGAATGCCCAGAAAACAGAATAAAAGAACACCAAAAATGAAAACGCAAGTTTAACCCTCTATCAGCCCCCAGCAGAGTCGCCACTGTAGATACCCCGGGGAACCACGGCTTGGCTAGAGCGGTGAATTATCCTAGGATGTGTAACTTGTTTTAGATTGTTTAGAGTCACCACCTATGTTTTTAAAGGAACATAAGAAAAGCCTAGAAATAGCCTAATTTATGTACAAAACCAGAGATTCGGGAGAGAAGGGTTCGGGGGTTAGGTGACGGAGTGGGAAGTACTTAAACACCCACTCCGCACCGCTTACGCGGGTCTTGCTACTATTGGTGTTCTAATATTTACATGTCCTTCAATTAATTAAATAGAAATGTGCTAATAATTGTGATGAGAAGAAAAGGGGAAATAAAGGGGAAATAAAATAGAATTGTTTTATTTATTTAATGATAAAGATTACATGTAACAAGTAATGTTAAAGAATTACATTAAGAGATGAAGAGAAATTAACATGGTGAATTAAAGTTAAGATTAAAATGTAGGGAGATAACCTTAACTAACTTCAATATGTGAAGTAGTCATGTTGGTCATGTCCCATTAATGGGGATTGCATACATCAAGAAGAAGAAAACAAAGGAAGAAAATGGAGTTGTACCTTGAGAAAGAGGACTTGGAACCTTGAATTGAAAGTGTTGTTGTTGTAATGAAATTGTTGTAGAACAATTTGTGTAGAGTCTTGTTACTAAGAACTCTTGTTGGGAGAATTTGTGTATAATGTAGTTGGTGAATCAAGGTTGGAGTCCTTTTCTAAGGTAGAAGATGATGGTTTTTATAGGTAAAAACGAGAGGGAAATGATGGAGGGAAATTGGTCATCCATGTGAAATGGAACGGGCCAATCACAAATAAGATAAATGAATAAAAGAAAAATAAAAGAAATAAAAGAAATCAAATAATAAATGAAAGAAATATTAGTTTTTGGGAAAAGGCTTAGAATTTGGGATTGGGAGTTAATGAGAAAAGGGGGGATGAATGTGGATGTAAAAAGATGGTTTTTGTGATCAAGAAAAGATGTTTGTAAATAAGAAAAGGGAGGGAAATAATGTGCAATCCGTTACCGCCAAAGTGGGAAGCGCGCGGGTCCGGCTTTTGGGGCGGGACGCGCGCACGGCTCACTGGCAGTGCCGGAAGCGCCCGCGGGTGAAAAATGACAGAATGATAGAATGACCCTAAAAGTTAACTATGTTATGCAGTTTAGTCCAAAACTAACGGAATCAGTTAGGAACTTAACCGAAGTAACAGAAATCAACAAAAATAAGTTAAATAAAAATACTTTGTATGCAATCGGGGTGAGAGGTCCAAGGCGGGGTGTCTATACTATCCGGTACTTTCTTCCCAAGCTTCTCTGAACTTCATAAAGCCGGTCTTCGACTAGATGACATCTTCAAAAGTAGGAAAGAGGCTAAGGAGATGGTGGATACCGTTACCCTAGCAAGGGCTCTACTAGCAAAGACACATCTGTCAATGCCATCGCTTTCAATAATCAAGGGAGGAGCAACTATTCCTCCGTCCCTCCACACAACAAGGAAAAGAAGAAAGAGAGAGTCTACAACAAATTGGAAGTCATCACTCAAGGAGAGCTCTTCGACATACTCGTAGAATCCGGTAAGGTCACACCAAGGAAGCCTCCTTCTACTACAAGGGAACTCCCCCCGAATCATGCCCAATCATCTCTACTGCAAGTTCCACCAGTTCAGTGATCACGACACCAATACTTGCAACCACCTCAAAGATGTGATTCAAGATCTCATAGACTCTAAGCAGCTAGGGGTTCCTAATGTAGTGACAAACCCTCTCCTAACTACGGGAGGAGGGATCAATGTAATAGAGGTAACTAGTGAGAAAGAGGAGACTACTTGCCTAGTCCCAAATGTGGGCGAGAGCACTCCAATGTTTAATAATGAAATTTCTTTCGGTTACATGTTGTCTCATGATCAAGTACTAAGTATGGAAAATAACAACTTTGTACGCGAGGGAGAAAACTTTCCATACTTCATGTTCCCTGAACCATGGATTGACCATATGGGGAAACGCCAACCGGGCTTTGAAATATTCAGTGACTGCGATACGCACTCACTCGAAACAGAACCGATGCAATTCTCGTGGCTACCTCGAGAATTAGGGGGTACCAAGGCCGAAGCATTCAGTGAGTGGGACTTTGTGTTTGGAGAAGACCTATTGCGCCAATTTCTCAACCTTTGCAAGCTAGAGGACACTCAAATTAATGCAATAGACAAGGGGGACGCTCTGAACCAAGACTACACCAAGCTCACCAAGAAGAGTGATTAGCCTATCCAGAATTGGTATACAATTGGGGGACCCATAACAAGTGAAGACTTCCTGATCCAAGAATTAGGATGTACTCCCCATCCCCATAGAGAAAGAAAATTTGTAACTCTTACTTTAGAGTCAGATACCGCTACCAATGAGCTCACCCAAGAGGACTTGGATGCCATCGCGGAACATGTATTCCCCTACTTTCTTAATGAAAAAATAGATATTTCTGAGTATCCTGAGATGGCCAGCGTCCTAAATGATGAATTAACTAATAACTCTAACGAATTAGGTAATAAAGGGTCATATGACGAGATAGATCAAGAAAATGAACAAATCTTAAAAGAAATAAATAAGCAAGTAGGTCTTCGTGGCAGAAATGGTCCTATTGATGCCGAAGAAATGCAAATAGTTAATCTGGGGACGGACGATGATCCGAAAGAGACCAATATTGTCAGTTTCTTCAAGGGGGAAGACCGACAATCCCTCATAGCGCTTCTCCGAGAATTCGTAGATGTGTTCGCTTGGTCCTACAAAG
Source organism: Campanula takesimana (assembly GCA_026119855.1). NCBI lineage: Eukaryota > Viridiplantae > Streptophyta > Magnoliopsida > Asterales > Campanulaceae > Campanula > Campanula takesimana. Next base: position 406,893 of record JAOWBW010000464.1, read on the forward strand.
ATATTCTGGGGCTAGCCAATTCGATTATTGAGCATAAGATACCGCTGCTTCCTGATTCGAGGCCAGTCAAGTAGAAACTCCGCAGAATTAAGCCAGAGTGGTCAGTACAAGTCAAACAAGATATATAGAAACTCCTGAGTGTTGGGTTCATCAAAGTAATAGAGTATCCAACCTAGTTGGCCAATACTGTACATGTTTCCAAGGCAAATAGAAAAGTCCGCGTTTGTGTTAATTTCTGTGATCTCAACAGAGCATCTCTGAAAGATGATTTTCCTCTTCCCAACATAGACATGCTCGTTGAAAATACCACGAAATACGAAGTCCGTTCATTCGTAGATGGATTCGCCGGTTACAACCAGATCCTCATGCCGAGGAAGACCAACACAAAACAACATTCACCACACCTTGGGGGACGTTCTGTTATACGGTCATGCCATTCGGACTCAAGAATGATGGATCCACATACCAGAGAGCCGTAACTGTGTTGTTCCATGACATGATACATACGGAGATAGAGGTTTACGTTGACGATATGATCATACACTCTAAAGGCTCCGATGGACAGCACTTCGTTGACCTTAGAAAGTTCTTTGAAAGGTTGAGACACTATTAAATAAGACTTAATCTGGCCAAGTGCACATTTGGGGTAGTAAAAGGAAAAGTCCTTGGGCACATGGTTACTGAGCGTGGCATAGAAGCGGATCCCGCTAAAATCAAAGCCATCATTTACATGCCTCCACCTAAGATGCAAAAAGAAGTCAAGGGATTCATGGGTCGCCTTCAGTACATTAGTCGTTTTATTAATCAACTCACGACGATCTGCGAGCCCATTTTTAAGCTCTTCAAGAAGAATACATCCCTAGAATGGACCGAAGAGTGCCAAGAAGCCTTCGAAAAAGTCAAGGAGTACTTAGTGAATCCGCCAGTATTGCTCCCACCACATAAAGAGAAACTGTTTACCTTGTACCTCACAGTCAATGATACTACATTAGGGGCTATGCTAGCACAAGAGCAACCCGATTCGAAAAAATAAAACGCCATGTACTTTGTTAGCCGTCGTTTCCAAGGGGATGAACTGAATTACTCTGCATTAGAAAAGTCGTATGCTGCACTGGTATGGGTGGCTAAGAGACTAAAACCGTACATAGAGGCATTTCCTGTGCAACTTATTGCTAAAATGGGCCCGATAAAGTACATCTTTGAGAAGTCGCATGTATCCTCTAGGATAGCCAAGTGGTATTTATGCTCGCGGGGTACGATATCACTTACATCACACATAAATCCATGAGAGGAAGAGTCTTCACGGACCATTTAGACGAATTTCCATGTGAAGAAGCGAAGGGGGAAGACCCGCGATTCCCTGATGAAGACATCATGGCAATAGCAAAAATAAGTGGCAATTATTTTTTGATGACGCAGCCAACAAACGGGGATATGGCGTTTCCTCCTAGACGGAAATCCCCGAATAGACTGAGGTTAAAACCTTTAAAGTCGCGAGGCGGATGACCCATGCTTATTACTCAATCATAGACCTGCACGGCTGCAAAGAAGTGTGTGGCTCTGTTTCCATAAATACCTTGGACGATAAACCTTGGTATCACGATGTATGGCGTTTCCTCCTAGACGGTACATTTCCATCAGATGCATCACTTAAAGCGAAGATTGCCCTCAAACGGTTTAATGCCTAATTCATTATTATAGGTGATCGTCTCTACAAGAAACACCACGAGCAGTGTCTACTTTGTGCCGACGAACACGAAGCCATAGAAGTCATGGACCAAGTCCATCAAGGAGTATGTAGAACCCACATGAATGACAATATGCTAGCAAAGAAAATCATCCGACTAGGGTACTATTGTGCCACAATGGAAGCCGACTGCACCGACATAGTTAGGAAATGCCACAAGTGTCAGATACATGCCAACTTGCAACACGCACCACCGTCCGTGTTATACCCCATGACATCCCCTTGGCCGTTTTCTACATGGGGAATAGACGTCATTGGCAAGGTCGCACCGACAGGTCATAATAGGCACTCATTCGTATTGGTTACCGTCCATTACTTCACTAAATGGATCGAAGCTCAATCCTACAAAGTCTTAAATGCCAGGAAGGTGGCTGAGTTCATTAAGACAAACATCATATACCGATATGGGGTACCTCACGAGATGATATCTGACAATGGCTCACACTTTGAGAAGGAGTGCGACCAACTACTTGCAGAGTACAAAATAGAGAGACATCAGTCGTCACCGTACCGACCACAAACCAATGGAGCAGTCGAAGATGCTAACAAAACCATTGAGACCATCATTAGGAAAATGGCTAAGACTGGCCCGACAAGCTGCCTTTTTCACTCTGGGGCTACCGCACTTCAATTCGCACTGCCACCGGTGAAACCCCATACGCCCTCGCCTATTGGACGGAAGCAGTGCTACCAATCGAATTAGAAGTACCATCACTAAGGGTTCTCCTTGAAAACCAAGTGAACGAAGTCGCATGGTTAGACAGTCGTTATGAACAACTAGCCCTGCTAGATGAACGACGACTCCGAGCCGCCGAGCATATCCAAGCGTATCAACAGAGAATGGCCCAAGCATTCAAAAAGAAAGTCAAATCCAGAAACATCAGAGAAGGGGACCTTGTCCTTCGTGAACATCATCCTGGACCATTCAATCCTATGGGAAAGTGGGGACCAAGATGGATAGGCCCCTACATAGTCAAGAAGGTATTCTCCGGAGGAGCGGTACAACTTGCAGACCTAGATGGAGATCAACTGCCGAAGCCCGTCAACATGGACAAGCTGAAGAAGTACTACTCATAAGTCCGTCCCCTATTTGAAAAAAAAAAGCGAGAGTCTCTCTAGGTTGAAAACCCGCAAGGGCGGCCTAGGCAAAAATTAGGGCAGAAAGCACGAGAAAAGAAGCCCGCTAGATTGAAAACTTGAAAGGGCGGTCTAGGCAAAAATAAGGGTGTGCATATATATAAAAAAAAAAAAAAAGATAGGGGACAGTCTTGTACGAGACACCTATGTCTCGTACGAGACATGTCAATCAGCAGACATATTTTTCTCTTTCTGAAACAAGAACTACGATGACCTGAGCTCCTTATTTAATTGATGTAAAAGGAGAACGTAGGAAGCTTTTTGGTCTGGTCTATTCAATAAATAAAATCAAAATCTTGTCTTCTTATTAATTGAATGCATTTTAAGAAAGCAATAAGAAAATTTCTAACATGAATACCAACTTGCAAAAGAAAATAAATAAAATACTATAAATCTAAACATTGGTCTATCTAAGCAATCTCTCGATACTCCTAAGGACCTATTTCTTCCTTAACTTAGTAGGGGCTTGACCACGATCCGCCTTATCATTCCTCTTCCTCTTGAACCAAGGTATCTCGAAACCAGGAGGAACATCAAGTCGACTGAACACCAAGAGAGTCAGTCTCGCAAACACATGAGGCCTATCTAGTGCTTGAAATTTGCCGGGAAGTCCGTTTGCTCTCTTCTCATAAAATTCACTATCCAGAAAGTCTTGAGTGGCATCTATACTGATATTGGAAGGATCCTCCTTAGCTTCCTTCTTCCTCAAATTCAACCTAGGCTCGAATTGGTCCCCCAACAGAGAGCGGCGGATCTCATCAATACCCTCGACGCTGGGACGGAGCTCCGAGAGAAACCAATCCAAGTATTTGTCCGACAAATAGGTGCTTCCTCCATCATGACGAAGATTGGTCCAACGATCCATAGTGGTTCCTTGCCCCCAAGCGCGAGCCAAGCTCGTAGAGAATGCTAAATCACCCTTGTAGCATTTTAATAATCCTGAGTCCAAAGAGAACTCATCAGCAATTATTGATGAAGGGACGGATTTTCTTAGGGACATTGGGAGCAAAAGGTTGAGAATTTTACTCCAAAAGAAAGGTTCCCAGAACTGATTTAAGGCTGCATGGTGTTCTAGGACGGACTGGAGGTGTTTATATACAAGTTTGGACACCAAATCCTCGAGGAAAAAGTAGAAACAGTAGAAGATTCAGAGGATGACTCGTACGAGACATCGATGTCTCGTACGAGGCATCTCGCAGTTCAGAACAGCAACAACTCTGCTCAAATTCTAGGTTCCCCGACAAGTCAAAACATGTCTCAATCACCCCAGAAACTCACCCAAAACAGTTCTTACATCACCTACAAATGGCCCAACGCGAATCCATCTCATAAAATTACCCCTCGGTTGACCAACCGGACGTGAATCAATCTATTTACACAGTCAGAAAATAAAAACTAAAATCAACTAATTTATTGTGTGTTAGAGTTAGGAAATAACTGTTGCATAGGTACAAACCAAAGGAAGAAAAAGTTGTCTTTACCTACGCCGAGGCAATAAATACATCATCAACAAAAAGAGGGGACAAAAGGGGATCCTATCTACTCGGCATCAAAAGAGAGGAGACATCGCCATTGCCACGCGATCACTCGTCCATCCGAGGTCTCTTCCCGCAAGAGGCTGACTCTACTGTCTGACGAGCCAACTGGCCTAAGAGATCCGTAGTCTCTCTCTTCACCCTCTTGGTATAGGCCATAAACTGGGCAAGCCGTCCCGCGACCTCTCTATACTTAGCAATGGGCACCTGTTGAGAAGAAACAAATAGAGATATCAGAATCTTCAGATAAATGATAAACAAGAGAGATGAAATGGCAGAATGATAGAAATAACGGAAGAAGGGTCATAAATCATACCATGGTAGCGTCAGCAGGAGGTACGAGTTCCTCAAGCATATCGTACTGGGCAGGAAGGTCCTCGGTGCTCTCTACTCCCTCAGCCACGCTGTAGGTAAAGGAAGCCGGTCCAAGCTGCGGACGGAAAGGGACGTGGACAACTCCCTGGGCCTGAGCCTGGTCACCCTCCAGAATCAACCGAGGCATAAGACGAGCAAGAAAGTCCTGATAATCAGCCTCCAGAGACATATGGTCAAAAGCATCCTGACCAATAATGAGCTCTCCTCTCTCCTCCTCCGCAATGGCATAAGAGTTAAGCATATGAGCCGGCAGGTCCAAAGGGACGACGACATCGAGTCTGCCACCACCCTGCTGGCGAGAGACTCTCTCTCTCCTAAGTAGAAGCATCCCCCACTAAGGCTGATCATCAACAGCCTCATGCCAGCAAACCCTTGAACATGGTCAATGCCCAAACTCCGCCATGGAAAGAAAGTGACAGCGGACGCAGGGACGGCTTCCCATCTGTCAAAATACAGCCTCATGTGCTCCACCGGCATATCAGCCCCCTCTGCCTGCTTATCATGGGTATCCCAATTACCCCGGTGCCATCTCAGAGTATCTGGGAACATAACAGTATTGTCTCGAAGATTGAAAGAGAAGAGACCAAACATGGCGTAACCCCAGGCCAGTAAAATGGGAGAAACATAGAAAAATGTCAAAACTAAATGAGTTATCGAGACGAAAAGTAAACTGGGGCTGAAATTAAGGAGGAATACAGAAGATGAGTATTGTACCTCCCAGGCATGATTGTAGCCGCCTAAGCCAGGGTTCGCCCGATCCCGCGAACTCTCATCCATCGCCACATAGCAGTGGGCCAAGCCAGCAGAACTCCAGCTAGCATCAGTAACATGCTGCATATTCCTCAGACAGCTCAGCAGATTAAACAAGGCAGTCGACGCATGATTGGCAAATAGCATCTCAGAAAAGGCCCACCACAGAAAGCCATGGACGGCTGCAATACGGGTGCCAGTGAGGTGCATCTGACCAGCATTAATGGCAACATAGGCATCCACCTTGTCCCTCAAGGCCTTCAGAGGGACACCCTTACCTAGGGTAAGCAAAGAGAATCCCAGAAAATGCATCATATCGTCCCTGCTAGGAGTGAAGTCCGCATCTACCTCAAGTGGTTCACCGAAAATGGCTAGCCCAGTGATGGCATGAAAGTCAGTAGGGGTTATGGTAACCTCCCCCCACCATATGTTCATGGTATGAGTACTATCTCACCAGCGCTCTCGGATGGTCTGGAGCAAGTGCACGTTCCTCCTCTCACCGACTAAGCCGTCAAAGAAAGGATTAAGCCCGAGATTCTCGATCTCTTCCTTCATCACGCCATTGAGAGATGCCCACCTCTCGGCAACCTCTCGAACGCTGCCTTTACAGTTATTGATCACCCTGAATGACTGCAAACAACAAAGGCAAAAGAGACAGATGTCAGAAAATCGGTAAAATCCTTATTTAATCATTTTACCCTAAAAGTCGCAGAATCGCCTTAAACGACAATCGAAATCATGTACTACTATACTACAATGATTTTCAACATCAACAAGGATGAAATTCCATCGAAAGATCAGCCATGCATGGTAAACCCTAGCAGCGATAATTCTAGGCGGAAATTGATAGAAGTCGAATTGCGAGAAAACTAAATTGAAACATGCAACAACGAAATTGGCATGGAAACTCAATCAAAGGAAGAGATCCTTACCCGCGCCTAGTCTGAACGGCGTGAGAAATATGGTCCTCCGGGAACGGGCACAACTCATCCGTCGCCCACACTTTACCCTTCATATGCCTACCAAAGAGATGCTCTTTGTGGGAACGATGTACACCGGCCATTTGAAAGGGTTGAGAATCACTAGAACTTGGTGAAATTGTTGGTAGTGGTGCCCTAGGCACATTTAATAAACGTTGTAATTGTTATCATTTATTTCATATCAATAAAGAGATGTTTTGATTATTATTGTTGTTCATGTTTACTTATAATAATCTCCGTCCCTAGTACTTGTTGAGCACTAGTATAAAGGCTAAATGATCATGGGATGATCATGTTAGATTTATGGGTACTTGTTTGGAACAAGGTACTGGACATGACCCGCTGTATGAGATTTATGTCATGGTCTATGTCGTACATATATCTCATATTAGTTATGTCATTTGAATCCTTATACATGAAGTTATTATAGTCTTCCACTTGATGAACATTATGTTTGACATATTCAAACGCTACCTTAACTGGGTAGTTATAAAGGGTATGATTGGCATAATCGGATTCACGTAGGGAAGAATAATAAGCTAAATGGATTTTTCCCTCTTCGAAGAGATCTCAAGCTTAGGCCTCTCGTAGGAATGATGTTGATGAAAATGTTCGTCCGGAATCAAATGAATTGATTAGATTAATGTCATTTGGATTATCAACATATTCGGAATCGATAAAGTATTGAACAAAAACAAGTTGACCGTTTGACCATGACTTGTGTTCAATGAGATCGTGGACAAAGGAATTGTGACATATTCTAAATGAATACGAACTTGTATCTAGTTATACTATTTGGGTAGGTATGACGGTTTGCTAGAACCTAATCATATCTTATAGATTTATGTTTGAACCCATTGCCAACTTAGTATAATCCTAGAGGGTCACACACAATAGAACGAATCCTAAAAGGACTATATTGGAAAATTAAGGCCCTCTAATCCTGGTTTGCGACCGCACAAACCAGGTTGGGCGGCCGCACATGTTTGGGCAACCGCACACCTGATTTTGGGCGGCCGCACAGTGAGTCGGGACAGATTTCCAGATTTAATTAGGAAAAGGATTTTGAACGGGTTTTGACACAAGTTTTCTATTTGGAATAGGTCTAACTTGTATATAAACAGCCAAATTCAGGCCAGAACAAATCCCTAGCTTGTGTGCAAGTCTCAAAAGAGTTTGAGAGAGTTATATTTTGTTCTAAGGCATCCTAGATTGAAGAACAAAATAATACACAAAATAATTTTCCATATAGTTCATATTAATTGTGAAAACGTGTTTCACAATTTTAATCTAGCAACCAATATCAAGTGTTCTTGATATTCATTCAAGGTGTGGATACCGCTAGAGGGTGAAGCTCATCATTTTCAAAGTTCGTGTTCTTACTTGTTCGTGATTAAAGCTTCAATTTCTCCACCAACATCAAAGACCAAATTCAAAGTCATCAAGGGTTAGTTTTTCTAGTATTCATATTGCAAGTATTTGATTTAATCATATGAATGGATCTATGGGCTTTGGGTTTCATAAAATTTTAAATGCTATTTTCTACAGCGCATGTTACTACGAAACCCAACAGTGGTATCAGAGCCCCGTTCATGTTGATTATTTCAATACCTAGATCATGTTGTGTGTATATAAATTGTTTATGTGCCTAGCATGATATGAATATTGGATTATATGATATTTATGTGTTATATGATTTTATGTGGTTTATTGTTTTACAACTTTAATCGCACTATTCAATCGCACTAAAAATTATGATGGATTCTGAATTGTTTGATTATAAATTTTGATTGGATCAAAGTTTTGATAATCGGGGAAAAACAATTTTGAGATAAATTTTCGAACTTTAAAAATTCATTCTGATGCTACTGTGCGACCGCACAAAAAATCTTTGGCGACCACACAGTTTTTTCTTGGGCGGCCGCACAGTTGTCAGGATTCTGGTTTTTGATTTTCGGTCAGAGTCAGAATCTAGAATTTTGATGGGGTTCGACCAGACCAGTGACAAGACCGGCCAGACCTGCTGATCTGGAGTGGTTTTGGGCAGTTGGTTTGGGTGTGGATCTTGGGGTTTGATTTTCCTATTTGTTTTAGTCTTGTGATTCCTAGATTGGTTCAAGGTTTGAATGGCTAATCTACGTTCATCGAGATTGTGTTTCCCAAATCTGATCGCAATCAAAGTTTCAAAGATAAAACGAAGTTAGAATTATGAAGAGTTCATAATTGCTAAAATTGAGAAACAAAGTTCTTGATTCAAAGATTGGAGATCCATGTGGAATTGTGGATGCAATTGGCCTACGTTCATCGAGACCATCTATTGCTTAGTTTCGGCCACATGGACTACTTTCTTGGTTTCTTGAATTAGTGCGGAATTGTGGATGCCTTATGGCTTAGTTTCGGCCGCACTTCTTGTTGTCTTGATTTGGAGATAATAACCAAAGTTGAAATAGTCTCATCCTCATAATTATAGAGAAACTAATGACACATAAATATTATGCTTAAATTAATGGAGATTAATTTAGTGGCTAAACTTGATGCGTAACATGTTTATATTATGTGCTCATAAATGTGTTGTATGCTATATGTGATGAACCTTCAAAGAAAGTTTTAAGTCCTTCTACCATGCCATGATTAAAACACTTGTTTGTACATGGGTAATTTTGTGTGGGCTCGCCAAAGCGAGGTGCATTGATTTTATTCATGTATGAGCAATATGAGTGAATAAGAGTTTCCTATGCGTTTAAAATGGTTGGACTTAATTAAGCGTCAAAACAGTTTTGGGCTTAAGGCAAAGATGAGATTTAACATGCTTTTTGAAATAGGATTTCTTATAGAATCTCATGAAAAGAACTGAGAGTCATATGAGATATGATTGACAAGAGTTGTCTACCTAATTAATTTGATTTTGAGCGGTGCGCCAAAGCGTACTTAAAATTAAATTAATGCGGGATCTTAACCCACTTAAATTATACTATACACTGGATGTATAAAGAAGGTTGTATAATTTAGTGGGAGTATTTCTTTTGAAAAATACATTGTTTATTTCTTTAATGAAAATTGGTACTTATTAAATTTTGAAATTTTTGCATAATTGTAGATAATGACTAACAACACTCATTCAATTTCGTTGCGATCGATCCTTGAGAAGGATAAGCTTCAAGAGAATGGTACTAACTTTATGGATTGAATCCGTAGCCTAAGAATTGTTCTAAGGCAAGAAGATAAGTTGTACATTCTCGATGGGCCCCTTCCTGCTGAACCAGAGCCTACTGCCCCTAGGGCAGAAAGAGACAATTACAAGAAACATCGTAATGATTCTAGAGATGTAAGTTGTCTCATGCTTGCTAGTATGTGCTCAAAAATCCAACAAAGTTTGGAACATTTGGAAGCCTATGAGATAGGCGTGGAATTAAGAGCCATGTTTCAAGAGCAAGCTAGGCAAGAGAGGTACAAGACCATTGTTGCATTCACTTCTTGCAAAATGAGTGAAGGGCAACAAGTGAGTCCTCACATGCTTAAAATGAAAGGTTATGTGGAGCATCTTGAGAAACTTGGCTATCCAATCCTATTGGAGCTAGCCACAGATCTCATTCTTAATTCATTGCCTAAAAGTTATAATCAGTTTGTGATGAATTATAACATGCATGGAATGGATAATAATCTCTCCGAGTTGCATGGGATGCTTAAAACTGCGGAGATGAAGATTGTGGAGAAAGGTTCTCCTGTGCTCTTGGTTCATGATGGGAAGAAGGCTGGTGCCAAAGGAAAGGGTAAGGCAAAAGTTGTCAAACCCAAGATAAGCAAGGCAAAGGTTGCCAAGGCTTCTGAGGCAAAACCCGATTCACAAAATGATGCAATTTGTTTCTATTGTCAAGAAATTGGTCATTGGAAACGTAATTGTAAGGCTTTCTTGGAAGAGCAAAAGAAGAAGAAGGGCAACAAGGCTGCGTCGACTTCAGGTATCTATATGATAGATATTCTCCTTTCTACCACTGATTCTTGGGTATTGGATACCGGATGTGGTTCTCACATTTGTTTAAATGTGCAGGGACTAAAGAATAGGAGACTACTTAAAGAGGGTGAAGTAGACCTACGCGTGGGGAATGGAGCAAGAGTTGCTGCATTAGCCGTAAGGACTTATGAAGTCACTTTACCTTCTGGATTAATTATTGTTTTGAACAATTGTTATTATGTTCCGGATTTAAGTAGAAATATTATTTCAATTTCTTGTTTGGATAATGAAGGGTTTAAGTTTCTTATTGAGAATAAGAAATTTTCTATTTATTTAAATGATGTGCTTTGTGGTATTGCAAATTTATTTAATGGCCTTTATATCTTGGATGTCAAGAATGAAAATAATGAAAATGTCTATCATATAAAAAAGAAATCTAAACCTAATGATGTAAATCATTCTTATTTGTGGCATTGCCGTCTTGGTCATATTAATGAGAAGCGTATCTCAAAACTCCATGGGGACGGCCTTTTGGGTTCATGTGACCTCGAGTCATATGATACTTGCGAGTCGTGTCTTCTTGGAAAAATGACTAAGACACCTTTTACCAAGCTAGGTGAAAGGGCAAGCGACTTATTGGGGTTGATATATTCTGATGTATGCGGACCATTAAGTAGCAATGCTAGGGGAGGATTTCAATACTTCATAACCTTCACTGATGATAATAGTAGATTTGGGTATGTTTACCTAATGAAACATAAAAGTGAAGCATTTGAGATATTTAGAATATATCAAAATGAAGTAGAAAAGCAACTTGGAAAAAGTATTAAGGCACTTCGATCAGATCGAGGTGGAGAATACTTAAGTCATGAATTTGATGATCATCTAAAGAATTGTGGAATAGTTCCACAATTGACTCCACCAGGAACACCACAATGGAATGGTGTGTCCGAGAGGAGAAATCGGACCTTGTTAGACATGGTTCGATCAATGATGAGTCAAGTTGATCTTCCAATATCCTTTTGGGGTTACGCTCTAGAAACCGCTGCTTTCACACTAAATCATGTTCCAACTAAATCGGTTCAAAAGACTCCATATGAGATGTGGAGCGGAAACAAGCCTTGTCTGTCTTTCATGAAGATTTTGGGTTGTGAAGATTTTGTCAAAAGACTTGTCTCAGACAAACTTGCACACAAATTTGATAAATGTATTTTCATGGGATATCCTAAGGAAACTAAAGGATATTACTTTTACAACCAAACGGACAACAAAGTGTTTGTTGCCCGAACTGGTATCTTTCTAGAGAAAGAGTTTCTCTCCAAAGAAATCAGTGGGAGTAAAATAAATCTTGAAGAAATTCGAGACCCAGAAAACAACATTGAACCAATAGTGGAACAAGAACAAGAACCACAAGGAGTTGTGGAACCTGTTCAAAATACACAAGTAACTCGCAGATCTAGTAGGTTACGATCCAAGCCCGAGAGATATGGATTTCTCGTAACGGATAGTAATGAGGTGGAAATCATTGAGAATGATGAACCGACAACCTATTAAGAGGCGATGTCTTCTCCTGATTCGGACAAGTGGCTTGGAGCCATGGAATCCGAATTGAAATCCATGCAAGACAATCAAGTTTGGAATTTGATTGATGCACCCGAAGGTGTAAAAACCATAGGATGCAAATGGGTCTTCAAGAAGAAGACGGACATGGATGGGAAGGTGCATACTTACAAAGCTAGACTTGTAGCGAAAGGTTATAGGCAAGTTCATGGTATTGACTATGATGAAACCTTTTCACCCGTAGCAATGATCAAGTTTATAAGAATTTTGCTTGCCATTGCCGCATATCATGACTATAAAATATGGCAAATGGATGTCAAAACCGCTTTCCTAAATGGAAAACTACAAGAGGATGTGTATATGACACAACCAGAAGGTTTTGAACAGAATTCTAAGGTATGCAAATTGCAGAAATCCATTTATGGATTGAAGCAAGCTTCTAGGAGTTGGAATCTCCGTTTTGATGAATCGATCAAAGAGTTTGGTTTCATCAAGAACGAAGATGAGCCTTGTGTATACAAGAAGATTAGTGGGAGCATAGTGATATTCCTGATTTTATATGTGGATGACATATTACTCATTGGAAATGACATTCCCACACTTCAGTCCGTAAAGACTTGGTTGGGAAAGTGTTTCGCAATGAAAGATATGGGTGAAGGCTCATATATACTTGGCATTAAGATCTATGGAGATAGATCAAGGAAGCTACTTGGTTTAAGCCAAACTACATACATTGACAAGGTCATTAGAAGATTCCGTATGGAAAATTCTAAAAGAGGTACCTTGCCGGTGTTACATGGAGTTTCTCTAAGAAAGACTCAATGTCCTAAGACAAAAGATGAGCGTGAGAAAATGAATGATGTTCCATATGCTTCGGAAATTGGGTCCATCATGTATGCCATGATCTGTACTAGGCCGGATCTATCTTATGCTTTGAGCATGATAAGTAGATACCAATCCGACCCCGGAGAGAATCACTGGGTGGCTGTAAAAGCGATTCTTAAGTACTTGAGAAGGACTAAAGACTCGTTTTGGTCTATAGAGGTATGGAAGATGATCTCGTTGTAAATTCTTACACGGATGCAAGCTTCCAAACCGACAGAGATGACAGTCGATCGCAATCGGGTTCTGTGTTTATGTTAAATGGTGGAGCTATAAGCTGGAAGAGTTCCAAGCAGAGTACAACCGCTGATTCTACAACGGAAGCTGAGTATATTGCTGCATCGAATGCTGCAAAGGAAGCTGTTTGGATTAAGAAGTTCATCACTGAACTTGAAGTGGTTCCTAGTATTACTAATCCAATAGATCTTTATTGTGATAATAATGGTGCTATTGCACAAGCAAAGGAACCAAGGGCACATCAAAAATCCAAACACATACTTAGGCGTTACCATGTCATTCGAGAAATCATTGACAGAGGTGACGTGAATATATGCAAAGTACCTACTGATGACAATGTCGCGGACCCGCTAACAAAGGGACTTCCACAAGCTAAACATGAAGGTCATGTTAGGTCCATGGGTATTAGATACATGGGAGATTGGGCCTAGGGCAAGTGGGAGATTGTTGGTAGTGGTGCCCTAGGCACGTTTAATAAACGTTGTAATTGTTATCATTTGTTTCATATCAATAAAGAGATGTTTTGATTATTATTGTTGTTCATGTTTACTTATAATAATCTCCGTCCCAGTACTTGTTGAGCACTAGTATAAAGGCTAAATGATCATGGGATGATCATGTTAGATTTATGAGTACTTGTTTGGAACAAGGTACTGGACATGACCAGTTGTATGAGATTTATATCATGGTCTATGTCGTACATATATCTCATATTAGTTATGTCATTTGAATCCTTAGACATGAAGTTATTATAGTCTTCCACTTGATGAAGATTATGTTTGACATATTCAAACGCTACCTTAACCGGGTAGTTATAAAGGGTATGATTGGCATAATCGGATTCACGTAGGGAAGAATAATAAGCTAAATGGATTTGTCCCTCTTCGGAGAGATCTCAAGCTTAGGCCTCTCGTAGGAATGATGTTGATGAAAATGTTCGGCCAGACTCAAATGAATTGATTAGATTAATGTCATTTGGATTATCAACATATTCGGAATCGAAAAAGTATTGAACAAAAACAAGTTGACCGTTTGACCATGAATTGTGTTCAATGAGATCGTGGACAAAGGGATTGTGACATATTCTAAAGGAATGTGAACTTGTATCTAGTTATACTATTTGGGTAGGTATGACGGTTTGCTAGAACCTAATCATATCTTATGGATTCATGTTTGAACCCATTGCCAACTTAGTATAATCCTAGAGGGTCACACACAATAGAACGAATCCTAAAAGGACTATATTGGAAAATTAAGGCCCTCTGATCCTGGTGTGCGACTGCACAAACCAGGCTGGGCGGCCACACATGTTTGGGCAACCGCACACCTGATTTTGGGCGGCCGCACAGTGAGTCGGGACAGATTTCCTGATTTAATTAGGAAAAGGATTTTGGACTGATTTTGACACAAGTTTCCTATTTGGAATAGGTCTAACTTGTATATAAACAGCTAAATTCGGGCCAGAACAAATCCCTAGCTTATGTGCAAGTCTCAAAAGAGTTTCAGAGAGTTTTATTTTGTTCTAAGACATCCTAGATTGAAGAACAAAATAATACACAAAATAATGTTTCATATAGTTCATATTAATTGTGAAAACGTGTTTCACAATTTTGGTCTAGCAACCTAGATCAATTGTTCTTGATATTCGTTTAAGGTGTAGATACCGCTAGAGGATGAAGCTCATCATCTTCAAAGTTCGTGTTCTTACTTGGTCGTGATTAAAGTTTCAATTTCTCCACCAAGATCAAAGACCAAATTCAAAGTCATCAAGGGTTAGTTTTTCTAGTATTCATATTACAAGTATTTGATTTAATCATATGAATGGATCTATGGGCTTTGGGTTTCATAAAATTTTAAATGCTATTTTCCCCTGCGCATGTTACTACGAAACCCAATACAAATTGGAGATTTTTGAGTGAGAAAATCGCCTAGGGTCGAAAGCTCCCGAGAATGAAATAGGAAAAGTGATTTGAAAATCACTTTCAGCGCCTAATATGCCTCTGTTCTACGCAAAAACAGAGATGGCTCGTACAAGACATCGTTCCCTCGTACGAGGTATTCCCAGAAAAACCATGTCTTCTTGTGAAATTCCAGAATAGCCCTGCTTTTAACAGAAAGGTCAGAAAATCCCTGCTTTTGACTGAAAGGTCGAATCTGAACCCGGTTCAAGATGGAATATTGGGTCGTCAACAAATGGATATTTTTAGAATTGGAACAAGCAAAGTTGTTTCTCAATACGAATTTATTCTCACCGCGCATCCAAGATCATGGGTGAGCAACGAAATCTGCATCAGCAAACTTTAAATCCCATGACTGTCATCAAGACGTAAGTTAATGGCAAAGGATTTACAACTGGGTATCCCACGACTGTTATCAAGACGTAAGTTAGTAACACAGGATCTCACCATTCGGAATCCCACAATTTTCATCAAGGTGTAAGCTAATGGCATAGAATTCACATTTTCAATGGAAAGGCAGTCTCGTTGAAAGGGGAAGCAAGGTCCGAGTAATTGGCGTCTCCAAACCCAGAGTCTGATAATTGTTATCAAGACGTATGTAAATAACATAGGATTCATATTTTCTGGCGAATAAAGCAACCTTATTGGAAGGAGAAGCAAGGTCCGGGTAACTGGCGTCTCCAAAATCGAAGACGGTTCGTCATCAACAATAGGGCATGTTCAGAATTGGAGTCAAATAGATTGATTCCTCAGTATGGATTGCAACTGGAGATGGTTCGTCATCAACAAAAATGAGTATATTCATAATTGGTCAAGGCCATTGATTCCTCAGTATGGGTACTCTCTAAACTATAAGCTTTACTTACTGCAAGTATTGTTTTTAAAAATGATTTTCAAAATACCTTAAACCTCAGTTTTTGCGTGTTTTCAGAGTTGAACTACGTTTGGTCTGATTTCCTTCCGAGGAGTACGTAGGCAGCTTTTTAGCACGACCATACCTCTAGTTCAAAATGATGTCATTTCTATCGACGACGTTACTTCATCCATAAGTATCGTCGTTGAGGGGATGCGTAGACACCCCATTTTGGACATTCATTCATAATCACACTACTTCTGTGTCTCGCCTTTGATTTGGGTCGAAACTCTTTAAGTTGCACATGTTTCATTAAGTTTCTGACTGACTCCGTTAGTCAGGGGCCAAAATGAACATTAAAAACTACTGCAGAGGGGAAAAAGTGAATTCCAGCACTGAGATGCCTCGTACGAGACATTGATGTCTCGTACGAGACATCCCCCTTGACAGTCGGGTTTTTGGTCAGTTTCCTTGTTGATCTTTACCCCTTTTCTTGGCAAACACTTAAGCAATCCGGGAAAACCTAATGGGCGATCTTAGAGTCCAAAAATACCTCTGTGGGAATCAAGTCTTGGATTCCCATCACAACTTACCTTCTTGGCCAAAACCCTAGGTCTAAAACTCCTATAAATATATAGGTTCTTGAACCAGAAAAAGGGTAGACACCATATTCACCTAACAACCACTCCAAATATGATCAAAGAGGTCCCTAAGATCAGTCCCTCTACCTCACCCACGAAATTCAAACCCTCACCACACTATTCAAGTCAATTTCATTGGCGATTCAAGGCCTTTAGTCAAGGCCATCCATAAGATTCTTAAAGAACGCTTAGGCAAAACTCATTGTTTTCTACCTTCTCATCTCCTTCTTTGTCTTTATAGTAGTGTGATTCCATCAAAAGGATCAGCCTAGAACCTCTCCAATTCATGGAGATGGTCTCGAAGCGCATGATCCGACATCCCAAATAAATAAGCAATTATTTATTTGTTTTTTTCATTTTGCGTACATTTTGCATGATTTTGAAATGATGATGATGATTTCTTAGTGTCGCGCCCCGACCCGTGGTCCTACTTGGCCCCACGTCCGGGACACGCACGGAAGACGTCATAAAACATTTTTAAGAAAATTTTTCGAAATATACTTTCATAAAAAGGTCTTACATAACCAAACAACATTTACTAAACGTGACTACTAGTCACAAAACAACTTTCACAAACAAGTTCTAAGCCACTTGGCTACACACTTCACTTACTTACTTATTTACAACACGAACATCTACCAAAAGAGTTGATACAAACCAAGTCACGGGTACACTACCCAAAAAGGTATTACATTTACATAATGTATCCTTTACTTACACAAACTTTCCCAAAATATCTTACCCAAAGATCTCCTCGACGTCCTCCCTGTGTGTGTGAACTATCCCCTGGGCTCCTTCTTATCTAAAACAGTAAACAAATAAAGGGTGAGAATAAATCTCAGTAAGTTACTAAAATGCAACTACATTACATGCTCATATGATAAACATAAAGGAATAATGCCACAAATGATCATATAGCACATAGCACATAACATGAGAGGCTCCCTATCGCCAACCGTCCCATACCGGTTGGAAATAACGACCAACTCATCATACAACACATAAAGCGGAAATAAACACTCATACGTGGATACTGAGCCAAGGTTCTCAAACCAAACGATAGCCATCTGAGAGGCATCAACTGAGCAGCATCGAAGAGCTGAAACGGGTTCCGGAACCAAACAACAACGACAACAACGGGGGAAAATGACACAAAGTCATAACCCAAAGTGCCCAACCTTTGGCCTAAGGAAGGGGGTTAAAAATGGGAAACCAATGATAGGAGCCTTATAATGTACTTGGCTCGGGAGACCATTATAATCCCTATCACTGCCCAACACACACAAAAGTACCAGCTGGACTTTAGACACAACCGAAGCAAAGAAAACTTGCTTAAACAACAAACGGGGTATGATTCCAAAGTAGGGAACCACACAAGCTCATATTAGAGAAGTAAACACGTTTTCATAATAGTATGCACCATATTGACATTAAGTCATCACACAAACCATCCAAACCATCACATTAATCCAAACTTGATCACAAAAGACCAACTCTACTATAATGAACCATGGATACTCATTTTGGTACTAATCACCTACTGGATTTACGTGCTATAAAAATCAAAACCCCACTCAATAACCAACCCATCGTGTAGTACTCGAGAAGAGCTTTCCAACGATAGTTTACACGACTAAAACGGAGTCCGGATGAAGAAGTTATGACCTCCGGAAGATTTTACGTAAAAATACACAAGTTCAGACTTTGGGCCCTTACACGACTCGTGTACCACTACACGACTCGTGTAAGAACTTTTACACAAGTCGTGTAACAGTACACGACTCGTGTAGAAAAACACCCCTTCAGAATCTCTCCTTACACGACTCGTGTACCCCTACACGAGTCGTGTAATCAGCCCAGAAATCCCATTTTGGCTGAAAACAAAATACTCCCTTCATCTTACCAACCCAAAACACTAACCTTATCAACCCTCAACATTTTCAACCCTTACCAAGGCTACAAATTCAGCCCAAGCACCATACAAACACCAACTTCTATACCCTTCCTAATACTAACAAGCTATGTACAAGTTTTTACTACTCCCTCTGTCCCAAATTTACAAGTATATTAAAAGTATACTAAAACATCATTTTATAACATATAAAGCATATAAACATGTTTATGACCAATTTTAACATTTAAAGGGGGATTAGTAACTTACCTATTTTCCGGAAAAGATGTCAAGAAAAATAAGATGGATCGGTAGATATGATCTAATCAACACCCTGAACATTTATATATTTTTAGATTTGGAAATGGAGTAGTAAATTAAAATAGGGAAAATAAAAATGAAGAACCCTACCTAGCATCTTCTTCTTCTTCTTCAATGGAGGAAACAACCTTAAGAAAATTGGTGTGTGAGGTATACCCAGGAGAGGGGAGGAAGAAGGGGTATTAGGAAGAAGTTTTAATAAGTTTCTTCAATTCAATCACTAGAGTTCTCTTTTTAACAACTAGGCCCCTCTACTAAATTTTCACTAAAACCCCTATAGTTTCCTTAACACTACTAAATTCCCCAAATCAATTTTACTACTATCATTTTAATTAACACAAATAGTCAAATAGAATGTGAAATTCATAAAAGATGATGCAACACATAAAATGCACACATAATTTTAAATAAACAATACCAAAAATATAAAATAAATATTAAAATAAATAAACGGATTTCGGGGTCGTTACACTCACTCCCCCTTAAAGAAAATTCGACCCGAATTTTTGGATTGCTTACCTCAACCCTCAAACAACCAAGGGTACTTCCTCTCGATCTCCTCCCGAAGCTCCCAAGTCGACTCTTCCACGTTATGATTTCTCCACACAACTCGAACAAGGGGAATACTCTTAGTTCGCAACTCTTGAACTTTTGAATCAATAACTTGGACCGGGTGCTCCTCATAAGACATACTCGGTTCAATATCCTCGGGAACCTCGGACAAGACATGAGAAGGATCATACACATACTTCCTAAGCATCGAGACATGAAAAACATTATGGATTTTGTCAAGAGAATGAGGTAACGCAAGACGATACGCCCTATCACCAACTCTACTCAAAATCTCGAATGGGCCAATGTACCTCGGTGCCAGCTTGCCTTTCTTCCCGTACCTTCGAATTCCCACTTTAGGTGAAACCTTCAAAAATACAAAGTCACCCGAATGAAACTCAAGATCTCGCCTCCGATGATCGGCATAGCTTTTCTGTCTACTCTGAGCCGTACTCAAACGATCCCGAATAAGTTTAACTTCCTCAACTGACTTGTTCACCATATCAATACCCCAAATTTTTGCTTCTCCCACTTCATCCCAACAAATTGGAGACCGACATTTCCTCCCATACAAAGCTTCATACGGGGCCATCCCAATACTTGACTGAAAACTGTTGTTATAGGCAAATTCTACGAGAGGTAAATGAGAATCCCAAGAATCTGAAAAATCAACTGAGCAAGCTCGCAACATATCCTCGAGAATCTGAATAGTCCTCTCTGACTGCCCATCTGTCTGGGGATGAAAAGCTGTACTGAACTTCAACTCTGAACCCAAAGCCTTCTGAAAAGCTTGCCAAAACCGAGATGTAAATCTAGGGTCACGGTCAGACACAATACTCACCGGGACACCATGCAATCTCACAATCTCATTTATATATAAGGTTGCAAGCCTTTCCATCGAGTAACTAATCTCAATAGGTAGAAAATGAGAAGACTTGGTCAATCTATCCACGATCACCCAAACTGCGTCAAACCTTCTTCGAGTGCGAGGTAATCCCATCACGAAATCCATAGTAACATGTTCCCACTTCCATTCCGGAATCTCTAACGGTTGAAGTAACCCCGCAGGCCTTTGATGTTCAGCTTTCACTTGTTGACATGTCAAACATTTAGATACATAATCCGCTATCTCTCTCTTCATATTATTCCACCAAAAGTGTTGCTTCAAATTCTGATACATTTTTGTGCTCCCTGGATGAATAGTATACCTCGACTTGTGGCCCTCATCAAGAACTTGGCGTTTAATCTCATCCACGCAAGGCACACATAACCGACCTCTGAAAGTTAACACTCCTTCGGAATTAAGAGAGAAATCCTCAAATTTACCATCTTCGATTTTATCCGCTATTTTCACCAACTCCGGATCATCCTTCTGAGCTTTCTTTATTTGTTGAATCAAAACTGGTAATACTTGAATACTCGCAAAAATAGCCCCATGCTTTGACTCACAAGGCTCCCAATCTCGAGCATCCTCTAACATCTTCCATTCACGCACCATCAATGAAGCCATAAAAGATTTCCGGCTAATGGCATCAGCTACCACATTTGCTTTACCCGGGTGATACGATATAGTGCAATCATAATCCTTCAATAGCTCCATCCATCTTCTTTGCCTGTTATTCAACTCTTTTTGGGAGAAAAGGTACTTCAAACTTTGATGATCGGTAAATATCTCAAATTTGGCTCCGTACAGATAGTGTTTCCACTTGTGCAACGCAAAAACAATCGCAGCTAACTCCATGTCATGGGTAGGATAATTCTGCTCACTCGGAGTCAACTTTCTTGAAGCATACGCAATCACTCTTCCATTTTGCATTAACACACACCCGAGGCCTTCTTTAGAAGCATCGCTATAAATTACCAAATCATCATTGCCATTAGGAAGCGCAAGGATAGGAGCTGTAGTCAACCTCTTCTTCAACTCTTCAAAGCTAACTTGACACTTGCCATCCCACACATACGGTACATTCTTTCGAGTCAACTGAGTCAACGGAGTAGCAATTTTAGAAAACCCCTCGATAAATCTTCTATAATACCCGGCTAGACCCAAGAAACTTCGAATCTCCGTAACTGATTCAGGCCTCTTCCAATTCACAATAGCTTCAATCTTGGAAGGATCTACGGATATTCCTCTATTGGAAACCACGTGCCCCAGAAAAGACACTTCTTCGAGCCAAAAAGCACACTTACTGAATTTCGCAAACAGTTGCTTCTCACGGAGAACAGATAGAACCATTCGCAAGTGTTGCTCGTGCTCCTCCTTAGACTTGGAATATACAATAATATCGTCAATAAATACAACCACGAAGGTGTCAAGATAAGGCTTGAAAACCCGATTCATCATATCCATGAAAACAGCCGGAGCATTAGTCAACCCGAAAGGCATAACAAGAAACTCGTAATGACCATACCTACTACGGAAAGCAGTCTTAGAAATATCCTCAGAACGGATCTTTAACTGATGGTACCCACTCCTCAAGTCAAGCTTCGAAAAGACGACTGACCCTTGGAGTTGATCAAATAAGTCATCAATGAGAGGTAGAGGATATTTATTCTTTACAGTTACCTGATTCAGCTTCCTGTAGTCGATGCACAGTCTCAAAGACCCATCTTTCTTCTTAACAAACAGTACAGGAGCTCCCCACGGTGACACGCTAGGACGGATGAATCCCCGATCAATTAACTCTTGCAATTGCACCTTCAACTCTTTTAGTTCAGCTGGAGCCATTCTATAAGGTGCTTCAGATATAGGGGTAGTACCTGGAATCAAGTCAATACCAAACTCGATTTCTCTATCGGGAGGCATAGAATATTCAGAAGAAAACACATCAGGATACTCTTTAACCACATTCACATCTTCTACTTTAGGAGACTTTTTAGTAGTATCCAAAACACAAGCCAAATAACCCTCACAACCACGGTGCAATAGCCTCCTAGCTTTCACATAAGAAATCATACGAATTCCCGAACCCAAAGAAGTTGCCTCAAAAGTAAACACAGGCACACTAGGGATAGAAAACGTAACCACTTTCTTAAAACAATCAACAGAGGCATGATATTTACTTAACCAATCCATACCCAAAATAACATCAAAGTCTTGCAATGGCAAAATAACTAGATCAGCAAGTAAAACATGCTCACTAATATGCACATCACAATCACGCAACACCTTGTCAGCTATCAAACAATTTCCCATAGGAGTCGACACTTCTAGCACATAAGGCAAAGACTCAAAGGAAGAATGCAATCGAGATGCAAAAGACACAGAAACATATGAATGCGATGAGCCGGGGTCTATAAGTGCACGTGCCCTCAAACTGGACATAGAAATTATACCTCCAATTACGGTGGAAGCATCCGAAGCTTGTTGTTGATTGATTGCAAACACACGACCTTGAACCTTTGGTTTTCCTGAGGCATCCCTTTTCTGACCCTGAGACGATCCAACACCACTCCCCGATGGTTGACTCCCCAATCTCGGGCAATTTCTTTGAAAATGGCCAAGTTGTCCACAATTCAAACACTTTCCTTGTTTCTTCCAACACCGCTCCTCACTGTGCCCTTCCCTCTGACAATAATTACAAACCCTCTTGCCTTGACCCCCGGAGAAATTGCTTTGATTTCTAACACTCGGTTGCCCTTGTGGTTGTCCTCTAAATGGGGTTGAAGTCCCTTGTCCTCCACGATTATCATTCCTTTGCGGTTGTGGTCTACCTTGCCTTCCAGCACTTGTTAATTCCACCTTCCTCTTGTGTTCTTCAATGTCG
Source organism: Campanula takesimana (assembly GCA_026119855.1). NCBI lineage: Eukaryota > Viridiplantae > Streptophyta > Magnoliopsida > Asterales > Campanulaceae > Campanula > Campanula takesimana. The sequence continues at coordinate 430,031 of JAOWBW010000464.1, forward strand.
TGCTCCACTTGATAAGCTCGATCAACTGCATCTTGAAACTCTTGTAACTTGTGGGACACCAATTGAGTTCGAATCACTGTTTTTAGCCCTTTCACAAACCTTGTTGCTTTCCTCTCCTCCGTTGCAATTAAATGAGTACAATACCTCGATAGCTCCGTGAACTTGGCTGCATACTGAGCCACCGACATTGTATTCTGTTCCAAGCTAAGAAATTCCACTTCCTTCCGGTCTTGATCCACCCTTGGAATAAAATGTTCCTTGAACTTCCTCAGAAAATTTGCCCAAGTATATGGTACATGAGCTTCATCCCAACTAGCCTTCAGTGTTCTCCACCAGTACTCCGCAGCTCCACTCAACTTGTAGGTAGCAAATCTAACTCGATCTTCCTCAGTACATACTAAAACATCAAATATCTTTTCCATGGATTCAATCCATCTCTCAACTTTGGTCACATCTGGTTCACCATCATAGCCAGTTGGTTTCATCTTCAAAAACTGTTCTAGACCATACCTCGGAGGTGCATGCTCTCCTCCTTGTCTCTGATCATGGATGGTTTTCATTGCAGCCTCGAACATCCCTTGGAACATAGCTCGAGCTTCTTCCCTTACATTACTCTGGCCTGCAGTACCAGACTGTTCACCCTCATGTTCCGGCATTTTTACTGAGTACCTGCATAAAACACTCAACGTTACTCACTCCATACTCAACTACCCTCCTAGGTCACTTAGTCATTCTAGACCATCTACAACCTAGCTCTGATACCAACTGTCGCGCCCCGACCCGTGGTCCTACTTGGCCCCACGTCCGGGACACGCACGGAAGACGTCATAAAACATTTTTAAGAAAATTTTTCGAAATATACTTTCATAAAAAGGTCTTACATAACCAAACAAAATTTACTAAACGTGACTACTAGTCACAAAACAACTTTCACAAACAATTTCTAAGCCACTTGGCTACACACTTCACTTACTTACTTATTTACAACACGAACATCTACCAAAAGAGTTGATACAAACCAAGTCACGGGTACACTACCCAAAAAGGTATTACATTTACATAATGTATCCTTTACTTACACAAACTTTCCCAAAATATCTTACCCAAAGATCTCCTCGACGTCCTCCCTGTGTGTGTGAACTATCCCCTGGGCTCCTTCTTATCTAAAACAGTAAACAAATAAAGGGTGAGAATAAATCTCAGTAAGTTACTAAAATGCAACTACATTACATGCTCATATGATAAACATAAAGGAATAATGCCACAAATGATCATATAGCACATAGCACATAACATGAGAGGCTCCCTATCGCCAACCGTCCCATACCGGTTGGAAATAACGACCAACTCATCATACAACACATAAAGCGGAAATAAACACTCATACGTGGATACTGAGCCAAGGTTCTCAAACCAAACGATAGCCATCTGAGAGGCATCAACTGAGCAGCATCGAAGAGCTGAAACGGGTTCCGGAACCAAACAACAACGACAACAACGGGGGGAAAATGACACAAAGTCATAACCCAAAGTGCCCAACCTTTGGCCTAAGGAAGGGGGTTAAAAATGGGAAACCAATGATAGGAGCCTTATAATGTACTTGGCTCGGGAGACCATTATAATCCCTATCACTGCCCAACACACACAAAAGTACCAGCTGGACTTTAGACACAACCGAAGCAAAGAAAACTTGCTTAAACAACAAACGGGGTATGATTCCAAAGTAGGGAACCACACAAGCTCATATTAGAGAAGTAAACACGTTTTCATAATAGTATGCACCATATTGACATTAAGTCATCACACAAACCATCCAAACCATCACATTAATCCAAACTTGATCACAAAAGACCAACTCTACTATAATGAACCATGGATACTCATTTTGGTACTAATCACCTACTGGATTTACGTGCTATAAAAATCAAAACCCCACTCAATAACCAACCCATCGTGTAGTACTCGAGAAGAGCTTTCCAACGATAGTTTACACGACTAAAACGGAGTCCGGATGAAGAAGTTATGACCTCCGGAAGATTTTACGTAAAAATACACAAGTTCAGACTTTGGGCCCTTACACGACTCGTGTACCACTACACGACTCGTGTAAGAACTTTTACACAAGTCGTGTAACAGTACACGACTCGTGTAGAAAAACACCCCTTCAGAATCTCTCCTTACACGACTCGTGTACCCCTACACGAGTCGTGTAATCAGCCCAGAAATCCCATTTTGGCTGAAAACAAAATACTCCCTTCATCTTACCAACCCAAAACACTAACCTTATCAACCCTCAACATTTTCAACCCTTACCAAGGCTACAAATTCAGCCCAAGCACCATACAAACACCAACTTCTATACCCTTCCTAATACTAACAAGCTATGTACAAGTTTTTACTACTCCCTCTGTCCCAAATTTACAAGTATATTAAAAGTATACTAAAACATCATTTTATAACATATAAAGCATATAAACATGTTTATGACCAATTTTAACATTTAAAGGGGGATTAGTAACTTACCTATTTTCCGGAAAAGATGTCAAGAAAAATAAGATGGATCGGTAGATATGATCTAATCAACACCCTGAACATTTATATATTTTTAGATTTGGAAATGGAGTAGTAAATTAAAATAGGGAAAATAAAAATGAAGAACCCTACCTAGCATCTTCTTCTTCTTCTTCAATGGAGGAAACAACCTTAAGAAAATTGGTGTGTGAGGTATACCCAGGAGAGGGGAGGAAGAAGGGGTATTAGGAAGAAGTTTTAATAAGTTTCTTCAATTCAATCACTAGAGTTCTCTTTTTAACAACTAGGCCCCTCTACTAAATTTTCACTAAAACCCCTATAGTTTCCTTAACACTACTAAATTCCCCAAATCAATTTTACTACTATCATTTTAATTAACACAAATAGTCAAATAGAATGTGAAATTCATAAAAGATGATGCAACACATAAAATGCACACATAATTTTAAATAAACAATACCAAAAATATAAAATAAATATTAAAAATAAATAAACGGATTTCGGGGTCGTTACACTTAGCAAGACCAATCCTAGATTGGGTGAATTGGGTGCTCCTTGACCTTCCCAATTCATAACTTAACCCCCGAATCCAGATATCTCGGTCTGTGTTCCGACAACAACATGGTGGCGACTCTTAATTAAAAAGGTAAATCGAAGGACGAAAACCCCACCTCGAAACCCACGTGCAAACAGTGGCGACTCTGCTGGGGATGATCACAATAAGTCGGTTAGACTTGCGTCAAAAGAAATCATCGTTGTTTCAAAATTCTACATTCTGTACTGTAATCTGTTCCCCGACTGAGATGCCTAGTACGAAGGATCCCTTGTCTCGTACGAGACATCTCAGCTCTGCCCGGTTGGTCTGACTCTCTGGTTTGAAAAAGGATATTCGTTCAGTTTAAACATGTACACAGGGTTTCAGATTGGCTCTTCTCTCTGTTTCTGAGTCTTAGGACCTTCCTAACGACAAAGAAACTCCCCATATATCATAAGGCTAACCTTGTTTTGCAGGAGTACTTGCATTTTGTTTCATTCCTTGCTTTACATGCGTTTGCTTTATGTGTGAACTACGACGGCCTGAGTTCCTCCATAAGAGGGAAACGTAGGCAGCCACTTGGCCCGGCCATTGCATGTTTTTGTTTTACTTTCAAAAAAAAAAAAACTCTCTATTTTATCTTTGACACCTAGATCTTGAATCTCACACACGTGTACACATGTAGAATAATTGCACTACATACCCTATAAACCCGGGTCCCAATAGGAGGACGGATGTCGGCCAGCACCCCTATTCTAACCAATGGCCCTCGCCGGTCTCTCCAAAGATGGTGTACCCACTCCGTGACACGCTCCTAGACTGTGTTCATGGGTAGCCTTAGCCGTAAGCCTTGCATCAACCTCATGCATACATACTAGCTAATAAGACACTCCTCAAGACCGGTCGGTTCGATTCTTTAGGTTGTTTTAATCTTTGCCCAAGATAACGCATCTTTACAATCTGTAATTCTCCCTTGTGAATATGACGAATGTCCCTTCGGTAAAATGTTGAACAAAGGATCTTGAAAGAATGGAGAGCCTCTCTACGGAAATCCGAGCTTGTGTTTTTTCCTACTTTCACTATTTTGTGCGGGATTGTGGATGTCATTTTTGGCTTAGTTTCGACCGCACCGTTCAACATGTCCCTTTCGGTTGTCCCTTAAAATTCACAAGGTTTGATTGCATCAATGCATTGTTTAACAAAGTGCAAAACAACTACGGAATCACTTTGGTTTGGTTAATTGAATGGTGGATTCCGATGAGATATGGGACCTTGCCCGAATTGTCCGTTTGGGAGAGTGCAATACAGGAGAAAAACAAGGGGCTCATATTCTAGGGTGACAGAATCCACTGTTTCAGGATGAACTAGAGTAGTAACCTCTTAAAATGGATTGAATTCCGTCTGACCAATAGGATTAAAATCTATAACCTGACTATTAGGCTGGATGCCTCGTACGAGACATCCATTGTCTCATACGAGACATCCTCCTTTTTCTGTGATTCTGCTGTGTTGGTCAACCCTGTTTCATAAAAACTGACTTGTTGGGACCCCAGCCTGGATTTGACACAGTTTCTGCACTCTAGGTCCGTCCGATCAGTAAAGTAACTCCGTACTCCCAACACAATCGCTTCAGTAATTTACATCCGTGATCCCGTGACCAAAAGACTAGAAAAGGTTGCAGTAATGGCCGGTACCCCCATCACTGACTTGGAGACCGCCAAAGCCGTCATCGCACGACTTGAGAAGCAAGTCAGAGAGCAAGCCGAAATTTCCGCCCGTGAGAGTGATTGTCACGCCAAAGACATAGATACCGTTCTGCAAGAGCTCCAAGAACTCAAGAAGAGTAATAAGAAGTCAAAAAACCCCTCTAAAGACGGGGAGTCCCATGCTAAGAAATAGAATAAGAGGGATGATGATTCCGACTCCAATTCAAATACATCCAACTCTTCCTCCTCCTCCGGTGACGAGGATGTTAAGGTAAGTGATAAGAAAAATAAATCTAGTGATGACACCAACTTCATCAACTCCGCCACTGCTGAGTTTCTCAAAAAGAGGTTTGCACATCTTGGTCTAGCAAAGGGCTCCATCGTTCCATTTGACCCCATTGAGCTCCGTAAGTCAATCACTAAACTACCACGAAAGTTACGCACTCCTGACATAGCCAAATTCAACGGCACTACCTGCCCTCGTGTTCATGTTAAAACTTACACTTGGGCCATGCTTCCGATAAAAGTAGATGACACCGTCTTGGCCCAAAGCTTTCCCCAAACTCTAGAGGGGGGGGGCAAGGGATTGGTACATGTCTCTCCCCTTATCCACAAGGACCGATTGGGCTACCGCATGTGAAATCTTCCAAAGGCGCTTCGAGGACAATACTACTTAGCCCCCCACTAAAAGAGACCTCGAGCAAATCCAACAAGGTACTAATGAGAAATTTGGTGACTTTGTCAAAAGGTGGAGAACCAAGCTCCTTGAGATCGTTGATAGGCCAACTACAGACGACCAAATGCACATCTTCCTGAAATCACTCCGTAACGAGTATAAAGACCGCCTATCCGGTACTTTCTTCCCAAGCTTCTCTAAACTTCATAAAGCCGGTCTTCGACTAGATGACATTTTCAAAAGTAGGAAAGAGGCTAAAAGAGATGGTGGATACCGTTACCCTAGCAAGGGATTTACTAGCAAAGACACATCTGTCAATGCCATCGCTTTCAATAATCAAGGGAGGAGCAACTATTCCTCCGTCCCTCCACCCAACAAGGAAAAGAAGAAAGAGAGAGTCTACAACAAATTGGAAGGCATCACTCAAGGAGAGCTCTTCGACATACTCATAGAAGCCGGTAAGGTCACACCAAGGAAGCCTCCTTCTACTCCAAGGGAACTCCCCCTGAATTAGGCCCGTCATCTCTACTGCAAGTTCCACCAGTTCAGTGGTCACGACACCAATACTTGCAACCATCTCAAAGATGTGATTAAAGATCTCATTGACTCTAAGCAGCTAGGGGTTCCTAATATAGTGATAAAACCTCTCCCAAATACGGGAGGAGGGATCAATGTAATAGAGGTAACTAGTGAGAAAGAAGAGAATACTCGCCTAGTCCCAAATGTGGGCGAGAGCACTCCAATGTTTAATAATGAAATTTCTTTCGGTTACATGTTGTCTCATGATAAAGTACTAAGTATGGAAAATAACAACTTTGTACGCGAGGGAGAAAACTTGCCATGCTTCATGTTCCCTGAACCATGGATTGACTATAGGGAGAAGCGCCAATCGGGCTTTGAAATATTCAGTGACTGCGATCCGTACTCACTCAAAACAGAACCGATGCAATTCTCATGGCTACCTCGAGAATTAGGGGGTACCAAGGCCAAAGCATTCAGTGAGTGGGACTTTGTGTTGGGAGAAGACCTACTGCGCCAATTTCTCAACCTTTGCAAGCTAGAGGACACTTAGATTAATACAATAGACAAGGGGGACGCTCCGAACCAAGACTACATGAAGCTCATCAAGAAGAGTGACGAACCTATCCAGAATTGGTATACAACTGGGGGACCCATAGCAAGTGAAGACTTCCTGATCCAAGAATTAGGATGTACTCCCCATCCCCATAGAGAAAGAAAATTTGTTACTCTTACTTTAGAGTCAGATACCGCTACCGATGAGCTCACCCAAGAGGATTTGGATGCCATCGCGGAACATGTATTCCCCTACTTTCTTAATGAAAAAATAGATCTTTCTGAGTATCCTGAGATTGGCAGCGTCCTAAATGATGAATTAACTAATAACTCTAACGAATTAGATAATAATGAGTCATATGATGAGATAGATCAAGAAAATGAACAAATATTAACAGAAATTAATAAGCAAGTAGGTCTTCGTGGCAGAAATGGTCCTATTGATGCCGAAGAAATGCAAACAGTTAATCTGGGGACGGACGATGATCCGAAAGAGACCAAGATTGGCAGTTTCTTCAAGGGGGGAGATCGATAAGCCCTCATAGCGCTTCTCCGAGCATTCGTAGGTGTATTTTCTTGGTGCTACAAAGATATTCCAGGGCTAGCCAATTCGATTTTTGATCATAAGATACCGCTGCTTCCTGCTTCGAGGCCAGTCATGGAAGAAACTCTGCAGAATTAAGCCAGAGTGGTCGGTACAAGTCAAACAAGAGATAGAGAAACTCCTGAGTGTTGGGTTCATTAAAGTAATAGAGTATCCAACCTGGTTGGCCAATACAGGTTTCCAAGGCAAATGGAAAAGTCCGCGTTTGTGTTGATTTCCGTGATCTCAACAGCGCATCTCCGAAAGATGATTTTCCTCTTCCCAATATAGACATGCTCGTTGACAATACCACAAAATACGAAGTCCGTTCATTCGTAGATGGATTCGCCGGTTACAACCAGTTCCTCATGGTCGAGGAGGACCAACACAAAACAGCGTTCCAATAAGTCATTTACCCTTTCACTACTATTAGTAAAAGGTGTCTTATTCATCTTCCTAAGTAAACAAGACTCATAAGTTTCATATGATTCAAAATCATGTAAACCTAAAAGTTCGTCCCCATGGAGTTTTGAGATACGCTTCTCATTTATATGACCAAGACGGAAATGCCATAAATAAGTGTGATTTACATCAAGGACATAAAGGCCATTAAATGAATTTGCAGTACAATAAAGCATATCATTTAAATAAATAGAAAACAAGAATTAAACCACTAGGTAAAATGACTTCATAGGTTCCTACGGCTAATGCAGCAACTCTTGCTCCATTCCTCACGTGTAGGCTACTTCACCATCTTTTTGTTGTAGCCTCTTATTCTTTAGTGTCTGCACATTTAGAAAAATGTGAGATCCACATCCGGTATCAATTACCCAAGAACTCGAAATAGAAAGGAGTATATCTATAACATAGATACCTGAAGTAGAAGCAATCTCATTGCCCTTCTTTTTCTTCTTCTTCTTCTTCTTCTTCTTCTCTTCTTCTTCTTCTTCTTCTTTTCTTCCATGTAAGCCTTGCAATTACGTTTCCAATAACCAATTTCATTTCAGTGGAAACAGATTGCATCATTTTGAGAGTTGGGTTTAGCCACCACAGCATTGGCAACCTTTGCCTTGCTTATTTTGGGTTTGACAACCTTTGCCTTCCCGTTTCCTTTTGCCTTAGATCTGTTTCCTTCTTTTGAAACCACAAGCACAGGAGAGGCTTCCTTTATGATTTTCTTTTCTGATGTCTTTAGTATCCCATGCAACTCAGACAGAGACTTAGGTGGTGTTTGATGTATTAAGAACTTGATACTTGATGCTTAATAGATTGCAAGGTATATTTTAGAGGTATAGTGCCTTTGATGACATTGAGGTATAGATGTTGGAGGTTACGTGAGGCTCTTAATGATTGAGAATCAAAATCACTGCTTAGCCAATAAGAGCCTCATAGAACTTTCAACATGTAGAGCTCAATGTTATCAAGGAACCTTACCTCCAAATTATACCTTTCAATCCATTAAGCATCAAGCATCAAGTTCTTAATGCATCAAACACCACCTTAGTCATACTATGCATATTAAAGTTCATGATGAAGTGATTATAGCTTTTAGGTAATGAATTTAAAATCATATCAGTTGCCAACTCAACAGGGATGGCATAGCCGAGCCTTTCTAGATGCTTAAAATGGGCCTTCATCTTCAAAACATGAGGACCCACCGACTGTCCTTCACTCATCTTGCATGAGGTCAGAGCAGCCATGGTGTCGAACCTTTCTTGCGTAGCTTGCTCTTGAAACATATCTTTCAACTGAGCACCTATGTCATAGGCATCCAAGTGTTAAAGAACCTTTTGAAGCTATGAACACATGGTAGCAAGCATGAGACAACTGACGTTACGAGAATCACTTTTGTGTTTCTTGTGAGCATCCTTGTCCGCACTAGGGGCATTGGCAGCAGGTTCCTCAGGAACGGGTTCATCAAGAATGTACAGCTTTTCTTCTTGCCTTAGAACAATTCTTAGGCTTCAGATCTAATCCATGAAGTTAGCACCAGTCTCTTGAAGTTTTTCCTTCTCAATAATAGATCGCAATGATAGAGTTTGTGTGTTTTGTGCCATTATCTACAATTATGCAAACATGTATCCATACATAAGTACCAACTTAATTAAAGATATTATTAATTATTATTTCATAAATACTCCCACTAAATTATATAACATTCATATGCAGTTAAGAAAAATATAATTTAAATGGGCTAAGATCCATATTTCATTTAATTTTACGTCCGCGATGGCAAGATGCATAAAATTAAACTATTTAGGTAGATAACTCCTTATCAATCATATCATATATGACTCTTAGATCTTTTATGAGATTTTTTAGACATCTTATGTCATACATGTTTCAATCTCATCTGTGCCTTATGCCCAAAACTCTTTTGATAGCCTAATTAAGTCAAACGACTTTAAACGCATAGGAACCACTCTTTCACTCAACTTGTTCATACAAGGATAAAATCAATGCACCTCACAAGGGTTAGAGCGCGCATTAAAATACCCGTATAATCCCAAGTATTTTAATCATGGACCGGCACGTGACTTAAATTTTCAAGAAGGTTCATAACACATAATGGTTAATCCATTAACCGAATTAATTTTATGTGACTTAATTCCACTAGTTATAGGATTTAATTTCTGAAATTGAATCTGCAGAGCATCTTGAAATTGAGAGCCTAAACCGTATGGCCGAAACTAAGCCAAAAGGCAACCACAATTCCGTGTAGAAGAGTAACTTGTTTCTAGATCCTTTATTGTCTCATCAATCTCACAGATTACAACAATCCTAAACTCTTTTAGAATTCTGATTTCTGTAACTTTTCTGAATTTCTTAATTGAAATTTGTTTCAAGAAACACAGTTTCGAAAACCAACCGTCTAAAAGCAGTTTCAGTTTCCAGATTTGAATTCTGTAAACAATTTACAGAAAAATCCGAACACCAGGAAACAGACCAGATTCTGGAAATCCTAAACCCATCCGTACAGTGCCAAAGCAGCCGTATGGCTCTAAAACAGTCGTACAGATCTGTGGTTCAGATTCTCAGATTTCCAGTTTTTCAAAAAAAAAATCAAATTCGATCAATCCCAATATCATGTTCATACATAATCAGATTAAAACAACATGAATTTACAGATTACGAATTTTAATCAATCTAATCTATATAATCAATAACTAATTTATTCCACAAACAAAATTAGATCTAGATCATCAATAAACATAATCCAATTATAACATGATAATCTAAGCATGCGATCATACATATGAATCCAATTAATATTATAATCACATAATCACATCAATAACTAGCATGCATATTTTATATCTAATATAAAATTACATCACATAAATTTATCTTATCATGATCATAACAATTAAATAATATAATTAAATAATTATATCATGATAATATTAGAACTATTGGTCATAAACGGGGCTCTGATACCACTGTTGGGTTTCGTGCAATCTTGCGCAGTGGAAGACTTTACATGTAGAAACCCAAAGCCTAGATCCGTTATGATCAATAATTCATAATATGTAAGATGAAAGAAACTAACCCTTGTAGATCGAAATATGAAACCTTAGATTTAGATGCTAAGATGAGCACCCTCTACCGGTGATCCACACGTTGAACGAATTCAAGAACTTGTCTTGACTTGACTGTTAGGTCCTTCGGATTGAAAAACTTGATGAAGAACGATCCTTCAATTGATCCATTTGATTATTATGGTTTGATGATTGAGAATAATCAAACCTAATAACCCTAGTATAATATGTGTATTTTTTCTCTCCAAGAAAAAAGTTGTGATTTCACAAATCAATGATATGGGACTGAATCCCGGCTATACATATTATATACTAGAGGTCTCTAAGATCCTTTAGGGTTTAGGACTTCTTGTCCAACAAGAAAATCCTAAAATAAACTGCAGTATGTCGCACCAGCCGTACGGCTCCAAGGAAGCCGTATGGCTCTCAAGGAGCCGTACGGTTCCTATTCTGTACTGCCTCGTTTTTCGTTCCTTTTAATTATCCGCTCTGTGTGTGTGACCCAATAGGATTATACTAAGTTGGCAACGAGTCTGAACCATTCAGAACTCGTAAGTCATAAGCAGACTCTAGAAAGCCATTATGACTACCCAAATAGTATAACTTTGAAATCCCATTGTTTCCTAAAATAGAACATAACACAATCTTTTAGTTACGCGATGTCTATTGAACGTAAGCCATGGTCGATGGTCAACTTACTTTGTTCAATGTTTTCTCAATCCCAAATGTATTGATAATACAAATGAAATTGATACGATCAATTCATTTGATCATGGCCATGCATTTCTTCAATACCATTCATCGAGTAGCCCAAGCTTGACATCTCTCTTGACGAGGAACAAATCTCATCTTGGCTTATTACTCTTCCCTACATGATTCCGATTATGCCAATCATATCATTTATAGCTACCCGGTTAAAGGTAATGTTTGAATATATCAAACGTAATGTTAATCATGTGAAAGACTGTAATAACCTCAGGTCTAAAGATTCAAGTGATAAAACTCTATGAGATTTAATTATGACATTTGACCATGACATAAATCTCATAACAGGTCAGTCCAGTATTTGTTCTCCAACAAATACCCATAAGTCTAATTGTATCAAATACACATAATCATCATATGATTATCCATTAAACTTATACTAGTAATTAATCATAATTACTAGGGACGGAGATTATTATAATACACGTGCAAAAGATATAATAATCAAATATTCAATATCTTTATTAAGCCTAAAACAAATGATAACATTAATCGTTCAAATAACGTGCATATGGCATACACACAAACATAATTATGGGATGAAATTTTGTCCATTTCTTCTATACCTAGACGCAAGTGTGTCGATTATACCTGTAATATGCCAAAGCAATTAGCGGAAATGAGAGAAAAGGAATGCTTATATGAGTTTCTAATGGGTTTGGAGTAGATTTTTGGGACGATCAAAACTCAAATTCTCAGCACCAAGCCAATGGTCTCGTTAGGGGGGGTCATAACATCTTGTTTCCGAAGAAGAGAGGTAAAGGCAGATTGCAACCGCATGTTAGATGAGCGTTAAAGTAGGGATTTTTAGACCCATGGAGTCCAACGATCAAGTACCAACTTTCAGCAATCGGACATGGAGGACAAACGAGATGCGCAACGGGAAAAAACTATATGCACACAATATTGAAAATACAATCAAACTGTAGAGAACAGCTACGAGATAATTAGGTACCCAAAAGGAAAGAATAAAGGGGATCTAAATCAAAGGGCACTGGCAAGGTTGCACACCTCGCAGTTTGTGAAGAAAGTCTCATTACATGCCTTTCTTCTACAGATTATGCCAAGCTCCTGCAATATCTAAATGTGAATCTGTATCATGAGCAAGGAAGTGACACTCCAACGGCAAACATGGCTGGTAAGATGATGGACATTATGTTTTGGATTATTAATTCAGGGGCAAGCGAGAACTGTTGGGTTTCGGAGTAACATGCGCAGCGGAATTAAGCATTTAATCTTTTTATGAAACCCAAATCCATATATCCGTTCATATGATTAGATCAAATAAAACAATATGAATACTAGAAAAACTAACCCATGATGACTTTGAATTTGGTCTTTTAACTTGGTGGAGAACTTGAAGCTTTAATCACAAAAGTAAGAACATGAACTTTGAAGATGATGAGATTCACCCTCTAGTGGTATCCACACCTTGAACGAATATCAAGAACACTTGATCTTGGTTGCTAGACCAAAATTGTGAAACACATTTTCACAATTAATATGAACTATATGGAATTTTATTCATGTATTATTTTGTTCTTCAATCTAGGATGTCTTAGAACAAAATAAAACTCTCTCAAACTCTTTGGAGACTTTCACAAAAGCTTGGTACAAGTTCTGGCCGAATTTTGGTGTTTATATACAAGTAAGACCTATTCCAAATAGGAAACTTGTGTTTAAACCCGTCCAAAATTCTTTTCCAAATCAAATTAGAAAATCTGTCCCGACATGCATGTGCGGCCGCCCAAAACTATCTGTGCAGTCGCCCAAAACTGTGCGGCCACCCATCCCAGTTTATGCGGTCGCACAACATGGTTCAGAAGGCCATATTTTCCATTTTAGTCCTTTTTAAGATTCGTTCTCTCGTGTGTGACCCTCTAGGATTATACTAAGTTGGCAATGGGTTCAAACATGAAACCATAAGATATGATTAGGTTCTAGCAAACCGTCATACCTACCCAAATAGTATAACTAGATACAAGTTCGCATTCCTTTAGAATTTGTCACAATCCCTTTGTCCACGATGTCTTTGAACACAAGTCATGGTCAATAAGTCAACTTGTTTTGTTGAATACTTTTCTCGATCCCGAATATGTTGATAATCCAAACGACATTGATCCAATCAATCCATTTGAGTTTGGCCAAACATTTCATCAACATCATTATTTCGAGGGGCCCAAGCTTGACATCTCTCCGAAGAGGGACAAATCCATTTAGCTTATTATTCTTCCCTACGTGAATCGATTATGCCAATCATACCCTTTATGGCTACCTGTTTAAGGGTAACGCTTGAATATGTCAAACATAATCTTCATCAAGTGGAAGACTATAATAACTTCATGTCTAAGGATTCAAATGACATAACTAATATGAGATTTATATATGACATTGACCATGACATAAATATCATACCGCGGGTCATGTCCAGTACCTTGTTCCAAACAAGTACCCATAAATCTAACATGATCATTCCATGATCATTTAGCCTTTATACTAGCGCTTAAGAAGCTCTAGGAACGGAGATTATTATAAGTTAACATGAGAATTAATAATAACCTAAATATCTCTTCATTAATATGAATATAATGATAACACATACAACGTTTAACAAACGTGCCTAGGGCACCAGCACCAACAATCTCCCACTTGCCCTAGGACCAATATCTAGGTATCCAATACCCATGGACCTAACATGACACGCCCCCAGGTTCCGGGATCCCCTAATAGAACCTCGAACCTGGATTGGAGTGCCTAACGAGAAACAAGAAACTTAACAAGAAACTTAATGACATTTGTTTAACAAACTGACATGATATATATATATATACACTAGAGTAAGGAGCTATACTAGCTCATAACACGAGTTCTAGACAAGAAAATTTAAAACCAAACTTAATACATACACAGCGGAAACATGCTTAGCACATAAGCTGGCATTAAGAGTACTATACAAGATGTCTAGTGACAACAAGAACTAAACAAGACTGTCTACCCCAAAATAAGGAGTTATACAACCCAATACATCGTCCTCACCAAGAGTAAAAGGACACAAGCCCCAAAATAATCACGACCTGCGAAGCAAGCTCCCACTATGTCGAGCCTCACTGCGCACTATCCTTCCTTTCCTGGGGGGGGAAACAAATAAAGGGTGAGATAATCTCAGTAAGCTATTAGATGCAACTACATGACATGTTATCATGCAATTCAAATAGATACTCAAGTAATCATTTATCAAGTATCATCAAGTAACAAGTATATGAGAGGATAATCCACTCATCAAGTAGCACATAAAGCTAAACAAGCAAGTGATAAGGATATTGCTTCCTTCCTTATTCCTCCCAAGAATACCATTGTTGTCGTATCTTGTATTACTTTGACAATCACGATCAATAACAGGAACTGATTATTCAGTATATATCAGAATACCCGGTAACCAGTGTCATTCCCAATACCAGTACTCATGAATATTCACAAGGTGTTCAAGACAGGAGTTTAGCATTCACTTAAGTCAGGCTTATTGCTCCAACTAAGGAAGCTATGCCCTTACTATGGCCGGTAGTAAGGGGTCAGGCGGAAATACATAGGGACCCGATTGTCACTTAAACCCCAGCTCTCGCGACAAGCGTGAACCTATACATTTTCGAACAAGCAAGGAGAACAAGCTGGACTCACACAAGAATGTACAAGTAGATATTTACTTGAACTACGGGAGAAGAACTAATCCAAAAGTAGTGGACTAGCTCAACAAGGAACATGCTTCAAGTAATCAAGAAGTCACCTTGTTATCAAGCAACTATATGCAATGTTTGCACATACACAACAAGAACATGTCTCATACACGTTAGTGCTTGTTCATAGCACTTTCAAGTTCACTACCATACATATGTATTGATGTCAAGTCAAGTACAAGATTTTATTATCTTATATTCAAGTCTTAATCCATTTCTATGGATGTTCAAGTCATGTACAAGATTTTAAATGTCTTATACTTCAAGTTATAATTCCAATCTTTGGACATTCAAGCATGTATAAGAGTTATACATTTACTCTTACAAAATCCCAATCCTATTCTTAGGATATTCAAGTCTAAGACCTTATGCTAATGCCCCTAAGGTGCACAATCATTGAATTCACAACAAGTATAACACATTAGTGCTTATTCATAGCACTTTCAAGACATAAGGAAGAGTTACTACTCTTATACTTAAGTTCTCATTTTAATTCAATGAGTATACATGTTTAAGACCAAGTCTGATGCCCCTAAAGTATCACAACCCTTGCTAGGACGTCTTATACTAAGGTTATATACCTTAACTAGGGTTACTTCCAACTTATACAAACTTTACACAATATTTTTGTTTTTCAGATAACTGTGCGGTCGCCCACACTGGACTGTGCGGTCGCACCCAAGCAGGTTAATTTCTTTGAAAAACCTTTCAGAAATATGTGCGGTCGCCCAAGGATTTTTGTGCGGTCGCACAATGTACTAAAATGCGAAATTCTTATTTCTTTCCCAGGTTGAAATATTTTCCGTCCCAAACGTAGGAGTAACTTTTCACTAACATTTTAACAACTCTAACAAGGCAAGACATGAGTAAAGTAACCTTTCTATGTTCTTTCACCATTTATACAGAGAAGTTATTACTCCCTTTGTCCCAAATTTACAAGTACCACAGAAATCATCCCAAACACAAAATTAACGTTCACAAGTATCGAGAATAACATTTATGCATGTTATTACAAGCAAGGGGGAGCTAATAACTTACCTAGTCAAAATTCAAGTTGACCCAAACTTATTTCTGTTCGGCCTGGAACGCTCTATTCAACGCCACGAATATTAATCCGGGATCAGAATCAAGAACGGATGGATAATTAAACTCGAGGAGTCGAGAATAGGGTGAAACCCTAGGTTTTAGAACAGAGGGAGTGTACATAAATGAATTTGGGGAGAAATGTCTTCCTCAGACAAACCCAACCAAGATGATATACTTAAAACTTTCAAAGAATTGCACTTAGCCCCTCAAGTTTCACTTTTAACAAAAAGACCCCTAAAGTCAAAATTTCACAAATGACCCAAAAGTCAAAACTAGACATTTAACCACCTTAACTATTTAAAGCAATTAAAAATTTAACCCAAGTAAAACTAACACATAATATGCAAGTTCAAATATTTAACAAGAAATAGGATGGGTGTTACATAACATAACCATCATGTTTAGCTTGTGGAAGTCCCTTTGCTAGTGTGTCCGCAACATAATCATTAGTTGGTACTTTGCATATAATTACGTCTCTCTTATCAACGATTTCTCGAACGATATGAAAATGCCTAAGTATGTGTTTGGATTTAGGATGTGCTCTTAGTTCCTTTGCTTGATCAATAGTACCACTATTATTACTAATAAGGTCTATTGGATTAGCAATGCTAGGAACCATCTCAAGTTCAACAATGAACTTCTTAATTCAAAACACTTCCTTTGCAGCATCCAATGCGGCAATATACTTAGATTTAGTTGTAGAATTAGTGACTGTACTTTGCTTGAAACCATTCCAACTTACAGCTCCACTATTCGACACATGCACAAAATCTGATTGCGATTTTCTATTTTATTTGTCGGTTTGGAAGCATGTATCCGAGATCATCTTCCATACCTCCATAGATCATAAACGAATCTGTAGTCCTTCTAAACTTCTTAAGAATCGCTTTTACAGCCACCCAGTGAATCTCATCGGTGTCGGATTGATATCTACTCGTCATGCTCCAAGCATTTAGATATATCCGGCTTAGTACTTATCATGGCATGGTGGATCCAATTTCCGAAGCAAATGGCATCTCACTCATTTTCTCATGCTCATCTTTTGTCTTAGGACACTGAGTCTTGCTTAGAGAAACTCCATGTATTATTGGCAACAGTCCTCTCTTAGAATTTTCATTGCAGAATCTTCTAATGACTTTATCAATGTATGTACTTTGGCTTTAAACCAATTAGCTTCCTTGATGCCAAGGACATATGCGGTTTCATTCATATCTTTCATTGCGAAGCACTTTCCAAACAAAGTCTTTACAGACTAACGTGTAGAAATGTCGTTTCCAATGAGAAATACGTCATCCATATATTTAGATAAGGAATAGCACTATGCTCCCCTAATTTTCTTGTATATACAAGGTTCATCTTCGTTCTTGATAAAACAAAATTATTTGATTCATCAAAATGGAGATTCCAACTCCCAAAAGCTTGCTTCAATCCATCCAATGGATTTCCGCAACTTACATACTTTATTAGAATTTTCTTTGACTATCAAAACTTTTAGATTGTATCCAATACTTCCTTAAGTGAGTTCCCGTTGAGGAATGCTTGTTTTGGCATCATTTTGTCAAATTTCATATTTCAAATATGAACATGTGACTATGAGAATTCTAGTAAGTTTCTCGCTACCCATGTAAGTTTTCTCTAAGAAAACTCATTCCTCTCCTTTGGTTTTTACACCTTAGGTTAGAATGATCAAGATCCAAACTTAATTATTACACATGGATTGCCTTTTAGACCTTATGATTCTAAGTCATTAATCTAAATATGGAGCGGACATTGTACCTTTGATAGGTGGCAAACGTGTAATCTTTCAATGAACTTTACCTTAATACTTTCTATTTCGAAATATTCAATATTTCTTGTCATAGATTGTATCCTATCATGTATGCAAATACTTTGTATAACTTGAACGGACTTTTCACGACTCCTTGTGAGAACTTGTTCAATTTCCATCTTTGGTTAAATTATATTTTCTAGGTCTCGAACCATTCGATATATATTTTACTCCTACTGATTCTTTTAGAGATAAATGACTTATCAAGAAAAGCACCATCATAAGTAACAAACTATTTGTTTCTTATGAGTAAAACATTATCCTCAAGTTTCCTTAGGATATCCCATGAAAATATATTTGTTAGATTTAAATGTGAGTGTGTCCCAGACAGATCCTTTCCAAAAGGTCTCATCATCTTAAATCTTTATGAAAGACAAATCGAGTTTTCTGTCACCATTTAACCTCTTTTGATGGAACTCAAATTAGTGTAGTTATAGCGGTTTGTAATACATAACCCCAAAATTAATAATGGAAGATCAATTTGACTTTATCATCTAATGAACCATATCCAATAAGGTTTTTGTACTTCCGTGTAGACACATCATTTAGAATGGTGTTCTTAGTGAAGTTAATTGTGAAACTATTTGACAATTTTGACGATGACTGTCAAATTCTTGGTTTAATTGTTCATCATCTTGATCGAATCAGAATCTTTGAATAATTTTACCAAGTCCAACCAAAATTCTCTTTTAGCATTGCTACTTAATGCACCATATACATGGATGTATTAGGTCAAGTAAGATATTAGCCTTTAACTATTCATAGCAAAAGATGTCTTGGTCCAAGTAAATAAGATTTGCATAAATCATATGATTTCAAATCATATGACTTAAAACTATGTCCTATGGAATTTTAGATATGCATTTCTCATTTATTTGATCAAAACAATAATGCATAAAGAATTTGATTATTTATGTCATAACCTCAGTTATTATTTTGTTCTTCAAGATTTAGGATATAAGATTTATTTATATGATAACACAATTAAGTAAATCATAATAAATAAAACACTTTTCTTATTCCAAATAAGAAATAAATATCCTTCATTATCTTATAACAAAATAATATTATCTACTCCATTAGTAAAGTCACTTTACCAGTGTTCTACGAACAATGTTGCAACCATTGTATCATTACCATTCATAGATCAACCTTTACTATGGTAGTCTTTCAGTTTACTAATTATTGCACATTTATACAAATGTGGGATCCATATCCGATATCCAATACCCAATAATTAAAGTTATAAAGATTAATTAATAACATAAGTATCCCGAGTGGTAGTCCCACTACCATTCTTTTATTGATCGTCCAAAATTTTGACTACAATTATAAATGGTCAATCCAATTGCCATTTTACCAAATTGCATCAATTAGAGTTATTATTTTAACCACAATTATTTCCTTTAGGTTTGAAAAATCTGTCTTACCTTTCCTTTGGCATTTGGCCTCCTTTTCCATCATGAACCATGAGCATTGGAGAACCTTTCTCCATCATCTTCATCTCCGCAGTTTTCAGCATATCATGCAACTCGGAGAGATTCTTATTCATTCCAAGCATGTTATAGTTCATCATGAAGTGATTATAACTTTTGGACAATGAATCAAGAATGTGATCCATGGCTAGCTCCAATCCAATTGGACTGCCAAATTTCTCAAGATACTCTACGTAGCCTTTCTTCTTAAGCATGTGAGGTTCCACTTGTTGCCCTTCACTTCTTTTGCAAGAAGTGAATGCAATAATGGTTTTATACCTCTCTTTCCTAGATTTCCTTTTGAAACATGTAACTCAACCCCACGCCTATCTAATAGGCTTCCACAAGTTCCAAAGTTTGTTGGAGTTTTGAGCACATAATTGCGAGCATAAGACAACTCGCATTCCTAGAATCATATTCATGATTCTTGTGATTGTCTATCTCTGGCATTGGGTTCTTTAGGAATAGGCCCATCAAGAATGTACAACACATCTTCTTGCCTTAGAACGATTCTTAGGCTCAGGATCCAATCCATGAAGTTTGTACCATTCTTTTTGAAGCATTATCCTTATCAAGGATTAATCGCAACGATTCTAGTTGTCATTATCTACAACTTATGCAAAATTTTCAAAATTTTACAAGTACCAATCTCTTTAAAGAGATAAATAATGTATTTTCCAAAAATACTCCCACTAAATTATATAACCTTCTTATACATCCAATGTATAATATAATTTAAATGGGCTAAGATCCAACTTTAATTTAATTTTAAGTATGGTTTGGCGCACCGCTCAAAATTAAATTAATTAGGTAGACAACCCTGTCAATCATATCCCATATGACTCTTAGATCCTTTTCTGAGATTCTTTTAAATTGGGCTAAGATCCAACTTTAATTTAATCTTGAGTCCGCTTTGGCGGACCTCTCAAAATCAAATTAATTAGGTAGCCAATTTCTTGTCAATCATATCCAATATGATTCTTAGTGATCCAATTTCAAAAGCATATTTAATCTCATCTTTGCCTAGGCCCAAAACTGTTTTGACACCTAATAAAGTCCAACCATTTTAAACGCATAGGAAACTCTTATTCACTCATCTTGCACATACAAGAATAAAATCAATGCACCTCGCTTTGGCGAGCCCACATGAAAATACCCGTGTACTTACAAGTGTTTTAATCATGGCATGGCAAAAAAGACTTAAAACTTTCTTGAAGGTTCATCACCATATAGCATACAACACATTTATGAGCACAAAAGATAAACATGTTACGCACCAAGTTTAGCCACTAAATTAATCTCTATTAATTTAAGCATAATATTTATGTGTCATTAGTTTCTCTATAATTATGAGGATGAGACTATTTGAACTTTGGTTATCATCTCCAAATCAAGACAACAAGAAGTGCGGTCGAACTAAGCCATTAGGCAACCACAATCCCGCACTAATTCAAGAAACCAAGAAAGTAGTCCATGTGGCCGAAACTAAGCAATAGATGGTCTCGATGAACGTAGGCCAATGGCATTCACAATTCCACATGGATCTCCAATCATTGAATCAAGAACTTTGTTTCTCAATTTTAGCAATTATGAACTCTTCATAATTCTAACTTCGTTTTATCTTTGAAACTTTGATTGCAATCAAGTTTGGGAAACACAATCTCGATGAACGTAGATTAGTCATCCAAACCTTGAATTAATCTCAGAATCAAACGACTAAAACAAATAGGAATTCAAACCAACTAAATCCACCCCGCAACCCAAAAAGAACCCCAGCCCAGACCAGAAGGTCCGGCCGGGTCCTTACTTTGGTCCGGTCGGACCTACCTCAAAATTCCAGCTTCTGACCATCACTGTGCGGCCGCCCAAAAAGACTATGCGGTCGCCCAAACATGTGCGGCCGCCCACGTTTTTCTGTGCGGTCGCACAGTAGCATCAGAATGATTTTTAGAGTTCGAAAATTTGTCTCAAAAGTGTTTTCCCCGATTATTAAAATTTTGATCCAATCAAAAATTAATAATCAAACAATTCAGAATCCAACATAATTTTTAGTGCGATTCAATAGTGCGATTAAAGTTGTAAAACAATAAACCACATAGAATCATATAACACATAAACATCATATAATCCAATATTCATATCATGCTAGGCATACAAACAATTTATATACACACAACATGATCTAAGTATTGAAATAATCAACATGAACGGGGCTCTGATACCACTGTTGGGTTTCGAAGTAACATGCGCAGCGGAATTAAGCATTTAATCTTTTTATGAAACCCAAAGCCATAGATCCGTTCATATGATTAGATCAAATACAACAATATGAATACTAGAAAAACTAACCCTTGATGACTTTGAATTTGGTCTTTTATCTTGGTGGAGAACTTGAAGCTTTAATCACAAAAGTAAGAACACGAACTCTGAAGATGATGAGCTTAACCCTCTAGCGGTATCCACACCTTGAACGAATATCAAGAACACTTGATCTTGGTTGCTAGACCAAAATTGTGAAACACGTTTTCACAATTAATATGAACTATATGGAATTTTATTCGTGTATTATTTTGTTCTTCAATATAGGATGTCTTAGAACAAAATAAAATTCTCTCAAACTCTTTGGAGACTTTCACAAAAGCTTGGTACAAGTTCTGGCCGAATTTTGGTGTTTATATACAAGTAAGACCTATTCCAAATATGAAACTTGTGTTTAAACCCGTCAAATTCTTTTCCAAATCAAATTAGGAAATTTGTCCCGACAAGCATGTGCGGCCGCCCAAAACTATCTGTGCGGCCGCCCAGCCCAGTTTGTGCGGTCGCACAACATGGTTCAGAAGGCCATATTTTCCATTTTAGCCCTTTTTAAGATTCGTTCTCTCGTGTGTGACCCTCTAGGATTATACTAAGTTAGCAATGGGTTCAAACATGAAACCATAAGATATGATTAGGTTCTAGCAAACCGTCATACCTACCAAAATAGTATAACTAGATACAAGTTCACATTCCTTTAGAATATGTCACAATCCCTTTGTCCATGATGTCTTTGAACACAAGTCATGGTCAATAAGTCAACTTGTTTTGTTCAATACTTTTCTCGATCCCGAATATGTTGGTAATCCAAACGACATTGATCCAATCAATCCATTTGAGTTTGGCCAAACATTTCATCAACATCATTCCTTCGAGGGGCCCAAGCTTGACATCTCTCCGAAGAGGGACAAATCCATTTAGCTTATTATTCTTCCCTACGTGAATCTGATTATGCCAATCATACCCTTTATGGCTACCTGTTTAAGGGTAACGTTTGAATATGTCAAACATAATCTTCATTAAGTGGAAGACTATAATAACTTCATGTCTAAGGATTCAAATGACATAACTAATATGAGATTTATATATGACATTGACCATGACATAAATCTCATACCGCGGGTCATGTCCAGTACCTTGTTCCAAACAAGTACCCATAAATCTAACATGATCATCCCATGATCATTTAGCCTTTATACTAGTGCTTAACAAGCTCTAGGGACGGAGATTATTATAAGCAAACATGAGCATTAACAATAACCTAAATATCTCTTCATAAATATGAATATAATGATAACACATACAACGTTTAACAAACGTGCCTAGGGCACCAACACCAACAAGAACATTACATACGATGAAAGGATTTTGGACAACCAAAGATGTGAACCGACCATGCAAGTTAGAATTCTAAATGGAGACACTATACTTATCAAGGGACGTGGCAGCGCTACATTTCCAAATGACCCTAAAATTAATCATGTTTTACATATACCGTCTTTTAAATGAAATTTACTGTCAGTTAGCAAATTGACCAAAGATTTGAATTATGCATTAATTTTCTTCCCATATTTTTGTGCCATGCAGTACATAGCTTTGAGAATTCTAATTAGGATGGGTAGAAGGCACAATGGTCTATACTACATGGAGCCGATGGCTAAGGGTGGTATGACTTTGAAAACAACTATTGCTTCAGAAATATGGCATCGAAGATTAGGCATAGTTCAGTTTTGAAAACATCTTATTTTTATAGTATTTGTGGTCGTTCTTCTCGAGAAGAAAAACATTGTGACTCTTGTTTTCGAGCGAAGTTAATGAGGCTTCTTTTTCCCCATAGTCGTATTCAATCACATTCATGTTTTGATCTTATTCACCGTGATATTTGGGGTGCTTATAAAACACCATCTATTTCTGAAGATCGTTATATTTTCTGAGTGGTTATATAGACACCCAGCCTTGGACCTCTTAAGTCCCGATTGCATACACAATCTTTGTTTTCCTCTTTTTCGCTAACTTTCGTCACTTTATTTTAACTTTCATTACTTTCTGTTAAGTTCCCGAATGACTCCGTTAGTCTTGGACTTGACTAAGTGACAAAGTCAACCTCGAGTCTTTGTTTACTTTGTTTTTGTTGACTTTTGTGATGTTCGTTAAATTTCTGATTGATTTCGTCAGTTTTGTGGCTTAACTGCATAACGGGACCAACTTTTGGGCCAAAATATGAGTTTTCTGAAGACTGGATGCGCACGCCTTTGGCCCATTATATGGGAGGCATTCATCTCCCGTAGGGGTATCAAACGCAAGCACCTCCCACCTTTAGGATCCCAGATTTTGCCATTTTCCCCTCATTTTTTGATTTGTAAACTCTTTGACCATTACTCGTTTTCTTGATCTGGGGAAAGGTCATATTTGTGACCTCAAACACTCTCCCTACACCTATATAAACCCATCCATTGCACTTTAGAAAATGACCAAAAATTCTCTTTACAAAAACTCTCTAAAAACACAAAGTTCATCTTCAAGGTTCTTTGTTATAGGCAAAATTGGTTCTTTCTCTCTCAAGCATAGGTATGATGTCCATTCTACTTTTCTAAACTCTTATCCTTGTTTTATTACTTCTCTCCATATTTTCTAAAAAAAATCCTTTATATACATTTTCCATCTTTTATTACTTGTAATATGTATGCAATCCCCATCAAATGAGACATGACCAAATAATCCCTTCATTACATTGAAGTTGGTTAATGGTCATCTCCCTACATTTCAAACTATACTTTAATTTCTCCTTTTTGTCTTAATGTAATAGTTAGCATAATTTGATATATAAAAGAATCTCCTTTTAATTCCTCTTTGCAACCCCATTTTTCTCTTCAATGTAATTGTTATCTTTTCTAATGTAATTGTTAGCATGGTTTAATAAAAGAAGAACTTTTTCATACTAGAAAACTTAAAGTAGCAAGAACGGCCTTAGCCGGGCGGAGTAGGTGTTTAAGTACTTCCCACTACATAACCTAACCCCCGAACCTGTCTTACCGAATCTCTGGTTTTGTAAGCAAAATAGGCTATTCTTAGGTTTTCTTATGTTCCTTAAAAAACATAGGTGGCGACTCTAAAAACTCTTAAAATCAAATAGACATCCTAAGATAATCCATCGCTCTAACCAAGTAGTGGTTTTTTCGGGGTATTTACAGGTTGATCAATTCATTAGAGGCATTTGGGTGTTCCTCATGAATATAAATCAGAGGTTTACCATCATCTCCCCATATTTTGTAACATGATTTATATTGTTAGGCCCAATTGGTAGGAAAATAGGCTAGAGGGGGGGTGAATAACCTTTTTAAAACTTTTCAAGAAACACTTTTATAAATGAAAAGTCACTTATCAGTTTGCAAACTATTATCAGTAAGCGCAGCGAAGAAGATATGACTAAGTTTTAACTCACACTTAAATCGGTAAGAAATGGTTTTCAGAGCTTAGTTTAAACACAAAGTTGTTTCCAAAAGTTCAATGCAGTTTCAAGATATTGGTCAAAGGAAAATACAATGAATCAGTATGAACAGTTAGATCAGCTGGTGAGAGATTTTCAATCGGCAAGACTAAAGTAGCTGACAAGAGACACAGAGATTTGGAGAGGTTCACAGTGTAAATACTGCTACGTCCTCTACCAACTTTGGTCAGAACTTGGATTTGGGTTAAGAGTACTATTAGATATTTCTAGTCTATTACAAGCATGGCTTTGCCGGTATACAAAGACTAAGTTCTAGAAATTTCTAATGGATCGTAAAATAAATACTGACCAAGTGTTTTTGAGCGGCAAGTTCAAAAGAACTTATCTCACTCAGGTGGGTGTGTGAATAACTCAATCACAATATTCCTTATATAAGTCTAACTTGGGAATATTAACAAAGTGATGAGTTTGTGTACGAGTGTATGTCCTATTAATGTCTAATGATTATCTGGACGGAATGTTGAGCTTCAATGAATGCTTCAACAATCAACTCTCTTCAATGCACCAACCCTCTTCAATGCAGCAAGTCCTCTATTTATAACAGGAGCAGATGTCTTAGCTTGTTGAAGAAGGATAATATTTGAATTTTCAGCTGGGTAGGTGACGAGCATTTAATGCGGTATCTTGAGCTTTAATGGTGAAGATTTGGAGTACACGCATGCTTGGAAAAGTCTGATGAGTAAAGACCCCTTTGTCTCAACCGGTTACCTGCAAAAGCAAGTAGAGAAAGAGTATAGCTAAAAGTAGCTATGTGTCAGATGGCGCAGTAATCACTACAGAGCAGGTAAACTACTATTTGATAAAACAGTATGAAAGGACAGGGACAATCAGCAAGGTTGACTTTAAGATGGAACGATGTAACCTGACTGACAGTATAGACTGTCTTTCTTATCGGCATGTTAAGAATGGAGTTGATCGGCAAATTGTGTAGCAAGTTGATCGGCAACTTGTTTACTGGTCTGCTGATTTGCTTCCTCTTGCTGGTTTGCCTTGTTTGAAAAGATGTAATACATCTGTGCAGGTCACAAAGAATCCTAAGGGTACCTAAATAGGTTCTAATAAAATTGGTGGATCCTAAGTGTAGACATGATTGGGATTAAGTAATTCTAGTGTCTAGGAATCTATTGAATAACAATCTCCTCCTAATTACTTAAGTCCAATCACCCTTAATTCTAAAGACATCTCTTATCTTAGGGAAAAGTTTTCTGCAGATATCTAGGTATAATCATTTCCTAAGATAAGTCACACTAAATGTCTAAAATAAAAGGTGGATTCACCAAAATAAATGGTGAAGCCGGTTCAATGAATCGGCAGAGATGTTAATCTGCAAAAAGGATTAGCATAGTATAATGCAGATAACACATGTATATAAGAATAACATATTAGCACAATCAAAATATCATTAGGCAAAGAAATTTGTCTATGGAGGTCTTCATAAGATATCTACATCATAGGCTATGTCGACTCAAGAATCAGCAGCTGGATCTGAAGTCTTGGGATCTTCTGATGGATTCGAGTCCTTTGGAGTAGATTCAGTCTTTTGCGCCTTCTTCTTTGCTCTTTCCTCTTCCTTTTCTGCTTTTCTTTTCGCCTTTCTATGTCTTCTTTGTGCACTCTCCAATCTTTCAGACAGCATCTTGTTGTTCGCCTCAAGTTCAGCAATCTTTAACTTGGCTTGAAGAAGTTCATTCTGATGTTCAGCAAGTTTCTCAACTGAAACCTTAAGTTTATTGCGGGTATCATTGTGCTCGGCAAGTAGAGTCTTCTGCTGAGTGACAAGAGAGCCATTTATCTCTGACAGATTATATACAAGTTCAGTTCTGTCTTTCAGCAGATCTTTCATATCATTGTATACTAATGTCCTGATCCTGATAACATCCTCCTCCTGATTGGACTTACGTATCTGCTTGGTAAGCTCCTTGGTGGATTGCTTGAACAAATCCATAATGGATTGGGAGAAATCAACCAAATCACCACGACTAGCAGGTTCGTTCTGATTATAGTCATCTCCTTCTTCAAACAGATGGAAGTCATAAATGTTGTTGAAGATGATAGGCTTATCAACGTAAATTGGTGCAGCGAAGATTTTGGGATTTTTGAGAAATAGAGAAGAGTCAAAATCCTTATTTTCTAAGTCAGCATCCTCGATCTGTACATCATCAACAATAATCTGCATCTCATCATCAGAAATAACTATAGGCAATGGAGAAGATGGAAGAGGAGGTGGAGGTGGAGGTAAAGGAAGAACTTGATGGAGTACAGGATCCTCATCGGCAAGAACAATCGCATCAGCAGAGATAGCATCAGCAGAGATAACGTCAGCAGGAATTGAAGTGGAGACAATATCGGCAGAAAGTGGATGGACAATCACCAGAGGATAGTTGGGATGGACAATCATATCCCTGTCTCCTGGTAGATGAAATATGCCGTTGTCTTCCAAAGACATTAATAGAGCAAGCTGAAACATCATACAAGCAATGCCTTCCATAATTATAATCACTAACCTGGCATTCATCAGCCTAGTGGTGTAAACCAAGTGATCGGCACGTTGTTTCTTCAAGAATATAGGCAATGTTATAGATAGAGCTGCATTCTTTACCAAGTACAGTAGCCCACGAGGATCAGTATGACTTACTTCAAGAATGTCAATGAGCTCATCGTCGATCATTAGGCATTTCCTCATCCAACCCTTTGTGGTAATGCAAACTTCCTTGGGAGATGGACCCGGAAGGTGAATTTTGGCTCCAACCTTTAGCTTCCCAGGTAGGCAGTGGAGAGGATCATAGACAGGTTTCTTTTCTTTGAGCTTTGACACTCTAGGAGCTTTCCCTTTCTTCCTTCTGAAGTCTGGTTTAATCCAGGGCATAAAGAACAGGCCTTCATCAGCATATTCACCAGCAAGAAATTTATGCTTGGTGAAATGAGGATGTTCTTTGCCGAAAGGAGAGGTAATCCTCTGAAGTGTAGATCGGAAAGTCCTGATAGGTTGATGAATAGGAAATAACTGTTGGCCATAACTGTTTGTAGGAATAGAGATGGCTGAAGTGTACCAGTTGGAACTCATCATCTCCTTGGCATGAAGCTCAAAATTGTACTCAGGAGGTGGAGCAGAATCAGTTTTAGCAAGAACAGGTGGCTCTGCATTCATAAGAACAGGCAATTCCACATAATCAGCAAGATCTATTTCATCGGCACTATCATCATCAGCATCAGCAGCAATTGGAGCAGGTAGAGGGAGAGGGGTATCAGCAGACGGTAAGGTGAGCAGAGGTTGCAAAAGCACTTCCTCAAATTGCAAACTTGCAGCGATTTCAGCATCAAGATCAATAACTCTTTCGTCAGTACATCCTCCTAACTCAACAATCTTCTTAATTCCAGTAGGTTCAATAATCTGTAATCCAGGAGTTATCGTTACTAACTGAGTGTCTATAGTTTGTTCAGCAAGATGAGTGTCGGCAGTTTGCTCATCAGTCTCATGCTCAGCAATTACTCCTCCTGAAACAGATACAGGTTGGTCGGCAGATCCCTCAATCAGAGGTTGAGTATCTGGAGTTTTCTCAACTTGAAATCCCAGAGTCTCCTTGACAGGTTCATCGGCACGACTTCCTTCATTACTACTTTCACTCACCAATACAGATTTAGCAAATACTTCAGCAGAAGGGGGAGCTTTAGTCATAATAATTCTTATTGGCATCTGGTCATTGCTGATTGTCTCAGAAGTGGAAGGAGAGTTATCAGCAACTCTGTAAGCACAAACCAATTCTTTTTCATACAAGTCAGCACCATCATCATCATTATCATCAGCAGCAGCAGCACCAATATTATCGGCAGAATGAGCATCGGCATCAGACACAGTCTTGCTGCTGCTAGGTGAAAAAGCCTGAGTGACTTGATCGGCAAGAACTTCGGCAGCACGACGATCGGCATCTTGCTTTAACAAAAATTCGTTTGACTGTTCAATTAAAGCCAAAGTGACCTTCTTGACTGATCGGTAGAAATGAGCATTGAAAGAACTATCAGCAGGAACCTTATCATCATTGTACATCAGCAAGTCTTCATCATTTTCAAGTCTGCCAATTTGATAAGGATCAAATTCAGTGAATTGGGAGAGCTGATTGAATGTTCTGGCATATATGATCCATACATCCTGAACCATCAAGTCTTGTCTAATTCGATCTTGAAATAGATAGACCTGGTTCCAGTGAAGTGGCAGATAGTCAAAGTAATGACCAAAATTCAGCTTCAGTTCAGCTGCTTTCATCTGCTTGAACTTTGAGAGAGGGACGAACTTCTCATTCCACACATCAGTGCGATTGTCAATCCTCTGATAGTCAACATAATCAGCACTTTTCCCTGATGGCACAGTGTCCTTCATTTCTTCATGAAACTGAAGTAGACGTCGAATAAAAGGGGGCAGATGATTGATAGGAAACACCCAATTCTTGGACAAGACCTAGTTAGTCAAAGACCAAGGGTTTCTGTAGAAAGTGTGGAAGGTGGGATTTCTGATGGGAGCACATTTTCTCGGAGTTTGAGACTTAAGCTTCTCAATAACAGCTTCAATGCTTTTACCACCGGCAAAGTCATCGGTAAAATCTTCATCTGGAATTTCAATTTTGACTGCAGGATCGGTAGTGAGGGAAGCACCGGCAAGATGAGAAGGAGCAAATCTGATCAACTTAGCTCTTGGATCGGCAGAAGAAATAGGAGCAGAAGGAACTTCGTCGGCAACTGGCTTTTGCTTCTCCATCGGCAAGCCCGTCTCATCAGCAACTTTTGCCTTCTTGGATTTCTCCTTATCAGAAACCTTAACCAATCTTCTTTTCCGTGGAGCACCAGGAGTAGAGTCAGCAAGAACTCGATCGGTAGAAGGAGCAGGAGTAGAGATTGCAGAAATAGAAGCAACTGATGGGATTGTCTTAGCTCTTTTCCTTCTTTGAGCGATAGCAGGTGCAGGTGCAGCAGTAGGGGCAACAACACTAGAAGCCTTCTTTTCTATTTTGTTCCAATCTTTAGCATCAAAAGATTTTAATTTGCTGAAGGCGATGCTGCATGGAAAACGATCTGCTTTGACTATGTTGACATTTCTTCTCAAGATCATACTGATTAGGAGATAATGACATCCTTTCCCAGGATTGGGTTTGTTTTTGCTTCTATCATAAGACCATTTGTCAGCAGCAGTAGCAATGATTCTGAAAATGTAAGCACACCAGTTGAACTTGATCTGCAGAACAATGGCGGCCATTGCTTCAAATTGCACATCAGTTACATTGCTATGAGAACCAGATCGGCAAATGAGGCATCTATCAACTATCTCAGCAAGAGCATAGCATCGGCGAGGATAATGAATCTTCAAATGACTAGTGCCACTGAGTATTGGACCGGATCCTCTCATAAGGTTCCATGCCCTGTCCAACTCCTTATCATCAACAAGAGCACTCAACCCTTCATTCCCAAGAGAGGGAAATACTTCAGAAATAGAAGAGGGAGTAAGAGAAATTTGCACGCCTGAGACTGTGGAATTGACGGAGACGATTACTGAAGAGTCGGCCGGAGAACGGACAACAATGGAGTTGGAGAAGAATTCTTTAACTAGATCCAAGAACACAGAATCAACTCCAGATGGAGTAATGAAAGAGTTGAGCAAAGACCCAATAAGAAGATTCTTCAAGAAAACCCCGTCGGCTTCGTCATTAAAGTAGTCGGAGTCAACATAACCTCCGTAGATATCTTTTTCGCCGGACATTTTCTACAAGTTACTCAAAAATCTCACAATGTTAGAAAAAAAGGTAAATCAAAACAAGGATGATTTGAAATGAGCAAAGTTTAAACATTATTAATTACCAAATTATGAAGATATAAGTAAATGGGAAGTTGAATCAAGTAATCCGGTTAGAGGAGTGAGAGAGAGAGAGAGAGCAGTTAAAATGGCGGAGAAAGTTTGAAAGATATTGAAAGGGCGTTATATATGTTATGGGGGGAGAGAGAATATGAGAAGACAAGAATGTTTAGAAGAAGTAACTGTAGCAATTTACTCGGAGAACGTGCGCACGCATAAATTTAATGCGCACACAAATCGGAGAGAAATGAACAGTTAAAAGTAAGAGGGAGAAGGGGTAAATCGTCATAACTAAAAAGTGATTGATGACCTGTTACCTTACTGATGTCTCGCAATAAATGGGAAACATCATGACACGATTTTGGGGTAGATCGGTACACACACGTGTCAAGAGAGTGTGACTGATTTGTACCTTTGATTTGAATGCTTACGTCATGTGTCAGGAATCTTATCTTTTTGGAGAGACGTGCTGATTTGATACTTTTTAAATATCGGCAAGATAGTTTGGTCGCCAAGATATGATGATCGGCATGTTGCTTTATGTCAGCAATATTTTGTCGGCAAGATAATTTGGTCAGCAAGATTTTCACACTTGCTGATGAGATCGGCAAGACTAGCACAATCGGCAGAGTTAGCACAATTTTAACCATAGAAATCAAACATACCTAGTTCACCTCTTAGGAATTCAAATCTTTTCTGGTCTAAGGGCTTTGTCAGTATGTTTGCTCTTTGGTAATCGGTATAAACTTTGAGCAGCACCACGTTTCCCTTTTCAACATGTTCCTTCAGAAAGTGATACTTGATGTCTATGTGCTTGGTTTTTGAATGCATGACCGGATTGTTGGAAACTGAGATAGCAGATTGATTGTCACAATAGATGGGACAAACTTGAGATGGAACTTCATAGTCAACAAGCTGCTGCTTCATCCAAAGGATCTGTGAACAGCAACTGCCGGCAGCTATGTACTCAGCTTCAGTAGTAGAAGTGGAAATTGATGCTTGCTTTTTACATGACCAAGACACCAACCGATCACCAAGAAATTGGCAAGTTCCACTAGTACTTTTTCTGGTTACCCTACAAGCTGCAAAGTCTGCATCTGAATAACCTATTAGATTAAAAGATGAATATCTAGGATACCATAATCCAAGGTTAGCAGTGCCACATAGATATTTAATGATACGTTTAACAGCTTGCATATGAGATTCCCTAGGGTCAGCTTGAAACCTGGCACAAACACAAACAGCAAACATAATATCTGGTCTACTGGCAGTAAGATAGAGGAGTGAGCCGATCATACCTCGGTAGACAGTCATATCTACTTTCTTACCAGACTCATCCTTATCTAAGTGAATGTTAGTGCCCATAGGTGTGCTTTGAGAGTGAGCATTTTCAAAGCCAAACTTCTTGATTAATTCTTTTGCGTACTTGGCTTGACTGATGAATATTCCCTTATTGGATTGCTTGACTTGAAGTCCAAGGAAATATGTTAGTTCACCCATCATGCTCATCTCGAACTTGCTCTGCATTAGCTTCTCAAATCTCTTGCAAAGTGATTCATTAGTAGAACAAAAAATGATATCATCGACATATATTTGAACAAACAATGAATGACCCTTGTGCTTGGCAACAAATAAAGTAGTATCGATTTTACCTCGAGTGAAACCTAAGCCATCACTAAGTAAGAACTTAGAAAGGGTTTCATACCATGCCCTTAGAGCTTGCTTTAAGCCATAGAGAGCTTTCTTCAATCGGTAGACATGATTAGGCTTCTTAGAGTCCTCGAAACCAGGTGGTTGTTCAACATAAACAAGTTCTTGGAGTTCTCCTTTTAAGAAGGCACTTTTCACGTCCATTTGATACAGTTTGAATTCTTTGAAGGCGGCATAGGCTAAGAAAAGTCTTATAGCTTCCAATCTTGCAACAGGAGCAAATGTCTCATCGTAGTCAATTCCTTCTTCTTGTCGGTAGCCTTTAGCAACTAACCTTGCTTTATTCCTTATGATCTTCCCTGGTTCATCCAATTTGTTTCTAAATCCCACTTTGTACCAATAACTTGTTGAGATGATGGTCTTGGCACTAGTTCCCACACATTGCACCTTTCAAATTGATTTAGCTCCTCCTGCATAGCTTCTACCCAGCCAGGATCAGCAAGAGCTTCTTCAGTTTTCTTTGATTCTATATAGGAAACCATAGCAGATGAGAAAAGACTCTCGGCGAATGCTCTACTAAGATTTCTTGTCAATCTTGGTCCAAAGACATCACCAATCACATTTTCTAATGGATGATCACGAACTGTTCTAACTTCCCTTGGTACATCTTGTCTGACTGTATCTTGTTGTAAAGATTCGAGAGGAGGGTCAAGATCAGCAGGTGGAGTAGGAGAATTAGATTTTTGGGTGAGAGGTGGATTAGATTGAGATCTTGTTGGGAAGGGCCTTATAACAGAAATTGGTTGAGGGCTAGATCTGTTTTCAGTATGATCAGCAGAATTTCCATCGGCAAATGGATTGTGAAATTCATCAGCAGATTTTGGTTCTGCCGATGAAGGGAAGTATTGAGCTTCAGCTGATTCTTCTACTGATATTACTGGATCAGCAGCTGGAACTTGTCCTTCATGGTTAGTATTGCTGGATTCACCTGTCTCATGGGCACTAGATTTATTAGTACTATTTGGAGACTTGTCAGACTCTAGCAAATCAAATTCATCAAAGATTACATGAACAGATTCAACAATTTTCAAAAGTTTCTTATTGAAAACTCGAAAGGCCTTACTATGTTTAGCATATCCAACAAAGATTCCTTCATCAGCTTTCTCATCAAATTTACCTCTGTGCTCTTTACTGTTGTAAAGCACGTAACATTTACAGCCGAATATTTTGAAGAATCTAATGTTGGGAGTTCTGCCTCTCCAGAGTTCATAAGGAGTCTTGTTATGGAATTTGTTGATAAGAGATCTGTTCTGAGTGAAGCAGGCAGTATTGATGGCTTCAGCCCAAAAGTATTTCGGCAGCCTGGCTTCAACAATCATGGTCTTACCAGCTTCAATGAGAGTTCTGTTCTTTCTCTCAACGACACCATTTTGTTGTGGTGTACCGGCAGCTGAAAAGTTGTGGTCTATGCCATGATCATCACAATACTGAGCAATACCATTGTTCTTGAATTCAGTGCCGTTGTCTGATCTCATACTGATGATATCACTCTCCTTCTGGGTCTGTAGTAGTCTGAATAACTTGGTAGCAACGGCATATGTGTCATCTTTGTGACTGAAAGTTTCCACCCAAGTATATCTAGAGAAATCATCTACTACAACCAAGGTATATCTACTTCCCCCAATACTTGATGTAGTTGTGGGGCCAAATAGATCCATATGTAGCATTTGGAGGCACTTAGATGTAGACATGCAGGGCTTGCTGTGGAAAGATGACTTGTGTTGTTTTCCGAGTTGGCAGGCCTTGCATTTCTTTCCATGATCAGCAGACACTTGAGGCAGACCGGTTACCAGATTTGAACCGGCAAGCTTAGATAAATGCTTGAAGTTCAAGTGACTGAGTCTCTTGTGCCATAGCCATGAGTTCTCACTGATGTTCTTAGATACAAAACAAACATTAGCAACACCAATAATAGCACTTAAGTCTACTGCATAAATGTTACCTTTTCTTTTGGCAGTGAGAAGGGTTTCATTGGAAGCAATGTCTTTCACATAGCAACTGGAAGTAGTAAATACACATTGCATCCCTTTATTACAGAATTGTGAAATGGATAGAAGGTTGTGTTTCAAGCCATCTACTAGAGAGACCTTTTGTACAGTAACTGCACCTCTCTTGATGGTACCAATACCGATGATTTTTCCTTTGGCATTATCACCGAAAACCACTGGGGGACCTGATGCTTCTAAGATATCGGCAAGTAGATCTGCAAATCCTGTCATGTGTCTTGAATAGCCACTATCTATAATCCACAAATCCTTGCTTGCACCAGTTGAGGCCATGAAGCATTCCTGAAATAAAATGGTATGCTTATGGTCCCCCTTATTCATGGGTCCGAGAGTTAGTTCCTCTTTGGCAACCACATCTGGCCACCACTAGAGGATGTAACCTCAGTGGGTCTAGATAGGTGCTTCAAGAGGCATTCATGAGCCTTGTGACCATAATCAGAACAATTAGAACATCTCACTTGACTGATAGACTGTGGAGTCGGTAGAACATCATTCTGTTTAGTCAGTGCATCGGCAGAACTAGGGAATTAAGCAGGCACAAACTTAATAGGTTTAAAGGTGATAGTGTTGCCTTTCTTTCCATTCTATTTACCTTTGGCAATGACCTTTTTAGGTACTTGTCCATCGGCAGCAGAGGTGGTTAGACCGGCAGCACTTGCTCTGCTGATGTATTCACCAAGAATACCATTATCGGCAGGCACAGTATCAGCAACCTTAATATATCTTTGTTTGTGCTTGTCATTCCTTTTGTTCTGGTTCTTAGGATACTTCATTGCCACAGTACTGTATATTGGCTTAGCATCCTTATGCACTGAGTTAACAGGACTACATTCAACTTTCTCGTCCTATTTCTTGGTCGCACAAGTTTCAGTAGAGCTACTGCTGCTGGAATCAAATCCTAACCCAGATTGGTCCTTATATGACATTTGGGTCTGTAGGATTGTTTCAACAGCTACTCTAGATTTTGTGTAAGAATCAACAATCCTTGAGAGATGATTGTTTCTTTTCACAAGATCTTCGATCTGAGCTATCAATACTGCTACTTGGCTTTTGAGATCCAGGTTTTCTTTCTTTAGATAAATAGACTCAAGCTCGCGTCCGTTGAGAACTCAAATTTTAGACATAAGCGAGCTATTCTCGTTAGAAATTCTTTTGAAATCAGCAGCCATTACTTTATGAATGCTACCCAGCTTCTCATAATCAATAAAAAGTTCGTCCATTCTCATATTCGAAGATGGTCGGGTTGCACGCACCAGCAGTTTCCGCTCAAATATCTGGGGATCCCGTTGTTCAAAGGTAGAGTCAAAAGGGTACACTTTGCGGAGCTAGAAGCAAAGATGATGAAAAGGGTGGATGGTTGGAAAGCACGGCTTCTGTCATTTGGTGGGAAGGTAACTCTCATCAAATCTGTGCTTTCTAGCATTCCTATTTATTCTTTGGGTGTGCTCAAGGTTCCTAAGGTTGTAACTCGTAAGTTGGAAAGCATTATGTCCAACTTCTTATGGAGCAGTGGAGGTGAAAAAAGGGCTCATTGGGTTTCTTGGGATGTGGTTTGTAGACCTATCCAGGAAGGTGGTTTGGGAATTCGGAGGGTGGGGGATATGAATCAGGCTATGTTAGCCAAGTTGGCTTGGGTGGCCACCAGAGGCAATTCCCTATGGTCACAATGGGTCCGTGTCAAGTATAAATGTCAACCTGCAGCCTCTAGTTCGCATGTGTGGCAAGCTGCATCGTCATATTTACATCAGTTGGATGATTGCAGTCGTTGGGTTGTTGGCAGAGGAGATATCAGATTTTGGACTGATAATTGGTGTGGGGTTCGACTTGGGGGCCCGCTTCCTGAAGATCAACTTTTGACAGTGAGAGATGGTATTCAGGTTTTAGAGGACATGCTTCAGTTTATCCCGCAGGATCTACATGCCAATGTTCGTAGGGTGCATATTGATGAGCATAGTGAGGATCGTCCGGTCTTCATTCTTACAAAAATGGGAACTTTTGAGACAGCTGCATGGTGGGATTATATTCGGGTCCGCAGCCCTTTGGTGGAATGGGGTGCTAAGGTTTGGCATCCCAACATCCCTACAAAGGTCAGTGGTTTCTGGTGGAGGGCTATGCACAATGGTCTTCCGGTGGATGCAAAATTGGAGTCTCGGGGCTTCAATATCCCATCTCGATGTGTGTGCTGTCCTGGAGGTGGTCATAGGGAGACTCTTAATCATTTACTTCTACAGTCGGCGATTGCGCAGTCTGTTTGGAGGCATTGGGTTAGTCTTTTCCCTTTGACTCATAATTATATTGATTTACATCATTTGTGGACTGTTTGGTGTGGCGGACAGTCAAAGCGCCGACAGGTTGGTTTAGTTCGTATGGGTATTATGCTTTTTACTTGTTGGGAGATTTGGAAAGCAAGGTGTAAATCGATTTTCGAAGGAACTGTTATGAATAGTGCCAAAATTGTGGATGGGGTTAAAAATTCTCTTATTGAGATGTGCTCATTCCTAGTCCCGAAAGGGGCTCCTAGTGGGAATGACCGTGACTTGTTGGAGAGCTTAGGCCTCAAAGTGGCAGAGCATAAGTTTAGGCGGCAGAGGCTGTTGAGATGGGAGCCTTCCCGCTCTCATGTTTTTACTTTGAATACGGATGGTTCCGCGATAAACGGCCAGTGCACGGGTGGTGGTATTATAAGGGATGGTATGGGGGCTTTTGTTTGTGCCTTTTCACACTACTACGGAGATGGAACCAACATGAAGGCGGAGATCTTTGCTTTACGTGATGGCCTGCGCTTATGTCATTCTTGGGGTTTACTTTCTGTTCAGGTAAACTCAGATTCCTTAGTAGCTGTGAATATTTTAAAAGGGCGAAATAATTGTCCGTGGCAATACACGTATGAATTGCGGGAATGTGAAAGTTTGATTGGAGGGTATGAGTTACGTCATGTTCTTCGTCAAGCAAATGGGGTTGCGGATAGATTGGCTTTTGAAGCTCATATTCATAAAACGGTTTGGACATATGGATCGTCAAGGGAGCTTCCACGGAGTGTCTTGGACGCGTTACGTTTTGATGAAAGTGGATACTATGTTGAGCGTCGATAATTATTTGATGTTGTTGGTGTTTGCTGCGGCTTGGTTATGGTGTTTGGTTCTGTGGAATAGTTTCTTGAGTGCAAGGAAGGCATACGGACTCGTTTCGGTTGTAAAAGAGGCACACGGGCCCGTGTCTTGGACTTTTGATGGATCATTGGGCTCATTTGAATTTATTAGGATTGTTCTTTGGTTTAATTTTTTCAGGCTTTTATTTTTTCGATGGTTTTACCTTTTGAGGAGTTGGTTTATTTTTTGGATTTCGAGGTCCGGCTCCATATCCGGCAATGAGTCGGGTGGTTGTCCCCCTCTTGTACTTATATTTTATAATTAATAAAATCTTCCCAGGTGCCGCCCTGGTTTCTAAAAAAAAAAAAAAAAAAAAAAAAAAAGGTGAGAAGTCAGGTAGGGAAGAGATGGGTTTCGAAAGGCTTTTGGCAATATTGGGATGTCCGGTGAATGAGAATTTTCTTGTCATCGGCAAGGGTTTTGTTTTAGAAGCATTGAAGTGAGAAGAGTTACACTGTCCATAGAGTGAAGTTCCCACTTGATGAACCTTGTATCTTATTGGGTTTTCTGCTTTGATGCTTACTTCCTTGAAGTGTGGTTGAACTCTTCCAGTTGGTACTTCTTTGACTGGAGTCTTTGGCGGCGAGGGATCTCGGTAGATTGAAGTCGGCAAGGATGAAAGATCGGCATCATCTGAATCTAATGCAACGAAACTTACATCGGCATCTGCATCTTCATTGGCGTCTTCGTCTGAATCGGTTTCACACCAGACCGGCAAGGCTTTTTCTGTGCTATCATCAGTAACATAACTTCAAGACTTTGGATATCTCTTGTTTACTGATTTCCTCACGTATTCATACTTTGGCTGAGGACATTTTGAAGCAAAGTGACCAGGTTTTCTGCAGTTGAAGCAGACAAGATCACCTTTGCTTTTTTTGCCATCGGTAGCACTGGTACTTAGTTTGTTGTAGCTTGCTGATTTTTGAAATGGTGCTGTAATGGATTTTTGTTGCTGGTGACTTTCTTTTTGTATCCTTT
Organism: Campanula takesimana; assembly: GCA_026119855.1. NCBI lineage: Eukaryota > Viridiplantae > Streptophyta > Magnoliopsida > Asterales > Campanulaceae > Campanula > Campanula takesimana. The sequence goes on from JAOWBW010000464.1 coordinate 469,064, forward strand.
TGAAGTCTTTAAACCTCTTGTAGTTTCTGGCGAAGGCGGCAAATTCGTCTTCTTCCATTGTTTGTTCTGAAGGTGTTTCTGAGGTTTTTGAATAGCAGGGTGTTTGATGGGGATCTATAGGAGGGAATTTGGTTGAAGGAAAGGATACCTGAGATTGAGCAGATAGAGACAAGTTTTTGAAATTTTTATCGAGAACGTTAATTTTTTGCAATTCTCTCTCATACAAGAACAGACTAGACACAAGATTCTGAATAGAGGTCTTGTTTAAGTCTCTAACTTCTCTAACAGCAGTGACCTTAGTATGATACTCATTTCCTAAAGAGCTTAGAAAATGAATATTAAGATCTTTTATAGTATACACTTTACCTAATGAAGCACATAAATTACTTACCTCGCAGAATCTGTCGTAGGCACTTCTGAGAGATTCACCATCTAGTTTCTTGAAAGATTCAAACTCAGCAATGCAGTCGTAGAGTCTGTTGTCTTTCACCTGCTCATCTCCTTCAAAGTATGCAAGGAGTTTGTTCCAGCATTGTTGAGCCGTGGAGCACAAGTCAATCAGTTTATATTGCTTGTCGTCCAATCCACATGAGATAATGTGGCACGCCTTTCCATCTAGAGCAACTGAAATTTTGTCTTCATCAGTCCATTCTTCTCTAGGTTTTTCAATCAAGGTTTCATCAACTTGAACATGCGTTTCTTGTTTAGTGTCTTGATCAGCATGAGCAGTCAGCAGAGTGGAGGGAATTGGTCGGTAGGTGGTTGAGACCTTTAGAGGAATGATTGGACCACCTTCTATTACTTGCATTAACCGGTCATCGATTGAGTTCATATACTTTATCATACGAGATTTCCAGACACCAAACTCATTGACGTTCAACAACGGAATGGTAGTGATGTTGAACGACTGCATGATTTTTCCTGCCATGGTATCGGCAATACAAGCTGCAAAGCTTGGAAATTTCTTTCAAAATTCCAAGCTCTGATACCAATTGTTAGGCCCAATTGGTAGGAAAATAGGCTAGAGTGGGGGTGAATAGCCTTTTTAAAACTTTTCAAGAAACACTTTTATAAATGTAAAGTCACTTATCAGTTTGCAAACTATTATCAGTAAGCGCAGCGAAGAAGATATGACGAAGTTTTAACTCACACTTAAATCGGTAAGGGTTTTCAGAGCTTAGTTTAAACACAAAGTTGTTTCCAAAATTTCAATGCAGTTTCAAGAGATTGGTCAAAGGAAAATACAATGAATCAGTTGTTGGTAGTGGTGCCCTAGGCACGTTTAATAAACGTTGTAATTGTTATCATTTATTTCATATCAATAAAGAAATGTTTTGATTATTATTGTTGTTCATGTTTACTTATAATAATCTCCGCCCCTAGTACTTGTTAAGCACTAATATAAAGGCTAAATGATCATGAGATGATCATGTTAGATTTATGGGTACTTGTTTGGAACAAGGTACTGGACATGACCCGCTATATGAGATTTATGTCATGGTCTATGTCGTACATATATCTCATATTAGTTATGTCATTTGAATCCTTAGACATGAAGTTATTATAGTCTTCCACGTGATGAACATTATGTTTGACATATTGAAACGCTACCTTTAACCGGGTAGTTATAAAGGGTATGATTGGCATAATCGGATTCATGTAGGGAAAAATAATAAGCTAAATGGATTTGTCCCTCTCCGGAGAGATGTCAAGCTTAGGCCTCTCATAGGAATGATGTTAATGAAAATGTTCGGCCGGACTCAAATGAATTGATTAGATCAATGTCATTTGTATTATCAACATATTCGGAATCGAGAAAGTATTGAACAAAACAAGTTGACTTGTTGACCATGACTTGTGTTCAATGACATCGTGGACAAAAGGATTGTGACATGTTCTAAAGGAATGCGAACTTGTATCTAGTTATACTATTTGGGTAGGTATGACAGTTTGCTAGAACCTAATCATATCTTATAGTTTCATGTTTGAACCCATTGCCAACTTAGTATAATCCTAGAGGGTCACACACAATAGAACGAATCTTAAATAAGGACTATATTGGAATTTTGGAATTTTTAGAAATATGGACAAGTGGGCGACCGCACAGTCTGGGTTGGGCGGCCGCACAGTTTGGGTTAGTTAGTACCAGAAACCTTCCAGATAGATGTGCGACCGCACAAGGGTTTTGGGCGGCCGTACACCATGTCGGGACAGGTTTCCTAATTTGTTTTGGAAAAGAATTTTGGACGGGTTTAGACACAAGTTTCCTATTTGGAATAGGTCTAACTTGTATATAAACAGCCAAATTCGGGTCAGAACACAATTGATTGAATCATAGCTTGTGTGCAAGTCTCCAAAGAGTTTGAGAGAGTTTTATTTTGTTCTAAGACATCTTAGATTGAAGAACAAAATAATACACAAACAAAATTCCATATAGTTCATATTGATTGTGAAAACGTGTTTCACAATTTTGGTCTAGCAACTAAGATCAAGTGTTCTTGATATTCGTTCGTGGTGTGGATACCGCTAGAGGGTGAAGCTTATCATCTTCAAAGTTCGTGTTCTTACTTTTGTGATGAAAGCTTCAAGTTCTCCACCAAGACCAAATTTAAAGTCATCAAGGGTTAGTTTTTCTTAGTATTCATATTGTTGTCTTTGTTTTGATCATATGAATGGATCTATGGGCTTTGGGTTTCATAAAATTTTGAATGCTATTTTCCGCTGCGCATGTGACTACGAAACCCAACAGTGGTATCAGAGCCCCGTTCATGTTGATTATTTCAATACTTAGATCATGTTGTGTGTATATAAATTGTTTATGTGCCTAACATGATATGAATATTGGATTATATGATGTTTATGTGTTATGTGATTTTATGTGGTTTATTGTTTTACATCTTTAATCGCACGATTCAATCGCAATAAATATTATGATGGATTCTGAATTGTTTGATTATTAATTCTGATTGGATCATAGTTTTAATAATCGAGGAAAAACAATTTTGAGACAAATTTTCGAACTTTAAAATTACCTTCTGATCCTCCTGTGCGATCGCACAGAATAACGTGGGCGGTCGCACATGTTTGGGCGACCGCACAGTTATTTCTGGGTGGCTGCACAAAGCAATCAGAATGCTGATTCTTTTGCCTTTTGATCAGATTTGGAATTTTCGAAAGGTCCAACCAAACCAGTAACAGAACCAAGCCAGACCTGCTGATCTGGAATGGGTTTTGGGTAGTTGGTTTGGGTGTGGATCTTGGGGTTTGATTTTCCTATTTGTTTTAGTCTTGTGATTCTAAGATTGGTTCAAGGTTTGGATGGCTAATCTACGTTCATCGAGATTGTGTTTCCCAAACTTGATCGCAATCAAAGTTTTAAAGATAAAACGAAGTTAGAATTATGAAGAGTTCATAATTGCTAAAATTGAGAAACAAAGTTCTTGATTCAATGATTGGAGATCCATGTGGAATTGTGGATGCAATTGGCCTACGTTCATCGAGACCATCTATTGCTTAGTTTCGGCCACATGGACTACTTTCTTGGTTTCTTGAATTAGTACGGAATTATGGATGCCTTATGGCTTAGTTTCGGCTGCACTTCTTGTTCTCTTGATTTGGAAGATGATAACCAAAGTTCAAAGAGTCTCATCCTCATAATTATAGAGAAACTAATGACACATAAATATTATGCTTAAATTAATGGAGATTAATTTAGTGGCTAAACTTGCTGCGTAACATGTTTATATTATGTGCTCATAAATGTGTTATATGCTATATGTGATGAACCTTCAAAGAAAGTTTTAAGTCCTTAATTGCCATGCCATGATTAAAACACTTGTTTATACATGGGTGATCTTGATGTGGGTTCGCCTCCGCGAGGTGCATTAATTTTATTCATGTATGAGCAAGATGAGGTTCATTAGTTTAATGTGGACTTGCCTCCATAAGGTGCATTAAATTGAATGGTTCCTATGCGTTTAAAATGGTTGGACTTAATTAGGCGTCAAAACAGTTTTGGGCCTGGGCAAAAGATGAGATTAAAACATGCTTTTTGAAATTGGATTTCTCAAAGAATCTCATAAAAGGAATCTAAGAATCATATGGGATATGATTGACATGATTGTCTACATAATTAATTTAGTTTTGAGCGGTCCGCCTCCGTGGACTCAAAAGTTAAATTAAAGTTGGATCTTAGCCTAATTAAATTATATTATACATTGGATGTATATGAAGGTTATATAATTTAGTGGGAGTATTTTGTTTGAAAAATACATTGTTTATTTCTTTAATGAAAACTGGTATTATTAAATTTTGGAAATTTTGCATAATTGTAGATAATGACTACTAACACTCAATCAATTTCATTGAGATCGATCCTTAAGAAGGATAAGCTCCTTGAGAATGGTACTAACTTTATGGATTGGATCCGTAGCCTAAGAATCGTTTTAAGGCAAGAAGATAAGTTGTACATTCTCGATGGGCCACCTCCTGCCGAACCAGAACCTACTGCCCCTAGGGCAGAAAGAGACAGTTACAAGAAACATCGTAATAATTCTAGAGATGTAAGCTGTCTCATGCTTGCTACTATGTGCTCAAAACTCCAACAAAGTTTGGAACATTTGGAAGCCTATGAGATAGGCGTGGAGTTAAGGGCCGTGTTTCAAGAGCAAGCTAGGCAAGAGAGGTACAAGACCATTGTTGCATTCACTACTTGCAAAATGAATGAAGGGCAACAAGTGAGTCCTCACATGCTGAAAATGAAAGGTTATGTAGAGCACCTTGAGAAACTTGGCTATCCAATCCCATTGGAGCTAGCCACGGATCTCATTCTTAATTCATTGCCTAAAAGTTATAATCAGTTTGTGATGAATTATAACATGCATGGAATGGGTAAGAATCTCTCCGAGTTGCATGGGATGCTTAAAACTGCGGAGATGAAGATTGCGGAGAAAGGTTCTCCCGTGCTCTTAGTTCATGATGGAAAGAAGGCTGGTGCCAAAAGAAATGGTAAGAAAGTTGTCAAACCCAAGATAAGCAAGGCAAGTGTTTCTAAGGCATCTGAGGCAAAACCCGATTCACAAAAGGATGCAATCTGTTTCCATTGTCAAGAAATTGGTCATTGGAAACGTAATTGCAAGGCTTTGTTGGAAGAGCAAAAGAAGAAGAAGGGCAGCAAGGCTGCGTCGAATTCAGGTATCTATATGATAGATATTCTCCTTTCTACCACTGATTCTTGGGTATTGGATACCGGATGTGGTTCTCACATTTGTTTAAATGTGCAGGGTCTAAAGAGTAGGAGACTACTTAAAGAGGGTGAAGTAGACCTACGCGTGGGGAATGGAGCAAGAGTTGCTGCATTAGCCGTAGGGACTTATGAAGTCACTTTACCTTCCGGTTTAATACTTGTTTTGAACAACTGCTATTATGTACCGGATTTAAGTAGAAATATTATTTCAATTTCTGTTTTGGATAATGAAGGTTTTAAGTTTCTTATTGAGAATAAGAAATTTTCTATTTATTTAAATGATGTGCTTTATGGTATTGCTAATTCATTTAATGGCCTTTATGTCTTGAATGTCAAGGATGAAAATAATGACAATGTCTATCATATAAATAAGAAATCTAAACCTAATGATGTAAATCATACTTATTTGTGGCATTGCCGTCTTGGTCATATCAATGAGAAGCGTATCTCAAAACTCCATGGGGACGGTCTCTTGGGTTCATATGACCTTAGGTCATATGACACTTGTGAGTCGTATCTTCTTGAAAAAATGACTAAGACACCTTTTACCAAGTTAGGTGAAAGGGCAAGCGACTTATTGGGGTTGATACATTCCGATGTATGCGGACCATTAAGTAGCAATGCTAGGGGAGGATTTCAATACTTCATAACCTTCACTGATGATTATAGTAGATTTGGGTATGTTTACCTAATGAAACATAAGAGTGAAGCATTTGAGATATTTAGAATATTTCAAAATGAAGTAGAAAAACAACTTGGCAAAAGTATTAAGGCACTTCGATCAGATCGAGGTGGAGAATACTTGAGTCATGAATTTGATAATCATCTAAATAATTGTGGAATGGTTTCACAATTGACTCCACCCGGAACACTACAATGGAATGGTGTGTACGAATGGAGAAATCGGACTTTGTTAGACATAGTTCGATCAATGATGAGTCAAGTTGATCTTCCAATATCCTTTTGAGGTTACGCTTTAGAAACCGCTGCATTCACACTAAATCGTGTTCCAACTGAATCGGTTTAAAAGACTCCATATGAGATGTGGAGCGGAAAGAAAACTTGTTTATCTTTCATGAAGATTTGGGGTTGCGAAGCCTATGTCAAAAGACGTGTCTCTGACAAACTTGCACACAAATCTGACAAATGTATTTTCGTGGGATATCCAAAGGAAACTAGAGGATATTACTTTTACAACCGTGAGGACAACAAAGTGTTTGTTGCCCGAACTGGTGTCTTTCTAGAGAAAGAGTTTCTCTCCAAAGAAATCAGTGGGACTAAAATAAATCTTGAAGAGATTCGAGACCCAAAAAATGACATTGAACCAATAGTGGAACAAGAACAAGAACCACAAGGAGTTGTGGAACCTGTTCAAAATACACAAGCAACTCGCAGATCTAGTAGGTTACGATCCAAGCCCGAGAGATATGGATTTCTCGTAACGGATAGTAATGAGGTGGAAATCATTGAGAATGATGAACCAACAACCTACCAAGAGGCGATGTCTTCTCCTGATTCGGATAAGTGGCTTGGAGCCATAGAATCTGAATTGCAATCCATGCAAGACAATCAAGTTTGGAATTTGATTGATGCGCCCGAATGTATAAAAACCATAGGATGCAAATGGGTCTTCAAGAAGAAGACTGACATGGATGGGAAGGTGCATACTTACAAAGCTAGGCTTGTAGCGAAGGGTTATAGGCAAGTTCATGGTATTGACTATGATGAAACCTTTTCACCCGTAGCAATGATCAAGTCTATAAGAATTTTGCTTGCCATTGCCGCATATCATGACTATGAAATATGGCAAATGGACGTCAAAACCGCTTTCCTAAATGGAAAACTAACAGAGGATGTGTATATGACACAACCAGAAGGTTTTGAACAGAATTCTAAAGTATGCAAATTGCAGAGATCTATCTATAGATTGAAGCAAGCTTCTAGGAGTTGGAATCTCCGTTTTGATGAATCAGTCAAAGAGTTTGGTTTCATCAAGAACGAAGATGAACCTTGTGTATACAAGAAGATTAGTGGGAGCATAGTGCTATTCCTTATTTTATACGTGGATGACATATTACTCATTGGAAACGATATTCCTACACTTCAGTCCGTAAAGACTTGGTTAGCAAATGCTTCGCAATGAAAGAGATGGGTGAAGCCGCATATATACTTGGCATTAAGATCTATAGAGATAGATCAAGGAGGCTACTTGGTTTAAGCCAAAGTACATACATTGACAAGGTCATTAGAAGATTCCGTATGGAAAATTCTAAAAGAGGAACCTTACCAGTGTTACATGGAGTTTCTCTAACAAGACTCAATGTCCTAAGACAAAAGATGAGCATGAGAAAATGAATGATGTTCCATATGCTTCGGCAATTGGGTCCATCATGTATGCCATGATTTGTACTAGGCCGGATGTATCTTATGCTTTAAGCATGACAAGTAGATACCAATCCGACCCCGGTGAAAATCACTGGATGGCTGTAAAAGCGATTCCTAAGTAATTGAGAAGAACAAAAGATTCGTTTTTAGTCTATGGAGGAATGGAAGATGATATCGTGGTAAATGCTTATACAGATGCAAGCTTCCAAACCGACAAAGATGATAGTAGATCGCAATCGGGTTTTGTGTTTATGTTAAATGGTGGAGCTGTAAGATGGAAGAGTTCCAAGAAAAGTACAACCGCTGATTCTACAACGGAAGCTGAGTATATTGCTGCATCAGATACTGTAAAGGAAGCTGTTTGGATTAAGAAGTTCATAACTAAACTTGAAGTGGTTCCTAGCAATGCTAATCCAATAGACCTTTATTGCGATAATAATGGTGCTATTGCTCAAGCAAAGGAACCAAGAGCACATCAGAAATCCAAACACATACTTAGGCGTTTTCATATCATTCGAGAAATCGTTGATAGGGGAGACGTAAATATATGCAGAGTACCTACTGATGACAATGTTACGGACCCGCTAACAAAGGGACTACCACAAGCTAAACATGATGGTCATGTTAGGTCCATGGGTATTAGATACATGGGAGATTGGGCCTAGGGCAAGTGGGAGATTGTTGGTAGTGGTGCCCTAGGCACATTTAATAAACGTTGTAATTGTTATCATTTATTTCATATCAATAAATAAATGTTTTGATTATTATTGTTGTTCATGTTTACTTATAATAATCTCCGCCCCTAGTACTTGTTAAGCACTAATATAAAGGCTAAATGATCATGAGATGATCATGTTAGATTTATGGGTACTTGTTTGGAACAAGGTACTGGACATGAAGTTATTATAGTCTTCCACTTGATGAAAATTATGTTTGATATATTCAAACGCTACCTTTAACCGGGTAGTTATAAAGGGTATGATTGGAATAATCGGATTCACGTAGGGAAGAATAATAAGCTAAATGGATTTGTCCCTCTCCGGAGAGATGTCAAGCTTAGGCCTCTCGTAGGAATGATGTTGATGAAAATGTTCGGTCGGACTCAAATGAATTGATTAGATCAATGTCATTTGTATTATCAACATATTCGGAATCGAGAAAGTATTGAACAAAACAAGTTGACCTGTTGACCATGACTTGTGTTCAATAACATCATGGATAAAGGGATTATGACATGTTCTAAAGGAATGCGAACTTGTATCTAGTTATACTATTTGGGTAGGTATGACAGTTTGCTACAACCTAATCATATCTTATAGTTTCATGTTTGAACCCATTGCCAACTTAGTATAATCCTAGAGGGTCACACACAATAGAACGAATCTTAAATAAGGACTATATTGGAATTTTGGAATTTCTGGAAATCTGGACAAGTGGGCGACCGCACAGTCTGGGTTGGGCAGCCGCAGAGTTTGGGTCAGTTAGTACTAGAAACCTTCCAGATAGATGTGCGACCGCACAAGGGTTTTAGGCGGCCGCACACCATGTCGGGACAGGTTTCCTAATTTGTTTTGGAAAAGAATTTTGGACAGGTTGAGACACAAGTTTCCTATTTTGAATAGGTCTAACTCGTATATAAACAGCCAAATTCGGGTCAGAACACAATTGATTGAATCATAGCTTGTGTGCATGTCTCCAAAGAGTTTGAGAGAGTTTTATTTTGTTCTAAGACATCTTAGATTGAAGAACAAAATAATACACAAACAAAATTCCATATAGTTCATATTGATTGTGAAAATGTGTTTCACAATTTTGGTCTAGCAACCAACATCAAGTGTTCTTGATATTCGTTCCTGGTGTGGATACCGCTAGAGGGTGAATCTTATCATCTTCAAAGTTCGTGTTCTTACTTTTGTGATCAAAGCTTCAAGTTCTCCACCAAGACCAAATTCAAAGTCATCAAGGGTTAGTTTTTCTTAGTATTCATATTGTTGTATTTGTTTTGATCATATGAATGGATCTATGCGCTTTGGGTTTCATAAAATTTTGAATGCTATTTTCCACTGCGTATGTGACTACGAAACCCAACATCAGGATGAACTGTTAGATCAGCTGGTGAGAGATTTTCAATCGGCAAGACTAAAGTAGCTGACAAGAGACACAGAGATTTGGAGAGGTTCACAGTGTAAATACTGCTACGTCCTCTACCAAGTTTGGTCAGAACTTGGATTTGGGTTAAGAGTACTATTAGATATTTTTAGTCTATTACAAGCATGGCTTTGCCGGTATACAAAGACTAAGTTCTAGAAATTTCTAATGGATCCTAAAACAAATACTGACCAAGTGTTTTTGAGCAGCAAGTTCAAAAGAACTTATCTCACTCAGGTGGGTGTGTGAATAACTCAATCACAATATTCCTTATATAAGTCTAACTTGGGAATATTAACATAGTGATGAGTTTGTGCACGAGTGTATGTCCTATTAATGTCTAATGATTATCTGGATGGAATGTTGAGCTTCAATGAATGCTTCAACAATCAACTCTCTTCAATGCACCAACCCTCTTCAATGCAGCAAGTCCTCTATTTATAAGAGGAGCAGATGTCTTAGCTTGTTGAAGAAGGATAATATTTGAATTTTCAGCTGGGTAGGTGAGGAGCATTTAATGAGGTATCTTGAGCATTAATGGTGAAGATTTGGAGTACACGCATGCTTGGAAAAGTCTGATGGGTAAAGACCCCTTTGTCTCAACCGGTTACCTGCAAAAGCAAGTAGAGACAGAGTATAGCTAAAAGTAGCTATGTGTCAGACGACGCAGTAATCACTACAGAGCAGGTAAACTACTATTTGATAAAATAGTATGAAACGACAGGGACAATCAGCAAGGTTGACTTTAAGATGGAACGATGTAACCTGACTGACAGTACAGACTGTCTTTCTTATCGGCATGTTAAGAATGGAGTTGATCGGCAACTTGTGTAGCAAGTTGATCGGCAACTTGTTTGCTGGTCTGTTGACTTGCTTCCTTTTGCTGGTTTGCCTTGTTTGAAGAGATGTAATATACCTGTGCAGTTCAAAAGAATCCTAAGGGTACCTAAAGAGGTTCTAATAAAATTGGGGGATCCTAAGTGTAGACATGATTGGGATTAAGTAATTCTAGTGTCTAGGAATCTATTGAACAACATATATACAATTAGGGAAAAGGGGTAATTCAAATTTTAGTCCCAACAAATGGTAGAATAATATGTTGTGGATGGTATATTACTTGAGTCATCTTGTACTGACACACCACAACAAAATGGGGTAGTCGAACGTAACATAGGTACATATTAGATGTAGCTAGGGCATTACGTTTTGAAGCAACGTTACCTAACAAAACTTCCCATGAGGTTTTATTTGACAGGAACACGAGTATGATCATCTCCTCACTTTTGGGTGCCTTGCTTATGCGAAGGACAACTAAAAAGGAGGTGATAAGTTTGGTGTGCGAGGGAGACGTTGCATTTTTTTTGGATATCCACATTCTCAAAATGGTATCACCTGTTTGATCTAAAGACTCGACAGATTTCAAAAATCTCAGATCCAACCCAATGTGGAAAAATCAGGTCTTGACAAGGGATGATGAATAATTTTTTTTACCTACTCCATTGATACATATAAGACTACTCACAGTGAGCGCATAGAAAGAGGAAGAGAAAGAGAGGAAGATAAGGCTTGGAGTTTGTGAATTTCCTTGATCAATATTACTGAGATGTACAAGATATATATACAAGTTCCCTAGTAAGGTAAGACTCTTTCCTTATCTATTCTAAGCTAGTAAATCAAAATTTCAAATACACATGATTCTATCAAATATGTACCAGGTATATCACAACAGAAATCTCGGGAGTGATTTACCAAATCTCGGCTAATACGACCCCTCAAGCGAGACGGCCGAAGGGTAGATGGAGCTTGACAGATAAAGCTTAAAAGTGAGGTTTAGATAAACCTTTAGTGAAGATATCTGCCAGTTGGTCATTAGTTGAAACGTAGCGCAGATGTAAGAAACCACTATGGACCAGCTCGCGTACAAAATGGTAGTCAATTTCAATGTGTCTTGTATGAGCATGATAAACTGGATTGCGAGCCATGTGCATAGCCGAGATGTTGTCACAATATAGCGAGGGAGAAGAGAATGGAAGGCGAAATTCTCGAAACAGGAAAGAGAACCAACGTAACTCAGCAGTAGTGGTAGCGATAGCTCGATATTCAGCTTCACTACTGGATCGGGAGACAGTCATTTGTTTCTTTACAGCCCAAGAGACAAGATTAGGACCAATAAATATGCATGCACCAGTAGTGGATCTGCGATCATCGGGATCACCATCCTAGTCCGCATCAGAGTAAGCGCATATAGCTATATTCAGAGAGCGATGGAACGTGAGTCCCAAAGATAAAGTACCTTTAACAAACCGAAGAATACGCTTGGCTACGATAAGGTGAGTAGTCTGGGGCTGGTGCATAAACTGACATATCTGATTAACCGAGAAGGCTATATCTGGTCGAGTGAGATACTGTAAGCCACCAACTAAACTCCTGTAAGGAGTTGGATCAGGTAGAGGGTCTCCGTCATGAATGGAGAGTCGAGTGTTTGGTGGAGATGGAGTAGAAGCAGGTTTGCAATCAGACATGTTGAAGTGATCCAGAAGGTCAAATGCATATCGTTGTTGGCACAAGGTAAGAGTGGAATGGTCACGAGTTTCCTCAAGACCTAAGAAGAAGCTTAAGTCACAAAGGCGACGACTAACAAACGTAGCATAGATCTCATCAATAACAGCAGAGATGACAGATGGAAAAGAGCCTGTAACAATTGTATCATCTACGTAGACTCAGATGATAGTGGTAGAGTCTGAGGAATGTCAAATGAATAAAGAAGAGTCAGATCAACTGTTGAAGAAGCCGTGTCGAAGTAGGAAGTCATGAAGACGTTGAAACCATGCATGCGGGGATTGTTTCAAGCCATAGAGAGCCTTGTGAAATCTACACACGGAGTCAGGACGAGTGGGATTAACGAAGCCAGGAGGTTGCTTCATATAGAATTCTTCATGTAAGACTCCGTTAAGGAACGCATTTCGAACATCAAGTCGCTTAATGTCCCAGAGAAGGGAGTGAGCAAAAAATAAGACTGTCCGAATGGTAGAAGACTTGACAACAGGGCTGAATGTCTCATCATAATCAAGGCCGGCGTGTTGTGTGAACCCCTGAGAAACAAGCCGAGCCTTATGTATTTCAATGGAGCCATCTGCTTTACGTTTGACCTTGAATATCCAACGACAACCGACCACATTCATATAGAGTTGAGGAGAGACTAAGGACCATGTCTGATTCTTATGGAGAGCTGTGAGTTCCTCTTGTATTGCAGTATGCCAATGAAGGATTTTGGAAGCTTTCTTGAATGTGCGAGGCTCATAGGAGATAAGGTCATTCTGTATAGCAACCAAAGCTGAGGGTAGAGAGTGTGGAGAAGTTGCAGGGTAGAGATCAGAGACATTCCTGTAACGGAGCGGCATAGTGGAAGAGGCGGCTGCTTATGACAAAGAATCAGCTGAGTCCAAAGCCGAGGGACTAGTGGAGTTAGCTTATGAAAGAGTAGGGGTTGCAGGTGACAAGGCAGTAGCGGAAGGACTGGAGTGGTCAATCTATGGAACTTCAGTGGGAGATGAGCTCGGTGATTGAAGTTGTAGTGGAATGGGACTGTTATTGAAGACATGCCTAGTATCAGGACCATTTGGGCTGGAGACGGATGTAGCCAACAGAGGCCAAGTTGACGAGGAAGGACCATGGGGTGGTAATAGAGGGCCGGCCAGGGTGACTGAAGAAGAGGCTGGCCCAACAGAAGACTTGGGCAAATTTGGCACTGGGCTGGTCGGATCAGGAGAAGCTAAATGAATGTATGGCCCAAATGTTGCCTGGTTGTCACCTGTGAGTAACTTATTTGTGCCAATATCTTGCCAAGGAAAATTAGACTCGTCAAAAAGCACATGTCTTGATAAATAAACCTTTACATTTGTTAAATCTAAATAGCGATAACCTTTTCGACAATCATCATAACCAAGAAACATGCAGTGAGTTGATTTTGGCATAAGTTTATGTGCATTGGTAGGGATAATATATGGAAAGCAAGAACATCCAAACACTTTAAGAAAACGATAGTCAGGTTGTCGTTTCCACAGTTTATGAAAAGGAGACACAAACTGATGTTGATGCATGGGAAGTCTATTGATGAGATGGACAGCAGTGTTAAAAGCTTCAAGCCAGAATTTGTAAGGTATTTTAGCTTTAGCCATAAGTCATAATCCGCTTTCAACAATATGACGGTGTTTTCGCTCGACTATACCATTTTGTTATGGGGTGTAAGGACAGGTCAATTGGTGTTTAATGCCTTCTTTTTGAAGAAAAGAGGTGAAGGCACGGCCAGTAAATTCCCCACCCCCATCTGTCTGAATGGTTTTTACTGTATGGATAGCAGAGATGCGACGAGATAATTGATTTTCAATCTGAGTTTTAAAATTTGCAAAAATTTGTGTAACATTAGATTTATGAGTTATAGGAAATAACCAAACATATCTAGAAAAATCATCAACAATAGATAAAAAAAAACAAAATCCATTCAAAGAAAGAACGGGGGCAGAGCCCCAAACATCCAAATGTAGCATATCTAGAGGATTCAATACATTAAATGTTCGGGGAGAAAAAGGTAATCTACTAGATTTTCCTAAGGGACACCAATGACAACAATGATGTTCATTTATTTTATGACTTAAAGGTAAACTAAATTGACGACACAAAACTTTAAGAACTGGAGTTGATGGATGACCCAAGCGGGCATGCCAAATATCCTGACTCGAACGTTCACCAAGAAGGGCGATGGGATTATTTTGCGACTTGGAATTGAAAGACAGCTTGTAAAGACCTCCAGAGTTACTGCCAGTAATGATAGTCTCATTCGTGCAATTGTCCTTAATACGGAAACGACACAAATCAAGTTCAAAGAAACAATTAGTATCCTTAGAGAATTGGCGAATGGATAGTAATGGTCTATGAATATGTGGTACGTACAAAACATTATAGAGTGCAAAACGACGATTATTGACAAAAACAGATGAATTATCAATGCCAGAAATTTTTAACTTAGAGCCATTACCAACAATAACTGCATCGTTACCTGAGTAAGGAGAATAGGCGGAGAAGGAAGACGGGTCCGATGTCATGTGATTAGTAGCTCCACTATCCAGAATATGTGGATCCGAAAATGCCATATGAGCAGTGTTAGGATTCATTATTAGTACACCCACCTGATTTGATTGACCCATTCCACGTGTCTTTTTATGGACTTTAGGTTTACTTGTAATGAAGTTTTACTTCAATTTTTAGACAAGTCCATTTCTAGATTTTTAGTAGTTAGGCTGAGTTATGATCGGTTTACTCTTAGCGGTTTAGTGTCCCTCAAGCCGCCATCTTCAACCGCCAGCATGGTGCCTTAAGTCCTTCATCAAAACCGCAGTTTGTGTCTTTGATGAAACCGCATCTCAAGTTCATTCATGAAACCGCACATGCATCTGGTGGAACCGCCGACCAAGATATTGAAGAAGTTATTGCTGTCATTTACTCCTTGAAGACAAACATTCGCTTTTCAACCATAAAAATGAATGACTGGTGACTTGTCCTTAAACTTCAAGTCATGGTTCAGTTATTCTGGGAATGTCGGTTTGTCTAGCTTTTTGAAAAGTTACCGTTGTACTTTTCAACAACTAAAAGGACAATGTCAAGTAGTGATCCAACAACTTCCTGCCACAAAGCAAAAGCAAAGGACGACAGTGACAGGTCAACCAATGGGATTGTGACAGCGCATTAAACCGCCATACAATGACTCACCTCATTGTCCAACGGTCACTAATGCCTTCACTATAAATAGCCTTCATTGTTCAACATTGAAGGTTGCTGAGCTTCAAAGAGAATATCCCAAGTATTCAAGTTTGCTTTGAAGATTGAAAACCCAGATACTCATATCTTCATCATATCCTTAGCAAACCCAGAGTTCTTCATTAAAGCTTCAAGCCTTCAAATCATCACAACTCAGCATTGCACAGAAAGTAATCATTTGCTCACCATCACTTAGATATTTTGAGCTCTTGATTTCTTTCCACACTACACACCCGGAGTATATTTTCTTATAGATTATATACCTCGAAAGCACAGGTTGTTATAATAGCATTGTTAGGTTAGATTGTTTATTTAGAGTTTGGATTCATTTGTAATCTTGTAAAAACTCCTCTAAATCAATACAAGTCTATTAGCTATTAGAAAATCCTAGGCTAACCACCTAGGTAGAGGACGTAGTTCTTTCAAGAACGAACCTCTTCAAATTGTGTGTCCTTGATCTTTATTTTCTGTCTTGTCATTTACATTTATGTTTATGAGCTTTATTTACTTTCATGTGAAATGACTTGATAAATGATTTGCATACTTTTGTGATACTTCAGTTGTGCCCTGTCAGTTGCATCATTCCTTTTCAACCACTTAAACCGCCCAACTCTTTATAATTCAGTTTGGACAAAACCGCAAAACTCCACTGTGCATTTTATCTGAGCGGTTCTAGTGCTTTAAACCGCAATAGACCAAACTGATAAGTATTTGGTTGATTTTCAAGGGTATTCCGAAAAATATTTTAAACCGCTATTCACCCCCCCCCCCTCTAGCGGTTCTATACCCTTGTTTCCCTTTGGGACCAACAAGTGGTATCAGAGCTTATCCACCAAAAATTATTTTACAAGCTTAACCGCTTGGGTGGTGATCCAATGGCAAACATAAACTCCCATATGATGCAGACATCTAACTCTAATCACTTACCTATTCTTAATGAAGATAGTTTCATCTTCTGGAAAGATAGGATGAAGAAGCACATGATATCTGAGGATCGCAGATTATGGACTGCAATTGTTAATGGACCCTATGTCCCGATGAAAACTAACCCTGATGCAGGTACTGCTGGACAAACCACGGAAATCAAGAAGCGGGAAGCTGAATGGACCGAAACTGATCAACGGAATGTGGACTTTGATGGAAGAGCCATGTCCATGCTTGTATCAGCTATTGATCTAAGAACTCACTCAAAGGTTCTAGATTGCAATACCGCAAAGGAAACATGGGATGGCATCATTGACTTTCTGGAAGGAGATGCCGACACCAAGAAGAACCGCCTCTACCAATAGAGAAGGCTCTTTGATTACTTTGTCAAAGACCCAAAGGAATCTCTTCGCCAATGCTATGAGCGGTTCGTGGAAATTGTCAATGTATGTTTCTCTCTGGGGCACAAGTATTCCAATACTGACCTGAACATGAGATTTATGCAATCTCTTGGTAGCAAATGGCTGATCAAAACTACCAACATAGAAGACAACAAAGATCTGGAAGCTTTTGATCTTCGTCATCTTTATGCCATGCTAAGGGTATTTGAATTCAAGCTTGAGGAAGCTCATGAAACCGAAAACAGATTCAAGTCTCTTTCTCTTGCCGCTTTCAACAATGCCACATCTCCAGTTTACAATCCAGATCATCATCAAACCGCATCTAATATCCATTTACAAACCGCTTCTTTTGATCCAAATATTCCAAGATATATTTCTCAAACCGCACCTCCAGAGTATTACCAACCGCCTCATCAACCTTACCCTCAACATCATCAACCCTATTCTTAACCTCAGCAATCTCATCAATCCTACACTCCATCTCAAAATTCTCAAAGTGTAGCATCCAGTTATACTCAAGTTGACTTTGATGACATGGATGATGACGAGTTTGCTCTCCATGTGAAAAACTACACCAAGTTCAGAAAGAACAGAGCTCAATCTCAGTCAGGCGGCCCTGCAAAGTTTGTCCCTCCAACCAGATTCAACAAAGCAGCTGATGCTAAGAAAAGGGATGATCTTGTTTGTTACAACTGCAGACAACCAGGTCATTTTGCCTCCAGTTGTCCCAAACCGCGCTATGAAGCCGCTCCTACCAAGAAACCGTTCAACAAAAAGTTTTTCAAGAGAAGAGGAATGGTTGCTGAACAAGGAGAACAACCATTAACATGGATGGGTTCTGATACAGATGATAGTGATGAAGATGAAGGAGTTGCAAATCTTTGCCTAATGGGATTTGAAGAAAAGGTTGAAATTGACGAAAGCCTTCCAATGCCACTCCATCAAATGAAGTCAGTTTCACCAAAAACTCCTGAAGCTAAACAAGGCAAAACTCCTACTTCACCAAACTACTCTCCTGAGGATCAAACCGAACAAAGCCATGATGACCAGGTACTTGAACGTGCTAATGTCATTTGTCAACAACACACTGTGCTTAAAAAGGCATATAAATTAAAGGCTGCGGAACTTGAATATTCCCAAAAAGAATGCAAGTCCCATAAGGAGGAGATTGAAAAACTCAAGCTCCAAATTGTTGGGATAGCTTCTGTTGTGGAAGAAAACCGCTACCTTAAGGACAGAACCGAGGTTCTTAACACCCGAATCCATGATCTTACTGCACAAAGGGATGAACTTCAAAAGGTGACCGATGTGTGGACTAAGTCTGGTGTCACCATGGAACAAATCGTTAATTCACAAATTCTCTCTAAAGAGAAAAGTGGATTGGGATTTAAAACTGATGATGGGTGTAAGTGTCCTTGTCTATGTGCTGAAGGTGGTGTGAAACGAACTGAAGGTGGTGTGAAACGAACTGAACAAACCAAAGAAATTCCTAAGGTGAATCATGCTGGTAAAAAGGGCTCAACACAAGAAATTAAAAAGCAAAATTATTTCTATGAGTATCCTAAAAACCAGACTGGGAGAGATCCAAAGTGGAAAGAGAAATCCACAGCGGCTGAGGCAACCAAAGAAGTATTGAGTGATGAAACCGCTTATAGTCGGTTTAAGGAATATCCTGTTATATTTCCTAAAGCCGCACCTAAGAGAAAGATGGAACTCAAGAAGGTTAACTTTGTTAAAGCCAAAACCGCTGACCCAGTAAAACACGATAAACCGAAGGTCAGTAATGGATTTGTAAAACCGCAACCACAACCTGGCTTAATTCATTGTT
The DNA here is from genome assembly GCA_026119855.1 of Campanula takesimana. NCBI lineage: Eukaryota > Viridiplantae > Streptophyta > Magnoliopsida > Asterales > Campanulaceae > Campanula > Campanula takesimana. Next base: position 487,809 of record JAOWBW010000464.1, read on the forward strand.
CTATCTGTGCCGACTTTGGTCATAGTGCTGGTCATTGTCTTTTAAGATTCACACCCAATGCCAAGGGACGTAAAAATCCTAAGGTCAAACAGGTGTGGGTCCCAAAAAGCTGCTAACCCTAGGACCCAAGGAATAAGGGGGACCAAAACCTTTCATGTTTATTTTTCAGATTTCATGTTTTATGGCTGGAACCGCTAAGAAGAAGAAGGATCTCTGGTATTTGGATAGTGGATGCTCATGACACATGACTGGAGATTCAGAACTACTCTGCAGTTTCATCCAAATGAAAGGTCCCCCAGTAGTGTTTGGTAACAACAAGAAAGGAGAAACAGTAGGATATCGAGCAATCAAACGAGGAAAGGTGACTATTGTAAAAGTGTCACTAGTAGAAGGACTCAAGCACAACCTTCTCTCCATATCTCAGTTTTGTGACAAAGGAATGAACTGCATCTTCACTTTAACTAGCTGTTATATCAAAGATGCTTCCTCTGGAGTCACTCTACTGACTGGCAACAGAACAGGTGATGTTTATATAATTGATTTAAGCAATATTGTTTCTATTGCTGACCTCTGTTTTGTAGCCAAAAATATAAGTGAAAGCAGCTGGTTATGGCATAAGTGGCTCAGCCACTTGAACTTCAAGTATCTAGCAAAACTGCATAGGGATGGTCTAGTGAAAGGACTACCCAAAGTGGCTGACCATCATAATGAAAAGTGTAAAGCATGCCAGCTTGGAAAGCATCCCAAACAGTCATTTCCTAGTAAAACCGCGCCTTCAACGAACCGATGTTTGCAACTGCTGCACATGGATTTATTTGGACCTGTCCCAACCGCCAGTATTGGAGGAAACCGCTATACACTTGTGGTGGTTGATGATTATTCAAGATATACATGGGTGGAAATGATGGCCTCTAAAGATGATACTTATGGCATCGTAACCACTCTCTTTAGACAGCTCCAAACTCAGAAATTGGATGACATTGTTGTCGTGCGTTCAGATAATGGAACCGAATTTACAAACAATGGTGTTGCCCAATATTGTGATGATCATGGAATTGATCATAATTTCTATGCCGCTGGAGTTCCACAACAGAATGGAGTAGTGGAAAGAAAGAACAGGACTTTGATTGAAGCCGGGAAGACTATGATTGCCGAAGCCAAGCTTCCCAAATACTTCTGGGCCGAAGCCGTCAATACCGCATGCTTCACCCAGATCCGCTCCCTCATCATCAAAGTTCACAACAAGACTCCTTATGAATTGTGGAGAGGCAGATCACCCAACATTGCCTTCTTCAAGATATTTGGATGCAAGCGTTACATCTTGTACAATGGCAAAGAGCATCGAGGAAAATTTGATGCTAAGGCTGATGAAGGTATTTTTGTTGGTTATTATAAACACTCCAAAGCTTTTCGTTGTTTCAATAAGACATCTTTAAAAATTGTAGAGTCAGTCCATGTTACATTTGATGAACATGCTCTCCTTGAGCCACATATGGCTCCAAATGTTGCTAATGCTTTTAGTGATTTTGAGACAGGCACTAGACATAGAGCAACTGACAACCATCCTACTCAAACTGCTTCATCCAGTTCTTCAGCCGCACCTACTCAAACCGCTGATGGTGTAACTGTTGAACCGCTGTCTTCTGACCCCATTCAAAGTGTTGAACCAGTTCCAAATCTAACCTTCAATGAAGATTTCAATGATTATCAGGATGATCCTCCTCTAAAAAATCTTCAAAAAATAGTGGTTCAAGACAACCTCCCTCCTGAAATTAATGAGCATAGAGACCATCCAACTGCCAACGTTATTAGTCCTATCAGTACTGGTGTCCAAACCAGAGGGAGTTTGACTCACAGAGATAATCACAGTTTGTTCTCAACTACTCTGTTATCTCAGATGGAACCGAAGAGGTAGATGAAGCTCTAAGTGATCCAAGTTGGGTAATTGCAAAGTAAGAAGAGCTCAATCAGTTTGAAAGATGCAAAGTTTGGACTCTAGTTCCAAGGCCCAGTGATCATACAGTAATTGGAACAAAATGGGTGTACAGAAAGAAAATGGATGAGAATGGTACAATAACGAGAAACAAAGCTAGGTTGGTTGCTCAAGGCTATAGGCAAGAAGAAGGAATTGACTATGATGAGACCTTTGCCCCTGTTGCCAGACTTGAAGCCATAAGATTGTTCCTGGCCTATGCATCCTTCAAGAAATTCAAGTTATATCAAATGGATGTGAAAAGTGCATTTCTGAATGGTGAACTACAAGAAGAAGTTTATGTAGCTCAACCGCCAGGATTTGAAGACAACAAACTTCCAAATCATGTCTTCAAACTCAAGAAAGCATTGTATGGACTCAAACAAGCTCCAAGAGCATGGTATGACACTCTATCTAAATTTCTTATTGAACAAGGCTTCTCTCGAGGTAAAATTGATACAACTCTATTTATAGCTAAACACAAAAGTCATTCATTATTAGTTCAAATATATGTTGATGATATTATTTTCGGTTCTACTAATGAGACTATGTGTGTTAAGTTTGAGAAGCTAATGAAGAGCAAATTTGAAATGAGTATGATGGGAGAGTTGACATTCTTTCTTGGACTCCAAGTCAAGCAATGCCATGATGGGATCTTTATCAACTAAGCCAAATACACTAAAGATTTGATAAAGAAGTTCGGGCTTGAAATCGCTAAATCAGTTGATACCCCAATGCCTAAGACCTGCAGTTTGGATCGAGATGAACATGGTAAGAAAGTTGATCAAACTCTCTACCGAGGTATGATTGGCTCTCTACTTTACTTAACTGCAAGTAGGCCAGATATCATGTTTAGTGTTTGTGTGTGTGCTAGATTTCAAGCTGACCCTAGAGAGTCTCATCTTATTGTTGTTAAACGTATTATTAGATATTTATGTGGATCTGTTAACCTTGGACTTTGGTAATCCAAAGAATCTTCATTTGATCTATTAGGTTATTCAGATGCTGACTTTACAGCATGTAAGATAAGCAGAAAGAGCACAAGTGGTACTTGTCAGTTCCTTGGAACGCGGCTTGTATCATGGTCCAGTAAGAAACAAGCGTCGGTTTTAGTCTCAACCGCTGAAGCAGAATATATAGCGGCTGGAAGCTGTTGCTCTCAAATTCTCTGGATGAAACAACAGTTGGAGGACTACGGGATATTTGAACAAAACTGCCCTATCTATTGTGATAGCACTGCTGCAATATCCATCTCTAACAATCCAGTTCAGCACTCAAAAACCAAGCACATCGACATAAGATATCATTTCCTCAAAGACCATGTTGAAAAGAAAAACATTTTTCTAGCAAAGGTGGGAACAGATGATCAAATTGCTGACATTCTCACCAAACCGCTTGAAAATTCCAGGTTCTATCATTTACGAGGAGAAATGGGTATGTTAGAACTAACTTAAGATATCATATCTATATATTATTTTTAATATCTTTTGTTTAAGTGTTTTGGCTATGCTTAGAAAAGTCATCTAGTGTGCGGTTCTGGCATCATTGAAACCGCATCAATAAATGGTTCAGTACAAGATTCTCCATCAAACTGACGAGTCAAATGAATGTAATCGGTTCTTTCAAAACCGACAAGAAAGCAAAGTCATTCGGTTTAAACATATAAACCGCCATCAGATTAGAGATACATCCGTTTCATGAAAAACCGCTGAAGACGTAAGGTAAGTCGGTTTTCTCAATCAAACTGCTCAGGTATGAAATTGAATTTTAGTCCCTACTTTATGTCATATCAATTATAAGGACCCTTTTGCAATTTTCTCTGCCGCATTAAATTCTATGTGACGTGGGACGCCATCTGGAGATAATCGTGCGCCGTTCTCGTCGTTCCATTACCCAAGGAACAGTTAATTGAGTATAAAAGACAAAGTTTATTTCTTTTTACCTTTTTACCTTCTTCCTCATTTGCGTATACTCTCTATCTCTCTCTCTCTCTCTCTCTCTCATCTGTACTCTATTCTCAACCTCCAATATTTCCCATACTTCTTTGAAATTTAAAATGGCACCTAAGAAATCTTCAGACCCTTCTGCTCCATCTACATCTAAAACATCCAAAGGCGATATGGTATGATTTCTTGAACCTTTCACTCTAGCATTTCATTTTTTCGGCCATTGTTGTTCGAAAAAGCTTGTTCGTCTTCTCATATTTTTACTTGCTTTTTCTTTCAATTTTTGGTTGATTATGATTACGTATGTTCATATATGATGGGTTTGATGTTTATTTCATGTCTTTTGTTCAATTTTTGAACAATTTTGATTTTTGAGTTTTTCGGGTGTTCATTCGTATTTATTTTGATACTATGTTCTGGGTTTATTATTTGAACTCGTTATTTTAGAACTTTGTTAGTATCTGCATTTTTCGAGTCTTTTGGTATACTTCTTTCTTAATTTGGTTAAGTTTTTGTTTTGCATGTTTATCCCCTGTTCATCATGTTCTTCATGCATTCAAATACTTTTTCAAATTCTTTCCATGTCTAGTTTTGGGTGTTTACCATTTTACCCCTGTTTTACTTCAACCGCTTATTTCATTGTTAGGATTCCTTGTAGCAGTTTGAATGGTTGGCTTATTCAAACTGCTTGCATCAAACTCTTACTAACTTTGATTATTTTTAGGATGAAACCAACTTTGTACCTGGATCTCAGATCATCAAAGCCGAATTTGAAGCTGATGCAGTTGGAAGAAAACTGCTCGCCCTACTGGAATCATCAAAACTGATGCCCTTATTCCAGTTAGATGAACCGAAGTTTGACAAGAGGCTTTGTGCAGAATTCTTTGACAATGGGATTGTCTGTGAGGTACCCCTGCTGAATGGTAAAGGTGAAGAGATCAGAGACTTAGAATCTGGGGAAGTGAAGACTGAAAATGCCATCAAGTCCACTGTAAGGACAAAGGATGTGGTGTTATCTGCTTCAAAGGTTGCTATTTTAGCTGGACTGGAGAATTCTGGAATTCTTTCTATCAAACCATAATTAGTCAGCAGAACTACTGAGGAGCTCTTGGGGGCCTCTGTCTTCAACACTAAGTCCACCCCTAAGAAGGAGTTTGGAGAAGTTATGGTGAAGTTATGGTGATGTTGTGTGACTTAGTGGATACTGGAGTGATGTGCAAGAATGGCAATCACAACAATTTCACTTCTGAGCAGTACAACTACTGCGTGGCTATCTACAAAGGGAAGAAGCTACACTGGCCAAGGATCATCATGCAAGAAATGATCAATGCCCTCAGCCGCCACACATCTGCCAAAGCCGCTGGTAAAACAAAGATCAGAACTCACTGCAGACTCGTAACCAAGTTCCTTCATCAGGATTCTGTGATCTTTAAGGCTTCTGTGGCCAATGAAGCTGAGTGGGTGCAACCTAATGAGAAGACCTTGTTTGGTGCTTCTAAGCTTGATGTTTTCAGAACCGCGTTTGGATGGCGGTTTGCACAAGCGGTATGGACTTCTGATCCTCTGCCTGAAGAAAAGAGAGGACCCTTTCCTGAGGCTCGGCTAAATAAGTCAGGCAAACCTTATGCCGATGCCATAGCAGATCAAGCCGCTGCTACTAGAGCTAGAGAAGCATCTCAAACTGCCACTTTGAATAGGCTAGGATTTAGCCTGGATGGAACTGAGGCTCCGGTTGAGAGGGAGTCTGCGGTTGAGGGGGAGCCTGCAATCCCTGCGGCTCAACCCAGGGAAACCGTGGCTCCAAGAAAGAAGAAAGCCAAAGTAACTGAAACTTCCAAACCCTCATCCATTTTTCCTCCAAAACCGACCTTACCAAAATCCTTCCTCATTCTATCCAATCCCTCTTCTGAACCGCTTTTACCTTAATCTAAACCAATTCCCTTCACAAAACCAACTCCTCCTATCCTTTCTAAACCTCGGATAAAACCTTTATCCCCAATCAAGCCTAATGCTGAAAAATCAATGAACTTTGCACAAGATGTAAACCTGTTGAGAAAACTGAAAGCCTCCACCTCTGAACCCAAACCTATCTCACCTCTAAAATCCCCTCTCAAACTGCCAACTGTTCAGTTCACTGAAGAACAAATGCAGCTAATCTTTTCTGCCCTTCCCAACCTTAAACCCTCCACTTAAACCGAGCCTGAGCAGACCGATGTGTCTGAGGCTGCGGTTCCAGTTGAACAAGCCGAGGTATCTACAAATGCGGTTCAGCCTGAGCAAACTGATGAGTTTGAGGCTGCAGTATTGCCTGAGCAGACTGATGCGTCTGAGGCAGTTCAAGATGAACCTGAGCAAGATGATGATAATCTTGAGGTTCAACCGCTGAAGAAGAAGAGAAGGTTAGTGAAGAAATATGATTTTATGGAGCATTGGCAATCAAGGCCACCTGGTGCAGTGGACTTCACTGAAGCTCATGACAAGAAAGATCATTCACCCAGTGAAGGCCCATTTACAAAGGAGTTGAGAGAAAGGGATAAAATGAGAAAGGCTGGGATAGACCCCATGATGGTTGAAACCGCTACTCCTTCGTTGAAACGAAAGCTGGAGTTTGACTCACCAGAGCACACTCCTTCACCTTCTGAATCCCCTACACTGCCTTTTACTTCAGCAGTTCAACCGTCAGCTCAACCACAACTGATCAACATCTCTGCCCCTTCAGTTCTGCCTGAATTCACAGTTGCAGTTAGGTCTCCCAAACTGCGTGGTTTGAAAAGGAAGTGTGCACAGGACATAGCGGGTTACCTGAAGAAGTTTAGAGCTACTACTTCCAAAGCCAACCGCCATAGAGCCATCATCAGAGCCGCCAACAAGCATGAAGAGCAACGACTCAAGTGTGGTCGTCCAAATCCTTTTGCAATCTTTCCAGTCGATGAGTCTCAAGCTGCTTCAGATCAACTGATTGCTTCAACTCTTGATCAAATTATTGAAGATCTGGCAGTTGAGTTCACCTTCTCTCTCTGCTCTCAATTTTTCTTTAGAATAAACTGCATTGTCTTTCCTTATCTATATAGATGGCAGTTCTCTCCTTATTCTTCCTTTCCTCTTTCTAATACCCAAATTCTTTCCATTTCCCTTTTTCTTCCCTACACTTCATTTTCTATCATTCCTTTCCCTTCCTCCTTTTTTGAAACTGATCCTGCGAAGATTCAGTTTGTGCTGGATTCTTTCCTTACCCAATCTGAATTTCTTTCCTCTCTGCCCTTCCTTGTTGATGCCATTAAGAGGGAGAATGTTGTTGACCCTAGGATTGGGAGAATGGAATTCAAAATTGAAACCCTTCTGGAGAATCAGCTCAAGTTAGAGCAGAAGGTTGAAACTTTGAATGAGCTGACTTCTCTCAGACTTGAAGCGGCCCAAGAAATGAATGAGGCTCTGGAGAAGAAGTTAGACCAACTAGCTGATCTAATGGTTTCATCAACTGACTACTTAGTTCAGTATGCCAACGACCTGAAAAAGATTTCTGAGAAAATCTTAGAGAAGGTAAATGAACCGACCCATCTACGTCTCAAGTCAGCCGAATATGTGTTTGAAACCGCCAGCATAGTTAAGCCTTCTGATGCTCAAACCGTTGTCCAAGCCGCCGCTAGGGTTCCTGATAGAACTAATTAGAATTCTTTCTATCTTTTGTAATCAGTTTTTGACTTTCATTATTTTCCTTGTAATTTGTAACTTCTAAAACCTTTGAAGGATTATAATGAAAATGAATGCATTGCATCCAATATTCCAAAACTTTGTTTATTCAAACTACTTGTTTGTGGAACAATGCATTTCTAAAAACTCATGCACTATTCATCATGAAAAATTTTCTAAGTGTATGTGTTTTAAACATTCAGTTTAAACATGCATATCTGATTCTCATAATCATATCTCTTTATATGCATCAGAATGAATATCTTATCTATCTGTGTTTCATTTCCTTTGTCTTGGATAGATTAGAAATCTATGGTATAGCATTGTGTGTGCATTTGACTTGGGACATGCAGTTTCAATACATACTCATTTGAGCATGTTCTTACCAAGTACAATGTTTGCTCTATCATAGTGTGGTAATGGCATCAATCAAATAGGGGGAGATTGTTAGGATTCATTGTTAGTACACCCACCTGATTTGATTGACCCATTCCACGTGTCTTTTTATGGACTTTAGGCTTACTTGTAATGAAGTTTTACTTCAATTTTTAGACAAGTCCATTTCTAGATTTTTAGTAGTTAGGCTGAGTTATGATCGGTTTACTCTTAGCGGTTTAGTGTCCCTCAAGCCGCCATCTTCAACCGCCAGCATGGTGCCTTAAGTCCTTCATCAAAACCGCAGTTTGTGTCTTTGATGAAACCGCATCTCAAGTTCATTCATGAAACCGCACAACCATCTGGTGGAACCGCCGACCAAGATATTGAAGAAGTTATTTCTGTCATTTACTCCTTGAAGACAAACATTCGCTTTTCAACCATAAAAATGAATGACTGGTGACTTGTCCTTAAACTTCAAGTCATGGTTCAGTTATTCTGGGAATGTCGGTTTGTCTAGCTTTTTGAAAAGTTACCGTTGTACTTTTCAACAACTAAAAGGACAATGTCAGGTAGTGATCCAACAACTTCCTGCCACAAAGCAAAAGCAAAGGACGACAGTGACAGGTCAACCAATGGGATTGTGACAGCGCATTAAACCGCCATACAATGACTCACCTCATTGTCCAACGGTCACTAATGCCTTCACTATAAATAGCCTTCATTGTTCAACATTGAAGGTTGCTGAGCTTCAAAGAGAATATCCCAAGTATTCAAGTTTGCTTTGAAGATTGAAAACCCAGATACTCATATCTTCATCATCTCCTTAGCAAACCCAGAGTTCTTCATTAAAGCTTCAAGCCTTCAAATCATCACAACTCAGCCTTGCACAGAAAGTAATCATTTGCTCACCATAAATTAGATATTTTGAGCTCTTGATTTCTTTCCACACTACACACCCGGAGTATATTTTCTTATAGATTATATACCTCGAAAACACAGGTTGTTATAATAGCATTGTTAGGTTAGATTGTTTATTTAGAGTTTGGATTCATTTGTAATCTTGTAAAAACTCCTCTAAATCAATACAAGTCTAGTAGCTATTAGAAAATCCTAGGCTAACCACCTAGGTAGAGGACGTAGTTCTTTCAAGAACGAACCTCTTCAAATTGTGTGTCCTTGATCTTTATTTTCTGTCTTGTCATTTACATTTATGTTTATGAGCTTTATTTACTTTCATGTGAAATGACTTGATAAATGATTTGCATACTTTTGTGATACTTTAGTTGTGCCCTGTCAGTTGCATCATTCCTTTTCAACCACTTAAACCGCCCAACTCTTTATAATTCAGTTTGGACAAAACCGCAAAACTCTGGTGTGCATTTTATCTGAGCGGTTCTAGTGCTTTAAACCGCAATAGACCAAACTGATAAGTACTTGGTTGATTTTCAAGGGTATTCCGAAAAAGATTTTAAACCGCTATTCACCCCCCCCCTCTTGCAGTTCTATACCCTTGTTGCCCTTTGGGACCAACAAGCAGCATTGGCATTAGTTGGGAAATCCCTGTTGGAATAGAGATAAACCGGGAACTAGCGATCTTAATAGAAGAAATCAGCAAAGTCGCAGAGCAGGTGATGCTCGGCCGAGCAAGGTAAAGGACTCGGCCGAGCGACTCGGGCGAGTCAAGGATGAGTAGCGTCCATGCGTTATCCGGGGAAAAACACACATTCTGTTGAGGTGTGCTCGGCCGAGCGAATCTGGTGACTCGGGCGAGCATACAAAAGGGAGCGGCCGATCCGCTGCTGGACGGGAATATGCTGAATTTCGGGAATTCTAATTAGACTAGGGTTTGTCTCATTCTAGGTTTTGTATATAAACAGGGTTCTGCCCCCATACTCATTGTAACTCCATATTTACATATTATAGTGCAAGATCCTGGTTTGGTAGTGCGCCCAGACGTAGTCAAACATATTGACAAACTGGGTAAACAATTTCTTATGTTCTTTTGTCTTTTGTTTTTGGTTTTTTATTTCTTGTGCTTGTTTGTGGTGCCGGGTTTTATTGCGATTTGCTTGGGTGTTGGGTTGGGAAGGGCTTTTTCCACAACAACTGGTATCAGGAGCTTTGGTTGGACGATCAAAGGGGTTTATCAAGCAATCAAGAATGGGCAAGGATAAACAAGCGGTGGAGAAATTCAATTTGTCTGACTATGGGTTTTGGAGGATGCAAATAGAGGATCTCTTGTATAATAAGGATCTCTACATGCCTCTAAAAGGAGTCAAGCTGGAAAGCAAAAAACAGGAAGACTGGGATCTTATGGATCGGAAAGCATTAGGGGTAGTTCGATCTACTTTGTCGAAGTGGATCGCGAAGACTACCAAGAAGGCGAAAACCACCAAGGAGCTATTGGATTATCTTACTGAGAGATTTAAAACTCCATCTGCTGCAAATAAGGTTGATTTGATACGCAAGATGGGTAGTATCAAGATGCAAGATGGAGGATCCATAGCTAAACACATCGATGAGTTTATGGATGTTATAGACTCATCGGCTGCGTTGGAGATTACTTTCGGTGATGAGGTTCATGCTTGTAAATTGCTAGCATCCTTACCAGGAAGTTGGAGTGGAACGGTGACGGCGTTAAATGCTTCAGCGGGTAAGAACAAATTGAAGTATGATGATGTTAAGGACTTCCTCTTGGGCGAGGAAAATCGCATAAAGAAGTTGGGGACACCGTCTACTTTGGAATCGGTCTTGGCTACAACTAGTAGGGGAAGGCCGGGTTCTAGCAATAAAGGGAGAACAGGGTCAAGGGAAAGTGTAATCGGAGGTGGGGATCAGTCTGTGGAGAACAAAGAAAGACCAAGGGTTCCAAGAGGATCGGTAGAGTGCTATCATTGTAAGGAGTTAGGACACTACAAGAGGGATTGTCCCATGCGACGGGATAAATCAGCGAATGTGATAATCTAAGGTGACGATGTAATGATTCTGAGTGTTAGTAGTGCGCTATAATCATGGGTGCTGGATTCGGGGGCATCATTCCACTCACGCGGTCATGCAGGGGCGATGGAAAATTACACTTCCGGTGATTTCGAAAAGGTCTATCTAGCGGATGGCGAGCCTTTGGAAATCAAGGGGAAGGGGGATATCAAAATAGGAGCATCGGACTGGAAGGTCTTACATCTACACGGGGTCAGACACATTCCGGGTTTGAAAAAGAACCTGTTATCAGTTGGGCAGCTGGGTGAAGAAGGTTACGTGGTAACTTTTAGCTGTAGGAACTAGGTTATTACCAAGGAGGATTGTGATATCGCTCGAGGTAATAGGGAAGGAAGACTGTATTTGATGAACAACACCAAGGATAGTATCGCAGTGGCGTCAGCCAAGGGTGATACGGATTTGTGGCACTGTTGATTGGGTCACATGGGTGAGAAGGGGGTATCCCCGGTAACTTCTCGGTTTGGTGTGTCTTATTACATGACCTTCATGGATAATGGTGGGGAGTATGAGATCAGGGAGTTTAAGGAATACGGTGATGCGAGGAAGATTCGCATGGATATTCTAGACTCGGGTGGGAGCGAGACGGTTCATGATGACCGAGGACAAGGGGTCACTGAAGATGAACCACATACTCTAGGACCGGATATTCCGTTGTGCAGATCTAACGGTGAGTGTAGATCGGATGCAAAGGCTCCAGGTTTCTCAAGCAAAGTGAAGTTGAAGCTGGGTACAGCTTCAACGGGGCTTGGAGAATAGGGGAGGAGGAAGGTACTACCATGATCGAGGTGAGCACTATGGCACTAAGGATGAGTTGAAGATGGATACGAGGTTTATATACAGGTTGATCTCTAGGTGGGAGATTGTTGGAATAGAGATAAACCGGGAACTAGCAATCTAAATAGAAGAAATCAGCAAAGTCGCAGAGTAGGTGATGCTCGGCCGAGCAAGGTAAAGGACTCGGCCGAGCGACTCGGGCGAGTCAAGGCTGAGGAGCGGTCGTGCGTTATCCGAGGAAAAACACACATTCTGTTGAGGTGTGCTCGGCCGAGCGAATCTGGTGACTCGGCTGAGCAGCTCGAGCGAGCGTGCAAAAAGGAGTGGCCGATCCGCTGCTGGACGGGAACATGCTGAATTTCGGGAATTCTAATTAGACTAGGGTTTGGTCTCATTCTAGGTTTTGTATATAAACAGGGTTCTGCCCCCATACTCATTGTAACTCCATATTTACATATTATAGTGCAAGATCCTGGTTTGGTAGTGCGCCCAGACGTAGTCAAACATATTGACAAACTGGGTAAACAATTTCTTATGTTCTTTTGTCTTTTGTTTTTGGTTTTTTATTTCTTGTGCTTGTTTGTGGTGCCGGGTTTTATTGCGATTTGCTTGGGTGTTAGGTTGGGAAGGGCTTTTTCCACAACAACTGGTATCAGGAGCTTTGGTTGGACGATCAAAGGGGTTTATCAAGCAATCAAGAATGGGCAAGGATAAACAAGCGGTGGAGAAATTCGATTTGTCTGACTATGGGTTTTGGAGGATGCAAATAGAGGATCTCTTGTATAATAAGGATCTCTACATGCCTCTAAAAGGAGTCAAGCTGGAAAGCAAAAAACAGGAAGACTGGGATCTTATGGATCGGAAAGCCTTAGGGGTAGATCGATCTACTTTGTCGAAGTGGATCGCGAAGACTACCAAGAAGGCGAAAACCACCAAGGAGCTATTGGATTATCTTACTGAGAGATTTAAAACTCCATCTGCTGCAAATAAGGTTGATTTGATACGCAAGATGGGTAGTATCAAGATGCAAGATGGAGGATCCATAGCTAAACACATCGATGAGTTTATGGATGTTATAGACTCATCGGCTGCGTTGGAGATTACTTTCGGTGATGAGGTTCATGCTTGTAAATTGCTAGCATCCTTACCAGGAAGTTGGAGTGGAACGGTGACGGCGTTAAATGCTTCAGCGGGTAAGAACAAATTGAAGTATGATGATGTTAAGGACTTCCTCTTGGGCGAGGAAAATCGCATAAAGAAGTTGGGGACACCGTCTACTTTGGAATCGGTCTTGGCTACAACTAGTAGGGGAAGGCCGGGTTCTAGCAATAAAGGGAGAACAGGGTCAAGGGAAAGTGTAATCGGAGGTGGGGATCAGTCTGTGGAGAACAAAGAAAGACCAAGGGTTCCAAGAGGATCGGTAGAGTGCTATCATTGTAAGGAGTTAGGACACTACAAGAGGGATTGTCCCATACGACGGGATAAATCAGCGAATGTGATAATCTAAGGTGACGATGTAATGATTCTGAGTGTTAGTAGTGCGCTATAATCATGGGTGCTGGATTCGGGGGCATCATTCCACTCACGCGGTCATGCAGGGGCGATGGAAAATTACACTTCCGGTGATTTCGAAAAGGTCTATCTAGCGGATGGCGAGCCTTTGGAAATCAAGGGAAGGGGGATATCAAAATAGGAGCATCGGACTGGAAGGTCTTACATCTACACGGGGTCAGACACATTCCGGGTTTGAAAAAGAACCTGTTATCAGTTGGGCAGCTGGGTGAAGAAGGTTACATGGTAACTTTTAGCTGTAGGAACTAGGTTATTACCAAGGAGGATTGTGATATCGCTCGAGGTAATAGGGAAGGAAGACTGTATTTGATGAACAACACCAAGGATAGTATCGCGGTGGCGTCAGCCAAGGGTGATACGGATTTGTGGCACTGTTGATTGGGTCACATGGGTGAGAAGGGGGTATCCCCGGTAACTTCTCGGTTTGGTGTGTCTTATTACATGACCTTCATGGATAATGGTGGGGAGTATGAGATCAGGGAGTTTAAGGAATACGGTGATGCGAGGAAGATTCGCATGGATATTCTAGACTCGGGTGGGAGCGAGACGGTTCATGATGACCGAGGACAAGGGGTCACTGAAGATGAACCACATACTCTAGGACCGGATATTCCGTTGTGCAGATCTAACGGTGAGTGTTGATCGGATGCAAAGGCTCCAGGTTTCTCAAGCAAAGTGAAGTTGAAGCTGGGTACAGCTTCAACGGGGCTTGGAGAATAGGGGAGGAGGAAGGTACTACCATGATCGAGGTGAGCACTATGGCACTAAGGATGAGTTGAAGACGGATACGGGGTTTGTATACAGGTTGATCTCTAGGTGGGAGATTGTTGGAATAGAGATAAACCGGGAACTAGCAATCTAAATAGAAGAAATCAGCAAAGTCGCAGAGCAGGTGATGCTCGGCCGAGCAAGGTAAAGGACTCGGCCGAGCGACTCGGGCGAGTCAAGGCTGAGGAGCGGTCGTGCGTTATCCGAGGAAAAACACACATTCTGTTGAGGTGTGCTCGGCCGAGCGAATCTGGTGACTCGGCTGAGCAGCTCGAGCGAGCGTGCAAAAAGGAGTGGCCGATCCGCTGCTGGACGGGAACATGCTGAATTTCGGGAATTCTAATTAGACTAGGGTTTGGTCTCATTCTAGGTTTTGTATATAAACAGGGTTCCGCCCTCATACTCATTGTAACTCCATATTTACATATTATAGTGCAAGATCCTGGCTTGGTAGTGCCCCCAGACGTAGTCAAACATATTGACGAACTGGGTAAACAATTTCTTATGTTCTTTTGTCTTTTGTTTTTGGTTTCTTATTTCTTGTGCTTGTTTGTGGTGCCGGGTTTTCTTGCGATTTGCTTGGGTGTTGGGTTGGGAAGGGATTTTTCCACAACAGTCTCGAGCCCCATGACCTATTTGAAAACACCACTAACAACTGATACTAGGAGTAGAGAGAAGACCAGCACCATTATTACGCATAGTACCCCCATGCCCTCCTTGAGAATGACCCCCACGACCCCAAGTTTGACCATTCCCCTGTCCATTGCCATTATAGGAGTTCTAGTTTCCACAGTTTCCATTGTTGTTTCCTCTATCAATTATTGTTGAGGTTCCTGTGTTGTCCTCCACAACCTCCCCGCTGATTATTGCCACCACCACGATTCGAATTACCCCCACGGCCACCTCCTGTATAGTTCGCCTCGGGCTGAATAATTGTTGTCGGAGCCACAACTGCCAAAGCGGGGGACTGGTCAGTGGAGTCGCGAATTTCTGAAGGAGTAACTCTTCTTTGAGAAGAAAATCAATGAGCACGTCCAGCGTGAGGGGATTTTGTGCATGAACAGCAGCCACGGTAGTAAGAAACTCTTTGTACTCTTGACCTAACCCTCCACAAATGCGTTGGATAATGACGAAATCATCAACAGGTGCTCCAGCGACTGTTAGGGCATCCAAAATTTGGGAGGCTCGGAGTAGGTGATCTGCAATTGTGGTGTCCTTGGCCTTCTTTAGGTCGTGAAGTCGTTCCTTGAGCGTGTCTATTTGGAGGGCAGAAGTAGCCCCAAATTTCTTGGCGAATACACCCCACGCTTTTGTTGTGGAATAAGCCCTCCCAACACCCAAGCAAATCGTAAGAATCACCGCACCACAAACAAGCACAAGAAATATAAAGCAAAGAAAAAGACAAAAGAACACAAGAAATTGTTTACCCAGTTCGTCAATATGTTTGACTACGTCTGGGGGCACTACCAAGCTAGGATCTTGCACTATAATATGTAAATATGGAGTTACAATGAGTTTGGGGGTGGAGCCCTGCTTATATAGCAACCTAGGAATAAGATAAAAACCCTAGTCAGAGAAGGAATCCCGAAACTGCTCTTATTTGGTCCAGCCCAGTTTCCCGACATTCTGTGCGATCGCCCAGAATTCTTGTGCGACCGCCCAGAACAATACTCCACAAGCCCTAAAACCTTCCAATACTATTGTGCGATCGCCCAGAATATTTGTGCGACTGCCCAAGGATGTTGAAGTCCGTTTTCATGCTTGTTTCTTCCTCTCGCTCTGCTCGCTAGTTTTCGGTTGTTCCTCTATTCCAACAATCTCCCACCTAGAGATCAACCGCATATAAGCCCCGTATCCGTTCTTCAACTCATCCTTAGTGCCATAGTGCTCACCTCGATCATGGTAGTGCCATCCTCCTCTCCTATTCTCCAAGCCCCGTTGAAGCTATGCCCTGCTTCAACTTCACCTTGCTTGAGAAACCTGGAACCTTTGCATCCGAGTCTGGAATATCCATGCGAATCTCTCTCGCATCACAACATTCCTCAAACTCCCTGAGCTCATACTCCCCACCATTAACAGACCTCAAGCATTTATCCTTGAGTCCAATCCGATTCTCTACCAAGGCCTTCCACATCTTATACATCCTGAAAACATTCATCTTTCCCTTTTAAGAAGTAATCCCGGACCTTCCTTGTCGAATCATCAATGAAGGTCATGTAATATGACACACCACCCCGAGAAGTTACAGGGGATACCCCCTTCTCACCCATGGGACCCAATCGACAGTGCCACAAATCCGTATCACCCTTGGCTGATGCCACCGCGATACTATCCTTGGTGTTTGTCAAATACAATCTTCCTTCCCTATTACCCCGAGCGATCTCACAATCCTCCTTGGTAATAACCCAGTTTCTACAGCTAAATGTTACCGTGTAACCTTCTTCACCCAGCTGCCCAACTGAAATCAGGTTTTTTTTCAAACCCGGAATGTGTCTGACTCCGTGTAGATGTAAGACCTCCCCGTCCGATGCTCCTATTCTGACATCCCCCTTCCCCTTGATTTCCAAAGGCTCGCCATCCGCCAGATAGACCTTTCCGAAATCACCGGAAGTATAGTTTTCCATCACTCCTGCATGACCGCATGAGTGGAATGATGCCCCCGAATCCAGCACCCATGATTCTAGCGCACTACTAACACTCAGAATCAGTACATCATCACCTTCGATTATCACATTCGCCGATTTATCCCCTCACCTGGGACAATCCCTCTTGTAGTGTCCTAACTCCTTACAGTGATAGCACTCTACCGATCCTCTTGCAACCCTTGGTCTTTCTTTGTTCTCCACAGACTGATCCGCACCCTGTAGATACCCCGGGGGACCACGGCTTGGCTAGAGCGCGTGAATTACCTAGGATGTCTACTTGGTTTTAAGAGTCGCCACCCACGTTTTAGAGGAACGCGAGAAAACCTAAGAAAAGCTAATTTTTTATGTACGAAAACCAGAGATTCGGGAAGAGAGGGTTCGGGGGTTAGGTGACGGAGTGGGAAGTACTTAAACACCCACTCCACCCCGCTTACGCGGGTCTTGCTACTTTTGGTGTTCTAATGCTAAAAAGTCCTTCTATTGATATTAAAATGTGCTAACAATTATATAGTAAAGAAAAGGAGAATTAAAAGAGAATTATTTTATTGATTAAATGTCAAAGGTTACATTAAGAGAAGAAGAGTAAATTAAACTAGAGTGTAAATGTAGGGAAATAACCTTAACCAACTTTAATATAGTAAAGTGATTATTTGGTCATGTCCCATTGATGGGGATTGCATACATTACTAAGACATGTAAAATGAGAGAAAAAGAATAAAGTACCTTAAGAAAGAAGACTTCAAACTTGGACTTGAAAATGGTGTTGTTGTAGGGAAATTGTTGTAGAACAATTTGTGTAGAGTCTTGTTACGAAGAACTCTTGTTGGAAGAATTTGTGTAGAGAATTGTGTATAGTGTGTGTATAGAGAAATTTCAAGTCTAAAAATGAGGGTCATTTCCAAGGTAGGAGATGATGGTTTTTATAGGTAAAATTAGGAGGGAAAGGTTGGAGGGAAATTGGTCAATCCATGTGAAATGGAATTGACCAATCAAGAAAAAGATAAATAAAAGAATTAATGAAAGAAAAAAAAGAAAATCAAATAATAATAAAATGAAATATTTATGAAGAATGGCTAGAATAAAGGATTTGGGAGTTATGAAATAAGGGGGAATGAATGTCGATGTAAAAAGGAGGTGTTTGTGATCAAGAAGAGATTTTCTAAATAAGAAAAGGGAGGGAAAAATGGTGCTATCCGTTACTGCCAAAGTGGGAAGCGCGCGGGTCCGGCCTATTGGACCAAACGCGCGCGCGCCCCATAACTATTACGGGAGGCGCCCGCGGGTGAGAATAACAGAATGACATAATGACTCTAAAAGTTAACTCTGTTATGCAGTTTAGTCCAAAACTAACGGAATCGGTTAGGAACTTAACGGAAGTAACAGAAATTAACAAAAACAAGTTAAATAAAAATACTATGTATGCAATCGGGGTGAGAGGTCCAAAGCGGGGTGTCTACAGAGCCCCTCGGCGACGTGGATTGCGAAGCAAAACGCGTCGACGAAAGAAAGACAACCGCCGAGGACATCAACAAGAGAAAACAAAGACTCGATAAAGCAGGAATTTGAAATTACAAAGGATAGGAGTGCGCTCCCTGTGTGAGCGGCTTTCGCGGATGGAAAGGGTGTGGTGGCTTGAGGCGGCCCACCACGGCCACAAAATTTTTAAAAAGGTGTGGTGGCTTGAGGCGGCCCACCACGGCCACAAAATTTTAAAAAAGGTGTGGTGGATTGAGGCGGCCCACCACGGCCACAAAATTTTAAAAAGGTGTGGTGGCTTGAGGCGGCCCACCACGGCCACAAAATTCTAAAAATGTGTGGTGGCTTGAGGCGGCCCACCACGGCCACAAAATTTTAAAAACGTGTGGTGGCTTGAGGCGGCCCACCACGGCCACAAAATTTTAAAAAGGTGTGGTGGCTTGAGGCGGCCCACCACGGCCACAAAAATTTAAAAAGGTGTGGTGGCTTGAGGCAGCCCACCACGGCCACAAAATTTTAAAAAGGTGTGGTGGCTTAAGGCGGCCCACCACGGCCGCAATTTAAAGAAAGAGGGGAATTTTGAAATTGTGAAAGATGGGGGTGCGCTCCCTGTGTGAGCGGCTTTATTGATATAGAAAAGATATGGCGGGATCCGTTTTGCTGAAGCGGGATCCGTTTGCTGATGCGGGATCCGTTTGCTGAGGAGGGATCCGTTTGCTGAATGCGGGATCCGTTTGCTGATGCGGGATCCGTTTGCTGATGCGGGATCCGTTTGCTGAAGCGGGATCCGTTTGCTGAATACGGGATCCGTTTGCTGAATGCGGGATCCGTTTGCTGATGCGGGATCCGTTTCCTAAGGCGGGATCTGTTTGCTGAATGCGGGATCCGTTTGCTAAGGCGGGACCCGTTTACTGATGCGGGATCCGTTTGCTGAAGCGGGATCCGTTTGCTGATGCGGGATCCGTTTGCTGAGGCGGGATCCATTTGCGGATGGCGGGAACCGAGGCTCCGTCTGCCTATCTGTGATATTGTTGTGTTACTTGATGGAAAGGTGGTGATTTTGCGGCTCACCATGGACCGAGTTGTTGTCATTGAACTGCAGTTTCTGTTGACTTTATCGTGGGGATGCGGGCATGGTTGACTGTGGACCATTTTCTGCTGGGGATGAAGTGCCTGGAGTAGCGGATGCTGTTGACTTTGTGGTGGTACCTGTTATGTGTGTGCTTGGCAGGTATATGTGTTTGTGCAAGAAGATACATGAAGTGTGAAATGAAGAGAGAAATTGTGCTCGTGGTGCAATGTGATTTGACAGCAGCTTTGCATGAGAGAGAGTTTTTGTATGAATGGAGAAAGTGATTTTTTTGTGCGGTGTGATTTTGAAAGCAGAGATTTGCTTGAGAGAGATGAATGATGTCCATACCTTCACTTACCATTGCCGTTGGATGGATTTGTGATGCTTTGGCGGAGAGTGTCGCTGTCTTTGATGATGAATTCGTTTTTGATGGAGTGTCGGTGGGACAGTATTCCGGATGATGGGTTGGTCGTGCCGAAAGGCTGCCTACGTATCCCTTGGAAGGAATCAGACCAGCGTAGTTCAAGGATGATGGAGAATGCTGAAGGAGAAGCTAGAAGCAAAGGAAAGTAAAGCACATACTTTTGCACATAGAAGGAGAAAAAGAAAAAGATTTTTTTATTTTTATTTTTATTTTTTTTTTTTTTTTAGATTAGAAGGGAAAGAATATGCACACACGTGAGAAAAAGATTTTTTTTTTTTTTAGTTCGTGGGTGAACCATTTTAACCATGTTGTAAAGCCAACCCAAGATCAAGTCGTGTTCAATCGAAGTCCGGATTGCCTCGCTTGAATTCTGTCGTTGTTACCGTGGTGTCCAACGAAATTGATGTCTAGCCCCAAGAGATTTGTCAATTATGGGGCTCCAAAAGGCATTTGATGCCGAGATAAGGGGTTGCTGATTGTAAAGCCCCTAGAATGCCTTTGATGCCAAACTATGAGAGACTTGCATAGCCCCAAGATGAATCGACTCTTGACCTTTTCAAATAAATCGCCTTTTGCTGTTGACGTTAGCAAGCTCTAAGAGAAGATCGTTGATACCAAGCTTCGAGGGATTAGTAAGCCCCAAGTGTCGTGGGCTTGTTGTTTGCGAGCTTGTAGATGGTGGGATATGAAGACTTTCGATGTGAAGCCCCAAATCGGCTTAGCCTTGTATTGAGAGCGGATGCCACATCGGGTAGGGCTTTTGAAGGGGATCTCCTTCTTTCTCTTACTTGGAGATGGATGGCCCTTTTTGTGGTCGATACCCAAATGGCGGAAGGTCCATGTTGAAAATGTAGTACGGTCTTCAGGAGACGTCTCGTGGGAGATGGTGATGTTGTTGCTGATGATAAGGTCTTGGTGTGATAAAGTCTCGAACGGTATGTTTGCTTGAGTCTTCTTGAGTTGAGCCGATGGCGGATCTTCGGATGCAGCCTGTGCTTTTGATCTTGGAGAAGGGGGTGCAGTACTTGCAGAAACATTGGGATTGGCCGTAACTCTGCTTATAGAGTTAACATATTGGCATTGCCCGCCATAACTCAGCCGGGTGAGTCTAGCATATTGAATCTTTTTCCTTTTCTCTAAGACTTCCTTCAGAATCTCGCTGTGAGTTCTAACAAGAATCATCAAATTCATTCATATCATCGGAGCCTTCATTTAAAACCAAGAGGCCTTTTGACTGGAAGTGTTAAGGGACCATTGAAGTTTGATCCCTTTCATGGAGCCATAAGACTACTCCTAAATTGCATTGCTCGGGTACCACTGCCCAAAAGCTTGTTAATTACGAAGCCCCAATATTTCCCTTTGCTTGTATCACTGTAATGTCGTAGCCCAAAAGATTGTAGATTGCGAAGCCCCTTGAGACCTTTCGGTATAGAGCTTCAAATGTTGTTGGGGACATTGAAGTGAATTGCTTCTTGCCGAGAGAGCCTTTAAGACTTGACCGTAGCCCCTAGAGTGCCATCATTGATTGCGAGAAAGGTCCATCCTTGATTGGGGGAACGAGTACGGGCACACATGACAAGAGGGTTTTTTGACATCCCTTTTGAGAGACTTTGAGGATAGTCTCACACATCTTTCTCGAGCATAGCCCCTAGGGCTTATTGATTGTCAAATGAAGCAAAAGAAACCCTTGTTCTTGAGTTACATAGCCCCTAGGGCGTCACCATTTGTTAATCAAAGCAAGAGTGACTCATCCTCATGCGAGGGAACAAACATGAGAGGACATGGCAAGAGCTACTCCATTTCTCGGGAGCCTTTCGGCGTACTTTAGAAGCACATACTTGAAGAAGCTTTGAAAACTGAGACACGTGTTGTTGCTATTTGATGCCCAAGCCAATTGACTAGCTAGGGATTATTTGTGCAACCTTGTGCCCTTTTATGATGGGCTCGTTCTCGGATGGGTCTTGGTTACCACGGGCCTTCTTTTCATGAACCCAAAAATACACACTGCTGGAGAATGATGCCAATAACCCAAGACAACCTTTGATGGTGCCATATCTTGTCGAGCCTTTTGCGATCCCAAAGTTGACTCGGTGGGGAATTGACTTGCTGAGGAGATCCAATGTAGAGCTCGTGTAGTTGTCTTCTTAGAGGCCGGAGATCTCCATTTCTCTTTCCTTTCTCTCTCTCACTCTCTCATTTTTTTTATGACGCACCCTATTTTTTGCCTAGACCGCCCTTTCGGGTTTTCAATTTAGCGGGCATCTCTTTAGCGTCTTCTTTTTTTTTACTCGATTAATGAGGAAGTGTGCATTGACTCTGGCTAAGGAGATAAGACATGTGATTTTGCGGTAAAGACCTCTTGTCACTAAAGATGAGTGACATTGACTCGACTAGGGAAGTGTCCCTAGTATTGACTTCATGTATGTATATTTTTTGAATGACTCAGGAAGGAAAGTAAGTCATTAAGAGAGAAGAGAAAGAAAGCCCCAGTTTGATTGCAAGAAACTGGGAGTATGCAGAAAGAATAGAAGCCCTAGACTCGACAAGGAACGGAAAGTGATTCCAAATCTAGGAAAGTTGTTCAATCTTTAGGTGATTAATTCATGGCAAATGAATCGTAAAAAGATGTCATGACAAGTTTGAGAGGAAGGCCGATCACCATAACGCGCTAGGGCTAAACATATCTTCTTTCTTGCATGAGACCGAATCCGAAGGTTGCCTACGTTCCTCCAATGAAGAGGCTCAGGTCACCGTAGTTCTTGTGGATTCTCCATTCGCTGTGATGAATTGTTGCTTTGTCGTGATTGTTTGTCGATGTTGCTTCGTCTTACGTTTGGTGGAATGATGTTGATCTTCTACTTATTTGATCGAGGGGGATTTTTTTTTTTTTTTTTTTTTGTGCTCTAACTTTTGCCTAGGTTGATTTTAGGATTTCAACCTAGCGAGTTTTTTTTTTTTTTTTTTTTTATCCCCTTTTTAAAACTTTGCTTCATGATTGTTGCTCCACCTTTCTTTGTCTTGATTTCGTCGTTGTTGATGTCTTCGTTGTTGATTCCGTCGTTGATGTTTAGCCCCTAGGCGTTCAAGCGATAGCCTCCATTCCAAAACTTGTTTAGACATTTTTTTATCATTTTGCCAAGAATTAATTGAACAACTTGGAAAAGTGTATGGGGACAAGAACGACTTTTATTTGATGACTCAATGGACTCGAATGTTTAACATAGGACGAGAGAAAACATTAATGCACACTTAACAGGACTTTTGACTCTTTTTTTTTTTAAATCCAATTTCTAGGTAGAGAAAGAGAAACGGAGATTGTTGTTGCAGTCCCCATTGTCGTTGTAGTCTTCTTTGTGGCATGATCTCTTGTTGAGGCCCCATTTGAAATCTGAGCCCCTTCCTTGATGAGTTCTTGCATGTTCTCACTCTCTGACTGTTGTTCTTCACCCACGGTAAATTCACCATTGTCAATCGAATCTTGGATGATGTCGCGGAGGGAGAAGCAATCCTCGGTGAGATGACCGTTGCATTGGTGATAGTCACACCACTTATGGTGGGCATGGTTGCGACGTAATGGTTGTGGTTGCTTGTGTTGGTAGTGGTGCCCTAGGCACGTTTAATAAACGTTGTAATTGTTATCATTTATTTCATATCAATAAAGAGATGTTTTGATTATTATTGTTGTTCATGTTTACTTATAATAATCCCCGTCCCTAGTACTTGTTAAGCACTAGTATAAAGGCTAAATGATCATGGGATGATCATATTAGATTTATGGGTACTTGTTTGGAACAAGGTACTGGACTTGACCCGCTGCATGAGATTTATGTCATGGTCTATGTCATACATATATCTCATATTAGTTATGTCATTTGAATCCTTAGA
Source organism: Campanula takesimana (assembly GCA_026119855.1). NCBI lineage: Eukaryota > Viridiplantae > Streptophyta > Magnoliopsida > Asterales > Campanulaceae > Campanula > Campanula takesimana. The sequence continues at coordinate 511,408 of JAOWBW010000464.1, forward strand.
CATGAAGTTATTATAGTCTTCCACTTGATGAACATTGTTTTTGACATATTCAAACGCTACCTTAACACGGTAGTTATAAAGGGTATGATTGGCATAATCGGATTCCCGTTGGGAAGAATAATAAGCTAAATGGATTTGTCCCTCCACGGAGAGATGTCAAGCTTGGGCCCCTCGAAGGAATGATGTTGATGAAATGTTCGGCCGGACTCAAATGGATTGATTGGATCAATAGCATTTGAATTATCAACATATTCGGAATCGAGAAAGTATTGAACAAAACAAGTTGACTGTTTGACCATGACTTGTGTTCAATGACATCGTGGACAAAGGAATTGTGACATATTCTAAAGGAATTCGAAATTGGATCTAGTTACACTATTTGGATAGGTATGACGGTTTGCTAGAACCTAATCATATCTTATGGGTTCATGTTTGAGCCCATTGCCAACTTAGTGTAATCCTAGAGGGTCACACACAAATAGAACGAATCATAAAGGACTAAATTGGAATTATGGAAAAATGTCAGGTTTTGGCTCTGGCACGGTCGTGCGCCTTAAAATGGCACGGCCGTGCCATAAATCCAAATCAAGGCAAATCTGTCGACATGTTTGGCACGACCGTGCCAAAAAGTCAAGCACGACCGTGCCGAAATTGGTCGACTGGGGAAATCACGCGGACCTGATGGAACGACCGTGCCAGTTTATAGGGCACGACCGTGCCAGTTTATAGGGCACGACCGTGCCAGTCAAGTCGGCCAGAATTCCTTGTTGCCTAATTTGGTGACGGGATTTAGGATTCCTAAGTCCTTAAGGGTTAAGGATTGGGACCTATTTAAAGATCCTTTCAGCAGCCATTAGACATATGATTGTGAGTGCCTCCATAAGGTTTTGAGAGGTTATTTTTCTTGTTCTAAGATCCCAAAAGTGAAGAACAAGAATATTCATAATTCCATATAGTTCTTGCAATTGTGAAAGTGTGTTTCATAATTTGGTCTAGCAACCAAGATCAAGAAGTTACTTGATATTCGTTCGTGGTGTGGATACCGCTAGAGGGTGAAGCTCATCATCTTCAAGGTTCGCGTTCTTGATCAAGTTTCAAAATCTCCACCAAGTTCAAAAGCTAGAAATTCATAGCCATCAAGGGTTAGTTATTCCTCTATTCATCTTGTTGTATTTGATTTAATCATATGAACGGATCCATGGCTTTGGGTTTCTTAAAATTTTAATTGCTAATTTCCGCTGCGCATGTTAGATCGAAACCCAACAGTGGTATCAGAGCCACGTTCATGTTGATTAATTCAATACTTGGATCATGTTGTGTGTATATAAATTGTTTATGTGCCAAGCATGATATGAATATTGGATTATATGATGTTTATGTGTTTTGTGATTTTATGTGGTTTATTGTTTTAAAAACTTTAATCGCACTATTCAATCGTAATAAATATTATGGTGGATTTAAAATTGTTTGGATTATCAATTTTGATTGGATCAAAGTTTTGATATTCTAGGGATTCAAGAATAAATTGTTTAATCAAGGTTTTGTTGATCATGGTGATTGGATCACCAAGAACACCAAATCCTTATTGAATCGGGAAAAACAATTTTGAGACAAATTTTGGAACTTTAAAATTTTTGATTTTCAGAAGGGTCTGACCGGACCCATACCTTGACCCGGCCGGACCTAGGGTTTGGCGCGGGGTAGGGCTTGGGTCTTGGGTGTGGTTCTTGGGTTTAAATTTCCTATTTGTTTTAGTCTTGTGAGTCTAAGATTAGTTCAAGGTTTGGATGGCTAATCTACGTTCATCGAGATTGTGTTTCCCAAACTTGATCGCAATCGAAGTTTCAAAGATAAAACGAAGTTAGAATTATGAAGAGTTCATAATTGCTAAAATTAAGAAACAAAGTTCTTGATTCAAAAATTGGAGATCCATGTGGAATTGTGAATGCAATTGGCCTACGTTCATCGAGACCATCTATTGCTTAGTTTCGGCCACATGGACTACTTTCTTGGTTTCTTGAATTAGTGCGGAATTGTGGATGCCATATGGCTTAGTTTCGGTCGCACTTCTTGTTGTCTTGATTTGGAGATGATAACCAAAGTTCAAATAGTCTTATCCTCATAATTATAGAGAAACTAATGACACATAAATATTATGCTTAAATTAATGGAGATTAATTTAGTGGCTAAACTTGATGTGTAACATGTTTATATTATGTGCTCATAAATTTGTTATATGCTATATGTGATGAACCTTCAAAGAAAGTTTTAAGTCTTTTATTGCCATGCCATGATTAAAACACTTGTTAGTACATGAGTGATTTTAATGTAGATTCGCCCTAGCGAAGTGCATTAAATTTATTTATGTATAAGCAAGATAGATAATGTGGGCACGCCCTAGCAGGACACATTAACTATGAGTTTAAAATGGTTAGACTTAATTGGGCGTCAAAACAGTTTTGGGCCTAGGCAAAGATGAGGTTTAACATGCTTTTTGAAATTGGATTTCTTAAAGAATCTCATAAAAGGAACTAAGAGTCATATGAGATATGATTGACAAGAGTTGTCTACCTAATTAATTTAATTTTGTGTAATCCGCCTTAGCAGACTTGAAATTAAATTAAAGTTGGATCTTAACCCATTTGAATTATATTATACATTGGATGTATATGAAGGTTATATAATTTAGTGGGAGTATTTTGTTTGAAAAATACATTATGTATCTCTTTAATGAAAACCGGTACTTATTAAATTTTGGAAATTTTGCATATTTGTAGATAATGACTAATAACACTCAATCAATGTCGTTGCGATCGATCCTTGAGAAGGATAAGCTCGAAGAGAATGGTACCAACTTTATGGATTGGATCCGTAGCATAAGAATCGTTCTTAGGCAAGAAGATAAATTGTACATTCTCGATGGGCCTCTCCCTGCTGAACCACCGCCTACTGCCCCTAGGGTAGAAAGGGACAATTACAAGAAACATCGTAATGATTCTAGAGATGTAAGTTGTCTCATGCTTGCTGCTATGTGTTCAAAACTCCAACAAAGTTTGGAACATTTGGAAGCCTATGAGATAGGCGTGGAGTTGAGAACCATGTTTCAAGAGCAAGCTAGACAAGAGAGGTACAAGACCATTGTTGCATTCACTACTTGTAAAATGAATGAAGGGAAACAAGTGAGTCCTCACTTTCTTAAAATGAAAGGTTATGTAGAGCACCTTGAGAAACTTGGCTATCCAATCCCATTGGAGCTAGCCACGGATCTCATTCTTAATTCATTGCCTAAAAGTTATAATCAGTTTGTGATGAATTATAACATGCATGGAATGGATAAGAATCTCTCTGAGTTGCATGGGATGCTCAAAACTGCAGAGATGAAAATTGTGGAGAAAGGTTCTCCTGTGCTCTTGGTTCATGATGGGAAGAAGCCTGGTGCCAAAGGCAAGGGTAAGGCAAAAGTTGTCAAACCCAAGATAAGCAAGGCAAAGGTTGCCAAGGCTTCTGAGGCAAAACCCGATACACAAAAGGATGCAATTTGTTTCCATTGTCAAGAAATTGGTCATTGGAAACGTAATTGCAAGGCTTTCTTGGAAGAGCAAAAGAAGAAGAAGAGCAGCAAGGCTGCGTCGACTTCAGGTATCTATATGATAGATATTCTCCTTTCTACCACTGATTCTTGGGTATTGGATACCGGATGTGGTTCTCACATTTGTCTAAATGTGCAGGGACTAAAGAATAGGAGGCTGCTTAAAGAAGGTGAAGTAGATCTACGCGTGGGAAATGGAGCAAGAGTTGCTGCATTAACCGTAGGGACTTATGAAGTCACTTTACCTTCCGGATTAATTCTTGTTTTGAACAATTGTTATTATGTTCCGGATTTAAGCAGAAATATTATTTCAATTTCTTGTTTGGATAATGAAGGTTTTAAGTTTCTTATTGAGAATAAGAAATTTTCTATTTATTTAAATGATGTGCTTTATGGTATTGCTAATTCATTTAATGGCTTTTATATCTTGGATGTCAAGAATGAGAATAATGTCTATCATGTAAATAAGAAATCTAAACCTAATGATGTAAATCATACTTATTTGTGGCATTGCCGTCTTGGTCATATTAATGAGAAGCGTATCTCAAAACTCCATGGGGACGGACTTTTGGGTTCATGTGACTTAGAGTCATATGATACTTGTGAGTCGTGTCTTCTTGGAAAAATGACTAAGACACCTTTTACCAAGTTGGGTGAAAGGGCAAGCGACTTATTGGGGTTGATACATTCCGATGTATGCGGACCATTAAGTAGCAATGCTAGGGGAGGATTTCAATACTTCATAACCTTCACTGATGATTATAGTAGATTTGGGTATGTTTACCTAATGAAACATAAAAGTGAAGCATTCGAGATATTTAGAATATTTCAAAATGAAGTAGAAAAACAACTTGGCAAAAGTATAAAGGCACTTCGATCAGATCGAGGTGGTGAATACTTGAGCCAAGAATTTGATGATCATCTAAAGAATTGTGGAATAGTTTCACAATTGACTCCGCCCGGAACACCACAATGGAATGGTGTGTCTGAGAGGAGAAATCGGACTTTGTTAGACATGGTTCGATCAATGATGAGTCAAGTTGATCTTCCAATATCCTTTTGGGGTTACGCCCTAGAAACCGCTGCTTTCACACTAAATCAAGTTCCAACTAAATCGGTTCCAAAGACTCCATATGAGATGTGGAGTGGAAAGAAACCTAGTTTATCTTTCATGAGGATTTGGGGTTGCGAAGTTTATGTCAAGAGACTTATCTCTGACAAACTAGCACACAAATCCGATAAATGTATTTTCGTGGGATATCCTAAGGAAACAAAAGGATATTACTTTTACAACCGTGAGGACAACAAAGTGTTTGTTGCCCGAACTGGTGTCTTTCTAGAGAAAGAGTTTCTTTCCAAAGAAATCAGTGGGAGTAAAATAAATCTTGAAGAAATTCGAGACCCAGAAAATAACATTGAACCAATAGTGGAACAAGAACAAGAACCACAAGGAGTTGTGGAAACTGTTCATAATACACAAGCGACTCGCAGATCTAGTAGGTTACGATCCGAGCCCGAGAGATATGGATTTCTCGTAACGGATAGTAATGAGGTAGAAATCATTGAGAATGATGAACCGTCAACCTACCAAGAGGCGATGTCCTCTCCTGATTCGGACAGGTGGCTTGGAGCCATGGAATCCGAATTGCAATCCATGCAAGACAATCAAGTTTGGAATTTGATTGATGCGCCCGAAGGTGTAAAAACCATAGGATGCAAATGGGTCTTCAAGAAGAAGACTGACATGGATGGGAAGGTGCATACTTACAAAGCTAGGCTTGTAGCGAAAGGTTATAGGCAAGTTCATGGCATTGACTATGATGAGACCTTTTCACCCGTAGCAATGATCAAGTCTATAAGAATTTTGCTTGCCATTGCCGCATATCATGACTATGAAATATGGCAGATGGATGTCAAAACCGCTTTCCTAAATGGAAAACTCTAAGAGGATGTGTATATGACACAACCAGAAGGTTTTGAACAAGATTCTAAGGTATGCAAATTGCAAAGATCCATCTATGGATTGAAGCAAGCTTCAAGGAGTTGGAATCTCCGTTTTGATGAATCGGTCAAAGAGTTTGGCTTCATCAAGAACGAAGATGAGCCTTGTATATACAACAAGATTAGTGGGAGCATAGTGCTATTCCTTATTTTATACGTGGATGACATATTACTCATTGGAAACGACATTCCTACACTTCAGTCTGTGAAGACTTGGTTAGGAAAGTGCTTCGCAATGAAAGATATGGGTGAAGCCGCATATATTCTTGGCATTAAGATCTATAGAGATAGATCAAGGAGGCTACTTGGTTTAAGCCAAAGTACATACATTGACAAGGTCATTAGAAGATTCCGTATGGAAAATTCTAAGAGAGGAACCTTGCCCGTGTTACATGGAGTTTCTCTAAGCAAGACTCAATGTCCTAAGACAAAAGATGAGCGTGAGAAAATGAATGATGTTCCATATGCTTCGGCAATTGGGTCCATCATGTATGCCATGATTTGTACTAGGCCGGATGTATCTTATGCTTTGAGCATGACAAGTAGATACCAATCCGACCCTGGCGAAAATCACTGGATAGCCGTAAAAGCGATTCTTAAGTACTTGAGAAGGACTAAAGACTCGTTTTTGGTCTATGGAGGAATGGAAGATGATCTCGTTGTAAATGCTTACACGGATGCAAGCTTCCAAACCGACAAAGATGATAGCCGATCGCAATCGGGATTTGTGTTTATGTTAAATGGTGGAGCTGTAAGCTGGAAGAGTTCCAAGCAAAGTACAACCGCTGATTCTACAACAGAAGCTGAGTATATTGCTGCATCGGATGCTGCAAAGGAAGCTGTTTGGATTAAGAAGTTCATAACTGAACTTGAAGTGGTTCCTAGTATTGCTAGTCCAATAGACCTTTATTGCGACAATAATAGTGCTATTGCCAACCAAAGGAACCAAGAGCACATCAGAAATCCAAACACATACTTAGGCGTTTTCATATCATTCGAGAGATCGTTGATAGGGGAGACGTAAATATATGCAGAGTACCTACTGATGACAATGTTGCGGACCCGCTAACAAAGGGACTTCCACAAGCTAAACATGATGGTCATGTTAGGTCCATGGGTATTAGATACATGGGAGATTGGGCCTAGGGCAAGTGGGAGATTGTTGGTAGTGGTGCCCTAGGCACGTTTAATAAACGTTGTAATTGTTATCATTTATTTCATATCAATAAAGAGATGTTTTGATTATTATTGTTGTTCATGTTTACTTATAATAATCCCCGTCCCTAGTACTTGTTAAGCACTAGTATAAAGGCTAAATGATCATGGGATGATCATGTTAGATTTATGGGTACTTGTTTGGAACAAGGTACTGGACTTGACCCGCTGCATGAGATTTATGTCATGGTCTATGTCATACATATATCTCATATTAGTTATGTCATTTGAATCCTTAGACATGAAGTTATTATAGTCTTCCACTTGATGAACATTGTGTTTGACATATTCAAACGCTACCTTAACACGGTAGTTATAAAGGGTATGATTGGCATAATCGGATTCCCGTTGGGAAGAATAATAAGCTAAATGGATTTGTCCCTCCACGGAGAGATGTCAAGCTTGGGCCCCTCGAAGGAATGATGTTGATGAAATGTTCGGCCGGACTTAAATGGATTGATTGGATCAATAGCATTTGAATTATCAACATATTCGGAATCGAGAAAGTATTGAACAAAACAAGTTGACTGTTTGACCATGACTTGTGTTCAATGACATCGTGGACAAAGGAATTGTGACATATTCTAAAGGAATGCGAAATTGTATCTAGTTACACTATTTGGATAGGTATGACGGTTTGCTAGAACCTAATCATATCTTATGGGTTCATGTTTGAGCCAATTGCCAACTTAGTGTAATCCTAGAGGGTCACACACAAATAGAACGAATCATAAAGGACTAAATTGGAATTATGGAAAAATGTCAGGTTTTGGCTCTGGCACGGTCGTGCGCCTTAAAATGGCACGGCCGTGCCATAAATCCAAATCAAGGCAAATCTGTCGACATGTTTGGCACGACCGTGCCAAAAAGTCAAGCACGACCGTGCCGAAATTGGTCGACTGGGGAAATCACGCGGACCTGATGGAACGACCGTGCCAGTTTATAGGGCACGACCGTGCCAGTCAAGTCGGCCAGAATTCCTTGTTGCCTAATTTGGTGACGGGATTTAGGATTCCTAAGTCCTTAAGGGTTAAGGATTGGGACCTATTTAAAGATCCTTTCAACAGCCATTAGACATATGATTGTGAGTGCCTCCATAAGGTTTTGAGAGGTTATTTTTCTTGTTCTAAGATCCCAAAAGTGAAGAACAAGAATATTCATAATTCCATATAGTTCTTGCAATTGTGAAAGTGTGTTTCATAATTTGGTCTAGCAACCAAGATCAAGAAGTTACTTGATATTCGTTCGTGGTGTGGATACCGCTAGAGGGTGAAGCTCATCATCTTCAAGGTTCGCGTTCTTGATCAAGTTTCAAAATCTCCACCAAGTTCAAAAGCTAGAAATTCATAGCCATCAAGGGTTAGTTATTCCTCTATTCATCTTGTTGTATTTGATTTAATCATATGAACGGATCCATGGCTTTGGGTTTCTTAAAATTTTAATTGCTAATTTCCGCTGCGCATGTTAGATCGAAACCCAACAGCTTGTACCCTTGGAGAGGAGAAACTTGTCCCTTGGTTTTGAGAGCTTCGTAGGCTTCGGTGATGGTCATGCCATTAAGAGGGGTATAGACACGGTCGTTGGTGGCCCCTTTGTGACTTTTGAGGGATGAGCCACTTGAGCGTGCTTTACCGTGGACCTTTGCCTTGCTGTCGGTGAGCTCTTGTAAACGAGCCTTAAGTTCGGACACTTCTTCCTTGTGAATTTTCCTCTCGAGATCAAGACGGTCTTGCCACAAATCATCCTTGCGGCGGGCATCCTCGACAAGTCTATCCATTTGTTCCCCCATGGCTCTTATTATGTTGAAGAGCCTTTCTTTGGACACGGAGATGTTCTCACCCTTGTTGTTGTTTCCGTTGGAAGCCATTGGACCTATTGAGAGAACACGGTCGATCTTAGGTTGGCCCCACAAACATATTTTGAGTAAAATAATTAACCCACAAACAAAGGAAAAAGACTCAACCACATAAGAAAAATGACTCTTTTTTTTATTTATTTACGAAAGTCAGAAGGACGTGGTCCTTTTGGGGTTTCTAGAAAAATAGTGGAATCGTCACACTAGTATATAGACCTTCTCGTGGTCCCATATACTCATCGGATTCCACCACACTTGTGAATCTTACATGTGTCATGATTAAACTAAATTAATGTAGTAAAGCATACATGCGGGGACGGATTTTTATTTTCGTCCATAATAACCACTTGGGGACGGAGTTTTATTTCGTCCATAACAACGAGTGGCATGTATGATTTGAAGACATTAGTTTAGGGAAATCTCGGCACATGGAAACCGACTTGAGTCACGGAGTGTTAGACCCTAACTAGAATTGTGTGGTTTGTGCTCGGCTAAAGAGAGGCTTAAAGGTCACCCCTGGCATGTAGTCGTGAACTACGCCACGGGCTGAGGTTGACCGCTTCGGAAGAGTCAAGATCGAATGGAGCTTGAAACTTCCTAGGACGGGCCTCGACAAGTTTGGGGTTGGACTTGTGCGACTCGATAGTGAGCAGTTAATAGGAATTATGTGCACGTAGTGTGAGGTCTAACAAGTGACAAAATATATTTTTTTTCAAAGAAAGAAAAAACAAATAAGCACATATTTACAACTTTCGAATCACCCGTGTGACCGATAAAATGAATAAATAAAAGTAAAAGGGGTGTATGCAGGCCCGGTGCCCACACACTGTCAAAATTGTCCATTCTGTTCGCTGTTTCTGTTCCTGGGAAATGCCCAGAAGCGCGCGCATTCAGATGCTTACTTGGGAGGCGCGCGCGTTAGACTGAGAGAAGTGGAGGCGCCCGCTTCTGGGCAGTACCTGCAAATCAGTGGGTTCAAGGGATTGCCTTGACCCTAAATTATAGAACTTTTTTCCCTGCGGTAAACGTTAGCACAGAAACATGGAATTGAAGGACAAGATGGAAGGTGGGCGATTCTGGTAATTAGGGTCGGACAAGAAGGCCAGAGGCGCGCGCTTTCTACCCTTTTTACCAGAATGCCCAGAAAACAGATATAAGAACACCAAAAGCAGAAAATGCAAGTTTAACCCTCTATATCTCCAGCGGAGTCGCCACTGTAGATACCCCGAGGGACCACGGCTTGGCTAGAGCGCGTGAATTACCTAGGATGTCTACTTGGTTTTAAGAGTCGCCACCCACGTTTTAGAGGAACGCGAGAAAACCTAAGAAAAGCCATTTTTTTATGTACGAAAACCAGAGATTCGGGAAGAGAAGGGTTCGGGGGTTAGGTGACGGAGTGAGAAGTACTTAAACACCCACTCCGCCCCGCTTACGCGGGTCTTGCTACTTTTGGTGTTCTAATGCTAAAAAGTCCTTCTATTGATATTAAAATGTGCTAACAATTATATAGTAAAGAAAAGGGGAATTAAAAAAGAATTATTTTATTGATTAAATGTCAAAGGTTACATTAAGAGAAAAAGAGTAAATTAAACTAGAGTGTAAATGTAGGGAGATAACCTTAACCAACTTTAATATAGTAAAGTGATTATTTGGTCATGTCCCATTGATGGGGATTGCATACATTACTAAGACATGTAAAATGAGAGAAGAAGAATAAAGTACCTTAAGAAAGGGGACTTCAAACTTGGACTTGAAAATGGTGTTGTTGTAGGGAAATTGTTGTAGAACAATTTGTGTAGAGTCTTATTACGAATAACTCTTGTTGGGAGAATTTGTGTAGAGAATTGTGTATAGTGTGTGTATAGAGAAATTTCAAGTCTAAAAATGAGGGTCTTTTCCAAGGTAGGAGATGATGGTTTTTATAGGTAAAATTAGGAGGGAAAGGTTGGAGGAAAATTGGTCAATCCATGTGAAATAGAATTGACCAATCAAGAAAAATATAAATAAAAGAATTAATGAAAGAAATAAAAGAAAATCAAATAATAATAAAATGAAATATTTTGTTTTTATGAAGAATGGCTAGAATAAAGGATTTGGGAGTTATGAAATAAGGGGGAATGAATGTGGATGTAAAAAGGAGGTGTTTGTGATCAAGAAGAGATTTTCTAAATAAGAAAAGGGAGGGAAAAATTGTGCTATCCGTTACTGCCAAAGTGAGAAGCGCGCGGGTCCGGCCTATTGGACTAAACGCGCGCGCGCTCCCCATGACTATTACGGGAGGCGCCCGCGGTGAGAATAACAGAATGGCAGAATGACTCTAAAAGTTAACTCTGTTATGCAGTTTAGTCCAAAACTAACGGAATCGGTTAGGAACTTAACGGAAGTAACCAAAATTAACAAAAACAAGTTAAATAAAAATACTATGTATGCAATCGGGGTGAGAGGTCCAAATCGGGGTGTCTACACACCCCCATTACACTTTCCCTTGACCCTGTTCTCCCTTTATTGCTAGAACCCGGCCTTCCCCTGCTAGTTGTAGCCAAGACCGATCCCGAAGTAGACGGTGTCCCCAACTTCTTTATGCGAGTTTCTTCACCCAAGAGGAAGTCCTTTACATCTTCATACTTCAATTTGTTTTTACCCGCTGAAGCATTTAACGCTGTCACCGTTCCGCTCCAACTTCCTGGTAAAGACGCTAGCAATAAACACGCATGAACCTCGTCACCGAAAGTAATCTCCAACGCAGCCAATGAGTCTATAACATCCATAAACTCATCGATGTGTTTACCTATGGATCCTCCCTCTTGCATCTTGAGACTACCCATCTTGCGTATCAAATCAACCTTTTTTGCAGCAAATGGAGTTTCAAATCTCTCAGTAAAATAATCCAATACCTCCTTGGTGGTTTTCGCCTTCTTGGTAGTCTTCGCGATCCTTTCGACAAAGTAGATCGAACCACCCCTAAGGCTTTCCGATCCATGAGATCCCAGTCTTCCTGTTTTTCGCTTTCTGGCTTGACTCCTTTTAGAGGCTTATAGAGATCTTTATTATACAAGACATCCTCTATTTGCATCCTCCAATATCCATAGTCAAACCCATCGAATTTCTCCACCGCTTGTTTATCCTTGCCCATTCTTGATTGCTTGAACAAACCCTAATCGCCCTATAAACCCGGAACGATAAACCAGAGCTCTGATACCAGTTGTTGTGGAATAAACCCTCCCAACACCCAAGCAAATCGCAAGAATCACCGCACCACAAACAAGCACAAGAAATATAAAGCAAAGCAAAAGACAAAAGAACACAAGAAATTGTTTACCCAATTCGTCAATATGTTTGACTACGTTTAGGGGCACTACCAAGCCAGGATCTTGCACTATAATATGTAAATATGGAGTTACAATGAGTTTGGGGGTGGAGCCCTGCTTATATAGCAACCTAGGAATAAGATACAAACCCTAGACAGAGAAGGAATCCCGAAACTGCTCTTATTTGGTCCAGCCCAGTTTCCCGACATTCTGTGCGATCGCCCAGAATTCTTGTGCGACCGCCCAGAACAAAACTCCACAAGCCCTAAAACCTTCCAGTACTGTTGTGCGATCGCCCAGAATATTTTTGTGACCGCCCAAGGATGCTGAAGTCCGTTTTCCTGCTTGTTTCTTCCTCTCGCTCTGCTCGCTAGTTTCCGATTGTTCCTCTATTCCAACAGCTTTCGGATCCGTGATGCTGGAATTGAGATACGGTTGGACTGGGGGCGTGACTGTTCCCTTTATCCACCCGTAAACCAGATATGTGGCGGACTTCCAGATGGTGAATTTGGGGTTGACCGAGCCGTCGGCAAGAGTAGCAGCCGGTGGTTGCGGATCAATGACAAACAGTAAGTTATGGGTACGAAAAAGCGTTTTGAACAAGGTACTCCAATTCAAGTAATTTTCCTTGGTCAAATATGTCTGTCCCATGATTGCGGTGGGATTGTAGAAGACTGGGAGAGAATTGTAAGGGGTGTGAGAGGTAGAGCCGGAGGATCCAGTGCCATGGTTCGAGTTATCGATTTCCGACATTTGGACAGAGAAGGAAGATGATACGTCTGACGGATCGTTGATTCAGACTGATACCATATAAGACTACTCACAATGAGCGCATAGAAAGAGGAAGAGAAAGAGAGGAAGACGAGGCTTGGAGTTTGTGAATTTCCTTGATCAATATTACTGAGAGATGTACAAGATATATATACAAGTTCCCTAGTAAGGTAAGACTCTTTCCTTATCTATTCGAAGCGAGTAAATCAAAATTCAAATACACATGATTCTATCAAATATGTACCAAGTATATCACAACAGAAATCTCGGGAGTGATTTACCAAATCTCGGCTAATAATACATACCTCGCCTGGTATGGAACGGTGCTGCAAAATTACATAAATCAAGTAGTCCTACTTACACCAACAATTTAGCATAAAAGATCTTAGACCTTTGAAGTATTTTCTGGGCATACAAGTTACGAGATAGCCCGAAGGCATTGTGCTCCATAAAAAATACACATTGGACATCTTGAAAGAAATTGGCTTGCAAGGTTGTAGACCAAGTGACTTTCCGATTGAACAGAATCTTCGTCTTGTCAAGAATGATGAATTCCACCAGTCAATGCTTTACAGTTCCGTAGATTCATTGGTCGTTTGCTCTACCTCACCGTAACACGACCAGATATTCATTTTGCTGTTAACATTCTAAGCCAATTTATTTCTTCCCCTCGCCGCAGTCATATGGATGCAACGGTTCGTATACTTTGTTACCTCAAGAATTCAATTGGCAGGGGGATATTTCTGCCGTCCGGAGGTGACTTAGGCCTTCATGCATATTGTGATGCAGATTGGGGAGGCTGCCTAATGACTAGACGCTCTTGTACGGGTTATTTTATGCCTTTAGGTGGGGCACCTATCTTTGGCCTACCAAGAAGCAGTCAGTTGTGTCACGATTGGCCACTATGGTTAGTGAACCTCTTTATGACTTTGATGGCTTCTTACAGACCTTGATGCTCCTCAACCTCAACCTCAACCTCAACCTACATCCCTTTGTTGTGAAAATCAAGCGGCACGACACATTGCTAACAATCCAGTGTTCCACGAACAAACCAAGCACGTCGTAATGGATTGCTACTTTGTTCGACAATATGTTGAGTCCAAGGACATCGTTCTACGGATGATTTCCACCGATCACTAGGTTACATACTTATTTACAAAGGCCTTTAAGCCTGCTTCCATTATCTTGTTGGCAAGTTGGGCATTCGAGACCTTCATGCGCTAACTTGAGGAGGGTTGGAGATTAGCACGGTCGTGCTTGTTGTTGTGCATGACCGCGCACATTGGTTTGAGAACTGGGAACCTTCGGCATAGACTGCACGAATGTGCACATGTATATACACGATCGTGCAATTTGGGTCGATCTCTTCTCTTCACTACAAAGTAAGCTGCATGGGTGTGTTCTGTTCGTGTTCTGTGAAACGCACAGTCGTGCGTCAGCCTTAGGAGAAGATACGCCAAATCTCTTGATTTGTTTTTGGTTATTTTGTTTCCTACTTAGTGTATATCTTTTCCTTGTATATAGAGATAACATTTGATCCCCTTATAATAGATTTCACTGTACTTGAATATAAGTATTTCTTGTAAAATGCAGTTCATTGACGTAATAATTCTTGACATTTAAGTTTACAACATTATTGATACGTCCATAATATTGCACATAATGCATGCATCCAAAGTAATGAAATAAAACAATGTTTTTGTACACATTAGACCATCATTTCCATCTCTCTCAACTGTAAAAGGTGTTTTGTTGGTATTTAAATTATGGCATGCGACTAGTGTAGTGGCAAGTAATAAAAGAGAAGATGGAGGATAGGGATTGAGTTGAGGTGGGAAAGAAAGATAATTAATCCCTCTCTCTTAAAACATTTTCACTAACAAACCACTTTCTTACCATCAATCAAAATCTCCCTCCCTCCCTCCCTCCCTCCCTCACACACATATAATATACTCCCTCCGACCCATTTCAAATTGCAAAACTTGCCAAAAAGGGTGTCCCAACTAAAATTGCAAAATCCAAAAATGGCAAGTTTTAACCCACTTGCACACTCACATCCATTAACACACTAACTATTTTCTACCCCACTTTCTCTCTCCCACTCAACTATCAACACTCACAACACATCACCTTTTTCACTTTTTCCCTTAATCCCCGTGCCAACCTATTATTTGCAATTTGAAATGGGACGAAGGTGTTGGAGTAGAGGACCAACCGGGAACTAGGAATCGGAGGAAAAGAAGAAAATCCGTCAGAGGGACTGTCGTCCTGGGCGGCCGCCCAGGGTGATGGTGGGCGACCGCCCACTATTGCAGTAGGTTCAATCGGCGGAAGGGTCTCGTGGGCGACCGCTCAAAGCCATTTTGGGCGACCGCCCAGGTGTCGGGCCAGGTCCGTGTTTTAGCCGATTTTGTCCATATTTTCGGGTATTATTGTCCTTCCTAGGGTTAGGTATTTATTCTAGGTTTTCTATATAAGCAATGTTCCGCCCCCATACTCATTGTAACTCCATATTTACATATTATAGTGCAAGATCCTGGCTTGGTAGTGCCCCCAGACGTAGTCAAACATATTGACGAACTGGGTAAACAATTTCTGTGTCTTTTGCTCTGTTATTTTCTTGTGCTTTGTTTGTGTGCCATTATTTTCTTGGGGTTATTGCTTGGGTTGTGAGGGTCTAATCCACAACAACTGGTATCAGAGCTTTGGTTGGACGATGAAAGGGGTTTATCAAGAAATCAAGAATGGGCAAGGATAAACAAGCGGTGGAGAAATTTGATGGGTCTGACTATGGATATTGGAGGATGCAAATAGAGGATCTCTTGTATAATAAGGATCTCTATAAGCCTCTAATAGGAGTCAAACCGGAAAAAGAAAAGCAGAAAGACTGGGACCTCATGGATTGGAAAGCCTTAGGGGTGGTTCGATCTACTTTGTCGAAGTGGATCGCGAAGACTGCCAGGAAGGCGAAAACCACCAAGGAGCTATTGGATTATCTTACTGAGAGATTTGAAACTCCATCTGCTGCAAATAAGGTTGATTTGATACACAAGATGGGTAGTCTCAAAATGCAAGAGGGAGGATCCATAGCTAAACACATCGATGAGTTTATGGATATTATAGACTCATTGACTGCGTTGGAGATTACTTTCGGTGACGAGGTTCATGCGTGTTTATTGCTAGCGTCCTTACCAAGGAGTTGGGGCGGAACGGTGACAGCGTTAAATGCTTCAGCGGGTAAGAACAAATTGAAGTATGATGATGTTAAGGACTTTCTCTTGGGCGAGGAAAATCGCTTAAAGAATTTGGGGACACCGTCTACTTCGGAATCGGTCTTGGCTACAACTAGTAGGGGAAGACCGGGTTCTAGCAATAAAGGGAGAACAGGGTCAAGGGAAAGTGTAATCGGGGGTGGGGATCAGTATGAGGAGAACAAAGAAAGACCAAGGGTTGCCAGAGGATCGGTAGAGTGCTATCATTGTAAGGAGTTAGGACACTACAAGAGGGATTGTCCCATGCGAGGGGATAAATCGGCGAATGTGATAATCGAAGGTGACGATGTACTGATTCTGAGCGTTTGTAGTGCGCTAGAATCATGGGTGCTGGATTCGGGGGCATCATTCCACTCATGCGGGCATGCAGGGGCGATGGAAAATTACACTTTCGGTGATTTCGGTAAGGTCTATCTGGCGGATGGAGAGCCTTTGGAAATCAAGGGGAAGGGGGATGTCAGAATAGGAGCATCGGACGGGAAGGTCCTACATCTACACGGGGTCAGTCACATTCCGGGTTTGAAAAAGAACCTGATTTCAGTTGGGCAGCTGGGTGAAGAAGGTTACACGGTAACTTTTAGCTGCAGGAATTGGGTTATTACCAAGGAGGATTGTGAGATCGCTCGGGGTAATAGGGAAGGAAGATTGTATTTGGTGGAAAACACCAAGGATAGTATCACGGGGGCATCAGCCAAGGGTGATACGGATTTGTGGCACTGTCAATTATGTCACATGGGTGAGAAGGGGGTATCCCTGGTAACTTCTCGGGGTGGTGTGTCATATTACATGACCTTCATTGATGATTCGACAAGGAAGGTCTGGGATTACTTCTTAAAAGGGGAAAGATGAATCTTTCAGGATGTATAAGAAGTGGAAGGCCTTGGTGGAGAATCGGATTGGACTCAAGGCTAAATTCTTGAGGTCTATTAATGGTGGGGAGTATGAGCTCAAGGAGTTTAAGGAATACGGTGATGCGAGGGAAATTCGCATGGATATTCCAGACTCGGGTGGGAGCGGCACGGTTCATGATGACCAAGGACAAGGGGGTCACTGAAGATGAATCGAATACTCCAGGACCGGATGTTCTGCTGCACAGATCTAACGGTGAGTGTAGATCGGAAGCAAAGGCTCCAGGTTTCTCAAGCAAGGTGAAGTTGAAGCTGGGTATAGCTTCAACGGGGCTTGGAGAATAGGGGAGGAGGATGGTACTACCATGATCGAGGTGAGCACTAGGAAAACACCAAGGATGAGTTGAAGAATGGATACGGGGCTTGTATACGCGGTTGATCTCTAGGTGTGAGATTGTTGGAGTAGAGGACCAACCGGGAACTAGGAATCGGAGGAAAAGAAGAAAATCCGTCGGAGGGACTGTCGTCCTGGGCGCCCAGGGTGATGGTGGGCGACCGCCCACTATGGCAGTAGGTTCAACGGCGGAAGGGTCTCGTGGGCGACCTCTCAAGGCCATTTTGGGCGACCGCCCAGGTGTCGGGCCAGGTCCGTGCTTTAGCCGATTTTGTCCAGATTTTCGTGTATTATTGTCCTCCTAGGGTTAGGTCTTTATTCTAGGTTTGCTATATAAGCAATGTTCCGCCCCCATACTCATTGTAACTCCATATTTACATATTATAGTGCAAGATCATGGCTTGGTAGTGCCCTCAGACGTAGTCAAACATATTGACGAACTGCGTAAACAATTTCTGTGTCTTTTGCTCTGTTATTTTCTTGTGATTTGTTTGTGTGCCATTATTTTTTTGGGGTTATTGCTTGGGTTGTGAGGGTCTAATCCACAACAGGAGGGAGTACACACACTCAATGAATTCATCGGTGTGTCACAAATTCACATTATTTCATGTCGACTAATCAACGGCTGAGATGAAAGAGTAAATTTTCCTTATGTACCCCCCCCCCCCAAAAAAAAAGTAAATAATCTCGTAAATTAGGTAACAAAATCAAAATTATTTCATAAGTTAAAACGAATGAACAATCTAACTGTTACTCCCTCCGTCCCAGTTTAAGGTTTAAGGTTCTTAGTTTGTTGTTTGTCTTAAAAGATCTTTGAGCAATAATTAAAGGTTAATCTAACTATCCAAATAAAAATCTAAAAACTTGTTATTGATAATATATATGATAGTCTATCAATAACTAGTTTTAGATTTTCATCTGGATAGTTAGATTAACTTTCAATTATTGCTTAAAGATCTTTGAGACAAACAGCAAAAAAAAAAAAAAAAAAAAAAAAAAAACAACCTAACTTAAACTGTGAGACGGAAGTAATAATTTTTTAAACCCAAATTTTAGGACAATATTCGACAGAAGATGGATAGGGACTGAGTTGAGGTACATAGAGGTAGGGCCCAATCTTAAATTGGACATTGGTGCGAGCCATGTCGGCACCATAGCCGCCGCCCCTTGTAATCATTTTTCGTAAAACTATACTCCTTCCTTCTCATTTTAAAAGTTAAAAAAATGAGTGAGTTTAAGAATTAAAAAAAATGTGATATGTTGTGAGTATTGATAGATTGGTATAAAAGGAAAAGTGTGTTAGAAAAAAATTACTGGATAATTGTTGTGAATATGATACGTAAGACCCACTTTCCATTTTAAGATTTTGACATTTAAAATGAGACGTCAGTTTAAGAAATTTTTAACTATTAAAATATGACAGAGTGAGTATTTATGTTATGGGGCCCAATCCTAAATTGACAAATATTTTGCTTCCGCCATTTTTATTTTCCATGTGATTGGATATGTCTTCCATATTAATAATCAGAAAATTTTGAAAAAAACGTGTTCTACACTAACGCTAGTGTAGAACGTGTTTTTAAAAAAGCGGAGTGGCAGATTTGAAAATAAGCGGAAAACTGTGAGAAGGCGCGGTGGCATTGATGTAAATAACTGGAACTCATGAAAACTCACCAGGCACTTTTCGAAACTGTAGGAGGCATTTTTCAATATTATAGCAGACAGATTTTAACACTCGGGCAGGCACATGTTTTGACACTACCAAGGCATGTTTAAACATTTTGATGCATAGAACAAGCACAAATAATGCCTATAACAGACATTTATTTTAACATTAGAGCAGGCATTTATTTGGACTTGTTGAAAAAAAAAAAAAAAAAAAAAAAAAACTCTCATCAGGCACTTATAAAAGTGTATGCTTTGAATTTAGAAGTACCTGCTTGAATTTTAAGAAGTGCATGTTTTGAATTTTACATTTGTTATAATACAAGAGGCATTTTCTAATTCTATAAGAGGCACAAAAAAATTCAGAGCAGGCACTTATTTGGAACTTGTAAAAAAAAAAAAAAAAAAAAAAAACTCAACAGACAAGTTTTAAAATTCAAGCAGGCACATATAAAAATGTCTGCTGAATATTAGAAGTGTCTGCTTCATTTTAAAACATGTCTGCTGAGTTTTTTTTTGTTTTTTTTTTTACAAGTGCCAGAAAAAGTGCCTACTCTAAGGTAAAAAAGTGTCTGATGTGAAAGTCTCAAAAAAAATGTCTGTTTAGGGTAAAAAAGTGTCTGCTGTAAAAATATTGAAAAGTGCCTCTTACAGTATCAGAAAGTGTCTGTCCCATAACCCTTCTTTTGCCCAAGAACTTTTCTTTGTGGAAAACGCGTTTTACACTAAGGCTAATGTAAAAAACGTTTTACACAAGACTTACTCATTAATAATTATGAATGAGGAAAGTGGTTTTTTATTTCTTAAAAATATTTCTTTGGCAATAATGTACTGCTATTATAAAGTTTAATTTTTGACGGGCTACTAATCATTGTTCTTGGAAAATATGGCTTCCTTTCTATTTCATTTTGTATATTTCATAATATTTATAGAGAGTCAGTCTTATGAAAAACGTGTTTTACACTAAAAGTTGAAAAAAACATGTTTTTTCATAAGTTTCAGTTAAATGTCACTCTTCATTTTGAAAACACGTTGTGCACTAAATCAAGTGTAAAACAAGTTTTTCATTAGATTTTTAGATCTGTATAATACGGTGTAAATAAGATATTTTGATAAAAGTTTATATTTGGTTAGCTAGTTGATGCAATATTGAGGAAGTAAGTATTGTAGTTTAATTTGAATTGCATTATGTTTAAGTTTATTAAATATCAATTATAAATCAAATATAATAAGTATAGATATCTATACTCCTTCATTCCAAATTGCATGTCGTTTTAGAGTTAATTTTTGTTCTAAAATTCTTGTCATTTTGTTTTCAAGACATTTTTGCAGTTGTATACCAGTTACACTCTTATTTATGATGGAAAATTATCTCTTGCGGAAGCATGTAATTGCCTAGATAATTGGATTATTTTAGGTGAACATGAGACTTTTTCACATTTATTAAGTGCGTATTTTATGTGTGAAAAAGTTTAAAATGATATGTATTTTGAAACAAATAAAAGTATTATTTAAGAGCTTATTTTTTGAATGATATAGTAGAAATAAATGAAGTAAAACCTTTGTTTTATTTCTTCACATAATTTTTTTCAATGTACAATTGGATATAGCTCTATATTTGAATATTTTGAATGTAAAAATAGTTTCTCCTAAAATATGAATGTTTAATATTTATCTTTATGCTTCAATTTTTTTTATCTTTAATTAAGAAAACAAAAAAAAATATTTTGGGTAGAATTAATATTACAAATGAATAGAATAACATGCCATCCATAGTTTTACCCCAATTCATGAACAAAGGAGGAACTACTCCCACCGTCACGTTTTAAACTT
This sequence comes from Campanula takesimana, assembly GCA_026119855.1. NCBI lineage: Eukaryota > Viridiplantae > Streptophyta > Magnoliopsida > Asterales > Campanulaceae > Campanula > Campanula takesimana. Next base: position 532,159 of record JAOWBW010000464.1, read on the forward strand.
CAAAAATTTATTTTGGATGTCTTATTTTAAACTTTAAAATCTAAAAAGGAAAGTTTTTTATACTTCTTTATTTGTGGGCCGCACATGTCATACTCACAACTGTTAGGAAAATTCTACAAAAAAGAGCTTGAATTACAGAATAAATACTAATAAATAAATTAATAAACTAGAGAATAGAAAAACAGAAAAAGTAGAATGATTGTTTTGTGCCAAGCCGTGTGTTGAACACACTGTCCTTAAGACTTATTCGCCCCCTCACCGAGAGTGCTTGAGGTTGTCGTCGGACGCTAGTCTCCCAGGATAACTCGCACGAACCGGATGCTTCTCTGCACTAAGAGACTCCGGCGAATTGAATTCAATGTCTGGACAGTATCACCACAGTATGCAATGCAAGAGGCCAAGGAGGAATGAACAAAAATTGCAACAAAGAAGATGTTGTGGTTATTGCTGGAAAATGTGTTTCTTTCTGTATTTTTCTCGTGTCCCCTTGAACTGGTTTGTAGCTCCTTATATACTACTCCAAGAACATTTCAAGAGCCAAGAATTAATTAAGAAATGATAAGCCTAATCCTTAATTAATTACTGAGATAAAAAGATAAGGGTTGGCTTTTCACTTTGCATTCCAAGTCAATGGAGTGAATCTGAATGGAGTGAATCTGTATTCTGAATTTCCAGTCAAAAAATTCGACTGTAAGGAAAAAAATAATAGCAAAAGGTGAGCTAGCGCGGAAAAGCCAAATAGGTGCTACATTCGTGTCCGCAGGTCGCGTGCACACATGAGTTCGATGGCCCCAAGCTAATTTGGGTCCATGATTTGCACCCCCCTGCGCGCAAGAGAGAGCCTCTATGCCATACAAGCTTACACACTACTCAAGTGCCAAGCCTTTAAACTAGCTTCCTTTTACATCTTTTTCCAATGTGGGATAATGCCAATATCCCCACTTCAACCCATCAACTTTAAGCCTTTGTAACTCATTCGTCCCAACACCAAATTGGACAAATGAATACATTATCTCAATGTCCTCACGGAGTAGAACACAAACCCACAAATAATTTTGTCTTTCGACAAATTATTTATCACGGAAATACATCAAATTTCCTTCACAAATACACCAAAAATACACTTATTTCCAACAACAACAATTACCCACTCCACTTTCTCTCTCTTACCGAACCATCTACATTCACAACACATCACCTTTTTTTTTGTTCTTAAACCTAAATTTTTATTTTAAAGTTTAAATTGGGATGGAAAGAGTGTGCGACAATTATTAGGTACCACTACCAGTACTGCACCACGCATGGTTTGGTCCCAACTAAAGTAATAATGGTATAAGGTATCGGAAGTTCGGAACTATTAACATTGAAGAAATTCCTCACTCTTATATTCCCGTTTTAACTTTTTAAAATCAACATAAATGAACTTTGATCGAAAATTAGTGTCGAACTAATCATTATAGTGAAATTTTAAAGATTTTAATTGATAAATCATTAAGCGATTTATCAATAACAATTTTTAAAATTTCATCGTGAACATTAGATTAACACTAATATTTAATCAAAAAATATTTTTTTTTATTATAAAAAATCAAAATGGGACAATCTTTGGGGACATGGGAGTAATACTGAAACAACAAATAACAACAAGATCGATCTGTTGGAATAGAATTGACCAAGTCAAACTAAATTAGAATGTGAGACTCAGTCAAATGCTTATCTTTTACCAATAACTTGGACCAAACTTGTGGAATATAGTTTAGAGATATATTTCACACGCGCGCACACACACACACTCACACTCTTCGACGATTCTATGCATGGTGCAAAGTGATAAAGATGGTATGTGGAAATCTCCAAACAAGTAAAATAAATATGACTTGCAAAATGTAAAGACAAAAACTTGTGTGAGATGGTATGATACGTGAGACGGAGTGGGGCGGGGCAAGCCCAAATACATTTCATGTGTGAGACCGTCTCACACGAGAATTCCTCAAATATAGGAACACTGGAACCTGTTGGAATTGAAAGTAAATATAACTATGGAACTTTAGAATGTTATAAAACACATTCTTTTATTAATAAAAATTACTTTTTAAGTTTTCTTAACATATTCTGTGACACAAATAGAATCTTTTACAAACATAACAATTTTTTTGCTTAAAACAAACTAATTAATATTTTAAAAATATATTTAACTAACTTTTAAACATGTTTCTGTTTAGTAGTTTATTAGCACAAAACAAAATAAGAGAAATGTCCACTTTGGGTTTTCGACCCTGCTTTAAAACCTTAGAACTAAAACTAATGGGTTGGTTTTCATATATATTATCTCCATATTCCCGGATCATTTTAGTTGACTTTTGATGTAATTTAGACTAGGTTTGATGTGATTTTGAGTGTGTTTTGTTTTGTTGAGTTTTGTGGGGAAATCTAGACGTGTCCATTGCCGGTTAACCGGCGGTTAGCCGGTTATAACCGGCGGTTGAGAAGTCGGCGAAGCTCTAACCGGAACCGCCCCGGCTAACTGGCTCTAACGGTTAAGGTTAGGCGATTAACCGGTTAAACCGTCTGACTTTTTCCCTTTTTTTTATTTTAACTGAAAAATGTCCAAAAAGTGACTGAAATCTGGAAATTTAACAGAAAAATGTCAAAAAATTGACTGGAAACTGGAAATTTAAAAGAAAAATGTCAAAAAACCGACTGGAAACTGGAATTAACTGACTAAAAACTGACAAACTAACTGGAATCGTTTAAAAACTAACTGGAAATCTGAAAATAACTGACTGAAAACTGACAAATTAACTGGAAAATGTTTAAATTGTTACATATTATTACTAAGCAACAATTTTATCATTTTAATCTTCTATTCTTCTCTTTCGGGATGCTTTGCTGAAATATGCCTCTTGAATACACCGTACCCTCCACCTTTTCTAAAGAAGTACGTCATTCCACAATACTTGCAAATGAATTCGTGTGTGGACCACATGTGCGAGTGCGTGTGCGTGCCATCTTCGTTGAGTGGTTTGATTGTAAAATGCCTCCCCATAATAGTAAATTGGATCACCCTCTCTTTGTTTGAATTAGAAGCCATTTGGTGTGATGAAATATGAATGGGTGAAAATGATTTTCGTAAAAAAAATAGTGATTTTCGTTAGAAAGTTAACGAAAAAATTAACAAACTTCTCAAGAGTAATTGTAGAGAGAGATTTATATTGTAGAGAAAGACTTTGTGAGCTTGTGTGAAAATAGTGAGGAGTGAGGGGGTATTTTATAGTTAAATGGGTTGGAAATCAGCAGCCAGTTAAAAAACTAGCCGTTATAACGGCTAGTTTTTCTTGGGGGACCAAACTGATCAATTTAAAATTGGGGGACCAATGTGCAGAACTCAGAAAAAAAAAAAAAAAACGGGCTGGGCGGCTGGGGGGGCTGGGCTGGGCGGCTGGGTTGGGTGGCGGGCTGCTGGGTGGGCCTGGGCGGCTGGGCCTGCCTGCCTGGGCCTGGGAGGAGGGAGGGGATATTTATAGTTTCAAAAAAATTGAAAAAAAAAAACCTTTTTTTTTAATTTTCTGCATTGTAGCCGTTTTTGGTCAGAAAACTAACGGCTATAAGTCAAAACTAGCCGTTTTGGACCTTTTTGGTTAACTAGCCGTTGGGAGGGGCCACACTGTCATTATTAGAAATTAGGTGTGTTAGCCGGTTCAACCGCCGGTTATAACCACCGGTTCAACCGGATACTTAACCGACGGTTATAACCACCGGTTGACCGATTATCAGAATCCTTAACCTTAACCGGACCGCCCCTAGCCGGTTCACATCCGAAACGGTTGGCCAGTTTTGACCGGTTAGAAAACCGCCGGTTAGCCAGTTCCGGTTGGTTTTTGGACACGTCTAGGGAAATCATAGAAATAGAGAGTTATTTTATCAATTTGTGTGATGTCCCGCATTACCTTTGGATGCTCAATGGTCAAAATCTGGTCAACGGTCAAGATCGGGGTCAAAGTCAAAGTCAACAGAAGTCAAGAAGGTCAAGAGTGAAAGAAGAGTGAAGAAAGCTGGAAAACTGACCGAGCGCCCACTCGCTATATACCGAGCGCCCGCTTACCTCCAAGATTTCGAAGGTAGTTTCTGCCCACAACCGAGCGCCCACTTGGTGCATGCCGAGCGCGTGCTCGCCCCTCCGACTAAGATACGGGATTTGCCTATTTTTTAGGGTTTTTAATGTGATCCTCTCCATATTTGGACTCCTCTTTTATGTATTAATTAGGTAGTTTTCAGATTTAATTTTTCTTATGCATTATTTTAGTTTGGATTTTAGTTTTCAAGGTTGCAATAAGGATTGAGAGATTTTTATCATCAAGCGTAATATCCAGGTTTATGATTTCTTATTATTTTCTTGTGATTATTGCTATGTCGATGAGTAGCTAATTTCTTCGTTCATGGATTAGGAGTAACACTATCGGATCTCTATGCTAAATCTTGTTTAACTAATTGTTGGGTTTTGAGGCAACATGAGCAGCGGAAGAAAGCGATAACAATCAACAAAACCCTAAGCCCCAAGATCCATTCATGATGATTAAATTAATAGCAAGATTAATTTAGAATACTAACCATGTTGTGCGTTTAAAATTTTCAGGATCTTCAAATCTTCAAGTCTTCAAGCTTTAAGATTTGATCTCCTCGTTCTTCGCGTTCTTTGAATCAGGATCACAGGAACACGAACTTGAGATGCTAAAGCAAACATCCTCTATGTGTATCCACACGCGAACGAATATCTAGAACCATTCTATATCTGGATTACTAGACCCATTAGAAAACACACTTTTCTAATCTTCAAAGGCTATATGAATTTTTGGTGTTCTTGAGCTTTTGATTCTCAACCTAAACTCAAGAATATGTTTCTCAAACACATGGAGGCTACCAATAATGATACAATATCAATAAGGTTTATACCTTGTAAAGAGAGGTGTATTTAAACTCAAAATTCCTAAACCATTTAGGAAATTTAGTCCAAATCCCGTCAAAATCGGAATCAGGAAAAACCAGACTTTCTAGAGGGGTGGTCCGCCCGGGGCACCAAAGAGGTCCGCCCGGGTCCTTTGTAAGGTCCGCCCGGACCACCCTTCTAGAAACTCTATTTTCTCAAATTTCCTTAATTCCGATTTTTACGCTCTTTTACGCAATTCCAATTTTAGCCTTTTCTTTGATTCGTTCTTTTGTGTGTGACCCCATAGGATTATATTAAGTTGGCAATGAGTCTAACCAAGGTCAAACTCATAAGTCATGAGCGGACTCTAGCAAGCCATCATGACTACCCAATTAATATAACTTAACGAAGTTCGTTATCCTCATAGAACATATCACAATCCTTTTGTCACACGATATCATATTGAACATAAGTCATGGTCCACGTCAACTTATATTGTTCAATGCTATCTCGATCTTGAGTAGATTGATTATGAGCAAATGTTATTGATCACATCAATTCATTTGAGCGTGGCCACGCATTTCATCCATCTCACTCTACGAGTAGCCTAAGCAGATATCTCTCTTGAGGAGGGACAAATTCTATCTTGACTTATCATTCTTCCCTACAAGAATTTGATTATGCCAATCGTAGCCTTTATAACTACCCGGTTAGGGGTAGCGTTTGAGTACGTCAAACATAATGTTCATCATATGTAAGACCATGATAATCTCAGGTCTAAGGATATCAAATGATATAATTATATGAGATTTAATTATGACATCTGACCATGACATAAATCTCATAGGTGGGTCAAGTCCAGTACTTGTTCTCCAACAAGTACCCATAAGGTTAATTTGTATCACATACACATGATCATCATATGATCATCGATTAAACTTATACTAGTCCTTTATAAGTACTAGGGACAGTGATTATTATAATAAACATGTAAAACATATAATAATCCAGGGTTGTTATCTCCATAACAAATGAGAACATGATGTAACGTAAGGCCTTTCTCAAGGACCTAGGGCATAATTTCCAACAATAATATCATTCTTGTTCTTGTTCATTGGATTAATTATAATTCGTTTAGAGATTTCAACAATATAATTTGTTATTATTGGTCTTTAAATCATCTTGGTATAAATTGTTACACTAGCGTGGATGGTTTATACATTGATTGTATTCCATTGATTATATTTAATTGAGGACTTAGCGGAAATCAAAAGAGTCTAAAACAATTGTTCTTTGGATCTTAATAAATTATTTGTGTGTGTTGTTGACCTAGCGGAAAACATCACATAGAGGTAATAATAGAGTTGCAATCCGTACACCATACCGTCCCAACCCTTAATCAAGTGAACGATTTCTTGAACAAGTTTAGTAACTTTATTATTAAAGATAGCATAGAGTGAAGATAGTTGTGAACTCCAATCTGTGAATTCCCGCCATCCTTGAATACAATCTTTGCGTTATTTTGCATTATTAAGTTAGTTTACTTTTATTGCTTAATAGTTAATTTAGTTTTAACAATCAAAAACAAAAACTCACTGATTACTTTTACATTAATTAAATACACTTGTTTTTATCAAGTCTCTGTGGTTCGACCCTTACAAACGTACATTGCTACTTTGGTACTTGTATACTTGCAAGGTTTTTATTACACGTGAGATTTTTCTCAATCAAAAACCGAACCAGTAACCGTTCGACAGGCCACTTCTGTAAAGTTTAGGGGCCTTGTCAATCTATTTGGTCGGGGCCTTTAATTTCCCCACCAATAATAGTCCGGTGGCATTCTCAAATTTCCACTTCTCTCATTGTCTTTTCGACTACAATAGTTAGTAAGTGTTTATTCGACTTTCATTAGGTTTTAGCTTTCTTGAAATCGTAGACTAACAACTAGACTTGAGAATTTTATCAATAAAACTACTGAGTGTTGGATATGGCCAATTGTGTTTGGTTTTTAGGTTGAGTTGATATATTTTCAAGAAAAAAATAGAATAAATTTTATTAATTGCGAAAGATTTAAAAAATATATATATAAATTTATTGAGTAAATAATTCAAAGAAAAAAAAAAGATTGAAACGTGTAAGAATTAGAAAGAAAAAAAATGTAGCCAATTAATCTGTGAATAATGGAGAAAAGCCTAATTTAGTAGAAGAATGGAACTAAATCCCAAAATAATCTAATTACCCAGAAAATTAAATGTTTGGGTAGGAGATAATTCATTATCATTAATAATTAATTAGGGTATAATGGGTATACAACAATAAAAAAAGCCTTAAAAATAGTAAAACGACAATATTTTGAGACAAAAATTAACTTTTAAAACTATATGTATTTTGAGACGGAGGAAGTATATAGTAAAACATAAAACTTGAGATCCTAATTTGGAGTAAAATTTTGGGGTCCTAGGCACCCTAGCCCGCCTAGACACAAGGTCGGGCCTGCTGTTCGATTCTGGTTCCCCTTGTTCCGATTTGGCTCCCGATCTAGGATGGTTCCAACTCCGACTTGCCCTTATCTACTTGACCCCCTCACTTTTAGCAAATATTATTTTTGGAACGATCCGAGTTCGGAGACCGACCCGCTAAGCACTGTCTTACTAAACACAAACAACGTGGTCCACTTCCTTACTACAGGCACAGTCAAAAGTCTCTGAATGTTATTGATGCCAATAGTAGTATTGTGGAGACTTATGAAAATCCACATCTGTCTAATATGGGATGAGCGATATCATAATTTGAGTTCTTCTAAATTTTGTAGAAAGACAGTAGAAATATTATTTTTCTCTATTTTGACCATCTTTATTTTAGGTAAATTTCTATTATTGTATCATTTTGACCCTTTTTTATTCCAAATATTATCCCTTCGTCCCAAAATAATCTTCCCACTTTTTTCGTCGTAACTACGAAGAAAATTTGAACAATTATTATAGGTTAATTTAATTATACTAATTATTAAAAGCTAAAATTTGTAATTGATACACCATCGACAATACAATCAATAACTAGTTTTAGTTTTCATTATGATAAACAAATCAACTTAAAATAATTGCTCAAAGTTCTTTTGTAAAAACGACAAAAAATAAAAATTCATTTTGAATAGTACTCCGTCCATCCTAAACATATGGTTACTTATTTTCGTTTTGGATTTCTCATATTTTTGGTTACGTACTTAAAATGTTTAATTTTCATTCTCCTCCCCATTGACAACAACTATCAACTACCGTATTTTTCTCTCATTCCCACTCATAACACCTATATTTTTTTAATCTCTACACAGTAACGATTAATAAGAGACGGAAAGAATATATTATAATTATCATTTCTTTTTCAAACAACCTCTCAAAATTTTCCAATTCTTTTTCAAACAACCTTCTCAAAATTTTCCAACTTCTCCACTGCTCTAGCTAACTTCAACCTCCCTAAAGTAATTTTGATGATTATATTCAAGAATATTTCTTAGAACAAATTGGAAATTAGTTAGTAAGTAAACTAGTAGTAGCATGCAATCCAATCAATGTAACCAACTTGTTAAAAAAAAAAAATAATAATAATAAAAATGGTAACCCTATGTCTTTATCTTTCCACCTCTTCACATTTGGAAGAAAAAGTCTTGACGTGTACTCCCATCTTCTCAGCCAATAGGATAACTTCTGTGGCACACAAGGAGTTGGCAGGTAGGGGCGGATCCAGTCTTGCGCGAGACCGGGCAGATGTACACCCTGGATTTTTTTTAAAAAAATTACCGAGTATTTATTATTTTATTTTTTTTTAAAAAAAAAACCTTAAGGATGCAAATTGTTATTTTTGAAAGAAAATGGTGCAAAGTGTTAAAATGAGAAAAGTTAAATTAAAACTACAAAATTTACACAATCCACCACATATATAAAGCCAAATTTTACGCAACCAACCCAAAGATATGCACTTAGTTTGCCGTTGGCAGCGACCCAAAAAAAAAATAGTTTTTATGTTCTTTTTTAACTGGTTTTTTCATTTGCCAAAAGTAAAACTAAATGTAACAACTGTGTTACTTATAAAGTAACATTGTTTATAAGTAAACGTAACACCAGTTTTACAAAAAACAATTCTCATTTTAGTCATCTTTCAACTGTAAGACTCCTCCGTCCCGGAGTAAGAGTCATACCCCTCATTTGCACGCTTATTAATAAATATTGGAAGTGATGTAAATGTTGTGAGTGTAAAAGTAAAGTAGGAGAGAGAATGAGTGGGAGAGAATAATGAATTGATTGTGTTGGGACATGGCTTGCAACACATGTCATTTAGACTTCCATTCATAAAATTATGATTATAATGTTAATTATAAAGTATAGTTTATAATGAAATGTGTAGAATTCTTGATATATAATTACCTAATTGTGATGGGCAAAAGGATAATATAATATCACTTATCTTGAAAGGGTGTGGTCCCTAAGTGAAATGTCACCAAGTCTCCTATATAAAGGGTGTTCCATCAACCCTTAGAGACTTATGAATTCTTACTTTCTCATCTAAATTTATCTTCATATTGTTAGAAGACTTTGAGAGAAAAAGAGACATTATCACTTAGAAGAACACTCTCCATATTTTGTTCTTCTTCTTGTTTTTCATTTCTCCCTACAACATTCATATGGATTCAACAGGTAATTGTTCTTAATCGCTTCCGCTTCATCTTTTTCCTCAATCTTATTCTGAAATGAGCGTGGCATTCAGGGGTTATGAAAATTGTTCCAACAATTGGTATCAGAGCCCCGTTCATTTTGGTTTAAGTTTGAGTTCTTCTTTTAGAAAGTTTGTACTTTCATTTTGATTCATTTTCTGTAACGCCCCGAGTTCCCGGGTCCGATATGTAACCCGTAACCCGACACGCCACTACTAGAAAACGACAAATAATACCCTGAATACATCATTTATATAATTTGCGGAATACATACTATCATAATACATAAAGGTTTGGAGTTATACTTAACCCTCACACTGCACAGCACACATGCCGGTACACCCTAGAAAACAACTGGTACATATTTTACAATTCTACCCCAAAGTATAGAGTTATAATAACTCAAAAACCACGTCCTCACAAATAAAAGTATAATACAACTTGCAGTCACCAGTCCGCTGACACGTGCCTCACTTCGTACTATCACTAGCTTTCCTGTGATCTAAAAATTAAACAAGGAAAGGGGTGAGATAAAATCTCAGTAAGTTACTACTTATCTACATGACATGCATACATGTTATCATGATGCAACATAATATCAAATAACCATCTCAGATCAAGTAGCACATAATATGGGAGGTTAAACCAACCCATGATGCAACACGTATAACTGGAAGTAACACATTTCAAAGTATATTTCATCCACCTTATACCACCATAACAAATCAAGAACCGGTACCGTCGTTGTCGATGTTACCGTTGCAGCCGTCATTCACATTTGATGCAACTTCATAATATCAGCGGAGACCCGTAACCCAGTATCCCCGATCCAAGACCCAGAACACAGTATCAATGGAGACCCGTTACACAGTATCCCCGATCCAAGAACAAGAAAAAGATGCTATCCATTTATTGGGCATATGTCTCCAATAACTGGGAAAGCAAGACCCCCCTACTATGGCCGGTAGTAGGAGCAACGGTCACAGATGCATAGACCTACGATTGTTACTAAGCCCCTGCTCTCATACCAATCGCAATTCTATACACTCCCAAACAAGTAAACCAGCTGGACTTTCAAGAAAATGCACAAGTAGTATTTACTTGACTAGAAAATGAGAACTAAGTCCAAAAGTAGTTAACCAGTCCTTTTTAATTCACGAAGAGAACTAAGTCCAAAAGTAGTGGACCAGTCATGTTAAATTCACGAAGCACATATACAGTATTTTCACATACATCTTACACATTCATGAACACGTAAGTGACACACTCTGAGTTCCAAGCAATATTCACATTAACTAGTTTTAATCACAATATGATATATTTCTTGTCATACCGACCTATACTCAATTTATCCTCAATCGACCCAAATCCTGGCACAATTGCACTCCATACAACTCATCTAGATACTCTAGACCAATGCCCCAAATCTAGACCAAAACGGAAACTTACACAAGCCGTTACGAACATTTCTAATTTCTGGAAAGAATGTGCGGTCGTCCAAAACATCAAGTGCGGCCGCCCACTAATTAGCCATGACTACTGGAAATCTTTCAGAAGTTATGTGCGGTCGCCCAAACCATTTGTGCGTCCGCCCAAAATATTGGGTAGACACAATTCAGTACGTTTCCTAACTTTTTTTTTTTTGACATTTCACCGTCCCAAAAATACTCTCAAGAACTATCTTACTCAAAGCTTCATTTTCCCTTACTCTGATTTTATTCCTTTCCAACAAAACTAAACCCAAACACTAAACTTTTCTTTGTAACTCATCCAAGCTCACTAAACTTCCAATTTTAACACTAATTCACAACCACATCACAAATAACATAGATCAATCATTTTAACAATTAAAGGGAAGTAGTAACTTACTTCTCAAATACCAAGCTTACCCAGAACCTATATTTTCATACTCAGTTTACACATCTTCCATAGGAATCAAACCCAAAAATTTCACTACTTATCATTACATCGACCCTTATCATTAAACTTCATAACTTATCACTAATCCACAACAAGAACATCCCAATTATAATGATACTAATATTATGTCTCAAACTTACTAGTACCAATACCAATTATATTTCTTCGGGACCATCTCACTTTTCAAATAATAGATTCACCCAAATTTCTCAATATCAATCACAACTTCATAATTAACAATAAAATTACCATATATAGCATTTAAGCACAAAATCACAATTTAAGGGGAAATAGTAACTTACCTACTCTGGAGTCAAACTCGTTGAAAAATTATAATAAAAATATGTGGACGATCTACCCACCGCCCTGATCATTTTTATATAATTAGATAAGGCTTCACATATGAAATATATGAACATTTTTATAATTAAAGGAGAATAGTGACTTACTATTACGAAAATAAGACATTTTTCTGATCGGCTATAAACGCTCTTCTCTGATCATTTTAGTGCAGTCGGATTTTGGATCGGAGTAATAATTAAAGAGATAAAATGATATTTAGGAGGGACTTTTATACAGAACAGAGAGAGATGGAGAGAAATGGGAGAAAGCTGTGTGTGTCGACAGACACACACTGAGAAAGAGAGGGAGAGATAAGGAGGGCAATTATTGAGTTATTTGGCCAATTTCCACAAAGGTCCTCCGAGTTTCATTTTGAACACTTAGACCCCCTGAACTCTATTTTCACAAAGGCCCCTATGACTTCCAACTTTAACAAATAACCTCCTTAACTATAATTAACTCAACTATTCTAACTTTTACTAATGTGAATTGGTCCATTTACAATTCAAATTATATTGTTTAAATATTTTAATTAGTCAAATAAGACATTTACAATATAAAACTAACACAAATTAAGTTATAAAATAATATTATGCATAAAATTTATATACAATTGGGACGGGCGTTACATCCTCCCATCCTTAAAAAAAATTCATCCGCGAATTTTACTTACTGAACTTATAACACATCATCAAAACGAGTCTTATACAACAAATACGCATAACATGCGAGGGACCAATAGCTTACCGATCCTAACAAAAGAATTCTCAATTTATTTATATATACATTGGACTAATTTATTAATCCAAGCATACTCTCAGTATCACACGCTTAAATCCCAATTTCAGTTTTCATTCATTTGTATCAAATGACTCAACACATATGAAACACATAAATATTCTACGTATACTCAAAATGGGACTCAAGATCAGCAATAATACACACCCAACAAAACATGTACTTACTGAAATCATTAAACAACGGCGGGTACCTTTCTCACATTTCATGCTCGGTTTCCCATATTACCTTCTCAATACCGTGATTACTCCATGAAACTTTCACAAGAAGTACTCGTATTCTGGTATTCATACTCAAGACATGTTCCTTAAAATCGAATATCCATACAAGTTATCACCCATACTATAAGTAATTCCAAAATGAAGTAGTCACATATTCACTCGAGGCTCATATATTAGGTACTCTTCAAGTTAATTCATCGACCCTTTCAGAAATTTTATAAGTCTCAACACAACAAAGAGTCATTTCTCTTCTTTAACCGTCTTGAACATTATCTAGGCGATTCCCTTTTAAAACATAAAATTCCTTACTTGAACTCAAGATCTCATTTTTTTTTCGAACCCAAAGTTCGGATATGTCACCAATTACACATTCTAAACCACAATAAGTGAATTTCAATAACATTTATAACATGATAATTCCCATATATGAGCTTCTGAAATCACTATCTCAACTACTAACTAAAATCCCTACCCAGAATCAAGGAATCCAAATTGTTCCTAAAACCCAATTTTTGAAATATCACGAACCTGACTTATTTATAACCTTAATTGCACTACAAAAATACTTCAACTAACACACAGAACATTTAGTATTGCTTCCCAGAAATCTACAACAATAACATTACTTAAGCATAAACCATCCCAAGCTTAATCAACTTCCGAAACCGTGAAATACTAAAGAAATTCTTCTTCCCTATGATATTCATCGAAGTGATTATATCTCCAAGGATTACAAGTATAGTGTCTTTTCTTCAGTTAGCACCTTAAACTAAAGGTACAGTGCAAGCCTAAAAATTCTAATATAAAATATCCACTTAAATTCATATCCAGATTATAATAATATCACTACACTATTCCAACCTTTGGAACCAAAACAATTCCATATACTCTATAACAATTGCTCAATAATAAACCATCAACAAATTATCAATAACTACTATCAACCTAAACCAATACTTCAAAGATAAAATAATCATTTCAATATTTAAGACTCAATTGCACATGCATCTATTTATCGGGAAAGTGTATCCTTATTTGTTAAATCATTAGCGATATAACTATCACAACAAGTCTTTCAGTGAATTCCTGACAAAGCCAAGAGAATCCCAAGAATATGAGTAACTTGGTTGTTTCCATTTACATAAGTTAATAACTATGCCTGAAATAAATCCACTTCGAGATAATAGATCCTTTAACTCGTGCTAGCTTTTACGAACAATTAATTCTCTCAAAGCAATTTCAATACAATTAATACTCAGTCTGCGACTTGGTGTATACTAATATGTCCTCAGTCAATACACCGCAAAGAAAGTAAATTATGGATTGGAAATATCGGTCATCAAGCCATCAATACCGCTAGATCACTTAGTAATCTATATAGCATAACTAAGAATTCATAATAAGCCTAACCGATATAAGAAGTTGTCCTAGAGATATCTCCTTATCTTTAACTTTCAATAAGATGATCATTGTTAATACCATCACAGGGCAATTCAATCTTGGTTACATATACCACTCAACATATCCAACAATACCATTTGAACATTTACTGATTCGTACAACCGAATCCATCATTCTATGATGTCCATACCTGGTATAAACAAGTTGTCCTCGAAATATACATATAATTCTAATTTTCAACTGACGATAATCACTTCAAGTCAAACACTAAACAAGCCACTGGTATCTGAAGTAAATCCTTTAGATCATCAACATGCAATCATAGGTACTAATTCATTATAGCCACCTAGTTGAACTCTCTATATTCAATATACAATCGTAGGGTAAAATCTCTTCTCATTCTAAGCAATAATGATGCACCCCACTTAGGTCTACTCGACTTGATAAACCCTCTATCAAGTAAGTTCTCAAGTTGATTCTTCAACTATCTTAACTCAACCGATGTCATATGTTCACTGATTCACATATAATTATTGTACCCCATCATCTCGTCGTATAACTAAAATTTCCCAATCGATCAATTGCCATCTTAGACTTAATGTACACTATATCCGGAACCTCACAAATAACGGCATATCCGCTAATTTCAATGTATATGTACTTTTGAAATCATCATAGGCTAAATACCTTACACAACCTCGTAATAACAATCTTCTGGCTTCCAATGCATATATAACATGAATGCCACACTTAGACCTACTATACTCAAATATAAAATTAAGTACACTAGCATAGAAAACTTTACCATCTTTTGTTGGCAAGTAGGAAATCCATAACACATTGAAAACTAGACAATACTACGTATCACATCAATGTCTCAAATAGGTAACATGACTAAATCAACTTATAATGTATATGGTGTTATCACCCACACTTCTATCGGTTTTCAGATAGCTATCGATATCAAACAAGTAGTCTCTTATTAGAGAATACACCTCCACGTAAATCAAGGAATGAAGACAAACATGCATATATAGCATATACTAATGTCCATTATACGAAATAAATACGCCTGAGTTTGTAAAGACATGCACTCTCGATTCTAAAACCATCTAATCCCAATTGGATCAACGCTAACAACACCAGTCATATGCTTGGTATAACAACAAGTAACGAAACACTCGACGTCAATATCACACCCATAAATCAACCCACCTAGGCCATAGACCTTATCCAGGCTTAGAGCTAACTACAGCTCTGATACCAACTCTAACGCCCCGAGTTCCCCGGTCCGATATGTAACCCGTAACCCGACACGCCACTACTAGAAAACGACAAATAATACCCTGAATACATCATTTATATAATTTGCGGAATACATACTATCATAATACATAAAGGTTTGGAGTTATACTTAACCCTCACACTGCACAGCACACATGCCGGTACACCCTAGAAAACAACTGGTACATATTTTACAATTCTACCCCAAAGTATAGAGTTATAATAACTCAAAAACCACGTCCTCACAAATAAAAGTATAATACAACTTGCAGTCACCAGTCCGCTGACACGTGCCTCACTTCGTACTATCACTAGCTTTCCTGTGATCTAAAAATTAAAAAAGGAAAGGGGTGAGATAAAATTTCAGTAAGTTACTACTTATCTACATGACATGCATACATGTTATCATGATGCAACATAATATCAAATAACCATCTCAGATCAAGTAGCACATAATATGGGAGGTTAAACCAACCCATGATGCAACACGTATAACTGGAAGTAACACATTTCAAAGTATATTTCTTCCACCTTATACCACCATAACAAATCAAGAAACGGTACCATCGTTGTCGATGTTACCGTTGCAGCCGTCATTCACATTTGATGCAGCTTCACAATATCAGCGGAGACCCGTAACCCAGTATCCCCGATCCATGACCCAGAACACAGTATCAATGGAGACCCGTTACACAGTATCCCCGATCCAAGAACAAGAAAAAGATGCTATCCATTTATTGGGCATATGTCTCCAATAACTGGGAAAGCGAGACCCCCCTACTATGGCCGGTAGTAGGAGCAACGGTCACAGATGCATAGACCTACGATTGTTACTAAGCCCCTGCTCTCATACCAATCGCAAATCTATACACCCCCAAACAAGTAAACCAGCTGGACTTTCAAGAAAATGCACAAGTAGTATTTACTTGACTAAAAAACGAGAACTAAGTCCAAAAGTAGTGAACCAGTCCTTTTTAATTCACGAAGAGAACTAAGTCCAAAAGTAGTGGACCAGTCCTGTTAAATTCACGAAGCACATATACAGTATTTTCACATACATCTTACACATTCATGAACACGTGAGTGACACACTCTGAGTTCCAAGCAATATTCACATTAACTAGTTTTAATCACAATATGATATATTTCTTGTCATACCGACCAATACTCAAATCTAGACCAAAACGGAAACTTACACAAGCCGTTACGAACATTTCTAATTTCTGGAAAGAATGCGCGGTCGCCCAAAACATCAAGTGCGGCCGCCCACTAATTAACCATGACTACTGGAAATCTTTCAGAAGTTATGTGCAGTCGCCCAAACCATTTGTGCGGCCGCCCAAAATACTGGGTAGACACAATTTAGTACGTTTCCTAACTTTTTTTTTTTTGACATTTCACGGTCCCAAAAATACTCTCAAGAACTATCTTACTCAAAGCTTCATTTTCCCTTACTCTGATTTTATTCCTTTCCAACAAAACTAAACCCAAACACTAACTTTTCTTTGTAACTCATCCAAGCTCACTAAACTTCCAATTTTAATACTAATTCACAACCACATCACAAATAACATAGATCAATCATTTTAACAATTAAGGGGAAGTAGTAACTTACTTCTCAAATACCAAGCTTACCCAGAACCTATATTTTCATACTCAGTTTACACATCTTCCATAGGAATCAAACCCAAAAATTTCACTACTTATCATTACTTCAACCCTTATCATTAAACTTCATAACTTATCACTAATCCACAACAAGAACATCACAATTATAATGATACTAATATTATGTCTCAAACTTACTAGTACCAATACCAATTATATTTCTTCGGGACCATCTCACTTTTCAAATAATAGATTCACCCAAATTTCACAATATCAATCACAACTTCATAATTAACAATAAAATTACCATATATAGCATTTAAGCACAAAATCACAATTTAAGGGGAAATAGTAACTTACCTACTCTGGAGTCAAACTCGTTGAAAAATTATAATAAAAATATGTAGACGATCTACCCACCGCCCTGATCATTTTTATATAATTAGATAAGGCTTCACATATGAAATATATGAACATTTTTATAATTAAAGGAGAATAGTGACTTATTATTACGAAAATTAGACATTTTTCTGATCGGCTATAAACGCTCTTCTCAACGCCCTGATCATTTTAGTGCAGTCGGATTTTGGATCGGAGTAATAATTAAAGAGATAAAATGATATTTAGGAGGGACTTTTATACAGAACAGAGAGAGATGGAGAGAAATGGGAGAAAGCTGTGTGTGTCTGTCGACACACACTGAGAGAGAGAGGGAGAGATAAGCAGGGCAATTATTGAGTTATTTGGCCAATTTCCCCAAAGGTCCTCCGAGTTTCATTTTGAACACTTAGACTCCCTGAACTCTATTTTCACAAAGGTCCCTATGACTTCCAACTTTAAAAAATAACCTCCTTAACTATAATTAACTCAACTATTCTAACTTTTACTAATGTGAATTGGTCCATTTACAATTCAAATAATATTTTTTAAATATTTTAATTAGTCAAATAAGTCATTTACAATATAAAACTAACACAAATTAAGTTATAAAATAATATTATGCATAAAACTTATATACAATTGGGACGGGCATTACATTTTTCCTGTTGAATCATTAAGTTTTGATGTTGATTAGGGACTCTAATTCGTTCATAGAGTACTGATAATCATCATCTTAAATTCAGAAAATGGTTTGAAAGTGTTTTGTTCATTAAATTAAATGGTTCAAGTTTGACTATCTATTCATAACATGATTATGTATAATGCATAATTGTGTGGATCTACATACTTGATTCCATGCTTTTTAAACAAGATTATCCCTTAATAACATGATTTTATGTTGTAAAGAACATATCATGTGGATCTACTTGTTTATTTTTGGTTTTGGGAATGTTTTGACAAAATTCAGAAAGTGCAGAAAATGGGGTGCTCGGCCGAGTCTTATGAGGTGCTCGGCCGAGCACTTGAAACGGTGCAATATGTCCAAAAGGCAAAGTTTCTGTAAATTTGGTGCTCGGCCGAGCAGGCAGATTTTGGCACGGTCGTGCGTTATGTTTAGCACGGTCGTGCAGATCATGTCGAATTGACCAAACCTTCTGTAAATTGGTGCTCGGCCGTGTCATTGCATATGCTCGGCCGAGCAGTTACTGTTCACAGGTTTTGAATTTTTAAAAGTTTTGCACTATTTTGTTTTTCCCTTTGGAACAAAACATACATTTTTTCAAACCCTAAGGCTTTGATTAATTATATGCTTTGACAATTTTATTCATTATTTAAATAATATTGTCGCCTAAGTGATTTACGTTATTTAAACCCTAAAATTGTAAAGTGTTGGATGTTTAAGTTGATATGTGAATGGCTTGAATTTTCCAAAGAAGATCTTGACATTTGACTAAAATTGGGCATTCATGTGGTAACAAGTAAAATAAACATTAGGTTATTTTCTTAGGTACTTATGTCGGCCCAAAGGAAGATTAAGTATTTATTAAAATATAAGTTCAAATTACTTGTTGCCTAAGGCAATCATTTATGAGTCAACTCGCAATCCAAAGATTAGTTTTGATGTCATGTTGATTGTCTTGTTGATGGATTTCATTGATATAATTAATCATTATTTATTGTGTAGTTTCTTATTTATGTTTTGTATTCATTCTTGTTCTCAAAATTCCAACAAATTTGATTATTGCTTCATCTGTAATTACTGCTATGAGTACCGTTGCAATGTGAGACTAATTATAAAACTTGGAAAACAAATAATTATAATCTTGGGATATATAGAACTCGCATTAAGGGGTCCGTTTCTCTTCTTATTGCTTGAGTGCTGAGAAGTGACACGCTCTAACCGCGTAAGCCTAATGATCATAAAGAATATTGTCTCGGAGACCTTTTGGACGGTGTCTCCGAGGATATTGATGCTACAAACATTCCTTGATACCACTGAGGAAACTTGTTTCCATAAGGTATAAAGGGTACCGGGAATTTAAGGGAGTACATTTTAGAAATAGTTCATCTATTGACGAAACGAAAAGGCACTTAAGTTAAGGATATCGGATGATATTCTTGTGCATTTAGTTTTAATCTTTCTTCTTTGGTTTGGTTGCTTTGAAGTGACCTATCAATGTCAAAAGGACAAGTGAAATATTAATGAATTACTTTCACTTATGACACAAGAAGAAGATAAGTTAAGAATAATTTAGAACTAAAGGTACTCATTTAGCATCTACCTTTTCTGATGGGACAAGAGAAGAGGGAAAGAAACTATGGTTGCAAGTAAAAAAGAAGCATAAGGGATCATCTCATGATCATAAAGAAAAGAAATGTTTCTTTTGTAAGGACCTTACTAACATGAAGTTCGATTATCCTAAGTCTCACGCTTGGCATGAGAGGTATATCATTTGGTCTTGTTTGTATTGTATTAAGGCTAATTTGGTTTCAGTTCCTACATTTACATGGTGATTGGATTTTGGTGCAACCAATCACATAAGGATGTTCAAGTAGGATTGCCTAAATTACCGAAGACCTAGTAAAGATGAAGAAATTCATCTATATGGAAACTAGGAATCCGGTTAGAGTTATAGGCATAAGGATCATTTAAATTATTGTTAAGTACTAAGTATTATTTTGTATTAAATAATATATTTATTGTACCATCATTTAAATGGAATTATGATATTTATCACAATATTGGACAAGGAAGGTCACTCTTGTTCATTAATAATAAGTGTGATCTCTATTTTAATTCCAAAGGTTGTTAGCACTAGTACTTTGTCAAGTATTCTTTCTTCACTTGACATTATTCAAACAATAAATGTGTCCCTTAATAATGAAACCAAAACTAGAAAGCAAAAGTTATCAAGTAAATTTTATTTTATTTTTCATTAAGGCATAGTCATTTGGGTCATATTCCCAAGAGGAAAATTGATAAGCTTATGTTAAAGAAATCTTAAACAAACTTGATATTTTGGAAAATACTTTTGAATTAAATGCCTTAAAGGAAATTTACAAACATTAAAAGAATAGTATTCTCGAGAGTATCAAGTGTCTTTAAAACTAATACATATGAACATTGTGGGCCATTCATTATTCCTTCGTGGAAAGGTCAACAATAGTTATTACGTTTATAAATGACTACTCTCAATATGGATGCATTTATTACTTCATGCAAAGACTCAAGTTATGGACGTTTTCAAGTCTTATGAGATCAAAGTTGGAAATCAACTTTGAAAGACTATTAAGAACATTAGGTCCAATCATGATAGAGTATATCATGGTTGGAATGATTGTTAAAGGGAACATCGTCGAGGTCCTTTTTACTCGCTATTTTGAAGAGTGTAGGATTGTCTCCATCTACATTAAGCCAGGTACGCCTAGCATGAATGATGTACACAAGAGACATGATAAAATCCTTAAGGAAATGGTAATAAGAATTTTTGTGCTTCTTTTACCTCACTCATTATGGACGATACATTAAAACCGCAGCCCTTATTCTCATTAAAACTCCCTCTAAGCTACTAATAAAACCCTTTATGATTTTGGGACGAATAAGGAACACGTCCTTAAATCATCTCCATTTATGGGGTTGTCTAACATAAGGGTAGACCTTATAAGTCTACTAAGGGCAAGTAAGACATAAGATTGTTAGTAGTTATTCATGAGGTAAGCCGAGAGATCTAGGGGATATATAAATTTTACAACCCAAAAATTTGAACATTTTGAAACGAGAAAAGCTAGGTTCTTTGAGGATGTTGAATTTAGTGGGAGATTAGGTGTAATATTTTGAATTTGGAAAAGAAGAGGCATCCATTTCTTCACCTCTTCCATAAGGTCCTATTGGATTTCAAATTTTGTACTTGATATTCAAGAAGAACATACAATTCAAAATAAATATGGTTTCCCTATAAATATTGAACAACATGAAAATGTTGATCATAAGAAGGAAATTCAACAACCTCAGAATTAGTAAGAACCGGTGCCCTTAAAGAGATACAATTGAGTAAGAAAGATTGCAATACCGGATAATTATGAGATGTATCTTACCGAGAAATTAAGGACACATAGGTTTAGTGGGAGATGAGCCATTCATCTGCCATAAAGCCATTAATAGTCCTAATTCTCATATGTAGATTAATACCATATATAAAGAGTTAAAATCTTTGAAAGATAACAACTTTTGGGATCTTTTTACATTACCTAAAGATGTGAAACCTATAAATGGGTCTCTAAAACCTAAAAGGATTCGCAAAAGTAATGTTGAAAGATATAAGACCCATCTAGTTGCTAAATATTTTTTCAACTCATAAGAAAGGCATTAATTATCAAGAAAGAAACATTTCCCGGTATCTTCAAAAAACTTTTTTAGAACCATTATGGCACTAGTAGCAATTTGTGTCTTAAGCCTCATCAAATGGATATTAAAGAGAACTTTTCTTAATGGAGACATTAAGCAAACTATCTATATGGAGAAATTCATTTATGACTTAAGCAAACTTCTCATTAATGGTATTTAGAATTTAATCAAGTTATTCTTTCATTTGGTTTGAAATGAATCTTGATAAATATTGTGTATACCATAAGTTCAGTGGGAGTAAAAATTATAATTTTGGTCTTATATGTGGGTAATATTTGCTTGCTAGTAATGTTTTAAACCTTAATAAGGAAACTAAGAAATTTCTTTGGAATGAAAATTCTTGGTGAGGTATCTTTTTGTATTAGGAATCCAAGTTCACTGTGAGTATTCACGGAGTATTTTGGGATTATCACAAAAGGCCTATATAGAAAAGGTATTACAAAAGGTATAGCATGCAAAACTATAAACCACTTGACACCCCTAATTATAAAGGAGACATGCTTAGTCTCAAACAGTGTCCTAAAGTTAATTATGAATCCAAGTATATAGAAAATATCCCTCTTTGCATCAGCAGTAAGAAAGCTTAATAAATGCGTAAGTCTTGCATTCAATGTTGGGATGCTTGGTCAATACCAAAGCAATCCAGAAAGAACATTAAGTAGTAGCCAAAAGAATGATATAGTATTTACAAAACACAAAGATCTACATGCCTATTTTTAATCGGATAATCTTGAGATCATTTGGTATTCCGATTTTGTTAAAATTACATGGCTACATAAGTTTTAATGGACTATGATTTGTCAAAACAAGTGTCGAAAGACCAATTAAGATATGACTATCAGGTAGCAGTTCCGTACTCTAACAAAAGGTTTATGGATTTAGACATTAAGTATCTTGTTATAAAGAAAAGAGTACAAAATGAACAGAGAAATACAACTTATTAGAACAAACTTCATAATTTAACGGATCCATTTATGAAACGTTATCATCTCTAGTGTTTCACGAGCATGTTGCTCATATGGGTGTAACAATTTGATAACATTTAATTTAGTGGGAGTTTTGTGTTGTACTTCATTAATTTTTCTATTATTTTTTATCTCATTTGGTTAAGTTGGACTAGTTGGAAGAATATGTATATATTCATTATGATTCCATGCTACACATCTATACTTTTGATCTATGTCATTTAGTTGGATTTGTATACGTGATTATTGTGGGTTTAGTTGCGAATCAATTACAACGACTGCCCCTTTAGTCCTATACTTGTATGGCTAATGGACGAGATTGTTATAAATGACAATAAAGTGCGCACATTAGGGTTGTCATTTGTCTTATATTCATGATTTAAAGGAATGACTTTGTTTTGCAACCCAAGTGGGCGATTGTTGGGACATGGCTTGCAACACAAGTCATTTAGACTTCCATTCATAAAATTATGATTATAATGTTAATTATAAAGTATAGTTTATAATAAAATGTGTAGAATTCCTGGATATATAATTACCTAATTGTGATGGGCAAAAGGGTAATATAATATCACTTATCTTGAAAGGGTGTGGTTCCTAAGTGAAATGTCACCAAGTCTCTTATATAAAGGGTGTTCCATCAACCCTTAGAGACTTATGAATTCTTGCTTTCTCATCTAAATTTATCTTCATATTGTTAGAAGACTTTGAGAGAAAAAGAGACATTATCACTTAGAAGAACACTCTCCCTACTTTGTTCTTCTTGTTGTTCTTCATTTCTCCCTACAACATTCATATGGATTCAACAGGTAATTGTTCTTAATCGCTTCCGCTTCATCTTTTTCCTCAATCTTATTCTGAAATGAGCGTGGCATTCAGGGGTTATGAAAATTGTTCCAACAGATTGGTGTTGTGAGTATAAAAGTAAAATAGGAGAGAATGAGTGGGGTGAATAGTAAAGATTCTTTGCCATTTTAGGAATAGGACTATTACTCTGGGACATACCAAAATGGAAAATAAGATTCTTAGTTTGGGAAGGAGGGAGTACTAACTATAAATACGTGTAACACTAACAATAACTAAATGTAATTATCGTTATACTGAAATGTAATAGTGTTTTTCCAGAATATTTTTTATTGAGTATTTTGATTTTATTTTTTGAAAGAAAGTAACATTTAAAGAATAACAACTTATATACATGAATGTAATTATTTGTACAAGTAAATGTAACACTTTAGTAGATGAAATTGTAACAGATTTCTATAGATAATGTAATGCTTTTACATGTATCATGATAAATTGAACACATTGTAACTTATTATTTGAAAACATATGGATATACTGTTATACAAGTAAACGTAACTGTTTTACAATGTTATTATACAAGTTAAATGTAACATTTATTTATAAAAATTGTTACTTTCTTATATTTACAATGTTACTAACACAAGTGTTTTAGTTCTAAAGTGTAAATGGTTGAATTATTACTTTTCTATACATATGCGTTACAATTATGTATAAACACTGTTACATATAAGTAACACGTTCGTTACATTTTAGTTATAATAAGTATTACTTTTGGCAAATAAAGAAAACATTTAAAAAAACACTGTTACTTTTCTGTATATATGTATTACTTTTATATATAATAAATGTTACATATAAGTAACACGTTTGATACATTTAGTTATAGTAACTATTACTTTTGGCAAACCGAAAAAACACTAAAAAAAATATAAAAACTATTAAAAAAAAAAAAAAATTGCCCGCAGGTCATGGGTCCGGGTCATGGGTCAAAATGACCCGTCTCTACTATGAGATGGGTCATAGTGTTCTCATACAAGTTTTTGTTGATATTTTATCACTAATGACCCGCACACCCATGTTGCTATTTTATTTTCTATATTTTTGATAAATTTCTGCAACACAAACATCGGTTATTTAAAAAAGAAGCTTACAAATCAGATTTAGTTAAATTTTTATTAGTGGAAAACAATGATATATGATCGAAATTAATTTAAGTTTATGTAAAATTAAATTAGTTCAAGCCACATTCAGTATTATATTTTATTATGAAAAGTTAGGAGTTCAATTTCAACTAAATGCATTTTTAAATCCACAATTGTACTAGCTTAAGAGATTCATTAATAGAAAAAATAACTTTTTTTTTTCTAAAATAAAAATAAAAATTAAATTTATTTCAATTATTAATTAATCAGAATAGACATCGTATTCAACCTTTAATCTTTTTACAACCTTCATGAACTAATGTGCTTCAAATATTTAAATAAACCATCATCTGATCCATTATTGACTTTGTATTAGCAGGTCAACTGCGATTTTTTTTTTTCACGTTCTTAATTAGTTAAGGCAAACTTTCCATTTGTGCAGTTTCAACTCATAATCATAAGGATATTTTGGGTAATGAAACAAGTTAAGTACTTCAGTCTTCAACTATCTAAAAATTAATATTGAAAGTTTTAATTAAGTAATACTTCACGGATTTGCTAATTAAGCATAGGATCATTGACTATATTAGCAAAGTCGTCAATCATTAAGCATGAACTTTATTAGTTAAAAACAAAATATGTTTTGCAGCCTAATTAAGCATAGGTCATTGACTAAATTTTGAGCAATAATTTAAATGATTTTTTTATTATTTTTATAAAAATCTAAAAATTGATATTGAATATATTAATAATAGTGTATCAAAAACAAGTTATAAATTTTTAGTGAAATAATTAAAAGTAGCAATAACAACGAAAAAAATACTAACTTTTTAAGAAAAAGAGTATTTTATTTGAATAAAAACTGAAATAAAATACATTTTATAGAGGTGAAACTTTTTATAAATATGAGGTGTGAAAGAATTAGTTGGAAATGGAAGAATTAGCAAAATAGAAATAAAAATGAGGGTGGTGTCATGTTTTACCTACAGATCAAGAAATTTAAACATTTCGTTTATAACTTCAATTTTTTATAGCAACAAAAAAAATGGTTTTTGATTTTGAAATATCATTGTTTTTGTTTCTTGGAGTTTACTATTGATGTGAGTTTCTTAGGTGTGCTGTAGATTTATTAGTTTTTGTCTGATTTTTTTAATTTAATGGAAGGGCGGGGGTGGTCAGATTTCGTAATATAAAAGGAAAATCACACTTTACTTCTAATTAAAAGGAAAAAAAAACAGACTAATAGAAATTGTAGTTCAACATTTTCCCCCTTATTTTTTGCATTTTTATTTATATCAATAATATATTATTTATTTATTATATTTAGGTATATTAGTATTTATATTTTTATTTTTCATTTTTATTTGATTGGATTAAAACAACAATGAAAGAATTTTTGTTCAAAAACAACCTCCGTTAAATGACATGTGACTCGTACGCGATCATTTAACTAGTTTTTTTAACAAAACTGCTAATAAACCTAACTTAATAAAAAATGATAACTTTGGATCTTATAATGTAATTAGTAATAGAATAGGACCTGATTTGGAAACACCCTTAAACTTTGAGGTTTAAAATGCAATTTGACTTTTATTGTAATTGAAAATTAGGCATAACGCATATTTTTTCTGAACGAGTTAACTATTTATCTTATTAGAAAAGTAGGCTCATGGTCTATAAAGATATATTTTCCTAGCAAAAATCGCATTATTATGCGCTAATTGAATTACATTTCTATCAACTTTACTAACATGAGCCCTATTACATTGAGACATAAGAAATCGAATATCTGAAGTGATAGACTCTAAAGAGAAATCTTTGCATCTTGAGTCTTGAATTTTGTCCCTAGCTTATGTGGAATCCGTCAGAATGATAATGTTGTGGTAGTCTTGATGTACTGCCCATTCAAGTCCTTTCCATATTGCTAGGATTTCTGCTTAGGTGCTGGATTGTGCTTTGCAGGAAATGCTGCCAGTAGCTATTCTGCCTGTTCCTAGGTCCCAGAGTTCCCAGCCCAGTCCGGCCTATCTCGCACTTTTCTTCCATGAGACATCCGAAATGAGAATTGTGAGATTACTTTGATTGCATTTGTTGAGGTATTCCTTGAGAGTCTTTCCATTCAACGAATCAAGACTCAGGTAAAATTAAGAATATGAGTTGGGAGAATTATTTGGTAGGTGAGGGGGGGAGGGCATGTCCGGTGGTTTGTTTTGTTGTTTGGCTTGTCTTTATTTTTTGAAGATGTTGGCGGACAATCGGAATGATGTCGTGTATTGTTGGATAAGCATTATTGAAGACTATATTGTTACGATTGAGCCAGATTTCCCAGAAAATGAGCAGGGTCAAACATAATTCCAGGGGTGGAATGGGTCTAGCTATCCAAGAGGTGAACCATTCTAGAAGGTTTTGAAAGGGGTGGTTTGGGTTGGGGTTTGGGTGGGTTACGGGGGTTTGAATCCAAACAAGGTTTGCTAGGCGACAGGATAGAAAGAGGTGGAGTTCAGATTCGTCTAGACCACCACAACGATTACAAAAATTGAGATTTGTACATTTCCTGATAGTTAGGGCTTTTGGGGTTGGAAGGGCATGGTTGAGGGCTCTCCAGACAAAGAACTTTATTTTTGGTTCAAGAGGGAGTTTCCAAAGGGTTTTCCAACTCTTGGCGTGATTTGAGGCAGACCTCAGGGTGATTAAGGTTTCTGTGTCTTTGTGTTGGGTTAAGACTATGAAATATCCGGTTTTTACTGAGCAGAGGCCATCTTTTGCTAGATGCCAAACCAGTTTTTCTTCTCCTCCCCTGTCTGGAGATATGTATTGAAAGAATGGAGTTCACTATGTGTCGGGGAAAAGGGTATTTAATAGCTCAGTGCGCCAAGATTTGGTTAAGGGGTTAAATAAGTCTGCCACTGGGAGGTTTAAGGCTGGCTGATAAGGAAACCGGCGGTGAAAAGGTATAGTGATCTGGGATCTATTCAAATTTGTGTTGGCTTGTAAACTTTCGTAATCTGTCAAATTTGGTGGTGGTGTTGAATTCGGAATTTAAAAATGAAGCATCATTGATTTTTCAGATTTTTCAAATTTGATTATGGTGTTGCTTGGTGGTGATGGTGGTGTTGATTTTAGGGGTGATGGTGGGTGAACAGTGGGTAACAGTGGTGTTGGTGTTGGAGATGATGAGGATGAGGATGATTAAGAAGATTTGGGATTTTTTTAACAAACTTGCTGACTAAAGTGACTAAGAATATGTAATTTCGTCAATTATTTAACAAATATGTTAACTATTTAACGAACGTTGATTTTATGTATCAAAACAACGTAGTTTCCATAGTCAACAAAATCCAGTTGGGCAATTTTTTTCCACATAGTCAATTTTACGTGCCAACTAGGATGCCTAGTAAGCAATTATGTTAAAATTTGGACGGAAAGATGACGGAGTCCAAATATCCACTCATTTTTCTTAAATACGAGGGCAAATATAGCAATTAACTTGTATAAGGGCATATCTGTATCCTTAACATAAGTACTGGGGCATTTTTCTATATTTTCCCTGACAAAAATAAGCAAAAAGTTAGAAGCTAATATGTGACAAAGTAAACAACATAAACACACTTACGCAAAAAAAAAAAAAAAAAAAAAAATGGACTGAGGGCTTTGGACTCTAGGGCCCTTCAGGACTAACTCTTATTATAAATAAGGACCCAACAGATCACTAATACTAGAGACGCCCCTTACTTGCAAAAAGACTGAATTGCCCTCTTATAACCGACATATAAGAAACAATTTTTCATTTTTTCAAATTTTAAGGAAAAAATTAATATTATGCGGTCAAATTTTGGTCAAACTCTTATAGGTGACACTGAAAACCAATAAGTAACATATAAGAATCACTTTTTCCAACTTCTAAGGAAAAAATGTAATATTATTCTGTCAAATTCTGGTCAAACTCTCATAACTGGCATACAAGACCAATGATTAACATATAAGAGTCCATTCTTTTTTCACTTTTTTTCAACTTTTAAGAAAAAAATTATAATCTTATTCGGTCAAATCCTGGTCAAACTCTTATAATTGACATATAAGATCACTGATTAACGTATAAGAGTCGATTTTTTCATTTTTTTTCAACTTTTAATAAAAAAATATATACTATTATTCGGTCCCCCGGTCTAACTCTTATAACTGACGTATAAAACCAACAATTAGTGTATAAGAGTAAAAAAAAAATCATTTTTTCAATTTTTAAGAAAAAATGTATACTACTATTCGGTCAAATCCTGGTCAAACTCTTATAACTGACAAATAAGACCAATAATTAACATATAAGAGTCAATGTTTTTCACTTTTTTCAACTTTTAAGAAAATAAATATAATATTATTTGGTCAAATCCCGGTCAAACTCTTATAGATGACATATAATACCAATAATTAACACATAAGAGACAAAAAAAAATTATTTTTTCAACTTTTGAAAAAAATATATATAATATTATTCGATCAAACCCCTGTGAAACTCATAAAAGACTAATAATTAACATATAAAGACAATTTTTTTGAGTCAAATTCTGGTCAAACTCTCTTAATTAGTGTATAAGACTACTTCTCCTCTTATCGTTAAAGTATAAAAGTCATTTTTTTCACATTTTTTCAAAAAATGAAACTAAAAAAAATATCTAGTTTATGTTGAATCTCATATTCAGTCAAACATTAGTATGCTCTCATAGCTGATGAATAAGACTACCTCGCCTCTTATACAAGTGTCAGAGTTTTTCTTTTCACATTTTTATACATAAAATTTATTTTTATTAAAAAATAATTAGCGTTGGCTCTTATATTTGGTCAAACACAACTCCCCTCTTATATATCTGACTTATAATACAACTTCCCATGTTATAGTTTAGCTATATGACAATGTTTTCAACTAAAATTAAAAAATCCAATAATAATCATTTTACACACAACAAATTTTATCACAACCAATTATTTAATCTGAAAAACATTTATTTATCACAACCAATTATTTAATTTGGAAAAACATTTAGCAGAACCATTTTAAATTTCTGAGCAAGTTCTATGGTGTGCAAAATCATTAGCTTCGAGATATCATGCTGACACATATCAAATAATTCATTCATTCGTTTCGTTTCGTTTCAAATCTCCACTCAACGAACACTAAAAGATCTATTTATCGATTTTCCTGCACTAGTGTCTCTCTCTACTCTTACTTACCGTCTGTCTCGAGATGATTGTGTTAGAAATAATTCCACAAGAAAGAATTCAAATACAAAAAATAAATAATAAATAAATAAGAAACTGTAAATTAAAATTGAAATAAAAGTGGACAGAAATTCGATTGTGCCGAGCCGTGTGTTTAAACACACTGTCCTTAAGACTTATTCGCCCCCTCACCGTGAGTGCTTGAGGAATTTGTTGGACGCTAGTCTCCCAGGATTACTCGCGCGGACCGGATGCTTCTCAGCACTATGAGACTCCGGCGAACTGAATAAGTGCCCGGACAGTATCACCTCTTGAATGCAATGCAGGAAGCCAAAGGGAGAGTGAACAATATGCAACAAGAAGAGACTGTAAGGAACTGCCGGAAATCTGTGTATATTCGAAAATTGTTGTCTCCAAACTGGTCTGTGCAATACTCTATTTATACTGCTCCAAGGGCTGACCAAGAGTCAAAAATTTAATTCAAAAAGGATAAGCCTAATCCTTTAATTGACTGAGATAAGGCATGTCTCTTCATTTAACATTCCAGTTCAGATGGGTTGAATCTGTTTTTGAGCAAAAAATTTTAACTGAAAATCAAAATTAATAGCAAAAGGTGAGCTCGCACGGACAAGCCAAATCGGTGCTACATTCGTGTCCGCAGGACGCGCACACACATGAGTTCGGACCCCGCAATCCAAATTGGGTCCATGATTTGCACCCCCCCTGCGCGCGAGAGAGAGCCTTTATGCAATACAAGCTTACATACTACTCAAGTGCTCAAGCATTTAAACTAGCTTCCCTTTACATCTTTTTCCAATGTGGGATAATACCAATATCCCCACTTCACCCACCAACTTTAAGCCTTTGTAACTCATTCATCCCAACACCAAATTTGACAAATGAATACATTATCTCAATGTCCTCACTGAGTAGAACACAAACCCACAAACAATTTTGTCATTCGAAAAATTATTTATCAATCAATTAATACACAAATTAAGGAAAATACTCATTTCTTTCACATTTTTTCCAACAATTCCCCACATGAAGGAAATGATGAGGAATTTGGTGATAAAGTCCAACAGTAGAAAACCTGCATAGGATAGGTATGGGGTTTGCCCTTTGAACCTTCCCTCGTAGATGTATACTTATTCTACTCGTTAATCAGTAGACACGATGTCCTTGAACTGTTCAGCTTTTTGTGTAGCCAATCATATACTTCTACACAGGTATCTCTCTAACACAATTTAGTTCTCATGGTTGTGTCCATTGTGGCCGTGGAACACAATGCCTGGTTCTGTGAGAGGGTCTAAGAATTGAGCCTCACACAATTCTCCTCGAAGCGGCCCCACTTCTCTCTCACATAGGTGATTCTTCTAAGTAACCCGGTTTACTCCATAAGAATCATTAAAATACATTGGCTTAACCTCATTCATCTCGGGATGTCACTTTTATATAGGAATGGGTATGGGGTTACTCCCCACAGTGACGCTACAAGTCTTTTAACGGTTAGGTGGTCCCTTTTGAACCTAGATCTTGGGATCTCCAGTCAACTAGGTTGGGTTTTCCACCGTGGTTAACTTCTCAAGAGGCTTTAAACCCATTCCCCTTGTCGATCTCGCAACTACCTCTCTGTTTAACCCTTTGGTTAACGGATCCGCTAAGTTATCCTTTGACTTCACATAGTCAATGGAGATGGTACCAGTTGAGAGTAGTTGTCTTATGGTATTATGTCTTCGACGAATATGTCTCGACTTACCATTGTACATGTTGCTTTGCGCCCTGCCAATTGCAGATTGACTATCGCAATGTATGCATATTGGTGGCACTGGCTTTGTCCATTTTGGAATATCTTCTAGGAATTGGCGTAGCCACCCGCTTCTTCCCTACATTTGTCTAATGCTATGAACTAAGATTCCATCGTGGATCTAGCTATAACGGTCTGCTTAGAAGATTTCCATGATATAGCCACACCTGCTAATGTGAATACATATCCACTAGTAGACTTTGAGTCTTTGGTATCAGATATCCAATTAGCATCGCTATACCCTTCAATCACTGCTGGATGTCTAGTATAATGTAATCCATAGTCACGAGTATGTCTCAAGTATCTAAGTACTCTCACAATACCCTTCCAATGATCCGCTCCAGGATTACTTGTATACCGACTCAGTTTGCTAACAGCGTAAGCAATATCTGGTCTTGTGCAACTCATTAGGTACATTAGACTTCCAATTATCCTTGAATGCTCTGATTGAGAAACTGGTTCTCCTCTATTCTTTGATAGATGTTGACTTGTGTTGGAGTGTTAGCTATTCCATTGTCATCCTTGCTAAATTTCTCAAGAATTTTATCCACATAATGAGCCTAGCTCAATACAAGTCCATTGGATATCTTAGAAATTTTCACTCCAAGGATCACATCAGCTATTCACATGTCCTTCATGTCAAACTTCGAGTTTAACATATCTTTTGTGGATTTGATTATCTTCTCACAACTTCCTATGATAAGAATGTCATCTACATAAAGACACAAAATGACATAGCTTTTTTCAGTGTTTTTAGTATATACACACTTGTCACATTCATTTATCTTGAATCCACTTTCCATCATGGCTCGATCAAATTTTTGATGCCATTGTTTTGGTGCTTGTTTTAAGCCATATAAGGACTTTACTAATTTGCACACTTTCTTTTCTTGCCCTGGTGCAACAAACCCTTCAGGTTGTTCCATGTAAAACTCCTCATCTAAATCACCATTTAGAAAGGCAGTCTTTACATCCATTTGATGCACTTCAAGATTGCGCAATGAGGCAATTGCAAGCACAAACTCTTATTGACGTTATTCTTGTGACAGGAGAATACGTATCAAAATAATCAAGACCTTCTTTCTGTTGTAACCTTTAATTACAAGTCTGGCCTATACTTATCAATTGATCCATCTGGTTTCATTTTCCGTTTGAAAATCCACTTATATCCAAGTGGTTTACTTCCCGGAGGAAGATCCACTAGTTCCCAAGTGTGATTTTGCAAAATGGAATCAATCTCACTTTTGATAGTTTCTTTCCAAAAAGGTCCTTCAGAAGAATTCACAGCTTCTTTATAACTTTGTGGTTCACTTTCGAGCATGTAAGTCAGAAAATCCGTCCCAAAGGATTTTTCTACTCTTTCTCTTTACTTCGTCGAGGTTCCATCTCAACTTCTTCACTTTGATCTTGAATGTGTTCTTCTCTATTGAGTCTTGTACCCGTGTTGATGAGCTTACCTCATTTCTTGACTTGCACGGGAATACATTCTCAAAGAAAGAAACATCCCTAGATTCCATTATAGTGTTCTTGTGTATATCTTGATTTTTCGATTCATACACAAGGAACCTATAAGCACTACTGTTATGAGCATACCCAATAAATATGCAATCGACAGTTTTAGGCCCAATTTTCAGCTTTTTAGGTGGAGTACTGCTACCTTTGCGAGACATCCCACACTCGCAAGTATTGGTAGGATGGCGCTCTTCCATGCCACAATTCATAGGGGCTCTTGTTCAATTTCTTTTGAGGTACCTTATTCAACACGTAGTTAGCTGACAACGCAGCTTTACCCCACATGTTAGAAGGTAATCCCGAACTTATCAACATGGCATTTATCATTTCTTTCAATGTCCGATTCTTGCGTTCGGCAACACCATTTTGTTGGGGTGTCTAAGGTGCCGTGGTTACATGTTTTATTCCATGTTGAGCACAAATTCCTTCAAATGGAGATTCATACTCTCCTCCACGATCACTTCTTAGCACCTTTATTTTCCGGTTAAGTTGATTCTCAACTTCATTTTTATTGAGAACAAACTTTTCTATTGCCTCATCTTTACTTTTGAGGAGATACACATAGCAATACTTTGTACTATCATCGACAAAAGTTATAAAGTACTTATTGCCACCTCTTGATTGTGTTGACTTAAAGTCACATAAGTCTGTGTGGACTAAGTCGAGTGGTTCACACTTTCTTTCAATTGAATGGAATGAAGGTTTTGCAAATTTTGCTTCTACACAAGTTTCACACTTATGTTTGCAATCAACTTTGAACTTTGGTATGTAATTCATATTAATTAATCTACGCAAAGTATCATAATTAACATGTCCTAGTCTACCATGCCACAAATGGGAAGACTCAAGCAAATAACAGAAGATTTGTTCATTTCATTATTCTTTGGTTTAACAACCTTTACACTGAGCTTAAGCAGCCCATCATTTACATACCCTTTACCAACAAACATTCCAATCTTGGACAATGTTACAACATCAGACTCAAACACAATACGAAATCCGTGCTTGTTCAAAAGCGAACCGGACACCAAATTCTTCCTGATCTCAGGCACATACAAAACAATGTTGAGAGTCAGTTCCTTCCCGGAAGTCATCTTCAAAACTACTTTGCCTTGACCCTTAATGTCAGAAGTAGCCGAATTCCCCATAAAAAGCTTTTCATCATTTTCAAAGGCTTCAAAAGTACTAAGCATTTCCTTATTGGAACACACATGTCTAGTAGCCCCGGTGTCAATCCACCATTAATTTGGGTTTGAACCCACCAAATTCACTTCTGATATTACCGCACAAAGATTCATCTCGGAAACATCCCTTGAGATTTCCGCCACCATGTTTGCCTCACGAGGTTTCTTAGGCAACCTACAAGTAGCAGCGTTGTGACCTTTACCACCACAATTGTAGCATGTTCCCATGAATTTCTTCTTTGAAATACCACCTTTTGGTCTCAAATGGGACTGTTTTGCCATAGATTTTCCTTTACCCTTGCCATGGCCTTTGCCTTTGGAACTTTGGCCATGTTCTACCACATTGGCTTTAAAAACATTATGGGTAAACTTCCTCTCCGCAGCCCTATTGTTTTCCTCAATGCTTAGCCAAAGATTCATGCCTTCAACATTCATCTCCTTTCGCTTGTGCTTCAGGTAGTTCTTAAAATTGTTCCAAGCGGGAGGCAACTTCTCAATAATAGAAGCTACTTGAAACTTTTCACAAATAACCATACACTCGGTAAGCACCTCATGCAAAATCAATTGCAATTCATCTACTTGGGACTTCACAGTCTTAGAGTCCACCATTTTGAAATCAAGGAAGCGAGATAAAATAAACTTCTTTGTTACCGCATCCTCCACCGAGTACTTATGGTCCAAGGACTCCCACAATTCTTTGGCACTCTTATTCTCTCTAAACACCTTGTAAAGAGAATCAGACAAGCCATTCAGAATGTGATTCTTGCACAGGTATTCCCCATGCTTCCATGCTTCAACTGTAGCCAGGGTTGTCACATCAGTCTCATCCGCAGCCACAATTGGCATTTTTTTCTTTCAGATACTTAACCAAGCTGATGGTGGTCAAGTAGAAATGCATCTTTTGTTGCCACCTCTTGAAATCGAGGCCAACAAATTTTTCTGGCTTCTCGGCATGGGAAGTGATGTGCACAATCTGTGGACCACCCATCACACTAGCACCAGTTCCAGTTGGAGTCATAACAGGAGTCCCAGAAGTGGTTGATTTGTTTGATTCAGTCACCATGTCTGAAACACAAACAACCAGTCAGTTATACAAATTCCAGTAGGAGTAGTTTCTGTAATGAATTCCCTCTTGCAGAAAAATAAGTCTTAAGATTGTTAGAAATAATTCCACAAGAAAGAATTAAAATACAGAAATAAATAATAAATAAATAAGAAACTGGAAATTAAAACTGAAATAAAAGTGGACAGAAATTCGATTGTCCCGAGCCGTGTGTTTGAACACACTGTCATTAAGACTTATTCGCCCCCTCACCGTGAGTGCTTGAGGAATTTGTTGGACGCTAGTCTCCCAGGATTACTCGCGCGGACCGGATGCTTCTCAGCACTATAAGACTCCGGCGAACTGAATAAGTGCACGGACAGTATCACCTCTTGAATGCAATGCAGGAAGCCAAAGGGAGAGTGAACAATATGCAACAAGAAGAGACTGTAAGAAACTGCTGGAAATCTGTGTATATTCGAAAATTGTTGTCTCCAAACTGGTCTGTGCAATACTCTATTTATACTGCTCCAAGGACTGACCAAGAGTCAAAAATTTAATTCAAAAAGGATAAGCCTAATCCTTTAATTGACTGAGATAAGGCATGTATCTTCATTTAACATTCCAGTTCAGATGGGTTGAATCTGTTTTTGAGCAAAAAATTTTGACTGAAAATCAAAATTAATAGCAAAAGGTGAGCTCGCACGGACAAGCCAACTTTAAACCTTTGTAACTCATTCATCCCAACACCAAATTTGACAAATGAATACATTATCTCAATGTCCTCACGGAGTAGAACACAAACCCACAAACAATTTTGTCATTCGAAAAATTATTTATCAATCAATTAATACACAAAATAAGGAAAATACTCATTTCCTTCACATTTTTTCCAACAGATTGTTCCAGAGAAGGAATTAAGTCGCCGGAGAAATCGATCAGATTTGAGCCTCGCCGGCGAATCTCGGATCTGACCGGAGATGGCAGATCCATGACTGCTGGAAGAGGATAAAGAGATGAAGGTTGTTGCAGATAGTTCGCAACCGACGCGAGGAAGAGAGAGTGAAGGAAGCCGAATCTGGCTTAAATCTGAACAGAGAGAGAGAGAGAGAGAGAACAAGGCCAGATCTGAACAGATCTAGTTATTAGGCCGCTGGAGAGGTTGTTCTAGTTCAGAAGTTTGATGAATGTCGTCACGCGAGATGGATATTCCGACAGAGATGTTGTCGGTGCCGGGGATCCAGATCTGTGGACAGAGTCGACTGCGCTTCATCTCAAATTAGGTTTAGGTCGTACGGAAAACGAGGAGAGGGGGAGATGTGTGCGTAAGTGTTGACGTCGTGGTCAGCCTCCGATGCCAGTAATCGTCTCTGGCGGTTGTAGAGAGAGGGAGAGGGTTAGAGAGAGAAACTCGAGAGAACAGTTGACAGAGAACGTGTTTTCCCGTGTGTGTAGTTTGCGTTGTGAATGAGGCGACGAAAGAGGGGTAAGGGTTTTGTTTGGGGGCGGGGGTAGTTTAGGTATTTAGTGTTATATTTGACTGATCAAACAGGTGTGAGGGGTGTATGTGGAATAAGCATCTTATAAGAACTCTTTATTAGGAAATTAGAAAGAGCCTCTCCTTTAAACGGAATAACATATGAGTTTGAAGGGCTCTAGAGGAACTATCCCATGGACTGAAGATATTAGTTTTCTGGTTTACATAAACGATTTTTCTAACGTGTGCCCTAAGGGAACATGTTAAGATTTTAAATAAGGCAATTGATGTATTTATTAAACTTACTTTTACTTATTCATTTTCTTAAATAAAGCAATCAATAAATTTATATGCTTCCATAAATATGTAAGTTAACATATATAAATAAACAAAATCAATAAATATGGAAATGAATAGATTTTTTTAATGTAATAATTTATCTAAAATTAAGGGGTCAAATGTAGTACATAAATTAGGGGAGATGGGACTATTCATGAGATATACTATCTTGTCTTGTTCTAATTATGGAGTGAAAATGAAATGATAGATGGCCACATTTATCTTGAATTTTTATCTAACAATTTTGGAAAATTTCATATTAATGTGATGTACCTATCGACCAATTCATTATCTCTTATCATTTTTTTTTTGTTTCTTTCCTAATTTCCTCCGAACTTACACTATGTGTGTATGTGAGAGATGGAAGAGCTCATACTATTAGGGGATTATTAGGAGATTGAAAAATATTGACTTGTTCTATGTTTTTAATATAAATGTGTAATTACCCATAATTCGCAGATTTTTACTTACAATTTACGAAATGCATGATGTTTTATAAATTGAGTTTGGCAACTTAATTAGAAAATGAACACTCAATCAATTGACAACGTTTAAACTAATACAAACAGGTGGGATTCGGTCATTTTTGCATCAGTGGCATTTCCACTTTCCAGCTGCACTTTTAAATAATTAATCAAAGTATTTTCTTGACCAAGAATTATAATAAATCTTTCTCGAAAAATAGTTTCATTTATTTTTTATCCAAATAATTATTATTGAAATTTTATTGAAATTTTAAAAATAATTATTATTGATAAATGACTTAATGATCTTAGTATATCCAAATAATAGGTAAGAGAATAAACTGAAACATTCTAGAGCTATCAATAGTAATTTTAAT
The DNA here is from genome assembly GCA_026119855.1 of Campanula takesimana. Taxonomy (NCBI): domain Eukaryota; kingdom Viridiplantae; phylum Streptophyta; class Magnoliopsida; order Asterales; family Campanulaceae; genus Campanula; species Campanula takesimana. Next base: position 570,481 of record JAOWBW010000464.1, read on the forward strand.
TTTTTTTATTAAAATGATTGAATTACCATTAATAATAAGTCAAAATTAAATGAGACTATCTTTCTGAGACAGATGTACGTAATAGTTATCTGCATAAGCTCGATGCAATCTTTTACATTAGACCATCTACAGTGGATTAAACGAAAAAACTCATTCAACACCCACTTTATCAATCCACATCATCTTCTCTCTCTTCCAACTAATTCATTCAACACTCCATTCAACTTTTACCCTACAATGGTTTGTTTAATCCTCCATTCAACACTTTTCCCACTCATCATCCTATACCCCACCACTTAAAATTTATTTTATATTTTTTATTTTTATGATTAGTGTTGAAATGGTTATTATTGGGATCCATTTCAAGAAAAATATGGGTTTTTTTTGTGTCGAAATACAATGAAACTTACGTCAATTTAAAGAGATTTTTTTTTTAGGAATTTTGGTATAAAAAAAAATTAATAAAAACATTTTCTGTGAAATAATTGAGCTCAAACAATTGGGATAAAAGTAAAAAATATGGTAAGCCAACCAGGTGCCAACACGTGGCGGCCCCCAGCAAACACAAAAAAAAAAAAAAAAAAAAAAAAGGCGATCGGCATGGGCTTCACGCCCATCTTCTCGCGCGTGTAAGTCAACCGCGACATCTGCCCAATCCTGGATCGCCACGTGGCAAATCCGGGGGACACAATTCTCTTTCACATTTGTTGAATCCATTCAACAATTTCATTCACACTCCCCTCATTCACACACCATTGTAGCAATTAAACCAAATTTTTTTTGTTTAACCCCATTAAACAACTTCATTCATCCACCATTGTAGGTGGTCTTAGTAGTGGTGACCTGGTCGAGTCTACAAGTTGTAATATGTTAGTTAGGCAACTTCATAGTTTATTATTGCTTCTTTTTTTGTTTTTCGTGCTTAAGAAGTGAACCACGTAACGATTTTTTTTTTTTAATTTTTTTTTTGAAGGAAAGTGAACAACGTAATGTTCAAAACCTTCATTATTAAATACTTATAAGAAATAATACTCGTACTAAGTAATAGATTTATAATAATTAATACACATGAGGCTGTGTTTTCTGACTTTAGACCAATAGACTCATTGAGTTCCTTTCTTTGAAACCTTAAGGTCATTATGGTAAATATAAAGACATTAAAAAATCTCACAAAATTAGACTTACAAAATGATGTGTTAAGATTTTATTGGTGTTTTTAATTAGAGTGTAGCGGATTCATTGTCGATGCAACCAATAAAATATTGTCAACTCATTTTATATTTATCACTTTATAGACTTATTTTGTACAACTAGCATTCTCCACGTCATTATACAACTATAATGTCTAAGGCCATGTCCAATAAGGTAGTTGAGGAGGGGGTTGAGAGGGATTAAACTAGTTGAGATGGTGCAATAAGGTAGTTGAGAAGGGGGGTTGAAGGGGGAAGGGTCGAAGCTTCTCAACCGGGTTGAGAGAATTTTGGTTGGGGCCCGCCTGGACACGCGTCGACCTGTGGTTGGTGCCGACATGGCGCGTGCGCCTCACCGCCGACAGAGGCGCGTGAGGGCAGCGTCCACCAGCTTTTTTTTTTTTCTCCTTTTGCCAAGTGTCAGCCTACGATTGGTCCTCGGGATTTTTAGATATGATTTTTAACCCAAATTTTCGAGCTCAATTATTTTACAGCAAAAAAAATTTATTTTATTTTTTCGCGAAAATTCTGGATTTTTTTTTCTCTATAAATTGATATAACTTTCATTTTATTTGTACACCAAAAAAAAAGCTCTCTTTTCTCTCAAAAAATCTTAATTATCCTTCTTTAACCCTTATTTTTTAAAATATTCATCATCTTTTTAGTGAAATGGATCCCAATAATCCCAATTATCCTTATTTCAACACTCAGAATTCAAGTAATTTTCCACCAAATTACTACAATCCTAATGATTTTCAATCGCCAAATCAATTTTCTAACCAACCACGTCCTCAAAATGTCCCACAATTTTATTATCAACCAAATGTCATGCCTTCAGCTGTACCCACCTGGAATCCATATTATGGTATGCAATTTCAACGACCTCCACCACCACCACTACCCTCTCAAGAATCAGAATATCCCGAATATTCAACACAAATGGTTATGGGTAGCAATAGCGGTGCTGATGAAGCTACTCCAACTCCAGATGCAGGAGGTTCAACCACTAGTCGGAGAAAAATTGTCAAATGGAGCACGAAGGACAATATAGTGCTAATCAGTGGGTGGATTAAGTTTGGAACCGACAGTGTAGTCGGAAAAAATCAGAAGAGTGAAGCGTTTTGGGGTAAGATTGTTGAATATTGTAACGAACATTGTGAATTTAACCCTCCCCGTGACGTAGTTTCATGCAAAAATCGTTTCAATTATATAAACGCCAAATTGGGCAAATGGGTAGGTGCATACGATAACGCTAAGCGTATGCAACAAAGCGGGTGGTCGGAGAATGATGTTTTGAAAAAAGCTCACGAATTATATAAAAGTGCTAACAATAGCACTTTTAATTTGATGGACGAGTGGATAGCTACCCGAGATCAACCACGCTACGCAAGTCAGGTTGGAGGAAATACTGGATCTGATAGCAGTGGATCTAAGAGAGCACGAGAAGGTGATGTAGGTGATTCAAGCTCGGTTGGATCCATTCCTCGTCCTATGGGAAGAGAGGCAGCTAAGAAAAAGGCGGGGAAGAAAAAAGTGGGGTTGTCACCGGTAAAGGAACAAAAGTGGTCAGAATTCAAACAATTCAACGAGAAAGAATTGGAACGAATGGACAACTTAGTCTCATAACAAGAAAAGGCAAACAATATTGCCCTTAACAAGACTCGGGCTAAAAATAGGAAAATGTGGATGCAGTTGAGTCAAATGGAGTCTCGCGATCATCATCAACAACAGCTTTTTGAAATGTTAACTGAAGAGCTGTTTGGCAATTAATGTTTGTTTTCTAGCTTTATGTCAATTTTCTGCACTGATGTACTACTTTCAAGATTCTCAGTATGTAACTTTACCTTTTAATTAAATCTATGTAATTCTATTATTGGAGTCCGTCAATTAACTCAATTGAATTGAAGCTTCAAATCCGTCAACCACGACCACTCATTTGTTATCATTTAACTAACTCAATTCAATAGAAGCTTCAAATCCGTCAACCACGACCACTCATTTGTTATCCTTTAACTAACTCAATTCAATAGAAGCTTCAAATCCGTCAACCTCAGCCACTCATTTTCTTATAAATAACACTCTCTTCTTTCATTCTTCCTACACCAAACACATTCTTCTTTCCTTCTTCCTACATCAAACACTCTCTCCTTTTTTAGAATTCCTCCTACATCAATGGATCCATCTGGATTTCTTCCTTTTTATGTCGAAGCCTACAAAAGGCAACTTGAAATTGAGGAGAGTTTTATCATAAACGAGTTTTTTGATGATAAACCTCCGAAAAAAACTCGAACGCTTTGCACAATAAGAGCCTGATTGATGACTACTTTTCCGAAAATGCTATGTATAAAGATTATTTTCGGCGCCGATATCGGATGCATAAACATGTGTTCCTCCGCATCGTCGAGGATCTTTCAAGCCATGACACATACTTCACACAAGGATCCGATTGTTCCAGCAGAGAAGGCATATCTCCATTAGCAAAATGTACCGCAGCCATGCGATTGTTAGCATATGGTATGTCCGTTGATTCTATTGATGAATACATTAAAATAGGGAAAACTACAGCGTTTGAGGCATTACGGAGATTCTGCAAGGGGGTCATTCAATTGTACGAGCGTCAGTACTTGAGAGCCCCAAACGAAGCTGACCTGCAAAGAATTCTTGAGGTCAGTGAGAAGCGGGGGTTCCCAGGGATGATCGGGAGTATTGATTGCATGCACTGGGAGTGGAAAAATTGTCCTACTGGTTGGGAAGGTCAATTTACTAGAGGTGATAAGGGAACCACTACGGTTATTCTTGAAGCCGTTGCCAGTCATGATTTATGGATATGGCATGCTTTTTTTGGATGTCCGGGAACATTAAACGATATAAATGTTCTGGACCGATCACCAGTTTTCGATGATCTTGAAGCAGGAAATACTCCACGAGTCAATTTCTTTGTGAATGAACGTCAGTATAATATGACATATTATCTTGCTGACGGTATCTACCCCTCTTATCCGACCTTCGTCAAATCCGTTAAACTTCCTCAAAGTGAAGAAGACAAGTTATTTGCAAAATACCAGGGGGCTTATCGGAAGGATATAGAACGGGCATTTGGAGTGTTCCAAGCTCGATTTAAAATCATTCGAGAACCAGCTCGAATGTGGCAGATAGAGGACTTGGCTATGATCATGAGAGCATGTATCATATTACATAATATGATCGTTGAGGATGAACGTGGTACGTATTCTCAAAATTGGCTTGACTATCAGGATCAGTCCGGGGCAAGTGGGTCTAGTACACAACAACCATTCTCAACTGAGGTATTACCAGCGTTTGAAAATCATGTACGTACTAGATTGGATTTGCGTGATCAGAGGGCTCATAAACAATTGCAGAACGATCTAGTCAAACACATATGGGCAAAGTTCGGAAATCAGTGATTTTTAAATTTTATTGTACTGTGAGTCGAGTCTATGTATCGTATGTTTTTTTTGTTTTTCATCATTTGTGGAACGAGCTAAGTTTATTGTAATTTTTCTTATTTTTATTAAAATTAAAATATTCTCGTATTTATTTAATTGCTTCGAAAAAAATTAATTAAATTTGAATTAAAAAAAAAATAAAAAAAAATCTCTAATTTATAAATAAAACTATTAATAATTTATTTTTAAATAATAAATTATTAATATCAATATTTATTTTTAATTATAAAATAAATATTGTAAATAAAATAAAAAGTGGTGGAGTATAGAATGATGAGTTGGGAGGAGTTGAATTTTAAACTAAACTAGCTTATTGTGGGAGGGGTAGTTGAGAGTGTAGTTGAATGATTAAGTGGATGGAGAGAGAAGATGAGGTGTCGTGATATTAGGGTAGTTGAATGTTTTTTGGTAGTTGGATTATTGGACATGGTCTAACTTGTTTCTTCCCAGTCTTCAAACTACCAACAACCTTTTTAAGTCCAACACAAAGCAAAAATGCTATTCACTCTGTTTCAAATGAACTGTCTTTTTTTTTTTTTTTTTTCAAATTGAATAACAATTATTTATAATCTTTGTCATTGATTATTACATTTTCAGAATATCTCTTTAGATATTTATATTTTGTGCCGGAGAAAGAGTACTTCTATCTCAAAGGGTCGTAGTTGATCTGTCAATCAAACGATTTAATGAATACTTATTTAGTTTGGATATTGTTTATATCATAATAGAAATGTACTAATTTATTTATTTTTTTATAATTACAATACTTACTAATTTTGGATGGATGAAAACCGAAAATAAGACACTTATTTTATTATTAATATGAGACGGAGAAAGCATTTTGAAAACAAATTATTGTTAAACTAGCTACCAAATAACATTCATGTATTTATGTATTTATATCAAGTATCATGTTTAAAATGCTTCTCTTCCGAAAGAACCGAAAATAATTTAAATTCATACACCGAAAAAGCGAAAATTGAATTGCCAACATTATTGAAATTAGGTTTAAACATATACGAAGTGTATGATATCTGAGAATGGAAATTATGTATCAACTTAAAAGCTTAATTTCTATGTATGGGAAACTAAGAACAGATTTGAGAATGCCAGTTGCCAGTCAACTAGTTGACATTTACATAATTTTTTAAATGTATTTTCGTTCTCCTTTTTTGGCTCTTAAACAAACAAATATACCAAAATTATTCTCAACTTGTATGCTACAACGTTGAAATTTCAACACAATTGAAGTTGAACAAAGAAAACGCGTAAGGGAGTAAGGAGGAATCTTGTAAATATTTGCTTGACTTGGTTGACCTCGATTAACGTTGCAAGTCCCCAAACATCCGAGGCCTCCATACTAAATACAAAAGCTATGACTTTTTTTGTACCTAATATATGTACATGTATACTCCCTCCGTCCCACCCGACTTAAGACAAATTGCCATTTTAAGCGTCTCACTCTACTTAGGACATCCCTAAATGACAAGTTTATATTACTTTAATATTCAATGGGACCCACTTGTCATACTCACAACAACAATCCATTTACTATTCCACTCACTCATTCTCTCTCCTATTTACTTTTCATATTCACAACACTTCCTCTACTCATTCTCTTTCCTCTTAAAATAATAGTTTTCCTTAATCCCCGTGTTAGGACCAATTGTCCTAAATCGGACGGGACGGAGGGAGTATATATATATATATACTCCCTCCGTCCCACTCGAATTAGGACAAATTTTCATTTTGGGTGTCCCATTCGAATTAGAACAACCCAAAAATGGAAAGTGTTTTATTTAATGGGACCCACATTCACACTCATAACAATTTTTCACTCATTATTCTCTACCCCACTTTCTCTCTCTTACTTTACTTTTCATACTCACAACACCTACTCCACAAACATTTTTTCTTTAATCCCCGTGCCCAACCCAAAAATCATAATTCGGGTGGGATGGAGGGAGTATATATATATATATATATTTATTTATATACTCCGTCCTACCATAATTAAAACTTTTGGGTTGGGCATAGGAATTAAGGAAAATGTGTTAGTGGAGTAGGTGTTGTGAGTATGAAAATTGAAGTAGGAGTGAGAAATTGGGGTAGAGAATATAATGAGTGGAAAGTTGTTGTGAGTGTGAATGTGGGTCCCATTAAATAAAGAGCAAGCCTCCTGTGAGGGGATCCGTCTCATGGTAGAGACGGGTCATTTTTGACCTATGACCCGGATCCATGACCCGGTCTTGCCACGTGGCAACCACCCATTGGGAAAAAAAAATAAAAAAAATGTATTTTTTTGAGTTTTTATATTTTTTTTCGACTTTTCTGTCGTTTACCAAAAGTAATTGTTACCATAACTTAATGTAATGACTGTATACATATAAAGTAACATTGTTCATAAGTAAACGTAACACGTGTTTTACAAAAACTCGTTTTACCCATTTTTCAAATATAATACTAACTATAATTACGTGTAAACCAAACAATATCTAAATGTAATTATTATTTATACTGTAATGTAATAGTGCTTTTGCAAAAATGTAAAATATTGTGTATTTTGATTTAATTTTTTGAAAGAAAGTAACATTTGAAAAGTAACAACTCATATACATGAATGTAATTGTTTGTACAAGTAAATGTAACACTTTAATAAAAGAAATTGTAACATATTTCTATAGATAATGTAATACTTTTACATGTAATACTAATCAAGTGTTTTTAGCCCTAAAAATGTAAATGGTTGAATTATTACTTTTTCTATACATATGTGTTACAATTATGTATAAACACTGTTACATATAACTAACACGTCTTACATTTTAGTAGTAATAAGTATTACTTTTGGCGAACGAAGAAAACATAAAAAAAAACACTGTTACTTTTTCTGTATATATGTATTACTTTTATGTATACAAATTGTTACATTTAGTTATAGTAACTGTTAGGATTCATTGTTAGTACACCCACCTTAATTTGATTGATCCATGTCATGTGTCTTTTTATGGACTTTAGGACCGCATGTAATGAAGTTTTACTTCAATTTTTAGATAAGTCAATTTCTAGATTTTTGTTTGTCTAGGCTGAGTATAATTCGGTTTTACTCCTCGTGGTTTAGTGTCTCAAGCCGTCATCTTTGAGCTGCCAGCATGGAACCCTAAGTCCTTCATCAAACCGCAGTATGTGCCTTTGATGAAACCGCACATCAAGTTCATCCTTCAAACCGCTCCTATGCCTGGTGGAACCGCAGTGCAGTTATTGAAGAATTAAAGAAATGTCATTTATTCCTTAGACAAAATATTCTCTTTTCAACCGTAAAGGAATATTTTATGTCATGTCAAAATAACTCTAAGTTAAACTTGGAGTTACTGCAAGGAATGTCGGTCTTGTCCAAGCAATTTGAATTGTTTACCGTTAGTCCTTTCTGCAACAAAGGACGGATGTCAGGTAGTGGTGCTACAATTACCTAGGACTACAAGATAAAATCAAGGACGACAATGACAGCTCAACCAATGGGAATTCAACAGCACTGTACCCTTCAGATTTGATTCAAATCTTTACCCAACGATCACAAGGGTGCACTGCCTATAAATAGCCTTCATTTCTCAACAATGAAGGTTGCTGAGCTTCAAGAGATTCATTCCCAAGTGTTCAAGTTTGCTTTGAAGATTCAAACCCAGATATTCATATCTTCAAACCATGTCCTTAGCAAACCCAGATTTCTTCATCAAAGCTTCAAGCCTAACAACCTTTCATACTCAGCCTTTACACCGAAAGATTTCCTTTTGCTCAACCATCATTTAGATTCTTAGAGCATTTGATTTCTTTCCACACACACACCTGATTTATATGATCACATAGATTATATACTTCGAAAACACCGGTTGTTATTATAGCTTAGGTTAGACTTATTGTTTAGAGTTTAGATTCATCTTGTAAAACCTCCTCTAAGTTTATACAAGTCTCATAGCTATTAGAAAATCCTAGACTAACCATCTAGGTAGAGGACGTAGTTCATTTAAGAATGAACCTCTTCAATTTGTGTGTTTGATCTTTATTTTCTGTCTTGTTATTTATCTTTCTTGTTTGTGATCTTTAACTTGTCTCCATATACGAAATGACTTGAAAGATGAATTGTGTTTTCCTTTGAACTTTAAGTTTAACTATTCAGTTGCATCATAGTGTTTTTTCAACCTGAGTCAAACTGCCCAACTCTTTAACTATCCTATTTGGCCAAACCGCAAACTCCGCTGTGCATTTTATCAGTTCGGTTCTTGTGCTTTGAACCGCAGTTGGCCAAACTGATAAGTACTCGGTTGATTTTAAGGGTATTTTGGAAAAAGTTTTGAACCGCTATTCACCCCCCCCCCCTCTAGCGGTTCTATACCCTTGTTGCCCTCTGGGACCAACAAGTGGTATCAGAGCATATCCACCAAACTTGTTTTTACAAGTTTAACTGCTTGGGTGCTGATCCAATGGCAAACACAAACACCCATATGATGCAAACATCCAATTCGAATCACTTACCGATTCTGGATGAAATAGTTTTATCTTTTGGAAAGATAGGATGATGAAACACTGATTTCATGTGATCGTATACTGTGGACCGCGGTTACTGATGGACCATATGTTCCTATGAAAGCTAATCCACGTGCAGGAACCGCAAGAGAAGAAGCTGAAGTTAAGAAGTTAGAAAGTGAGTGGACTGATGCAGACCGCATCAATGTGGATTTTGATGGAAGAGCTATGTCCATGCTAGTGTCAGCTATTGACTTAAGGACTCATTCTAAGGTGCTTCACTGCACAACCGCAAAGGCTACCTGGGTGCTATAGTTGACTTTCTGGAAGGAGATTCAGATACCAAGAAGAACCGCCTCTATCAACAGAGAAGACTCTTTGACTATTTTGTTAAAGATCCTAAGGAATCTCTTAGACAATGCTATGAGAGGTTTATTGATATTGTTAATGTGTGTTTTTCTCTTGGACATGTCTATTCTAATACAGATTTGAACATGAGATTCATGCAAGCACTTGGTAGCAAATGGCTGATCAAAACTACTAACATTGAAGACAACAAGGATTTGGAAGCTCTTGATCTTCGACACTTGTATGCCATGCTGAAGGTTTTTGAATTCAAGCTTGAAGAGGTCCATGAAACCGAAAGCATATTTAAGACACTCTCTCTAGCTGCATTCAACAATACCTCATCTCCTGTCTACAATCCAGACCATCATCAAACCGCTCCTCACCTCTACTTGCAAACCGCTCCTCCTGACCAAAATGTTCCTAGATACAATCCTCAAACCGCACCTCCTGATTATTACTAGCAGTCTCACCAATCCTATCCTCAATCACATCAACCATATCCTCAACCTTATCAATCTTATCAGCAGTCTCATCAACCCTACACTCCTCCTCAAAGTTCTTATGCTCAGAGTGTAGTATCACAATCCTCAAGTTCTACTCAAGTTGATTTTGATGAAATGGATGATGAAGAATTTGCTTTGTATGTGAAGAAATACACCAAGTTCAGGAAAAAACAATAGATCTCAATTTCCATCCAAAGGCACAGCAAAGTTTGTCCCTCCAACCAGATTCAACAAAACTGCAGATCCCAAGATAAGGGATGACTTGGTCTGTTATGACTGCAAACAGCCAGGTCACTTTGCTTCAAGTTGTCCCAAACCGCGTTATGAAGCCGCTCCAACAAAGAAACCATTCAACAAGAAGTTTGTGAAAAGAAGAGGAATGGTAGCTGACCAAGGAGATCAACCGCTGACATGGATGGGTTCAGACTCAGATGAAAGTGATGATGAAGAAACTGCTAATATCTGCCTCATGGGATTTGAAGAAAGAATTGAAATTGACTAAAGCCTTCCACTGCCAAATCAACAAATGAAGTCAGTTTCACCTAAGACTCCTGAGGCTAGATTAAGCAAAGCTCCTACAACACCAAACTACACTCCTGAGGTTCAAGCAGACCAAAGCCATGATGACCAGGTACTAGAACGTGCTAATATTATATGTCAACAACACACTGTGCTTAAAAAGTCATATAAACTAATGGATGCGGAAATTGAAGAATCCCAACATGAATGTAAATCCCACAAGGAGGAAATTGAAAACCTCAAGCTCCAAATTGCTGGGATATCTACTATTATGGATGAAAACCGTTATCTGAAGGACAGAACTGAGGTACTTCTCACCCAAATCCATGAGCTTACAGTACAAAGGGATGACCTTCAAAAAGTGACCGATGTATGGACTAAGTCTGGTGTCACCGTGGAAAAAAAATCCTAAATTCACAAATTCCTACTTCGGATAAAAGTGGATTGGGGTTTAAAACCGATGATGGGTGTAAGTCTCCTTGTCTCTGTGTCGAAGGTGGTGTGAAACCAACTGAACAAACCAAAGAAATTCCTAAGGTTAATCATGCCGGTAAAAAGGGTTCAAAACAAGAAATTAAAAGGCAAAATTATTTCTTTGAGTATCCTAAAAACCAGACTGGGAGAGATTCAAAGTGGAAAGAGAAATCCACAGTGGCTGAGGCAACCAAGGAAGTATTGAGTGATGAAACCGCTTCTAGTCGGTTTAAGGAAATTACTATCATATTCCCTAAAGCCGCACCTAAGAGGAAGGTTGAGCTCAAGAAGGTAATCTTTGTTAAAGCCAAAACCGCTGACCCAGTAAAACATGAGAAACCGAAGGTCAGTAAAGGGTTTGTAAAACCGCAACCAAAACCTGGATTTATTCATTGTGCTATTTATGCTGATTATGGTCATGGTGCTGGTCATTGTCTTTTAAGGTTCACACCCAATGCCAAGGGACGTAAAAATCCTAAGGTCAAACAAGCGTGGGTCCCAAAAAGCTGCTAACCCTAGGACCCAAAAGAATAAGGGGGACCAAAATCTTTAATGTTTATTTTTCAGATCTTATACTTTATGGCTGGAACCACAAAGAAGAATAAGGATCTTTGGTACTTGGATAGTGGTTGCTCACGACACATGACCGGAGATAATGAACTTCTTTCTGATTTCATCAGTATGAGAGGCCCCCCAGTAGTGTTTGGTAACAATAAGAAAGGAGAAACCATAGGATATGGAGCTATCAAACGTGGAAAGGTGACTATTGAAAATGTGTCACTAGTAGAAGGACTCAAGCACAACCTTCTCTCCATATCTCAGTTTTGTGACAAAGGAATGAACTGCAATTTCACCTCAACAAATTGTTTCATCAAAGATGCAACTTCCGGAGTTACTTTACTGACTGGCAACAGAACAGGTGATGTATATATGATAGATTTGAGTAATATTGTTTCTATTGCTGACCTCTGTTTTGTAGCCAAAAATGTTAGTGAAAGCAGCTGGTTATGGCATAAGCGGCTCATCCACTTGAACTTCAAGTATCTAGCAAAACTGTAAATGGATGGTCTTGTTAAAGGACTACCCAAAGTGGCTGACCATCATGATAAGAAATGTAAAGCATGCCAGCTTGGTAAGCAGCCCAAACAGTCATTTCCAAGCAAAACCGCGCCTTCAACGAACCGCTACTTACAACTGCTTCACATGGATTTATTTGGACCTTTCCCAACCGCCAGTATAGGAGGAAACTGCTATACGTTGGTGGTTGTTGATGACTTTTCAAGATATAGATGGGTGGAAATGATGGCCTCTAAAGATGATACCTATGGCATCGTAACTGCTCTCTTTAGACAGCTCCAAACTCTGAAATTGGATGACATCGTTGCTGTGTGTTCAGATAATGGAACCGGATTTACAAACAATGGTGTTGCCCAATATTGTGATGATCATGGTATTAATCATAATTTCTCTGCCGCTGGGGTTCCACAACAGAATGGAGTTGTATAAAGAAAGAACAGGACTTTGATTAAAGCCGGGAAGACCATGATTGTAGAAGCAAAGCTTCCCAAGTACTTTTGGGCCGAAGCTGTCAATACCGCATGTTTCACCCAGAACCGCTCCCTCATCATCAAAGTTCACAATAAGACTCCTTATGAATTGTGGAGAGGTAGATCACCCAACATTGCCTTCTTTAAAATATTTGGATGCAAATGCTACGTCTTGTATAATGGCAGGGAGAATCGAGGTAAATTTGATGCTAAAGCCGATGAAGGTATTTTTGTTGGTTACTCTAAACATTCAAAAGCTTTTCGTTGTTTCAATAAGACTTCATTAAAAATTGTAGAGTCAGTCCATGTTACATTTGATGAACATGATCTTCTTGAGCCACATATGGCTCCAAATGTTGTTGATGATTTTAGTGGTTTTGAGACAGGTACATCTTACCCTAATCATGCAACCGCAAATGACCAACCTACTCAAACCGCTCCATCAGGTTCTCCAGCCGCTCCAAATCAAACCGAAGGTGTTGCTGTAGAACCGCACTCTTCTGATCCAGTTCCAATCATCACCTTCAATGAAGATTTCAATGATTATCAAGAAGAGCCTCCTCTAGAAAATCTTCAAGAAAAAGTGGTTTATGAAGACCTCCCTCCAGAAATCAATGAGCATAGAGACCATCCAACAACCAATGTTATAGGTCCTATCAGTTCTGGTGTTCAAACAAGAGGAAGCTTAACTCATAGAGATAACCACAGTTTGTTCTCAACCGCACTATTATTTCAGATGGAACCGAAGAAGGTAGATGAAGCTCTAAGTGATCCAAGTTGGGTAGCTGCAATACAAGAAGAGCTCAATCAGTTTGAAAGATGCAGAGTTTGGACTCTAGTTCTAAGGCCCAGAGATCACACTGTAATTGGAACAAAATGGGTATACAGAAAAAAAATGGATGAAAATGGTACTATAACAAGAAACAAAGCAAGGTTGGTTGCTCAAGGTTATAGGCAAAAAGAAGGGATTGATTATGATGAAACCTTTGCCCCTGTAGCCAGACTTGAAGCCATTAGATTGTTCCTGGCCTATGCCTCCTTCAAGAAATTCAAGTTATATCAAATGGATGTGAAGAGTGCATTTCTGAATGGTGAACTACAAGAAGAAGTTTATGTAGCTCAACCGCCAGGATTTGAAGACAACAAATATCCTAATCATGTCTTCAAGCTCAAGAAGGCCTTGTATGGACTCAAACAAGCTCCAAGAGCATGGTATGACACTCTATCTAAATTTCTTATTGAGCAAGGCTTCTCTCGAGGTAAAATTGATACAACCTTATTTATTGCTAAACACAAAGGTCATTCATTATTAGTTCAAATATATGTTGATGATATTATTTTCGGTTCTACTAATGAAACTATGTGTGTTAAGTTTGAGAAGCTTATGAAAAGTAAATTTGAGATGAGTATGATGGGAGAGTTGACATTCTTTCTTGGACTCCAAATCAAGCAATGTCATGATGGAATTTTTATCAACCAAGCCAAATACACCAAGGATATGATCAAGAAATTTGGGCTTGAAACCGCTAAGCCAGTTGATACCCCAATGCAAAAGGCCTTCAGTTTGGATCTAGATGAACAAGGTAAGAAAGTGAATCAGACACTCTACCGAGGTATGATTGGCTCTCTTCTTTACTTAACTGCAAGTAGGCCAGATATAATGTTCAGTGTGTGTTTGTGCTAGATTTCAAGCTGACCCTAGAGAATCTCATCTTATAGCTGTTAAACGTATTATTAGATATTTATGTCGCTCTGTTAACCTTGGACTTTGGTACTCCAAAGAATCTTCATTTGATTTGTTAGGTTATTCAGATGCTGACTTTGCAGCATGTAAGATTGATAGAAAGAGCACTAGTGGTACATGTCAGTTCCTTGGATCTCGGCTTGTATCATGGTCCAGCAAGAAACAAGCATCGGTTTCAGTCTCAACCGCTGAAGCTGAATACATAGCGGCTGGAAGCTGTTGCTCTCAAATTCTCTGGATGAAACAGCAGTTGGAAGACTATGAAGTATTTAAAAAGTACTGCCCTATCTACTGTAATAGTATTGCAGCAATTTCTATCTCCAACAATCCAGTTCAACATTCAAAGACAAAGCACATTGACATAAGATATCATTTCCTCAAAGATCATGTTGAAAAGAAGAATATTTTTCTAGCAAAGGTGGGAACCGATGATCAAATTGCTGATATCCTCACCAAACCGCTTGAAAATTCAAGGTTCTTTCACTTACGAGGAGAAATGGGTATGCTGGAACTTACTTAATATATTGCATGCCTATTTCTTGTTCTAATAATATCTGTTAAGTATTTTGGCTCTTCTAAGAAAAAGCAAATAGCTTGCGGTTCTATCAAACATTAAACCGCAACAATAAAGGTTCGGCTGAAGATTCCACTCAAACCGAATAGTCAAGAAAGCCGCAACAATAAAGGTTCGGCTGAAGATTCCACTCAAACCGAATAGTCAAGAAGAATATCTTCAGTTTGATCCAAACCGGAGCGTGAAAGAAAAGACTCGGTTTGATCTACTGAAACCGAAGACGAATCTGAGAGGTATCGGTTTCATTAAAACCGATAATGAGGAAAAGGTAAGTCGGTTTACTCAAACCGCTCAGGTATGGTTAATTGCAGTTTAATCCCTACTTTATGTCATTTCATTCTTTAAGGACCTTTGTGCAATTATCTCTGCCGCATTTAATGCTAATCGACAGGTACGCTGACGGTTAAGTTTTCCTCAGCCGTCATGGCCGCTCCACTACCCGAGGTGGTTAATTTAGTATAAAAGACAAACTAAATTTTTATTTAACTTTTTACCTTCTTACTCTTTTTAGCAAAATCTCTTTCTCTCTCCTCTGCACTCTCTCTGCACTCTCTCTGTTCTCACTCTAAAAATTTCTTACTTAAACGATTTTCGAAATGGCACCAAAGAAAACCATTGACCTTGCTTCTATTTCTACATCTTCCAAACCATCTAAGCCCGATATGGTATGAATTTCTGAACCCTAACTCAGTATTTTTTTTATCCGCCATTGTTGCTTGAAAAAGCTTGTTCATCTTCTTTGATCTTTTTGTGCTTTTTCTTCGATTTTTTAATTGGACTTAACTCGCATTTACTTACTTATACTGTTTATATGCTTGATTTTGTGATTCGTGTTCAATTTTTAAGCAAAATCGATTTTGGGGTTATTTGGTGTTCTTGCGTATTTTTGCAGATTCTAGGCTCTAGTGATGTTATTTGTCTTAGTTTATTTAAAACTTTGTTAGAATCTGCCCTTTGTGATCGTTTTTGTCGCGCCCCGACCCGTGGTCCTACTTGGCCCCACGTCCGGGACACGCACGGAAGACGTCATAAAACAACTTAAAGAAAATTTTCGAAATATACTTTCATAAAAAGTCTTCTAACCAAACACATTTACTAAACTTGACTTCAAGTCAAACAAACTAAACTTCCACAACAAGTACTTAGCCACTCGGCTACAACTACCAACTTTACTTACTCATTTACAAACACTTAACATCTACCAAAAGAGATGCTACAACTACTAAGTCACGGGTACACTACCCCAAAAGGTGTTACATTTAAATAATGTATCCTTTACATACACAACACTTCCCAAAATGTCTTACCCAAAGATCTCCTTCTCGACGTCCTCCCTGTGTGTGAACTATCCCTTGGGCTCATTCTTATCTAAAACGGTAAACAAATAAAGGGTGAGAATAAATCTCAGTAAGTTACTAAAATGCAACTACATTACATGCTAATATGATAAACATAAAGGAACAATGTCAACAAATAATCATATAGTTAATATCACATAACATGAGAGGCTCCCTATCGCCAACCATCCCATACCGGTTGGAAATAACGACCAATTCATCATACAACACATAAAGCGGAAATAAACACTCATACGTGGATACTGAGCCAAGGTTCTCGAACCAAAACAATAACCATCTGAGAGGCATCAACTGAGCAGCATCGAAGAGCTGAAACGGGTTCCGGAACCAAAAACAACAACAACAACAACTGGGAAAATGACACAGAGTCATAACCCAAAGTGCCCAACCTTTGGCCTAAGGAAGGGGGTTAAAAATGGGAAACCAATGATAGGATCCTTACAATGAACTTGGCTCGTGTGCCATTATAATCCCTACCATTGCCCGAACACACACAAAAAGTACCAGCTGGACTTTACACAAAAACGTAGCAAAGAATACTTGCTTAAACAACAACCAGGGCAATGATTCCAAAGTAGGGAATCAAGCCAAACACATCAACAAGATGAACCAATCTCAAAACACATCACAAGATGTTCAACCATCCCACTTAATCAATCAATCAAGTTTCACAACACATACGCTCACAAAGGAACCAATTCTACCACTTTAGTAATCCACAACAATCATCTAAGTACTTTAGAACATTACCCAAAAACTAGACTAAGATTGACCTCTAAATCACTTGGTTGGAAACTCTGAACTTTTCAGATGACCTGGTCGGTCGCCCAAACTGGGCTGTGTGGCCGCCCAAAACACTCTGTCCCAAGAGTAAAATCTTCCAGATAGATGTGCGGCCGCACGCCCTTTTTGGGCGGCCGCCCACATCACCCGGCAGGCCAAACTTAACTAAATTGTACTCCTTTCGTTTCACCGACCCAAAAGTACTAACATTAGTAACACTCAACATTTTAAACTTTCACAAAGGCTACAAACTCAGCCTAAGAACAATACTAACACCAACTTCTATAGCATTCCCAACAATAACAAGCTATGCAACAAGTTCTTACGACTCCCGGCCCAAATTTACAAGTATATTAAAAGTATACCAAAACATCATTTTATAACATATAAAGCATATAAAACATGTTTATGACCATTTTAACATTTAAAGGGGGATTAGTAACTTACCTATTTTCCGGAAAAGTATCGCAGAAATAATATTTGTTCGGGTAGAATTACTCTATTCAACTCCCTGATCATTTATATATAATTAGATTTTAAAATGGAGTAGTAAATTAAAAGAAATTAAATCAACAAGAACAAAACCTTACCTTCATCAACAATGGAGGAAATTTGGGAAAGTTACCACTTCTTGGTTAAAAATGTCGACTGAGAGAGGGAGAGCTAATGTGATCATACTAATCCTTTCTCATTTTTCCTTTAAAATCCTTCTAACTAACTTAAATTACTTAAACCCCCTTATCCACTATTCTCAATAAGGCCCCAACAAGTTCCACTAACAATATTTAACTCCCAAAACAATAATTACTACTAACTAACACAAATAATCAAATAATTTATGCAAGTCCTAAAAATATTTCCTAACACATAAAATGCACATATAAGTTCAAATTTTTAAGATTACTTACCTCAACCCTCAAACAACCAAGGATACTTCCTCTCGATCTCCTCCCGAAGCTCCCAAGTTGACTCTTCCACATTATGATTCCTCCACACAACTCGTACAAGGGGAATACGCTTAGTTCGAAATTCTTGAACCTTTGAATCAATAACTTGGACTGGATGCTCCTTGTAAGACATACTTGGTTCAATATCTTCGGGAACCTCGGACAAGACATGAGAAGGATCATACACATACTTCCGAAGCATCGAGACATGAAAAACATTATGGATCTTGTCAAGAGAATGAGGTAACGCAAGACGATACGCTCTATCTCCAACTCTACTCAAAATCTCGAATGGGCCAATATACCTCGGTGCTAGCTTGCCTTTCTTCCCGTACCTTCGAATCCCCACTTTAGGTGAACCTTTCAAAAACACAAAGTCACCCGAATGAAACTCAAGATCTCACCTCCGGTGATCGGCATAGCTTTTCTGTCTACTCTGTGCAGTACTCAAACGATCCCGAATAAGTTTAACTTCCTCAACTGATTTGTTCACCATGTCAATACCCCAAATTTTTTCTTCTCCCACTTCATCCCAACAAATCGGAGACCGACATTTCCTCCCATACAAAGCTTCATACGGGGCCATCCCAATACTTGACTGAAAACTGTTGTTATAGGCAAATTCCACGAGAGGTAAATGGGAATCCCAAGAATCTGAAAAATCAATTGAGCAAGCTCGCAACATATCCTCGAGAATCTGAATAGTCCTCTCTGATTGCCCATCTGTCTGGGGATGACAAGCTGTACTAAACTTCAACTCTGAACCCAAAGCCTTCTGAAATGCTTGCCAAAACCGAGATGTAAATCTAGGGTCACGATCAGACACAATGCTCACCGGGACACCATGCAATCTCACAATCTCATTTATATATAAAGTTGCAAGCCTCTCCATCGAGTAGCTAATCTCAATAGGTAGAAAATGAGAAGACTTTGTCAATCTATCCACGATCACCCAAACTGCGTCAAACCTTCTTCGAGTGCGAGGTAATCCCATCACGAAATCCATAGTAACATGTTCCCACTTCCATTCCGGAATCTCTAACGGTTGAAGTAACCCCGCAGTTCTTTGATGCTCAGCTTTAACTTGTTGACATGTTAGACACTTAGATACGTAATCCGCTATTTCTCTCTTCATATTATTCCACCAAAAGTGTTGCTTCAAATTCTGATACATTTTTGTGCTCCCGGGATGAATAGTATACCTCGACTTGTGGCCCTCATCAAGAACTTAGCGTTTAATCCCATCCGCGCAAGGCACACATAACCGGCCTCTGAAAGTTAACACTCCTTCGGAATTAAGAGAGAAATCCTCGAATTTACCATCTTTGATTTTATCCACTATTTTTACTAACTCCGGATCATCCTTCTGACCTTCCTTTATTTGTTGAATCAAGACTGGTAATACTCGAATACTCACAAAAATAGCCCCATGCTTTGACTCATAAGGACTCCAATCTCGAGCATCCTCAAACATCTTCCATTCACGCACCATCAATGAAGCCATAAAAGATTTCCGGATAATGGCATCAGCTACCACATTTGCTTTACCCAGGTGATAAGAGATAGTGCAATCATAATCCTTCAACAGCTCCATCCATCTTCTTTGCCTGTTATTCAACTCTTTTTAGGAGAAAAGGTACTTCAAGCTTTGATGGTCGGAAAAAATATCAAATTTGGCTCCATAAAGATAATGTTTCCATTTGTGCAACGCAAAGACAATCGCAGCTAGCTCCATGTCATGGGTAGGATAATTCTGCTCACTCGGAGTCAACTTCCTTGAAGCATATGCAATCACCCTTCCATTTTGCATTAGCACACACCCGAGGCCTTCTTTAGAAGCATCACTATAAATCACTAAATCATCATTTCCATTAGGTAGCGCAAGGATAGGAGCTGTAGTCAATCTCTTCTTCAACTCTTCAAAACTAACTTGACACTTTCCATCCCACACATAAGGAACATTCTTTCGAGTCAACTGAGTTAACGGAGTAGCAATTTTAGAAAACCCCTCGATGAATCTTCTATAATACCCAGCTAGACCCAAGAAACTTCGAATCTCCGTAACTGATTCAGGCCTCTTCCAATTCACAATAGCTTCAATATTGGAAGGATCTACGGATATTCCTCTATTAGAAACCACGTGCCCAAGAATGGACACTTCATCGAGCCAAAAAGCACACTTACTGAATTTCGTAAACAGTTGCTTCTCACGAAGAACAGATAAAACCATTCGCAAGTGTTGCTCGTGCTCCTCCCTAGACTTGGAATAAACAAGAATATCATCAATAAATACAACCACGAAGGTATCAAGATAAGGTTTGAAGACCCGATTCATCATATCCATGAAAACAGCTGGAGCATTAGTCAACCCGAAAGGCATAACCAGAAATTCATAATGACCATATCTACTACGGAAAGCAGTCTTAGAAATGTCTTCAGAACGAATCTTTAACTGATGGTACCCACTCCTCAAGTCAAGTTTGAAAAGACGACTGACCCTTGAAGTTGATCAAACAAGGCATCAATATGAGGTAGAGGATATTTATTCTGTACGGTTACTTGATTCAGCTTCCTGTAGTCGATGCATAGTCTCAAAGACCCATCCTTCTTCTTGACAAACAATACAGGAGCTCCCCACGGTGATACACTAGGACGGATGAATCCCCGATCAAGGAACTCTTGTAATTGTACCTTCAATTCTTTCAGTTCAGCTGGACCCATTCTATAAGGTGCTTCTGATATAGGGGTGGTACCTGGAATCAAGTCAATACCAAACTCGATCTCTCTATCGGGAGGCATAGAATATTCAGAAGAGAACACACAGGAAACTCTTTAACTACATTCACATCCTCTACTTCAGGAGACTTTTTAGTAGTATCCAAAACACAGGCCAAGTACCCCACGCAACCACGATGCAATAGCCTCCTAGCTTTCACATACGAAATAATACGAATTCCCTTACCCAAAGAAGCTGCCCCAAAAGTAAACACAGGCACACTAGGGATAGAAAACGTAACCACTTTCTTAGAGCAATCAACAGAGGCATAATATTTACTTAACCAATCCATACCCAAAATAACATCAAAATCTTGCAATGGCAATATGACTAAATCAGCAAGTAAAGCATGCTCACTAATATGCACATCACAATCATGTAACACCTTATCAGCTATCAAACAATCTCCCATGGGAGTCGACACTTCTATCATATAAGGCAAAGACTCAGAGGAAGAATGCAATCGAGATGCAAAAGACACAGAAAAATATGAATGCGATGAGCCGGGGTCTATAAGTGCACGTGCTCTCAAACTTGACATAGAAATTATACCTCCTATTACGGTGGAAGCATCCGAAGCTTGTTGCTGATTGATTGCAAACACACGACCTTCAACTTTTGGTTTTCCCGAGGCATCCCTTTTCTGACCCTGAGACGGTCCAACACTACTCCCCGATGGTTGACCCCTCGATCTAGTACAATCCCTTTGAAAATGGCCAAGTTGCCCACAATTCAAACACTTTCCTTGTTTCTTCCAACACCGCTCCTCACTGTGCCCTTCCCTCTGACAATAATTACATACTCTCTTGCTTTGACCCCCAGAGAAATTACCTTGATTTCTAACACTCGGTTGCCCTTGTGGTTGTCCTCTAAATGGGGTTGAAGTTCCTTGTCCTCCACGATTATCATTACGTTGTTGTTGTGGTCTACCTTGTCTTCCCGCACCAGCCAATTCCACCTTCCTCTTGTGTTCTTCAATATCATGCTCCACTTGATAGGCTCGATCAACTGCATCTTGAAATTCTTGTAGTTTATGGGACACCAATTGAGTTCGGATCACAGTTTTTAATCCCTTCACAAATCTCATTGCCTTCCTCACCTCTGTTGCAATTAAATGAGTACAATACCTCTATAACTCCGTGAATTTAGCTGCACACTGAGATACCGACATTGCATTCTGTTCCAAGCTAAGGAATTCCACTTCTTTCTGATCTTGATCCACCCTCGGAATGAAATGTTCTTTGAACTTTTTCAGAAAATTTGCCCAAGTATAAGGTACATGAGCGTCATCCCAACAGGCTTTCAATGTTCTCCACCAGTACTCCGCAGCTCCAATCAACTTGTAGGTAGCAAACCTGACTCGATCTTCTTCAGTACATCCCAAGACATCGAATATCTTTTCCATGGACTCGATCCATCTCTCTACCTTGGTTACATCCGGTTCCCCATCATATCCGGTTGGTTTCATCTTTAAAAACTGCTCCAGACCATACCTCGGAGGTGCATGTTCTCCTCCTTGCCTCTGATCATGTATAGTTTTCATAGCTGCCTCGAACATCCCTTGAAACATAGCTCGAGCCTCTTCCCTTACATTGCCCTGGCCTGCAGTACCAGACTGTTCACCCTCATGTTCAGGCATTCTTACTGAGTACCTGCATAAAACACTCAACGTTACTCACTCCATACTCAACTACCCTCCTAGGTCACTTAGTCATTCTAGACCATCTACAACCTAGCTCTGATACCAACTGTCGCGCCCCGACCCGTGGTCCTACTTGGCCCCACGTCCAGGACACGCACGGAAGACGTCATAAAACAACTTAAAGAAAATTTTCGAAATATACTTTCATAAAAAGTCTTCTAACCAAACACATTTACTAAACTTGACTTCAAGTCAAACAAACTAAACTTCCACAACAAGTACTTAGCCACTCGGCTACAACTACCAACTTTACTTACTCATTTACAAACACTTAACATCTACCAAAAGAGATGATACAACTACTAAGTCACGGGTACACTACCCCAAAAGGTGTTACATTTACATAATGTATCCTTTACATACACAACACTTCCCAAAATGTCTTACCCAAAGATCTCTTTCTCGACGTCCTCCCTGTGTGTGAACTATCCCCTGGGCTCCTTCTTATCTAAAACGGTAAACAAATAAAGGGTGAGAATAAATCTCAGTATGTTACTAAAATGCAACTACATTACATGCTAATATGATAAACATAAAGGAACAATGTCAACAAATAATCATATAGTTAATAGCACATAACATGATAGGCTCCCTATCGCCAACCGTCCCATACCGGTTGGAAATAACGACCAACTCATCATACAACACATAAAGCGGAAATAAACACTCATACGTGGATACTGAGCCAAGGTTCTCGAACCAAAACAATAACCATCTGAGAGGCATCAACTGAGCAGCATCGAAGAGCTGAAACGGGTTCCGGAACCAAAAACAACAACAACAACAACAACGAGGAAAATGACACAGAGTCATAACCCAAAGTCCCCAACCTTTGGCCTAAGGAAGGGGGTTAAAAATGGGAAACCAATGATAGGAGCCTTACAATGAACTTGGCTCGTGTGCCATTATAATCCCTACCATTGCTCGAACACACACAAAAAGTACCAGCTGGACTTAGGGATGGCCAAAATCGGTTCTGGGCCCGGTTCCGGTTCGGAACCGCCGGTTCCGGTTTGGCAAAAGGGTGACCCTGAACCGGCCCGCGCTTACCCCAGTTCCGGTTCCGGTTTGGCACAATCCGGTTCCTGTTCGGTCCGATTCCGGTACGGTTCCGGTCCGGTTCCGGTCTCCCCCTTTAAAATTATTGAAAAACAAGGGATTTTCGGTCCGGTTACGGTTCCGGTTCCGGTCCGGTTTGACATATATGTGACCCTGAACCGGCCCGGATGCCTTGCGGTTGCGGTTCGTCCGGTTCCGGTTTCCTCCCCGTTTTGCTCCGGTTCCAGGCTTTTCCAGTCTGGTTCCGGTCCGGTTTGGCCATCCCTAGCTGGACTTTACACAAAAACGTAGCAAAGAATACTTGCTTAAACAACAACCAGGGCAATGATTCCAAAGTAGGGAATCAAGCCAAACACATCAACAAGATGAACCAATCTCAAAACACATCACAAGATGTTCAACCATCCCACTTAATCAATCAATCAAGTTTCACAACACATACGCTCACAAAGGAACCAATTCTACCACTTTAGTAATCCACAACAATCATCTAAGTACTTTAGGACATTACCCAAAAACTAGACCAAGATTGACCTCTAAATCACTTGGTTGGAAACTCTGAACTTTTCAGATGACCTGGGCGGTCGCCCAAACTGGGCTGTGCGGCCGCCCAAAACACTCTGTCCCAAGAGTAAAATCTTCCAGATAGATGTGCGGCCGCACGCCCTTTTTGGGCGGCCGCCTACATCACCCGGCAGGCCAAACTTAACTAAATTGTACTCCTTTCGTTTCACCGACCCAAAAGTACTAACATTAGTAACACTCAACATTTGCAACTTTCACAAAGGCTACAAACTCAGCCTAAGAACAATACTAACACCAACTTCTATAGCATTCCCAACAATAACAAGCTATGCAACAAGTTCTTACGACTCCCTCTGTCCCAAATTTACAAGTATATTAAAAGTATACCAAAACATCATTTTATAACATATAAAGCATATAAAACATGTTTATGACCATTTTAACATTTAAAGGGGGATTAGTAACTTACCTATTTTCCGGAAAAGTATCGCAGAAATAATATTTGTTCGGGTAGAATTACTCTATTCAACTCCCTGATCATTTATATATAATTAGATTTTAAAATGGAGTAGTAAATTAAAAAAAATTAAATCAATAAGAACAAAACCTTACCTTCATCAACGATGGAGGAAATTTGGGAAAGTTACCACTTCTTGGTTAAAAATGTCGACTGAGAGAGGGAGAGGTAATGTGATCATACTAATCCTTTCGCATTTTTCCTTTAAAATCCTTCTAACTAACTTAAATTACTTAAACCCCCTTATCCACTATTCTCAATAAGGCCCCAACAAGTTCCACTAACAATATTTAACTCCCAAAACAATAATTACTACTAACACTTTAACTAACACAAATAATCAAATAATTGATGCAAGTCCTAAAAATATTTCCTAACACATAAAATGCACATATAAATTCAAATTAAAAATTCTAATAATATAAAATAAAATATAAAATAAATAAAGACGGATTTTTGGGTCGTTACACTCACTCCCCCTTAAAGAAAATTCGACCCGAATTTTTAAGATTACTTACTTCAACCCTCAAACAACCAAGGATACTTCCGCTCGATCTCCTCCCGAAGCTCCCAAGTTGACTCTTCCACATTATGATTCCTCCACACAACTCGTACAAGGGGAATACTCTTAGTTCGCAATTCTTGAACCTTTGAATCAATAACTTGGACTGGATGCTCCTCGTAAGACATACTTGGTTCAATATCTTCGGGAACCTCGGACAAGACATGAGAAGGATCATACACATACTTCCGAAGCATCGAGACATGAAAAACATTATGGATCTTGTCAAGAGAATGAGGTAACGCAAGACGATACGCTCAATCTCCAACTCTACTCAAAATCTCGAATGGGCCAATATACCTCGGTGCTAGCTTGCCTTTCTTCCCGTACCTTCGAATCCCCACTTTAGGTGAAACTTTCAAAAACACAAAGTCACCAGAATGAAACTCAAGATCTCACCTCCGGTGATCGGCATAGCTTTTCTGTCTACTCTGAGCAGTACTCAAACGATCCCGAATAAGTTTAACTTCCTCAACTGATTTGTTCACCATGTCAATACCCCAAATTTTTGCTCCTCCCACTTCATCCCAACAAATCGGAGACCGACATTTCCTCCCATACAAAGCTTCATACGGGGCCATCCCAATACTTGACTGAAAACTGTTGTTATAGGCAAATTCCACGGGAGGTAAATGGGAATCCCAAGAATCTGAAAAATCAACTGAGCAAGCTCGCAACATATCCTCGAGAATCTGAATAGTCCTCTCTGACTGCCCATCTGTCTGGGGATGAAAAGTTGTACTAAACTTCAACTCTGAACCCAAAGCCTTCTGAAATGCGTGCCAAAACCGAGATGTAAATCTAGGGTCACGATCAGACACAATGTTCACCGGGATACCATTCAATCTCACAATCTCATTTATATATAAAGTTGCAAGCCTCTCCATCGAGTAGCTAATCTCAATAGGTAGAAAATGAGAAGACTTTGTCAATCTATCCACGATCACCCAAACTGCGTCAAACCTTCTTCGAGTACGAGGTAATCCCGTCACGAAATCCATAGTAACATGTTCCCACTTCCATTCCGGAATCTCTAACGGTTGAAGTAACCCCGCAGTTCTTTGATGCTCAGCTTTAACTTTTTGACATGTTAGACACTTAGATACATAATCCGCTATTTCTCTCTTCATATTATTCCACCAAAAGTGTTGCTTCAAATTCTGATACATTTTTGTGCTCCCGGGATGAATAGTATACCTCGACTTGTGGCCCTCCTCAAGAACTTGGCGTTTAATCCCATCTGCGCAAGGCACACATAACCGGCCTCTGAAAGTTAACACTCCTTCGGAATTAAGAGAGAAATCCTCGAATTTACCATCTTCGATTTTATCCACTATTTTTACTAACTCCGGATCATCCTTCTGAGCATCCTTTATTTGTTGAATCAAGACTGGTAATACTCGAATACTAGCAAAAATAGCCCCATGCTTTGACTCATAAGGACTCCAATCTCGAGCATCCTCTAACATCTTCCATTCACGCACCATCAATGAAGCCATAAAAGATTTCCGGCTAATGACATCAGCTACCACATTTTCTTTACCCGGGTGATAAGAGATAGTGCAATCATAATCCTTCAACAGCTCCATCCATCTTCTTTGCCTGTTATTCAACTCTTTTTGGGAGAAAAGGTACTTCAAGCTTTGATAGTCGGTAAAAATCTCAAATTTGGCTCCGTTAAGATAATGTTTCCATTTGTGCAACGCAAAGACAATCGCAGCTAGCTCCATGTCATGGGTAGGATAATTCTGCTCACTCGGAGTCAACTTCCTTGAAGCATATGCAATCACCCTTCCATTTTGCATTAGCACACACCCGAGGCCTTCTTTAGAAGCATCACTATAAATCACTAAATCATCATTTCCATTAGGTAGCGCAAGGATAGGAGCTGTAGTCAATCTCTTCTTTACTATAAATCACTAAATCATCATTTCCATTAGGTAGCGCAAGGATAGGAGCTGTAGTCAATCTCTTCTTCAACTCTTCAAAACTAACTTGACACTTGCCATCCCACACATAAGGAATATTCTTTCGAGTCAACTGAGTTAACGGAGTAGCAATTTTAGAAAACCTCTCGATGAATCTTATATAATACCCAGCTAGACCCAAGAAACTTTGAATCTCCCTAACTGATTCAGGCCTCTTCCAATTCACAATAGTTTTAATCTTGGAAGGATCTACGGATATTCCTCTATTAGAAACCACATGCCCAAGAAAAGACACTTCATCGAGCCAAAAAGCACACTTACTGAATTTCGCAAACAGTTGATTCTCACGAAGAACAGATAAAACCATTCGCAAGTGTTGCTCGTGCTCCTCCCTAGACATGGAATAAACAAGAATATCATCAATAAATACAACCACGAAGGTATCAAGATAAGGTTTGAAGACCCAATTCATCATATCCATGAAAACAGCTGGAGCATTAGTCAACCCGAAAGGCATAACCAGAAATTCATAATGACCATATCTACTACGGAAAGCAGTCTTAGAAATGTCTTCAGAACGAATCTTTAACTGATGGTACCCACTCCTCAAGTCAAGTTTTGAAAAGTCGACTGACCCTTGAAGTTGATCAAACAAGTCATCAATAGTGGGTAGAGGATATTTATTATGTACGGTTACTTGATTCAGCTTCCTGTAGTCGATGCATAGTCTCAAAGACCCATCCTTCTTCTTGACAAACAATACAGGAGCTCCCCACGGTGATACACTAGGACGGATGAATCCCTGATCAAGCAACTCTTGTAATTGTACCTTCAATTCTTTCAGTTCAGCTGGAGCCATTCTATAAGGTACTTCTGAATAGGGGTGGTACCTGGAATCAAGTCAATACCAAACTCGATCTCTCTATCGAGAGGCACAGAATATTCAAAAGAGAACACATCAGGAAACTCTTTAACTACATTCACATCCTCTACTTCAGGAGACTTTTTAGTAGTATCTAAAACACAGGACAAGTACCCCACGCAACCACGGTGCAATAGCCTCCTAGCTTTCACATACGAAATAATACGAATTCCCTTACCCAAAGAAGCTGCCCCAAAAGTAAACACAGGCACACTAGGGATAGAAAACGTAACCACTTTCTTAGAGAAATCAACAGAGGCATAATATTTACTTAACCAATCCATACCCAAAATAACATCAAAAACTTGCAATGGCAATATGACTAAATCAGCAAGTAAAACATGCTCACTAATATGCACATCACAATCACGTAACACCTTATTAGCTATCAAACAATCTCCCATGGGAGTCGACACTTCTAGCACATAAGGCAAAGACTCAGAGGAAGAATGCAATCGAGATGCAAAAGACACAGAAACATATGAATGCGATGAGCCGGGGTCTATAAGTGCACGTGCTCTCAAACTTGACATAGAAATTATACCTCCTATTACGGTGGAAGCATCCGAAGCTTGTTGCTGATTGTGTTGGTCCCAGAGACACAACAAGGGTATGAAAAGAGGCTAGAGGGGGGGTGAATAGCCTATTTAATATTTCAACCCTTTTTCAAAATTCAACCTTTATGCTTACACTTGAATTTTGCGGTAGATGAAATACCACGCGGTCAAGTATAAAATGCACAGCGGAAGTTTTCGTTGAAACAAATTAAGAGTTGGTTTTGATAAGTTCAATGCGGTAGGTTTGTTTGCGGTAGGTAGATGCGGTAGATGTATATGTGGTAGGTATGTATGCAGTAGGTTAAAGTGAGTTAGGTTGAGAGATTGAAAACTAGTGTCTTAGAGATTTTTGGCAAATGATAAGTTAGTCAGATTTTAACTTAGGCAATGAGGTAGACAAACAAACACAATTCACAATTGCTCTTAAATCTGAAAGATCAAACACTAAAAGACAAACAAGATTAATATGAACACGTGAAGAACAATAAGTACAAGATGAACAAGACTTAAAGAAAATTTGCAGAAATGTAAAGAGCAGTAAGTAAAGAACACAAAGATTTGGAAAGGTTCGATCTGTTAAAAGATCTACGTCCTTTACCAAGATGGCCAGTCTTGGATTTTGAATGAGGTATATATTAGATTCACTTGAGTACAGATTACAGAGATGAAGTATTGAATCAACACCTATTTCTATGAAGTTCAAATCCTAGACTTAGACCAGTGTATCCCTAATGATTCAATCTATGTGATTGATCAATCGGGGTGAGTGTGTGTGTAAGAATCAAAAGCTCTTTGGAATCTATATGATTTTAGAGCCTAATGTATCTTGTGTGAGAGTCTTGAGATTTGATCTTGAAGGTTGCTAGTGATTTGTTGAAGACTTGAAGGTTGAGTGCTTGAAGATTCGAAGGATTCTGGAAATCTTGAATATGATCTTCAATCACCAAGAATTTCAACAGCAATTTCTCTCTTAGAATCTCAGCGTATCTTCAATGAAGAATTCAAGGTCTATTTATAGCCTTGATGGAGAAGCTAGCCGTTTGAATTCTTGGAGGGCAAGTTTGGAGGACAATGAGCTGTTGATTTCTAATTAGAGCTCAGTCTGAGTTGTCCTTTTGTTACAGAGTCATGGTGGTCCAACTGTACTATGATGACAGTTGTATTAAAATTTGAAATTTGAATTTGCAACGTTCTAAACTAACCAAGGTTTTGGACATAAGTGTAACCATGGTTAAGTTTGAACCAAACTTGAGTTTCTTCAACTCTGGTACCATGCGGTAGAATGAATCATGCGGTCGGCTTGATTCATGCGGTAGGTAAAAAGTATGTGTTGAGTTGATCCATGCGGCAAGCACTAGCCCATGCGGTAGACATACTCATGCGGTAGACTTAGCCTTGCCACATATCTCCAGACTTAGAAAAATTTAGGGACCTAATCTGCTAAGCCTATCAAACTAGAAAGTGGACTATTTCTAAATGATGTACAAGTACTTCTTACAATATATCCTAAAGTCCACAAAGAGTAAAAATTAGGTTATGGGATCAATCAAATTAAGGTAATAGGAGTGGTTTATAATAAGCATACCCAACAATCTCCCCCTATTTGATTGAGACCATTACCTACTATAACAAAGGCTAATTCATTGTACTTGGTAAAAACATGTTTTTGAGAATAAACATTTTATTAATATCATGTCCCAAGTCAATGCACACACTAAGCCAATGTTATAGATTTCTATCATTCTAAAAAGAAAAACAAATTACTAATCCTAGAAGATAGAAATATTATTTGAAGCATTTCAAGATAAATAATCAGAGAAGGAATAGAAATGCAACAAACACAATAAACAATCATACTCCAAGATGATAATCATTAAGGCAGCAGGAGTATAAGGATCACAAAAGGGAAATATTGTTTTAAGTTACAAACCCAGAATAAAAACATAAAGTAAGATTGTTTTAAACATCAAATTTTCATGACCACATGCGGTCAGATCAAATGCGGTCAACATCAATGAGGTCTTCAATGAATTTTGCGGTAAGAGGAAAGCGATAGGCAGAGATATTCAATCCTGGAATCGTAACAGGAGCAGTGATTCCATCTTCTTCCTCTTCCTCGCCATGAGCTTGAACATTGCCGTGACCTGCTTCAGAAGGTTGAATAGCTTCTTGCATAGCTTGAATCATGCCTTGACGGTTAAGCCTGTTCATTACCGTATTGACGCGGTTGGATAGGAGATCAATCTTGGTAGATTGTCCTTCAATTCTGACGTTGTTGACTTCAATGCGGTTGGTTTGAACTTTTATGGCTTCGGTCATTGCGGCAATCTTGGGAGTGAATTTCTCTGCAACAGTAAGAAGTGCGGTATTTTTGTGAATCATGATTTCCTCTTTTAGAGATGATTTCAATTTCTTCAGCTCCTTGCCCAGCTCATCCTTGATTTCAAGTTTATCATCATTCATAGACTTTGAGAGTTCTTTATTTGC
This sequence comes from Campanula takesimana, assembly GCA_026119855.1. Classification (NCBI taxonomy): domain Eukaryota; kingdom Viridiplantae; phylum Streptophyta; class Magnoliopsida; order Asterales; family Campanulaceae; genus Campanula; species Campanula takesimana. The sequence continues at coordinate 601,491 of JAOWBW010000464.1, forward strand.
TCCCTCAACACCACTAACAACACTGTTACTGATGTAATCAGTTTGCTTTCTAAGAGCTTCTTTGAGTGCGCCAAGAGTTAGGGAAGAAGTATCTGCGGCAGGAGGTGGAGGTGCGGTAGAACTGCTAGTTGTTCCTTGCAAGATGTCTTTTACTGCCTTTGTTATCACAACACTCTCCCCCTTAATGGTCGAGATCAACTCGGAGGGAAGTGCGGTAACATCTTGCTTTAAAGCGGCTTGATCAGTCTTCAACTCAATAACCTCCTCTCGAAGCGCCACCATACTAGACACTAAAGATTCAACCTGAGATTGAGTGTCTGCTTGCATCTGAGTGAGTAATTTGACTGCGGCAAGCAGTTCAGAATTTGAATAAGCAGACTCAAGAACAGGAACTGCGGTCGAGGGAGGGACCGCAGCAGAAGGAGAAGTAGGAATATCGACCGTAGAGGCAGCCTTAGCAGGCACGGTTGGTTCCTCAATATTGGCCACTCCAACCGTTTCACAAGGATCCATCTTTCCCAAGGCAGCCTTGTCAACAGCATCACTTGCATCTTTGTCAGTTGAGCTCTCATGCTCCTCTTCTTCATCACTTTCATCAACTAATCCCTTATCAATGGGCCTGGAAGTAGGTGCGGCAGCAGCATCATCTGAGTCCTCATTCTCATCATCTTCAATTTCATCTTTCTCCTCATCAGTGGCTGCGACATCATCACCATTGTCATCTACACTTTCAGTTTCTTCTCGATCCTCTGTGGCATCACCACCATGAGAGATCTCCTCCATATCATCTAACTGAGCATCCAAAATGAAATTTTTGGCAATCTTAGGAGGAGAGACGGTAAGATCCTTATCAGAGCCAAACTCAGGAGATTGAACTTCAGGAGAGGGAGATTTGACCTTAGGCTTTTTGGAGACCTTAACTGGACTTAGCGTATGAGAACGCTTCTTAGCAGGTTTCTCAACAGGTCTCTCCCCCTGACTTGCGGCAGGCTTAGATTTTGAAGCCAAAGAGACGGTAGGCTTGGAAGGAAAGGAAGATTTAGAAGGGTTGGAAGGTTTTTTCTTTGGTTGAGGTTCAGGAGAGGGAGACATTGAAGGTACGGTAGGAGTTACCTTAGATTTAGAAGGGTGAGGTGCGGTAGGACGGGCAGATGCGGTAGAAGAAATCTTGATGCCTTGGGAAACTGGTCTAGACTTTCTAGCTGGTTCCCCAACCTTCTCTTTGCCTTTGATGGAAGTTGGGGGGGGGGTTATATTAACATCTTTACCCTTTGCACTGGCCTTCATTGCGGCAGCATTCTTGAGGTCCTGTTCAAATGCGGCAGCCTCCACATCACTAACCATTCTATCACCAAGATTTGCTTGACCTTTCTTAGAGTATTTGGGAGGGATGTATTCTTCAATTGGATCTCTCAGAAGATAGGAGAGGTACATCTCATCCCCAAAGTTGTTGCGGTAATTGACCCTCATGGATTTGCGGCAGAAGTCCTTAGAAGTGGAAATTGGAACCTTGTAAGACTTGGTCTTCTCAAATAACTCCTTGATGCGGAGTGTGTGACTCATGAGGTGAGAAATGAGACGAATGTTGGTGCGGTATTTAGTATCTCCAGAGTCTGCCGCATCCTTGTAAGCAAGGATGTTGACCTTCAGAATATCATAAATTATCTGGCCCCAATCCAGATATCTACCGAGGCAGATAGCAGCACAAATCCTCCATTGAGTATTGTTAAAATTGGCATGGTTTCTAGTCTTGCACAACAATCCATGATCAACTAGATGGCCTATGTGGTACATGATCTCCCCTACATCTTTGCGTTGGATCTTCAAAATATCAGTAGATCCAGCCAGCTTCTGCGCGAGGCTCCGAAGTTCTGCCTTCGAGATCTCCTCTGGACCTCCCTTAAGTCTCTTGATTCCAACGGCGTGAGCCAAATCTCTGGCATCAAAAGCCATGTCAATGCCCATGACCCTGGCCTTAATGTACTTGGGGTGAGCATCAGGATTTTCAGTATCCTCCATTTCCACGGCAGTAGTGAAAAATTCATCTACAAATGCAGGTAGATGGAAATTTTGATCAATGGAAAAGAACGGCAGAAGTCCACATTTCTTTAGGCGCGCAACAATGTTGCGGCCGATGGCATCCAACTTCAGATCCTCAGAGTCAATGATGATTCCAGGAAGAAAATGATTAAGATCCTGAAATAACACAAGGTTCAATTTATTGCTAGAAATAGAGTTGTGGCCATAACCGATGCCAGCCATCTCCTTGCATTGTGATAGTGAAGCTACTTTGTCTAGGGATTTTAGCAAAATATATAATGGGAAATCTAGACATATAAGCTTGAGACATGAATATGTCAAACAATTAATTCATGAAGGAATTATTACAATCTTGTATGTAAGAACAAGTAATAATTTAGCGGATCCATTTACAAAGGGGCTTGCTAAGGAGTTAGTAAAGAAAACCTCATTTGGAATGGGATTAAGACCCTTCTATTAGAGTCACCAATAATAGAAACCCAACTTTTCCTTAGAATCATCTCTATTTAAAAGTTCAATGGGTAATAACAAATTATTGATAAGTGACTGGAAAGCTACTAGATATATTTATGAAATAAATATATAGTACTTATTGGAATTGGAGGATGCGTTTAAGACGCTTAATGAGACTTACGCAATAGAGTAGGACAAAATTACTTGAGGCTTAAGAGGAATCTCACCTATATAGACATAAAGAGTGGTGCCGCTCTTAGCAAAAGTTTAAAGGGTTGACTATTGGAAATGTTTATGAAAACTAGGTTGTAGCACATGGCCATATAAGTGCTAAAAACGTTCATAGAATTTTAAAAGAAGTTGGAATGTCAGTGTGTACTATCTCCGGCTTTTAATACAAAGGATATTGGTTCAATCTTTTAAGACACCATTTATTCTATTAAATGCTTTGAGGTATTTACACTAAGGGAAGATTCAAATCGCAAGATATCTTATTTATGCGTGGCATTATAAGGTCTTAACATTATTATCTAAGTGGGGGATTGTTGGACATTATAGATAAAAATGTAAGGGAGAATGAAAGAGTATAAAGAGTGGAAATTTATCCCACATTGAATGAAAATAGAAAGATGCTTCACTTCATAAAGTGGGTAACATGAAGTACTTTCAAATATTTGGAAAAGGCTTTGGAGGGAAATTCTAATGTATTTGGGCTGAATATATGGATATTTATACATATATTTAATGTTCAAAGATAAGCACTTAGCACTTTGCACGTGCGCGACGTGTGATTAATTTCGGATCTAATTTTGCTTTGATATTTTAAAAATCGTAATTAAACTATTAATTACATTTTTATTTTTAATTAATTACTGATTTGTAAACAACATGACTTTTCGTTAATTCAGTTTATTTAAATCCTAACTGTATTTTCTTAAAAGTCATGATTGTTGGGAAAGGGTGTTTTACTCATATATAAACAGTAATATGGTTCAAAGAAAATTACGTTTTTCTCTCAATCATTCCTTCTATTTTCTGTATATCTCTTTCTCTCACAAATCAATTCTACTCAATGTGTTTGGTCTTGGAATGCATGACAGGGTTGTTGGAGACAGCAATGGTAGATGTATTGTCACAAAAGATTGGACAATTTTCTTCTTTGATTCCGTAGTCAACCAATTGTTGCTTCATCCACAGCACTTGGCAGCAGCAGCTTCCAGCAGCTATATATTCAGCTTCTGTGGTAGATACAGAGACTGAGGCTTGTTTCTTGCTTGCCCATGAAACTAGTCGATTTCCAAGGAAATGACAAATTCTACTCGTGCTTTTCCTGTCGATGGTACATGCTGCATAATCTACATCTAAGTATCCTATAAGATCAAAAGTTGAATATTTGGAGTACCAAAGTCCAAGGTTAATAGTCCCAGATAGATATCGAATAATACGTTTAACAGCAACAAGATGTGCTTCTCTAGGATCAGCTTGATAACGAGCACAAACACAAACACTAAACATGATATCTGGTCTACTAGCAGTTATGTATAGGAGAGAGCCAATCATACCTCGATATAAGGTTTGATCAACCTTCTTACCTTTCAAGTCTTTATCTAGCTTGTTACCAGTAGCCATGGGAGTGTCGTATGACTTTGCATTTTCAAGTCCAAATTTCTTGATGAGATCTCTTGTGTACTTAGCTTGGTTGAGGAAGATGCCTTCAGCACATTGTTTAATTTGAAGTCCAAGGAAGAATGTCAATTCTCCCATCATGCTCATCTCAAATTTGCTTTTCATGATTTTCTCAAAACGCTTGCACAACAATTAATTTGTAGAACCAAAAATAATATCATCTACATATATTTGAACAAGTAAAGTATGATCATTATATTAAGCAATGAATAAGGTTGTGTCGATCTTACCACGTTTGAATCCTTTTTCAAGGAGAAACTTAGATAGAGTATCATACCATGCTCGTGGAGCTTGTTTGAGTCCATACAAAGCTTTACGGAGTTTGTAGACATGATTTGGAAATTTGGGATCTTCAAATCCGGGCGGTTGAGCAACAAAGACGGTTTCTTGAAGTTCTCCGTTGAGAAATGCACTCTTCACATCCATTTGATGTAGCTTGAATCTTTTGTAAGAGGCATAAGCTAAGAATATCCTTATAGCTTCGAGTCTTACAACGGGGGCAAATGTTTCATCATAATCAATGCCTTCTTCTTGTCTATATCCTTGTGCAACCAACCTAGCTTTGTTCCTTGTGATGCTTCCATTCTCATCCATCTTGTTTCGGAACACCCACTTTGTACCAATCACTCCTTGATCTTGTGGCCTTGGAACCAAGGTCCAAACTTTACATCTTTCAAATTGGTTGAGATCTTCTTGCATGGCAACAACCCAACTTGAGTCCTGGAGTGCTTCATCAACTTTCTTGGGCTCAACTTGAGATATGAATGCGGTAAGTGCATCATAGTTTGATCTTCTTGTTCTAACGCCAGAATGCAAATCACCAATGATATTCTGAATTGGGTGATCTCTGACCTCACGAACTTCTTGAGGTATGTCTGGTTGAGTTGATGGTGGTTGTAAATCTTCTAGTGGTACATCATTTGAGCCATCCCAATCATAAGTAATTTGAGGGATAGGTTCTTCCACATTTATGGGTGTTTCAACTTCAACTCCATTTGAGGTAGCAGCAGATGAGGTAGCTTCTGGTGCTTCATTTGAGGTAGATGGAGGTGCAGTTGAGGTAGATGGGTTTCCTTGAGTTGATTGATTTTGCGGTTGAGTTGTACCTGTCTCATTTATCTCAATAAAATCATCAGCAACATTTGGAGCCATATGTGGCTCAAGAAGAGAATGTTCATCAAAGGTAACATGGACAGATTCAACTATCTTAAGAGTGGTTTTATTAAATACACGAAAATCTTTTGAGTGTTCAGCATACCCAATAAATATTCCTTCATCGGCCTTAGGAGCAAATTTACCTCGATGTTCTTTACCGTTGTAGAGTATGAAGCATTTGCATCCAAATATCTTGAAGTATGCTATGTTGGGGGTTCTTCCTCTCCAAAGTTCATAAGGGGGTTTTGTTGTAGGTTTTGTTGATGAGGGATCTATTCTGAGTGAAGCATGCTATGTTGACGGCTTCAGCCCAAAAGTATTGAGGTAGCTTTGCTTCAGCAATCATTGTCTTTCCAGCCTCTATCAACACGTTCTATTCTTTCTTTCCACTACACCGTTTTGTTGTGGAACTCCAGCAGTAGAGAAGTTGTGGTCAATACCATGATCATCACAGTATTGAGCAACACCGTTGTTCTTGAATTCTGTACCGTTGTCGGATCGAACACTAACGATGTCGTCTTCTTTTTGTGTTTGGAACTGTCTAAATAGTGCGGTTAAAATGTCATAACAATCATCTTTGGAGCTCATCATCTCGACCCACGTATATCTTGAGTGGTCATCTACCACAACTAAGGTATATCTATTTCCTCCAATACATGCAGTAGAAATAGGTCCAAACAGGTTCATATGTAGTAGTTGCAAACATCTAGAAGTTGAAGGTGTCGTCTTGCTGGAGAAAGACGCTTTTGGTTGTTTGCCTAGTTGACATGCTGTGCACTTCTCATCGTGGTGATCAGCTACTTTGGGTAGACCACGAACTAGATTTTCTCTACCAATCTTAGAGAGATACTTGAAGTTTAAGTGACTTAGTCTTTTATGCCACAGCCAACTATTTTCACTAACATTCTTTGCTACAAAACAGAGATTAGAAGAAATGCAAGATGAATTAAAATCAACAACATAAACATTTTTCTTATGAATCCCTTTGAGCAAAGTGACGCCGGATATGCCATCTTTGATGAGACAGAAATTTGAAGTGAAGTGGCATTGCAATCCTTTGTCGCAGAACTGAGATTTTGAGAGTAGATTGTGTTGTAGTCCAATAACTAGAGAGACTTCTTGGATGGTGAATTTTCCTTTACGAATGACTCCATATCCTACAGTCTTTCCTTTGTTATTATCTCCGAAGGTTACTGATGGACCCTTTTCTTCACGGACATCTTCCAATAAGTAGATATCTCCGGTCATGTGCCTTGAACAGCCACTATCGAGATACCATAAACTTGATCTATCCTTGGAGAGTCCAGCCATTAAGCAGAGAACCTATAAAATAAACATTTAAGAACAAGGTCCCCTTTTATTCTTTTGGGTCCAAAGGGTTAGAAACTTTTAACAACCCACACTTGCCTCACATAAGGGGGTTTAAGCCTTCTGGGATTTGGTGTGAATCTTAAAAGACATTCAGCAGCCTTGTGACCATAATCATCACACACGGAACAATGGTGGAAGCCACCCAACTGAGGGTTAACAAACTTCATTGAGGTCTTAAGCACAACATCATTTACTGGTATGGATGAGGTCTCCTTAACAAAATTCATCCTTTTGAATTTTGCTGCCTTGCCGCCACTTGCGGTCGATGGATTCCATGCGGTAGCCATCTTCCTTGGTGCGGTCGGTTGACCTCGCGGCAAGATCACGCGGTAGGGAGCACCATCTACCTTGCTAGAGGAAGCCTCTGCGGTAGGTTCATCCATGGCAATACCTTTCAACTTTGCCTTGCCAGTTTGTTTCTTAGGGTAGACATAGTTGAATTCTAGTTTCTTCTTTGGTTCTTGTCCTACACCCTTTTAAACATGATGTTTAGCCTTCGACCCTTCCAAAGTTTGTTGGGTAAATTTCTCATCTCTTTCACAACAAGATGCACATTTAAAGTTGTCACTAGTTTGAAATCCTAAGCCTTCCTTATCACCACTAGGCTTTTGGGATTCTAAGATTTGTTCCATAGTGACACGAGAATTGGTCCACTCATTAGTAATCCTTTTAAGATCATTTATCTCAGCAACCAATTCATCGTTTTTAACTTTAAATATCGCATTTTGTTCTTCTAAGAAACGGTTTCGATCAGTAAGAGGAGTCATGCTCTTGATCTGCTCCTTAAGGAGGGTGAGTTCAAATCTTAGTAGAGATTTCTCCGTCTTAAGCTGGGAAATTTCTTCAGTTGAAAGTGCTAAAGCTTCCTTCATGCCAGAAAACTTACTAATTACCTGTTCAGCTTTCATGAACATCTTTTCTTGTTCATCAGGGGAAATGTCAAACTTGACTTGAGGTGTGGTAGACAGAACTTCCTTTACTTTGGGATTTAGTAGAGCTTTCTTTGCTGCACTCACATCACATCTTGAAAATAGAAGATCACCATTCTTTTGAACCGGAGTTAGGAATCCTTTTTCAGCAAGTTCATCGGCCGTATAACTTATCCGTTTAGGTTTTGTATTTGGTGAGTGGCAAATTTTATTATCATCCTCATCATCGGACTGAACGACCAAACAGATGTGACCTTCTTCAGAATCCTCATCGCTTTCATCAGAGTCTGACTCTATCCAAGTAGCTAACTCTTTTGAGGTAGAGTCTTCTTCAGCTATCATTCCTTTTTGATTTGAATACCTTGGAGTAAAGTTACTTTTCTTCTTCATATACTCATACTTGGGAATTGGACATTCTGATGCGAAGTGACCTGGTTTCCTGCAATTAAAACAAACAAGATCTTCTTTCTTCTTGGAGAAGTTGAAGTTCTCTTTCTTCTTTGAAGGGCTGCTCCTTGAAAACCTTGTTGGAGCTTTGCTTGTTGATCCGGGTCTTGCTGTCTTTCTGAACTTTTGGAATCTTTTCACAAACATAGCAAAATCATCATCATCCATATCAAGTAAATCTGATGTGGAGATTTTTGGATCTTCTTCCTCGATCACTTCTTCCTTTTGAGCGACCAACGATAAGCTCTTTGTTTTTCCTTCCATTTCAGCAATGTTGTTAAGCTTGATATCAAAGACCTTGAGGTTGGCATAGAGGCTTCTGAGAGACATATCATCTAGTAGCTTGGTATCTTCAAGAGTGTTTCCTTTGTGTAGATATTGCGAACCAAGAGCGGCAAGAATATTAACATTGATTTCTTTCTTGGTAAGCTTCTTTCCGAGTGCTGTATAAGTACTCACGATCTCACAATAACGATCATAAGTGGCTCTTAGTGATTCACCGGGGATCTTAGCAAAGTTGTTGAATCTTCTTTGAATTGCAAACTTTTTGCTTTCCTTGCAAGCTTGATCTCCTTCGATGTAATCTTCAATTGCATCCCAAAGTTCTTTAGCTGTAGCACATTCCATGATTTGTCGACGTTGAGATGTACTCAAGGTACTTAGGAGTATGCTCTTTGCTTTCACATCCATTCCAACTAGTCTTTTCTCTTCATCGGTCCATTCAGCTTTTGGTTTCTTGATTGATGGTATGTCTGCATTGGTTTCTGGATTCGGATTAGCTTTAATTGGGAAGTATGGTCCAATGGTAAGACAATCACCAAGTTGCTCGTCCATGGAGTAGAACTGAGTTAGAATGCTGTGCTTCCATACGTCAAATTTATCTTCGTCGAACGCTGGAACGTGAGTGAAGTTAACCGTTGCCATAGTTTTCTGACTTGCCATTTTGAATCGGCACCCAAGTTGTTAAGCTTGAAAAACAGAAGTTTTATAAAGGTGTTTGCTCTGATACCACTTGTTGGTCCCAGAGACACAACAAGGGTATGAAAAGAGGCTAGAGGGGGGTGAATAGCTTATTTAAAATTTCAACCCTTTTTCAAAATTCAACCTTTATGCTTACACTTGAATTTTGCGGTAGATGAAATACCACGCGGTCAAGTATAAAATGCACAGCGGAAGTTTTCGTTGAAACAAATTAAGAGTTGGTTTTGATAAGTTCAATGCGGTAGGTTTGTTTGCGGTAGGTAGTGTGGTAGATGTATATGCGGTAGGTATGTATGCGGTAGGTAAAAGTGAGTTCGGTTGAGAGATTGAAAACTAGTGTCTTAGAGATAATTGGAGCTCAGTCTGAGTTGTCCTTTTGTTGCAGAGTCATGGTGGTCCAACTGTACTATGATGACAGTTGTATTCAAACTTGAAATTTGAATTTGCAACGTTCTAAACTAACCAAGGTTTTGGACATAAGTGTAACCATGGTTAAGTTTGAACCAAACTTGAGTTTCTTCAACTCTGGTACCATGCGGTAGAATGAATCATGCGGTCGGCTTGATTCATGCGGTAGGTAAAAAGCATGTGTTGAGTTGATCCATGCGGCAAGCACTAGCCTATGCGGTAGACATACTCATGCGGTAGACTTAGCCTTGCCACATATCTCCAGACTTAGAAAAATTTAGGGACCTAATCTGCTAAGCCTATCAAACTAGAAAGTGGACTATTTCTAAATGAAGTACAAGTACTTCTTACAATATATCCTAAAGTCCACAAAGAGTAAAAATTAGGATATGGGATCAATCAAATTAAGGTAATAGGAGTGGTTTATAATAAGCATACCCAACAGATTAATTGCAAACACACGACCTTGTACTTTTGGTTTTCTCGAGGCATCCCTTTTCTGACCCTGAGACGGTCCAACACTACTCCCCGATGGTTGACCCCTTGATCTAGTACAATCCCTTTGAAAATGGCCAAGTTGCCCACAATTCAAACACTTTCCTTGTTTCTTCTAACACCGCTCCTCACTGTGCCCTTCCCTCTGACAATAATTACATACTCTCTTGCTTTGACCCCCGGAGAAATTACCTTGATTTCTAACACTCGGTTGCCCTTGTGGTTGTCCTCTAAATGGGGTTAAAGTTCCTTGTCCTCCACGATTATCATTACGTTGTTGTTGTGGTCTACCTTGTCTTCCCGCACCAGCCAATTCCACCTTCCTCTTGTGTTCTTCAATATCATGCTCCACTTGATAGGCTCGATCAACTGCATCTTGAAATTCTTGTAGTTTATGGGACACCAATTGAGTTCGGATCACAGTTTTTAATCCCTTCACAAATCTCATTGCCTTCCTCTCCTCTGTTACAATTAAATGAGTGCAATACCTCGATAACTCCGTGAATTTAGTTGCATACTGAGCTACCGACATTGCATTCTGTTCCAAGCTAAGGAATTCCACTTCTTTCCGATCTTGATCCACCCTAGGAATGAAATGTTCTTTGAACTTTTTCAGAAAATTTGCCCAAGTATAAGGTACATGAGCGTCATCCCAACTGGCTTTCAATGTTCTCCACCAGTACTCCGCAGCTCCAATCAACTTGTAGGTAGCAAACCTGACTCGATCTTCTTCAGTACATCCCAAGACATCGAATATATTTTCCATGGACTCGATCCATCTCTCTACCTTGGTTACATCCGGTTCCCCATCATATCCGGTTGGTTTCATCCTTAAAAACTGCTCCAGACTATACCTAGGAGGTGCATGTTCTCCTCCTTGCCTCTGATCATGTATAGTTTTCATAGCTGCCTCGAACATCCCTTGAAACATAGCTCGAGCCTCTTCCCTTACATTGCCCTGGCCTGCAATACCAGACTGTTCACCCTCATGTTCAGGCATTCTTACTGAGTACCTGCATAAAACACTCAACGTTACTCACTCCATACTCAACTACCCTCCTAGGTCACTTAGTCATTCTAAACCATCTACAACCTAGCTCTGATACCAACTGTCGCGCCCCGACCCGTGGTCCTACTTGGCCCCACGTCCGGGACACGCACGGAAGACGTCATAAAACAACTTATAGAAAATTTTTCGAAATATACTTTCATAAAAAGTCTTATAACCAAACACATTTACTAAACTTGACTTCAAGTCAAACAAACTAAACTTCCACAACAAGTACTTAGCCACTCGGCTACAACTACTAACTTTACTTACTCATTTACAAACACTTAACATCTACCAAAAGAGATGATGCAACTACTAAGTCACGGGTACACTACCCCAAAATGTGTTACATTTACATAATGTATCCTTTACATACACAACACTTCCCAAAATGTCTTACCCAAAGATCTCCTTCTCAACGTCCTCCCTGTGTGTGAACTATCCCCTGGGCTCATTCTTATCTAAAACGGTAAACAAATAAAGGGTGAGAATAAATCTCAGTAAGTTACTAAAATGCAACTACATTACATGCTAATATGATAAACATAAAGGAACAATGTCAACAAATAATCATATAGTTAATAGCACATAACATGAGAGGCTCCCTATCGCCAACTGTCCCATACCGGTTGGAAATAACGACCAACTCATCATACAACACATAAAGCGGAAATAAACACTCATACGTGGATACTGAGCCAAGGTTCTCGAACCAAAACAATAACCATCTGAGAGGCATCAACTGAGCAGCATCGAAAAGCTGAAACGGGTTCCGGAACCAAAAACAACAACAACAACAACGGGGAAAATGACACAGAATCATAACCCAAAGTGCCCAACCTTTGGCCTAAGGAAGGGGGTTAAAAATGGGAAACTAATGATAGGAGCCTTACAATGAACTTGGCTCGTGTGCCATTATAATCCCTACCATTGCCCAAACACACACAAAAAGTACCAGCTGGACTTTACACAAAAACGTAGCTAAGAATACTTGCTTAAACAACAACCAGGGCAATGATTCCAAAGTAGGGAATCAAGCCAAACACATCAACAAGATGAACAAATCTCAAAACACATCACAAGATGTTCAACCATCCCACTTAATCAATCAATCAAGTTTCACAACACATACGCTCACAAAGGAACTAATTCTACCACTTTAGTAATCCACAACAATCATCTAAGTACTTTAGGACATTACCCAAAAACTAGACCAAGATTGACCTCTAAATCACTTGGTTGGAAACTCTGAACTTTTCAGATGACCTGGGCGTTCGCCCAAACTGGGCTGTGCGGCCGCCCAAAACACTCTGTCCCAAGAGTAAAATCTTCCAGATAGATGTGCGGCCGCACGCCCTTTTTGGGCAGCCGCCCACATCACCCGGCAGGCCAAACTTAACTAAATTGTACTCCCTTCGTTTCACCGACCCAAAAGTACTAACATTAGTAACACTCAACATTTGCAACTTTCACAAAGGCTACAAACTCAGCCTAAGAACAATACTAACACCAACTTCTATAGCATTCCCAACAATAACAAGCTATGCAACAAGTTCTTACGACTCCCTTTGTCCCAAATTTATAAGTATATTAAAAGTATACCAAAACATCATTTTATAACATATAAAGCATATAAAACATGTTTATGACCATTTTAACATTTAAAGGGGGATTAGTAACTTACCTATTTTCCGAAAAAGTATCGCAGAAATAATATTTGTTCGGGTAGAATTACTCTATTCAACTCCCTGATCATTTATATATAATTAGATTTTAAAATGGAGTAGTAAATTAAAAAAAATTAAATCAACAAGAACAAAACCTTACCTTCATCAACAATGGAGGAAATTTGGGAAAGTTACCACTTCTTGGTTAAAAATGTCAACTGAGAGAGGGAGAGGTAATGTGATCATACTAATCCTTTCCCATTTTTCCTTTAAAATCCTTCTAACTAACTTAAATTACTTAAACCCCCTTATCCACTATTCTCAATAAGGCCTCAACAAGTTCCACTAATAATATTTAACTCCCAAAACAATAATTACTACTAACTAACACAAATAATCAAATAATTTATGCAAGTCCTAAAAATATTTCCTAACACATAAAATGCACATATAAGTTCATATTAAAAATTCTTAAAATATAAAATAAAATATAAAATAAATAAAGACGGATTTTGGGGTCGTTACAGTTTTGGTACAATTCTTTCATATTTTGGTTAAGATTTTGTTTTGCATTTTCATACTCTGTTCTTCGTGTTCTTCGTGCATTCAAACTATTTTTCAAAATTTTCCCTCTTTGATCCATTTTATTTTTACTGTTCATTTACTTTTATGTTTTTACTCTTTTACCCTTACTTTTCTTAGACCGCATCTTTTCATTGTTAGAATTACTTGTTACAGTTTGTAAGTCTCATTCAAACCTCTTTGTTTATTCATTTGATTGAACCGCTCGGTTTAATTAATTGGTATGAACCGCGGTTTTCTTAAGGTTTTAAACTGTCATTCTTCAAACTATTTCTAACTTAGAATATTGTTTTTCAGGACCCATCAAACTTCGTACCCGGTTCTAGGATACTAGAAGAAGAAATCAATCAAGATGCAGTTGGAAGGAAAATTCTCAAGCTGCTTGAAGATGCAAAGCTGCTCCCTTTATTTCTCATGGACGAACCCCAGTTCGTTACTATCATTTGTGCTGAATTCTTCGAGAATGGGATTGCTACAAATGCTTGCTATAAATGCTGCTTTGCTGGATATAAGGGGAGAACCTATCAGAGATCTAGAAACTGGAGAAGTGAAATTTGAAGATGCCATCAAGTCCAAGGTCTGTAACAAGGATGTGATCTTAACTGCTTCAAAAATTACAGTTTTGGCTGGCCTTGAGAACTCCGGTGTCTCTGTGATCAAACCGGAGCTTCTAAGCAGTACAACTATGGAATTAATTGGAGTTAATTCATTCTCCACTAAGAATTCCTCCAAAAAGGACTTTGGAGAAGTCATGGCTCATTTGTGTGAATTAGTGGATTCTGGAGTGATGTGCAAGAATGGAAACCACAACAACTTTACCTCTGAACAGTATGCCTACTGTGTGGCCATTCTCAAAGGGAAGAAACTGCACTGGCCCAGGGTTGTAATGAAAGAGATGATCAATGCCTTAAACCGCCTATCTGCTGCTAGAGCCGCTGGGAAGTCCAAGATTAGGACTCATTGCAGGCTACTAACCAAGTTCCTACACCAAGATATTGACATATTCAAGTTCTCTACTGAAAACAAGGAGTATTGGTTAGATCCAGTGGAGAAGTCAATTTTTGGGTTATTAAAGTTTGATACTTTCAGAACCTCTCATGGATGGCGATTTGCACAGGAAGTTTGGAATGAAGACCCTCTTCTTGAAGCCGAACGTGGACCTTTTCCTGAGGCTCGGTTCAACAAGTATGGAAAACCGTATGCTGGTGCCATTGCTGATCAGGCCCATGCTACGATGTTAAGAAATGAAGGTCAGACTGCTACTCTGAATAGAATGGGGTTAAGTCATTTGGCTCAAACCGCGGTACAGGCTGAGGGGGAGCAAGCGGCTGAGGGGGAGCCGGCAGCAAGGTCCAGACCTACGGCTCAACCCAGGGAAACCGTTCCTTCAAGAAAAAGGAAAGGTGGTGTTAGAATTCCTCAAGTTATTACAAAGGCAGACCTAGCCAAACCTCCCTCTAAACCCTCATCCAAACCGCTCTCTAAACCTTCATCTTCTTCATCTTCATTCCCACCAATCAAACTTTCCCCTACCTTTTCAAAACCTCTAATTCCCAAACCTCAAATTAAACCTCTCTCTCTCTCCATTACATCAGAATGTGGAGAAATCCCTTAACTTTGCAATGGATGCCTCCTCTCTCAAAACTTCCAAAGCCAAATCTATTCCAGAACTCATTCCTTCACCTCATATTTTCCTTCCTACCTCCTCTCCTCCTAAACCTTCAACTTCTAAACCGTCATCTGTTCAGTTCTCTGAAGAACAGTTGGCTGAGATTTATAAAGCCTTTCCCAACCTTAAACCTTCTACTCAAGCCGAGCCTGAGCAGACCGAAGAGTCTGAGGCTGCGGCTGTGCCTGAACAGACTGACATGTCTGAGGCAAATGAACCTGAGCAAGATGTTGAAGTTCTTGAGGTTCAACCGCAAAAGAAGAGAAGAAAGTTAATCAAGAAATATGATCATGTTGAACATTGGCAATCAAGACCTCCAAGTGCAGTAGACTTCTCTGAGGCATATGACAAGAAAAATCACTCACCTCTAGAATGGTCATTTGCAAAGGAATTAAGAGAAAGGGCATAAATGAGGAAAGCAGGCATAGACCCAATGTTGATTGAGGTTTCTCCTCCTACACTTAAACGAAAGTTGAAGTTTGACTCACCAGAGCACACTCCATCTCCGGTTTAGTCATCTCCAGTTCAACCAGGATCCAGTCCTTCATCTCCAGACTTACCGTATGCTGCAGCGGTTTACCATCTCCGGTTCAGCCATCTTCTTCGGTTCAACCGCTATCTCCTTCGGCTCCTCCATCGGTTTCTTTCATAAAACTGAAGACAAGAAAAAGGAAGAGTGCTGCAGAACTGGCTTCCTATTTGAAGCGGTTCAAATCAGAAACTTCAAGGGAAAGAAGGGCTGGAGCTCGTGCCCGTGCCACCGCCAAAGCCGAAGACAGATTTTTGAAGGCTGGCCGCCCCAATCCTTATGAAATTTTTCCCAAGGATGATATGGAAGCAGTTGTTGATCAAATTATTATCTCTGTTGCAGATCAGATCATTGCTGAAACTGCCTATCAGGTTCTCATGGATCCTTCTCTTGCCTCCCAATTCTTTCTATACTTTAACTGTCATTGCATTCCAAACCTATACCGCCTATTCATTGTTCCTTCACCTTCTATTTTCCTCCTTGATGATTTTATGCGTTATCCAGTTCCTACTCCTTCTCAAACCGACATTGTTCCTTATTCTTTTTCCCTTCCTTTTGACCCCATAGAATTTAAAACCGCACTTAGGATGTCTATGGGTCAATCATTAGATGAGGCTCATATTCTTTTGAAAGGCAAGGCAAAACTGCATTCCTCCCCTTCCCATTAATCTGATGATGATGAGCCTATGCCTGACTATACTCCTTCTGATAAGCCCCCTCCTTCATTTCAATCTTATCCAATTCTGCCTCTTCATGCCTCAACCGCTGATTTGATAGATGCGGTTAGACACATTCAGTTTTATCAGCAAGCCGCCACTTCTCGGTTTGACACTCATCTCCTCACTATTCAATCTGATCTTGATGCCATTAAGGAGGAGAGAGTGAATGATATTTTTGAGATCAAAAAGATGCTGAAAGGAGTTCTGGAAAATCAAGTTGTACTTCAAGACATGGTCAAAACCAACCATGAGATCTACTCCTTAAAGCAGCAAGAAGTTGAAACCAGGATGGACTCTATAGAAGAAAATCTTGACATTCTGGCTCAACATTCTTTTGACAGCACTGAGCACTTAATGCTTACAACCGGCAGATTAGTCAGACAAACTGCTGCTATTGAAACTAGAATCAACGAACCTACTGTGGTTCGGCTTCGTGCAACAGATTTGGTTGTTGAAACAGCTAATGCCTCCAGTTCAGGAAATGTTGTTCCAACCGACAATGCCAATGTTGATCAAGCCGCCCCAGATCAAGCTGCTGTTGATAATCAAGCCGCGCAGGCAAATGTTGAAGAAAATGAAGAAATGATAGCTCCTGCCGCCGGTGATGAAATAGACTAGATTTCATTTTCTTAGTCTTTTTGATTTCCTTATAATTCACTACATTGTAAGTTCAAAACCTTTATGATTGAATTATAATGAGAATGATTGCATAGCATTCTGTTTCAAAAACTTTGTTTATTCAAACTGCTTGTTTGTGAAATAATGCTTGCATTTTCAAAACCTCATGCACTACATTTCATCATGAAAATATTTTTAAGTGCATTTTGTTTTAAACATTCAGTTTAAACATGCATATCTGATTTTCAAAATCACATCATTTTATATGCATCTGAATGAATTTCTCTTCTATCTATTCCTCTTTTTTTATTTTTTTTTGATAGATTAGAAATCTATGATCTAGCATAGTGTGTGCATTGACTTGGGACATGCAATATCATGAAATTTATTTCGGACATGTTTTTACCAAGTACAATGTTTTGCTATTATCATAGAGTGGTAATGGCATCAATCAAATAGGGGGATATTGTTAGGATTCATTGTTAGTGCACCCACCTTAATTTGATTGATCCATGCCACGTGTCTTTTTATGGACTTTAGGACCGCATGTAATGAAGTTTTACTTCAATTTTTAGATAAGTCCATTTCTAGATTTTTGTTTGTCTAGGCTGAGTATAATTCGGTTTTACTCCTCGTGGTTTAGTGTCTCAAGCCGTCATCTTTGAGCTGCCAGCATGGAACCCTAAGTCCTTCATCAAACCATAGTATGTGGCTTTGATGAAACCGCACATCAAGTTCATCCTTCAACCTGAGTCAAACCGCCCAACTCTTTAACTATTCTATTTGGCCAAACTGCAAACTCCTCTGTGCATTTTATCAGTTCGGTTCTTGTTCTTTGAACCGCAGTTGGCCAAACTGATAAGTACTCGGTTGATTTTAAGGGTATTTTGGAAAAAGTTTTGAACCGCTATTCACCCCCCTCTAGCGGTTCTATACCCTTGTTGCCCTCTGGGACCAACAGTAACTATTACTTTTGACAAACCGAAAAAAAAAATGGGACCTATGAGAGGCTGTGCCACGTGGCAGGGTCGCCCTCATGGGTCATGGAGCCGGTTCGTGGGTTGGGTCATGGGTCAAAAAACTCTATCTCTACCATGAGACGGGTCCTCCATGTTCACATGGAAGTTTTTGTCTTAAATAAAACACTTTTATTTTTGGGATATCCTAATTCGAATGGGACACCCAAAATAAAAATTTGTCCTAATTCGAGTGGGACGGAGGGAGTATATGTATTTGAGTAGATATTTTCATCTTATAATGAACACCGCATCATAAATTTTATGGTCAAATTAGTTGAACTTTATCAAAACACAAAATCTTGCGAAAAAACATGTTTTTCCTATCTCTCAGGAAAAACGTGTTTTTAAAAAGCGCGGTGATATTTTTTTTAAATATGTGGAACTTCTTTTCAAAACGCGTGGTGATATTTTTGTAAATAATCAGAACTTCTCAAACGGTTCTGGATATGATTTTCCAGCACATTTGAAGGTCATGGCAAAGAAACTTTCTGGATATCAACCTCAAAAGGTTTTGGACATCAATAATAAAACATTTTAGATATGATTTCAAGCACATTTGAACAAGGTTATGGCCAACAAACCTTTTAGATATCAAGCTCAAGAGATTCTGGAAATCAAACTCAAGAGGTTCTGGATAGCCAGATCTAGTGTTTTTGATAGCTAGTAAGCATTTTGAAAGATCCTTTAAGGCTGAAAAGAACCTTTGAGACTGATAGTCGAAACCTTTAAAACTGGTAGCTAGAAAGTTTTTTCTGAAAGGAAATTTAGATAGCAACAGATAGCTAGTGACAATGTTTAGAATGACTAGTTGATGTGTTACAAAGGTTCAGATAGTGTATTGAGGTTGAGGCAGATGGTGTTGAGAAGTTTTGATTATTTACAAGAATGCTACCGCGCGTTTTTTTTCTTAAAACACGTTTTTTCTATCACTTGGAAAAACGTGTTTTTCAGGAGACTAACTCTTATCAAAATACTACTAAAATCTTGTTAACCTTACGGTATTCTAATAACTAGTGGGTAACCCGTGCTCTGCACAGGTAACTAATTTGCTATTTTTTTTGCATTTTACTTTTTTTATATTTTTATTTAATAAAGTAGCATAACAGTTTTTTATAATATAAATATATTGTATATGAAAAATATTTTTTAAATTATAGTTAACTAAAATAGTAAACATCATCTTAACTAAAACCATTAATAGTAAAAATTAATCTATAAAATAATATCAATAACTAATATTATTAATAATACTTATTAATATTTATAGTAACTATTGTAATTAACTAATACTATTAATAATAATGTTAACCTATATAGTAACTACTATGATTAACTAATACTATTAATAGTAAAAATTAATATATATTATAATTATTATAATTAACTAATACTATTAATAATAATAGTTAATTTATAAAGTAACCATTATAGTTAACTTGTATAGTAACTATTATTGTTAATTATACTATTAATAGTAATAGTTATATATTATAGTAACTATTATAGTTAACTAATACTATTAATAGTAATAGTTAATTTGTATAGTAATTATTATAGTTAACTAATACTATTAATAGTAATAGTTAACTCATATCATAACTATTATTATGAGCTAATAGTATTAGCTAATAATGAGAATATCAAAAGTCACAAACATTTAGTATAGTGATGATGTGGCTTCACACAAATAAAGCTTTAACCTATGTTTGTCTATGTGTCAAAGCCATATCCTTCCTCACCAACTTTAATATATATATATATATATATATATGTATATATAGAGAGAGAGATTTCTATTGATAGTATCTTAAATGGGGTATCTCACTTTATTTTTTCTAATGTTTCAAGAAAAATAATCAGGTTTACTAATATTTATGACAAAAATCAATCAAATTGGCTAAACAAGTCAATGTGTGATTGTTAATGACGAAATGTACTATTTTGATGCAAATGTTCCCACAACTTGACATTTGTTTTTTTGAACCAACGATTTCACATTTAGTTTATGAGACTGTCTCGCGTACAACGGCCGCACGCCGTGCGGCGGCGCTGAGCCGAGCCATATTTTTTTTTTTTGCCGAGATTTTTTTTTTTTTTTTTTTTTGCCATCCTAACTTTTTTCCTCCAACAAAAAGTAACACTTTTTATACTGAAATGTAACACTTTTTTTCTTCAAATGTAACTTTTTTTCAAAACAAATGTACCACAATTTTGATGCAATAGATTAAAGATAACATAAAGATTCACAACTAAATTAAAGTAACACTTTTTATAAAAGAATGTAACACTCATTTTTTCAAATGTAAAACTTTTTTTTCTCCCAAAATTAACATAGGATTGACAACTAAAAACTAATTTTACATTTTATAAAAAATTAATGTAACATTTTTTTTTTCTTAATTGTAAGAGTTTATATTCCTAAATGTAACATTATATATGAAATGTAACAATTTTTTATTGAGAAAGTAACAATTGAAATGCAAACCTATTTTTTTTTTTTGTAAAAACTGATGTTACCTTTAACAGTAGAAAGTGTTACTTTTTGAAGATGAAAGTGTTACTTTTATCAGAACAGAGTGTTACATTTTCAGCTGACAGCAGATCAATTTGTTTTGTGTGTATGTATTTTTTTTAAAAAAAAATCAAACCATATCATGACCTATGTAGTTTTATTCGTCTCGTCGAGACGAACACAACGGTATTTTTAAATTTTTTTTTTTCGACTTATAAATCACAAGATATGACATTTTAAAGTATTTTTGTTTTTTTTTAATGGATCTGGGCGGGTGGGGCGGGCCAACCCGGATCCGACCCATGGCGGACCCGCCGACGGCTGAAATTGCCGCATACAAGAATTTGTCTTAGTTTATAAACATTATTGACATGTCGATAATATTGTACATAATGCATGTATCCAAACTAATGGAATAAAAAAAATAGGGTTTTGTACATACTCGACCATACCATCATTTCCATCTCTTTCAACTATCAAATAATGGCAACTAGTGGCAAATAATAAGGCTGAAGATAGATAGGGATTGACTTGAGGTGTGGAAGATATATAAACACTTATCTACAACATAAAATTACAAAATAATTCTATTGGCACCCAACTAACCACTTCTTACCATCAATCAAAATCTCTCTCCCTCTCTCACGCACTCAATGAATTAAGTTGGAGGATAGCAAAATGTTTAAAATAATCTCGCGAAATGATAAAGTCTTAGATTTCATCCCAAAACCAATTGACAATAGGAGAAGTAGTCCAGGATCATTATATAGCCAAAGCATGGCTTGTTAATTCCCGATATGGGATAATTGTCTCTAACACGCCCCCTCACGTGGACTTGTTACGGGACGGGTGGCGCGGAGCAACATCGTGGGCCGTTGGGCCTGCACGTGTAACGGGCCAGCTCTGATACCATGATAAAGTCTTAGGTTCCATCTCAAAACCAATTGGCAATGGGAGGAGTAACCCAGGATCATTATATAGCCAAAGCATAGCTTGTTAATTCCCGATATGGGATAATTGTCTCTAATAGGGATGGCCAAACCGGACCGGAACCGGACCGGAAAAGCCCGGAACCGGAGCAAACCGGGGAGTAAACCGGAACCGGAGTAACCGGAACCGTGATAAGCGCGGGCCGGTTCAGGGTCACATATATGGCAAACTGGAACCGGAACCGGATCGGCATTTCCATTAAAAAAAATAAAAATCCCTTATTTTTCAAGAAATTTTAACATGTTTATTCATTAGTGTATTATAAAATAAAAATCTCTTGTCTTTTAATAAATTTTAACATGTTTATTCATTATTGTATGATAAAAAAAAAAAAAAAAAGGTAGCGCGGACTGAACCGGAACCGGACCGGAACCGTACCGGAACCGGATTGTGATGACCGGAACCGGTGTAAGCGCGGGCCGGTTCAGGGTCACATATATGTCGAACCGGAACCGGGCCCGGAACCGGTTTTGGTCATCCTTAGTCTCTAACACGAAACATAAATCAATCTGTCGAGCAGTCCATGATTGAGATTAAAAGTTTCCAACGGGTGGATAGCAAAATGTTTAAAATAATCTCGCAAAATATAAATCATTGAGGTTAAAAACAATAGAAAATATGACAACATAAAATCAAACTGTTGAGCAGTATAGCTGTTTATGCCCTCGATCCTTACGATAAAAATGGGGTATGTAATTTGTGCTAATTGACAATCCGGTAGTGAATGTTCATATTAAAATCCAATAAATAAAAAAGGCTTTACATTGGATGAACCATAACCTCCAAATTAAATTTATTTGTGTGGAATTCGAAAACTACCACAACATTCAAAATTAAATTTATCAAATAAATATTTGACTACTGTACAGTCGACCGCGCTTAATACAGCATACATCATGCTATAGCCATCACTTTCACACACTCATACATACACGTAAACAAACACTATAAGGGGTAGGGTAGGGCTACTTTCAAGTGGCTTAAAATGATTTGACTTTTTGTAACTCACAAAGGTGATAGCCATGTCGGCAACATAGCCGCCCCTTGTACGCATGTTCCGTACAATTATATTTTATGTTCTGGGCCCCAACCTCAAACTGGACAAATATTGTGAGTCCACCATTTTGATTTTTCCATGTGGTTGGATTTGTCTTAGAAAACAAATACTCCCTCCACCCCGCCCCACTTAGTATTTTTGATTCCGACACAGGGATTAAGAAAAACTATTATTTTAAGAAGAAAGAGAATGAGTGGAGGAAGTGTTGTGAGTATAAAAAGTAAAGTATGAGCGAGAATGAGTGGGAGAAATAGTAAAAAGATTGTTGTTATGAGTATGACAAGTGAGTCTTATTAAATTAAAAAGTAGTATAACCTTTCAATTTTGGGCCGTCCTAAGTCGAGTGGGATGCCCAAAATGGAAATTCGTCTTAAGTCGAGCAGGACAGAAGGAGTATACGTGAGAAATTTAGTGTGTTTTTTGAGTTGTTTGGCAACAATATACCCCTCCTCCTTCCAAGACAAACTGTTCATTAAATTTTAAAAACAGACATTAAAGAAATACAGTATGTTAGAAGGGTAGGTGGTGTGACTGTGAGAAAAAGAGAGAAAGTGGGGTAGATAGATAATAGTAAGTGGATACTCCCTCCGTCCCAAACTTATCGCAACTTATTTTCATTTTGGCATTATCGCAACTTATTTTCATTTTGGCATCCCATAATTATTACTACTTATCTAAAATGTTCAATTTTCTCTCTCCTACCACTCACAACAACTATCCACTAACTTATTTTCTCTCTCTCGTACCTACTCACAATACTTACTTTTTCAACATATTTTCTTAATCTCCGTGTGTTCTAATTTAGTAGCAATAAGTATGGGACGGAGGGAGTAGTTGTTATGAGTAAGAAAAAGAGAGAAAGTAGACGAAATTTTTTTTTGGGCAAATGAGAGTATCTAATGGAACGCTCGAAATGACAAAATGAAAAGTTTATTTTGTGAGGTAAAGAGTACTCTTTATATATAAAGTATAAAATTGGATGGGCTGCAAATCATTTGTTCTAGTAAATGATTGTTCCTTTACCAACCAATCAAAAGACTGTTCTAGCTAGGTAATTTAGCTCAGATCCATTCAAGAGCATATTTTGTGAATGAAAGAGTGGAAACAAATGGAGTAAAACCTTTTGTATTCATTTCTTTCACCTATTTCTTGCCCATCTAGTTGTTCGTGTGACAACCATTCAATGGTTTATATACTCCTTCAGTTCCATTCATTCTGTCCTATTTCAAATTGCACAAAATTGTTATTCGTATTATACGAAAATCAAGAAAAAAATAAAAAATATGATGTGTTGTGAGTGTAGATAGTTGGGTATGAGAGAGAAAGTGGGGTAGGGAATATTGTGTGTGGGTTAGTTGATGTGAGTATGGCAAGTGGATCCCACTATAAAAATAATATTAAAAAAAATCTACTTTTAGGTTTTGCGATTTCTATGGAACACCTTAAATGACAATTTTTTCAATTTGAGATGGCGGAGTATATTTGAAAATTTTTGTATGAATAAAAATAGAATTTGAATAGCATAAAATCCATAGTTTTACCCCAAATAATGCACAATGGAGGAACTATGTGGCAATATTAGGCACCATTTAGGCATTTATCACTTGGTCCCTACTAAAGTAATACTAATATTAAATAAAAATAACATTTATTTTGGGATAAATTAGTAATAGTAAAACTGAAGACTATTACTGAAACAAAAATATAGAAAAGGACTAGTTGGAATAGAGTTGATCAAGTCAAGATAAATTAGAGTGTGAGACCCAATCAAATGTTTATCTTTTAACTAGAACTTCGACCAAACTTTTTTCTAGTGTGGAATTTAGTTTCAGAAAATATTTCCTATGCACACTCTTCTAGACTTCTACCATTCTATGCATGGTACAAAGTGATAAAGATGGTTTGTGTATTTTTAGGCCAATCGGCATTTTTAACTCTTGTACTTTGCTTAATCTTCGGTTTTAACCTTTCTTGTATTTTTTTTAACAATTTTAACCTTTGTACTTTAAATACGCACTCATTTTCCCCAAAACCCCCCAAAGTACGAGGGTTAAAAATGCTAAAAAAAAGTGGCTTAAATTTCATCACTTTTTGAGAAAATGAGTGCGTATACAAAGTACTAAGGTTAAAACTGCTAAAAAAAAAATACAAGAAATGTTAAAACGGAAGCTTAACTAAAGTACGAGGGTTAAAAATGTCGATATACCGTATTTTTTACTAACAAGTCAAATGAATATGACTATTGCCAAATGTATAAAGAAGATAGGAAATCTCTATATATTAAAAGCTAAGGCGGAGGGTTGTGGAATCGTCACGTGGATATGTCTTGGCTAATGCTAGCTTTTGGTAAAGCCATGTCATCACCCTAAATTTTAAATGACTTTTAGTATTCTTTTTATTAGCTAATATTAGCTAAAGATATTAGTTATTATATAGGTTAACTATTACTATTAATAGTAGTTGTTAACCATAATAGTTACAATATAAGTTAACTATTACTATTAATATTATTAGTTAACCATAATAGTTACTATATAAGTTAACTATTACTATTAATAGTATTAGTTAACGTTAATAGTTATTATTTATGACTCATTTACAAAGTTTATCTCATTTATTATATTCACAGCCTATTTTTCACTTAATATTTATAAATATATTCACCTTTTCTTTTTTCTTTTTTCTTTTTACAAGTTTGTTACAAAGATAGCTAATTTTCATCACATTGATTTGCTTTGTTACAAATATTTTTTAGTCTATTATCATGATACTCCCTCTCTGTTCCAGAAATTTAGTCTTTTTTTTTCATTTAGTTTGAATAAATTTTAGGCAATAATTTAGATTATTTTTAATTATCTATATTAGATTATTGCTAAAGATATATTAGTAGTAACAACGCAAAAAAAAAAAAAACTAATTTTCCAAAACAAAAAGTGTTGTTCAAATATATGTATAGGACATAGAATTGCTTAATCTCAATCATAGTTATCACTTAGGGTCCCCCAATTCTTTAATTGATATCTTTATGATTCCTAGTGATCAGCACAGGTGTTATACAGCTCTTCATACAAGGCAAACCAGCTAGAGGACAACAGGAATCAAATCAGGAGATCAGAATTCAAGTTGCCGATCAACTTACTACTCAGTTCACAAAACAAGTTGCCGATGGCATGGCAATCAAAAAGGACAGTCTGGACTTTACTGGTAGTCAGGTTTCATCGTTCTACCTTAAAGTCAACTTCACCGATTGTCTTTGTCCTTTTTGTATTGTCTTATCCGAAAGTAGTTTAACTGCTCTGTCATGATTACTGCGCCGTCTGACACCAATCTATTTTTAGCTCTATTCTGTCTCTACTTGCTTTTTGCAGGTAACCGGTTGAGAGAAATGGGTCTTTACCCATCAGACTTTTTCAAGCATGCGTGTACTTCAAATCCCCGCCATTAATGCAAAATATACCGCATTTAATGCTCCTCAACTACCCAGTTGGAAATTCAAATTGCACGCCTTCTTCCACAAGACTCAAGTCATTAACTCCTCAAATAAATAGAGGACTTAGAGCATTGAAGAAGGTTGGTGAAAATAGTGCTTTGAAGAGAGTTGATTGTTTAGAGCATTCATTGAAGCTCAAACATTCTGTCCAGATAATCATTAGAACATTTAATAGGACATACACTTGTGCACAAACTCATCAACACTGTCAGTATTCCCGAACTAGATTATTTTAGGGAATATGTTGCTTGAGTTATTCACACACCCACCTGAGTGAGATAAGTTCTCTTGGACTTACCGCTCAAAAACACTTGGTCAGTATTTGTATCACGATCCATTAGTGATCTCTAGAATTTAGTCTTTGTATCCGGCAAATCCGTTCTTGTAATAGACTAAGGATATCTAACAGTGCTCATAACCCAAATCAAAGTTCTTACCAAACTTGGTAGAGGACGTAGCAGTATTTACACTGTGAACGTCTCCAAATCTTTGTGTCCCATGTTGCTTACTTTGTCCTTACCGGTTGGAACTCTATCACCGGCAGATCATACTTGTTCTTACTGATTCATTGTCATTTCTATTTACCAATCTCTTGAAACTGCATTGAACTTTGTGAAATCACTTTGTGTTAAACCAAGCCCTCAAAACCTTTTCATACTGTTTTTGTGTGAGGTAAACTAAGTCATATCTTCTCCGCTGCGCTTACTGATAATAGTTTGCAAACTGATTAGTGACTTTGCATTTATAAAGTGTTTCTTTGAAAAAGGTTTAATTAGGCTATTCACCCCCCCCTCTAGCCTATTTTCCTACCAATTGAGCCTAACAATTGGTATCAGAGCTTGGAATTTTGAAAGAAATTTCCAAGCTTCGCAGCTTGTTTGCCGATACCATGGCAGGAAAAATCTTGCAGTCATTCAACATCACCACCATTCCGTTGTTGAATGTCAACGAGTTTGGTGTCTGAAAATCTCGTATGATAAAGTATATGAACTCTATCGATGACCGATTGATGAAGGTCATAGAAGGTCGTCCTATCATTCCATTAAAAGTCTCAACCACCTACCGACCTATTCCTTCCATGCCGCTGACACAACATGCTGATCGAGACACCGAACAAGAAGCCCATGTTCAGATTGAAGAAACTCTGGTTGAAAAACCAAGAGAGGAATGGACTGAGGATGACAATTTTTCAGCTGCCCTAGATGGAAAAGCATGCCACATTATTTCTTGTGGTTTGGATGACAATCAATTTAAACTTATTGACTTGTGCTCCACAACTCAAGAATGCTAGAACAAGCTCCTTGCATACTTTGAAGGTGATGAGCAGGTGAAGGACAACAGACTCTACGATTGCATTGCTGAGTTTGAATCCTTCAAGAAACAAGATGGTGAATCACTAAGAAGTGCCTACGACAGATTTTGCGAGGTGAGTAATTTATGTGCTTCATTAGTTAAGGTTTATACTATGAAAGACCTAAATATTCGTTTTCTAAGTTCTTTGGGAAATGAGTATCATACCAAGGTCACTGCTGTTAGAGAAATGAGAGACTTAAACAAGACTTCTATTCAGAATCTTGTCTCTAGTCTATTTTTGTATGAGAGAGAACTGCAAAAACTTAACGTTCTCGATAAAAATTTCAAAAACTTGTCTCTATCAGCTCAGTCACATATATCCTTCCCTTCAAACAAATTCCCTCCTATAGATCCCCATCAAATACCCTGTAGTACCAAAACCCTTGAAGCAACCACAGAACAACCTATGGAAGAAGACGAATTTGCCGCCTTCGCTAGGAACTACAAAAGGTTCAAAGACTTCAAAAGAATGCAGAAAGGAAGCTATCAGCAACAAAAACCATTCACACCATCATTTCAAAAACCAGCAAGCTACAACAAACCCTCTACAAGTGCTACCGATGGAAAGAACAACAAAGGTGATCTCGTCTGCTTCAACTGCAGAAAACCTGGTCACTTTGCTTCCAAATGTCCTCAACCAAAATATGAGTATATGAGGAAGTCATTTAGAAAGAGACATCCTAAGTCTCGAAGCTTTGTTGCTGATGAAAGCATAGAAAAGGCCTTACCGGTTTGGTGTGAAACTGACTCAGACGAAGATGCCGATGAAGATGAAGATGCCGATGTAAGTTTTGTTGCCCTAGACTTGAAAGATGCCCATATATCATCATTACCGACTCCAGTCTACAAGATCCATCTCCTCCAAGAACTCTAGTAAGAGAAGAAGCTGCTGGAAGACCTCAACCACACTTAAAAGAAATTAGTGTCAAAGCAGAAAACCCAAATGGATACAAGGTTCATCAAGTGGGAACCTCACTCTATCGGAATTGTAACTATTCTCCCTTCACTGCCACCAAACCAAAATCCTTACCGATGACTAGAAAGTTCTCATTCACTGAACATCCAAGCATTGCCAAAAGCCTATCTAAACCCATCTCTTCCCTACCTAACTTCTTTCCTAAACCCGTTACTTCTACCCCTAAAATTTCAGTCGATCCTTTTCCTGAAATATCTAAAGCTGAAATGGTAGAGACAATGGATGAACTTTTTATTGATCATGAGAAGCTGAGTAGCGTTCATAAAGTGATGGCTGCTGATTTCAATAGAATTTCTACAGAGAATGACTTGCTTGTGTCTGAACTAAAAGTTCTCAAAGGACATGAGTTTGAGTTTGTTCTTCTAAAGAAAGAAAACCTGGATCTCAAAAGCCAAGTAACAGTATTGATAGCTCAGACCGAAGATATTATGTTAAGAAATAATCATCTATCTAGTATCATTGATTCTTACACAAAATCTAGAGTTGCTGTTGAAACAATCCTTTCGACCCAAATGTCATATAAGGACCAATCTGGGTTAGGTTTTGTTTCCAGCAGCAGTAGCTCTACTGAAACTTGCGCGACCGAGAATAAAGATGAGAAAGTTGAATGTAGTTCTGTTAACTCAGTGCATGTGGATGCTAAGCCAGTATACAGTGTTGTGGCAATGAAGTGTCCTAAGAACCAGAACAAAAGGAAAGATAAGCACAAACAAAGTCAAGTTAAGGTTGCTGATACTGAGTCTGTCGATAATGGTATTCTTGGTTAATACATCTGCAGAGCAAGTGCTGCCGGTCTAACCACTTCTCCTGCCGATGGATAAGTACCTAAAAAGGTAACTGCCAAAAGTAAACAGAATGGAAAGAAAGGCAACACTAGCACCTTCAAACTTACCAAGTTTGTGCCTGCTCAATCCTCTAGTTCTGTCGATGCACTGACTAAACAGAATGATGTTTTACCGACTCCACAGCCTATCAGTCAAGTGAGATGTTCTAATTGTTCTGATTATGGTCACAAGGCTCATGAATGCCTCCTGAAGCACCTATCTGGACCCACTGAGGTTTCATCCTCAAGTGGTGGCCAGATATGGTTGCAAAAGAGGAACTAACCCTCGGACCCAAGAATAAGGGGAACCATAAGCATACTGTTTTATTTCAGGAATGCTTCATGGCCTCAACTGGTGCAAGCAAGGTTTGTGGATTCTAGATAGTGGCTGTTCAAGACACATGACAGGATTTGTAGATCTACTTGCCGATATTATTGAAGCATCAGGTCCCCCAGTGGTTTTCGGAGATAATGCCAAAGGAAAAATCATCGGTGTAGGTACCATCAAGAGAGGTGCAGTTACTGTACAGAAGGTCTCTCTAGTGGATGGATTGAAATGTGATAAAGGAATGCAATGTGTATTTACTACTTCCAGTTGCTATGTGAAAGACATTGCTTCCAACGAAACTCTTCTCACTGCCAAACGTAAAGGTAACATTTATGCAGTAGACTTAAGTGCTAGTACTGGTGTTGCTAATGTTTGTTTTGTAGCTAAGAACATCAGTGAGAATTCATGGCTATGGCACAAGAGACTAAGTCACTTGAACTTCAAGTATCTATCCAAACTTGCTGGCTCAAATCTGGTAACCGGTCTACCTCAAGTGTCTGCTGATCAAAGAAAGAAATGCAAGGTCTGTCAGCTTGGAAAACAACACAAGTCATCTTTCTACAGCAAGCCCTATATGTCAACATCTAAGTGCCTTCAATTGCTACATATTGATCTATTTGGCCCCACAACTACAGCAAGTATTGGGGGAAGTAGATACAATTTGGTTGTAGTAGATGATTTCTCTAGATACACTTGGGTGGAAACTTTCAGTCACAAGGATGACACATATGCCGTTGCTACCAAGTTATTTAGACTACTACATACCCAGAAAGAAAGTGATACCATCAGTATGAGATCAGACAACGGCACTGAATTCAAGAACAATGGTATTGCTCAGTACTGTGATGATCATGGCATAGACCACAACTTCTCAGCTGCCGATACACCACAACAAAATGGTGTCGTTGAGAGAAAGAACAGAACACTTATAGAAGCCGGTAAAACCATGATTGCTGAAGCTAGGCTGCCGAAGTACTTTTGGGCTTAAGCCATCAATACCGCCTCCTTCACTCAGAACAGATCTCTTATCAATAAATTCCATAACAAGACTCCTTATGAACTCTGGAGAGGCAGAATTCCCAACATTCGATTCTTCAAAATATTCGGCTGCAAATATTAGGTGTTTTACAACGGAAAGGAGCACAAAGGTAAATTTGATGAGAAAGCTGATGAAGGAATCTTTGTTGGATACGCAAAACATAGTAAGGCCTTTCGAGTTTTCAATAAGAAACTTCTGAAAATTGTTGAATCTGTTCATGTAACCTTTGATGAATTTGATTTGTTAGACTCTGACAAGGCTCCAAATAGTACTAATGCTTCTAGTGTTTATGAGATAGGTGAATCCAGTAATGCTAACCCTGCAGGTCAAGTACCAGCTGCTGATCCAGTCATCTCAGTAGAAGAACTAGCAGATACTCAATACTTTCCAACATCAGCAGAACATGATCAAATCGATAACTTTCATAATCCATTTGCCGATGCAAACTCTGCTGATCATCCTGAAGACAGATCAAGCCCTCAACCAATTTCTGTTATAAGACATAACCCCTCAACTTCTCATCCACCTCTCACTCAAAACTCTTCTTCCCTTCCACCATCTTCTGACCATGATCCTCCTCTAGAATCTTTACAACAACAGTCAGTAAGACATGATGTGCCAAGAGAAGTTAGAGCAGTTCGTGATCATCCATTAGAAAATGTGATTGGTGATGTATTTGGTCCCAGATTGACAAGGAACCTTAGCAAAGCATTTGATGAAAGTCTCTTCTCATCTGCTATGATCTCCAACATTAAACCAAAGAAGACTGAAGAAGCTCTTGCTGATCCTGTTTGGGTTGAAGCCATGCAAGAGGAACTGAATCAGTTTGAAAGATGCAAAGTATGGGAACTTGTGCCAAGACCAACTTCTCAGCAAGTTATTGGTACAAAGTGGGTCTACAGGAACAAGTTGGATGAAGCTGGGAATATCACTAGAAACAAAACAAGGTTAGTTGCAAAAGGCTACCGACAAGAAGAAGGGATTGACTACGATAAGACATTTGCTCCTGTTGTAAGATTGGAAGTTATAAGACTTTTCTTAGCTTATGCTGCCTTCAAAGAATTCACATTATATCAAATGGACGTCAAAAATGATTTCTTGAATGGAGAACTCCAAGAACTTGTTTATGTTGAACAACCACCTGGTTTTGAGGACTCCAAGAAGCCTGATCATGTCTACCGATTGAAGAGAGCTCTCTATGGCTTGAAGCAAGCTCCAAGGGCATGGTATGAAACCCTTTATAAGTTCTTACTTAGTGATGGCTTAGGTTTCACACGAGGTAAAATCGATACTACTTTATTTGTTGCCAAGCATAAGGGTCATTCATTGTTTGTTCAAATATATGTAGATTATATTATTTTTGGATCTACTAATGAATCACTTTGCAAGAGATTTGAGAAGCTAATGCAGAGCAAGTTCGAGATGAGCATGATGGGTGAATTAACATATTTCCTTGGACTTCAAATCAAGCAAACAAATGAAGGAATTTTCATCAGTCAAGCCAAGTACATAAAAGAACATATCAAGAAGCTTGGTTTTAACAATGGTCACTCTCAAAGCACACCGATGGGCACTAACATCCATTTAGATAAGGATGAGTCTGGTAAGAAGGTAGATATGACTGCCTACCGAGGTATGATTGGTTCACTCCTCTATCTAACTTCCAGTAGGCCAGATATCATGTTTGCCGTTTGTGTATGTGCCAGGTTTCAAGCTGACCCTAGGGAATCCCATCTGCAGGCTGTAAAACGCATTATTAAATACTTATGTGGTTCTGCTAACTTTGGATTATGGTATGCTAGAGATTCATCTTTTAATCTAATAGGTTATTCAGATGCAGACTTTGCATCTTGTAGGGTGACCAGAAAAAGTATAAGTGGAACATACCAGTTTCTTGGTGATCGGTTGGTGTCTTGGTCCTGTAAAAAGCAAGCATCAATTTCCACTTCCACTACTGAAGCTGAGTACATAGCTGCTAGCAGTTTCTGTTCACAAATCCTTTGGATGAAGCAGCAGCTGGTTGACTATGAAATTCCATCTCAAGTTTGTCCCATTTATTGTGACAACCAATCTGCTATATCAGTATCAAACAATCCGGTCATGCACTCCAAAACCAAGGATACAGACATCAAATACCACTTTCTGAAGGAACATGTAGAAAAGGGAAATGTTGTGCTGCTCAAAGTCCATACCGATTTCCAAAGAGCATATATACTGACAAAACCTTTAGATCAGAAAAGATTTGAATTCCTCAGAGGTGAACTAGGTATGATTGATTATTTTGGTTAAAACTGTGCTAACTTTGCTACTTGTACTAGTCTGCCGATCTCATCAGCAAAGTATGAAATATTGCCGATCAAAAAATATTACCGACCAAAAGCAACATGCTGACCAACAATATCTTGCCGATTTTCAAAATTCAAAATTCATCGGTAGATCTTCCCTTAACGGATAAGAATTCTCTGACACATGATGTAAGCAAAGTCAAATCAAAGGTACAATCGGTCACACCACCTCTCTGACACGTGTATGCACCTCCTTACCCAAATCGTGTCAAAGATTTATCCCAAATCCTTGTGATAAATCAGAAAGGTAACTTTTAATATTGACATTATTATTGTTGCCGTTTATACCCTTTCTCCCTCCTAAGTTTAATCATCTATACTTAACCGTCTGGTACGTGCATTTAATTCATTGTGTGCGCACGTTCTTTGAGCTATTCGCTACAGTTAAACTCCTCGTTATTTCTCTTTTCCCCATGCAAACCCTTCCTATTCACTATCTTCCATAACATATAAAAGCTTCACTTAAACTCTTCTTCTCCTTTTCGCTCTTCATTCTCTCCTGAAACTCTCACTGTTGCTTGTAATCATCATCATCATTGTATTTCCTACCATCCTTCAATAGATCTTACTCTATTCTCTTGTAAACATTTGATGATCTTACTCTTGTATTTCAAATTTATTTTTGAACTAATTGATTTTAACTTGTGAGAATTCTTGAGTGATTTTGTAGATAATGTCGAGCAACGAAAAGGATATCTATGGAGATTACGTTGACTCTCTGTTCTTCGACGACTCAACCGACGGAGAGTTCTTGAAGAATTTGTTGATTGGTTCTCTACTCGATTCATTCATCACTCCGATTGGGATTGAATTCATCTTTCTGAATCAAGTGCAAGAGTTCTTCTCCAACTCAGAGGTCATCACTGCCCCAAATGATTTTTCTACCTTCATATCCATCAATTCTTCTGTCGCTGGCGTTCTTATCTCCATCACTCCATCTTCTATTTCTGATGGTTTCCCACTCCTTTGAAATGAAGGATTAACTGGTATTACAGACGATGTGACCTTGGACAAGGCATGGAACCTTATGAGGGGAGCCGGTCCCAGGCAAAGTGGGGATAACCACTTGAAGGCTCATTATAGAAAGAGATTCTATGCTCTTGCTACGATTGTTGATAGATGCTTAGTTTGCATATATGGCTCTCACAGCCACGTGACTGATGTACAGTTTGAGGCAATGGCTGCCATTGTGTTACAAAAAGAATTCAACCGGTGTGCCTACCTGTTTAGGGTCATTGCCATTGCTGATGTTAAATGGAAAGAGGATAGAAGAAAGAACAAGGCTCACCCTGGAAATGGATGTCATTACATGCTGATAAGCACCATTTTGAGGCACAACTCAGAAATTGTTAGAGCTTCTCCTGCGCCTCCAAGCTTTTATTTTGACAAGCTTAAATCGTTCAAGCTTACTGACTGGAATAGGATCACCAAGAAGGCCTCTACCAGTACAGTAATTGTTCCTGCTACTGGTACTCCGAAAAAGAAGAAGGCAAAGAAAGTTGTTAAGATTGCTACTACTTCTCCTACCGGTGTCTCTACTCCTACTCCTTCTACCGACAGGATACTTACCGATTTAACTCCGGCAGCTCCCAAGAAAAGAAGGTTGGTCAAGGTTGCCGATAAAGCCCAGGTCAAAAAGTCAAAGGTTGCGTCTACTGATGAACCTTCTGTTGCTCAAAAGCCAAAGCCTCCTGCTGTTTCTCCAATTCCTTCATCTCAAATTCCATCTACTGATCCAAGAGCTAAGCAGATCAAGTTTGCACCATCTCTTCTTGTCGGTGCAACACTTGCTACTCCCTCTGTGGCTATTAAGACTGAGGCCGATGTTGCTGATGAAATGGTTGAGAGAAAGAGATTGATTGAATCTGACTTAAGGGTAAGAGTTCATCTTCAGAAAGGAATTCTAGATCTACCTTACTTGCCAGAGCTCCACGCTGCTGCTGATGTAGCCTCTGGACCCATTATCAGAAAATGCAAGCCTATCAGGAACCCACATTTCACATCTTCTTCAGAAACCATTGGTCATTCACCAATAAGGTCTTATCGAAGGACTGGGTTTTCTATTGACCATCTCTATCTTTCGTTCGTCAGTTGCTCCAGTTTCATGAGGAAAGAAAGGAGCAAGTTCCACCTGGAATCCGTGCTGATTATGTTAACTATAAAGCCTAAACAATCTCACCGATATGTATAAGGAAAAAAAAATTCCTCTTCAAAGATTTCAGAGGTTGCCTGAAGCAGAACTAAGATTAAATTTTGGAAGGTACTTTGATTTGCTACCTCTCCCTTAGAATCAGGTCTACTTGTTTCAAGATAGAATCAGATAAGATCTGATGGTACAAGATGTCTGAGTTGCTTATGCTTCTGTCTTCAATCAGCTGATGAACTTTGAAGAGCAAGACCCTTATCAGTTGGGAAGACCAGAAGACGAGGATGATTTGTTGAACTACAACGACAGTGAAAGGTTGGATAAAAGTCCTCAAGCCACTCAATTCGTGAAGAATGTGCATAGGATAACCCTGGACTTGCTTAATGATTCAGAAGCCTTTATCAACGCTAGAGCTGCTTCTGCTCTTATAACTTCCATTCCTGAACCTGTTCCCGCACCAACAGTAACTCCTCTTCCAACTCCAAGCAGTTCTGTTGATACTGCCGATTTTGTATGCGCTCACAAAGCTGCTGGTGACACTATCACTTCTTCGGATTCAATCGGTAAGTATGACAAGATGCCGATTAGTATTATTTACAAGAAGCCTTCACCTCCTGCCGCTCCTATGTCATCTGCTGAGGCATTTCCTGCTTCAGTTTTCATCAGTAATAGCTCAGATCATAGTCAAGGAGGAGAAGGATCTGCTGATAAAAGGTTAGAGCATGATCAAGCTGTTGAGAAAACTTCTGACACTCAATTAGCCGATGAAGCCAGTGCTGTTGATGAGCAAGCAGGTAATCAAGTTGAGCCAACTGTTGAAACTCAACCTCTGATTGACAGTTCAAAAGAGGACCAACTTGCATCAATTGAGCAAACTACTAACACTCAATCCGCTGATGAAGTTGTTAATGAAGATTTACCGATTTCAGGAGGAGAAGTTGCTGATGCAGATATTGCTGATGAGCCAACTTCAGAAACTCATCATTCTGAGCCAACTTCTGACACTCAGAATATTCCAGTACCTGCTGATGAAGACTCTGGAAAAACTATAGACACTCAGATAGTTCCAGTTCCTACCTCTTCTACTGAGATTCCAGCAGTCATTCTAGTTGAGCCTACTAGTTTAAGAGAGGTTGTTGCATTGGGAGGAGGTTCTGCTGACAACACTGAGGCTATAGATTCCATGATAGCTGCTGACTTGTAGCTTGAGGAACTTCAGGGTGCTTTATTTGCTCCTGAATCTTTCCCTCTTATGCCTGCTCCTGAAGCCTTACCTACTCCTGTTGCTGAAGTTCCTCCCGTTTGATGAGGAAAGCTCTGATGAAATAGACCCTGATGATTATGTGGAGCTGCCAGCCTTTATGGATGACGATGACAAGGATTCTGCTCCACCTCCTGAGTACAACTATGAGATACACGGCAAAGATATGATGAGCTCAAACTGGTACACAACCAGCGTCTCCATTCCTACTGACAGGTTTGACAGACCATTGTTTCCTCCTAATCAGCCGATCATGTCGTTTCGCTCTACACTTCAAAGAATTCCTTCTCTATTCGGCAAAGATCATCCTCATGTAACCAAG
This sequence comes from Campanula takesimana, assembly GCA_026119855.1. Taxonomy (NCBI): domain Eukaryota; kingdom Viridiplantae; phylum Streptophyta; class Magnoliopsida; order Asterales; family Campanulaceae; genus Campanula; species Campanula takesimana. Next base: position 637,952 of record JAOWBW010000464.1, read on the forward strand.
CATCCCTTCATTGCTGGTTCTACAGCAAGTGAAAAGTTAGTCTTCATGCCGTGGTTTGAGGTAAAATTCAAAAAGAAGAAAGGGAAGACTCCCCGGGTGTCTAAGCTCAAAGCAAAAGCACCAGTGTATGAGCCGCTACATTGCTTGCCTGGCAAGTTAAGAATTGGTGGTAAAGTTCATCTACCTGGTCCTTCTCCTAAAAAGGTATGCATCACAACCAATGGTTGGCTGAGAAGATGCATGATGATCAATTATAAACTTTATGACACTCTTAAGGTCCAGGCTACTGACTCACGTGGACTGCTATACTTGGTCAAATCTGCTGCTCTGGCATTGACTCTGCCGATGTTTCATCCCAGACAGCGTGCTGACCATCATGTCTTCACTTCGAGATAATGACTGCCAATCTGGTAAACATGATTCTTGAAGGACGTGCATGCTTAAACTTGATTATGGCCTTATTCCTGTCTATAGAAGACAATGGTGTGTTCCATCTGCCGGAGGATCGTGCTGTTATTATTCATCCAGAATTTCCCTTGCCGACTCTCCGTGCCGATTACACTACTGCTGATTTCTCTCTCATTGCCTCTACATCCATTCCTGCTGATTACTTCCAGTCTGCTGATGATGCTGCCCTTCATCAGTTTTTGCTTCTGCCTCCTGCTTCTATTTCTCCTCCATCATCCCCTGTGCTGATTGTTCTTTCCTCGGATGATGAGATGTCTATTGCTGATGATGTTCTTGTAGAAGATGCTGACTTGTTGAATGAAGATTTTGTCTCTTCCTTGGTGGTTCCATCATCTCTCTGTCTCTTTCAGCCAGTTGTGGTGAACAGCTTATATGAATACCTGCGCTTCGGCGATGGTGATTTGTCTGGAGGAGGAAGCTATCAAGAATGCTCAGTATGAGTCAAGGATTAAAGATCTGAAAGATCTCCTTAAAGACAGAGAAACTAGAGTTTATGAGCTTTCCAAGTCAACTGGAAGTTTGATCTCTTTACAGAAGGATTTATTGACTGACCACCAGTCTTTGAATAATGATTACAAAGAGGTTATCCAGAAATTGGGATCTGCTCAAGCCGCTCTTACCGATGCTCATCTGAAGATTGCAGCTCTTGAAGCCAACAACATGATGCTGACTGAGAGATTGCAAAGTGCTAATAGAAGGCAGAAGAGGAAAGCCGACAAAGAGGAAGCCAGAGCAAAGAAGAAGGCCAAACGTACTGAATCTACATCAAAGGTTGCTGACCAGCAAGAGGACCCTCCCAAGTCTTGAGTCAATGTAGTCAATGATATAGATATCCTGAAGACCTTCAAAGATATATCAAAGACTTCTTTGTTAACCATTATTGCTTCTGTTTGAGTGTTTGCTTATTTTATGTTATACTCTTATAATATATCTGCTGCTCTTCATGCTAACTTTGTTTTGCAGATTATTATTTTCCTGCTGATCATTGCAATCAGCAATCCATTTTCTTTTCCTATCTTATTTATTTTATTGTATTTTTATTTCTTTACCTTTACTAAGACATCAAGTGTGAGTTGGCTTAGGGATGAAAATACATAGATTACTCTCTGAATACATTCTTTTACTAAGCTAAGATAGATGTTCTTGTTTAAGGTGATTGGACTTAAGAAATTAGGAGGAGATTGTTATTCAAATATATGTATAGGACATAGAATTGCTTAATCCCAATCATAGTTATCACTTAGGGTCCCCCAATTCTTTAATTGATATCTTTAGGATTCTTAGTGATAAGCACAGGTGTTATACAGCTCTTCAATACAAGGTAAACCAGCTAGAGGACAACAGGAATCAAATCAGCAGATCAGAATTCAAGTTGCCGATCAACTTACTACTCAGTTCACAAAACAAGGTGCCGATGACATGACAATCAACAAGGATAGTCTGGACTTTACTGGTAGTCAGGTTTCATCATTCTACCTTAAAGTCAACTTCACCGATTGTCTTTGTCCTTTTTGTACTGTCTTATCCGAAAGTAGTTTAACTGCTCTGTCATGATTACTGCGCCGTCTGACACCAAGCTATTTTTAGCTCTACTCTGTCTCTACTTGCTTTTTGCAGGTAACCGGTTTAAACAAATGGGTCTTTACCCATCAGACTTTTTCAAGCATGCGTGTACTTCAAATCCTCACCATTAATGCAAAAGATATCGCATTTAATGCTCCTCAACTACCCAGCTGGAAATTCAAATTGCAAGCCTTCTTTCACAAGACTCAAGTCATTAACTCCTCACATAAATAGAGGACTTAGAGCATTGAAGAAGGTTGGTGAAAATAGTGCTTTGAAGAGAGTTGATTGTTTAGAGCATTCACTGAAGCTCAAACATTCTATCCAGATAATCATTAGAACATTTAATAGGACATACACTTGTGCACAAACTCATCAACACTGTCAGTATTCCCGAACTAGATTATTTTAAGGAATACGTTTCTTGAGTTATTCACACACCCACCTGAGTGAGATAAGTTCTCTTGGACTTGCCGCTCAAAAACACTTGGTCAATATTTGTATCATGATCCATTAGTGATCTCTAGAATTTAGTCTTTGTATCCGACAAAGCCGTGCTTATAATAGACTAGGGATATCTAATAATACTCTTAACCCAAATCCAAGTTCTGACCAAACTTGTTAGAGGACGTAGCAGTATTTACACTGTGAACCTCTCCAAATCTTTGTGTCCCTTGTTGCTTACTTTGTCCTTGCCGGTTGGAACTCTATCACCGGCAGATCATACTTGTTCTTACTGATTCATTGTCATTTCTATTTACCAATCTCTTAAAACTGCATTGAACTTTGTGAAATCACTTTGTGTTAAACTAAGCTCTCAAAACCTTTTCATACTGTTTTTGTGTGAGTTAAACTAAGTCATATCTTCTCCGCTGCGCTTACTGATAATAGTTTGCAAACTGATTAGTGACTTTGCATTTATAAAGTGTTCTTTGAAAAAGTTTTAATTAGGCTATTCACTCCCCCCCCCCCCTTCTAGCCTATTTTCCTACCAAATAGGCCTAACAAAAAGAGTATAATTTAGTCTAGTATTTGACAGCGTTTAACAAGATAGACCCATAGGCAACCCCTACAATACAGGTAAAACTTAACCCCAGACCTACTAATTCTTTCAAGACAAAATTTTTATGTGAAACAATCTCACTTATGAAATGGGTTTTGTTGCAAAACTAGAAGATGTGTCCTCCTATGAGCGAGATAGAGAAAGGCCATTTTCTCTCTCATCAAAATCTATCTCATACGTAAAACAGTCTCACAACAAACTTGAAACTTCTTCATCTTCTAAATTAGGGAATACCACTAGAAGTCTCACATTCAAACAAAATACTGTTATAGAACTAAATGAGTACTCCCTCCCTCCGTCTCATTTATAGTACTTATTTTCATTTTAGGCGTCGTATACTTATTGCTACTTATCTAAAATGTTCATTTTTTTCTCTCCTATCCAAACACAACAAATATCTACTAACTTATTTTTTCTCTCCTACCCACTTACAATACTTGATTTTCCAACATACTCCCTCCGTCCCATTTTAAGAGTAAAAAAAAGAGTTGGTTCGAGAATTAAGGAAAAGGTGATGTGTTGTGAGTGTTGATAGTTGGGTAGGAAAGAGAAAGTGGGGTAGAGAAGAGTTAGTGGATAATTGTTGTCAGTATGACATGTAGGACCCACTTTCCATTTTAAAATTTTGACTCTTAAAATGGGACAGAGGGAGTATTTTCTTAATTAATTGCCGTGCCCTTCCATTTGGTAGCAATAAGTATGAGACGGATGGAGTAGTATTTGTTTTGGGAAAAATACCAAAAAATAAAAAATTTTCATTTCCAAAAACCCACAAAATATTTCTTCAATATAAAAATTCCTAAAATTAAATTATCGATACCAAAAATCTCAAACATTAACGAATTGACTAACGTGGTTATGTTTGACTATTCATATTAATAAAATATTATCTTTTCTTTCAATTAATGACATATTACTAATACAAAAGCTTTTTACAATGCAAAATAATTTAATTGTAATATTATTAGATATATTAAACAATAATAATAGTTATAACAACAAATAATTTTTAATAATACAGTTAATAATAAAAGTAATAAGAATGAAATACAATACCGAATGTGATAATATTGAAAAAATATCATTATAATTTTTATTATTTTTATGATCTTACAGAATAATAATAATAATAATAATAATAATAATAATAATAATAATAAAAACCAAAAGAAACACCTTCGAGAATTACTTCTCTAATATATCAAAAAATCATAATTTTTATTATTAAATATTAGGTAATTAAATAATAATGATAATAATGATTAATTTTTGTTGCTACAACTATTATTATAATTATTATTATTTAATGATAATAATATAATTATAATTATTTTGAGTTGTAATTTATTTAATACTCCATCTGTCCCACTCGAATTATGACAAATTTCCATTTTAGGTGTTCTATTCGAATTTGGACAACCCAAAAATGGAAGTGTTTTATTTAATGAGACTCGCGTTCACATTCACAACAACTTTTCACTCATTATTCTATACCCCACTTTCTCTCTCCTACTTTACTTTTCATACTCACAACACCTACTCCATTAACTCTTTTTCCTTAATCCCCGTACTCAACCCAAAAATCCTAATTCTGGTGGGACGGAGGGAGTATTCCTAACATGTCATTAATTGAAAAGAAGTTAAGTTTTTAATAATATGAATGTTCGAACTTAACGGCGTTAGTTAAATAGTTAACCTCTTGACTTTTTGGTATTGATAATATAAATTTAAGACTTTTTAAGGGGGTTTTTAGTATTTTTCCCTATAATTTTTTAAAAAAATCTTTTCTCCCCAAAACAAAACAATAGGAAGAAAAAGTCTTGAGGTACACTCCCATCTTCTCAACCAATAGTGTGGCAGAGAGGGAGTTGGCGGGCCCTAACCCTGACCAATAATGTGATTACAGTATATTCTTAGTCCTAGTCAACAAAAGCAGCTTGATCTTTGAGCAGTGTTAGCCCACAAACCCAAGTTGCTATTTTATTTTCTCTATTTTCCACTTGTTCCCTATAACTTTATAATATGTTCTCTCCGTTCCATAATAAATTTTTCATAAAATACTAAGAACAAAATATTAGGAAATCGAATTTAAAAAAATAATAGGTGGAGTGAGTGAGAAAGATAGAAAGTGGGATAAGAAATAGTAAGTTGATAGTTGTTGTGAGTGAAAGGAGAGAGAAAGTAAGAGGAATTTTATTTTCTGAGTAAGCGAGAGTTCTCAATGAGACGCTCAAAAGGGCAAAATGGAAAGTTTGTTATGGGATGCGGTAGTATAAATTGTATCTGGTCAACAGTGGATCAACAAAATTGTTAGGTTCATGCGAAACCTATTTAAAATAAAATTAATTTTTAGTTATTGATTAATATAAAAAAAAATACCTTTCAAAAAAATATATATATGTCAAACTTTCATCTTGATTTGCATCGAATCTTCCGCTGCGACAATTCATGCAGTATATTTTTCTATCCCCAAATCAATTCCAAATTAATAAGACTAGTACATTGTTTTTCAAAGTCTTTAATGGTTTGGCCAGTGGTTTGATTTTCCTTTGTTTCTTTAGAATCTTGATGAGTAATGTGGTTCAAATTTCTTGATAAAATTTGACCATTAGCAATTCTTGATTGAGAAATTAGCCATCATATGGTCCCTCATTGACTTTGTATTACCAAGTCAACTGCAAATTTTGATGTTCTTAATCTCCTACAAATCATAGTTAAGGTATACTTGAAAGACACTTACATCACTAAATTACCATATTGGTACATTTGATCAAGATTGATTGAATAGTACTAACAGATTTGCTAAATTAGCATAAGATAATTGACTATATTAGAAATATCGTCATTCGTTAGGCATAAACATAATTAATTGACTGTACTAATCAATCAAGGTCGTTAATTGCTAGTTAGGCATAACATACTCTCTCTGTCCCGGAATAAACGTCGTAGTTGACAAGTCAATGTTTTAAAGTTTTAATTATGTTTTCTTGATTGACCCAATCTATTCATATGGGTAGAGTGACATCTCATATGGCATTGCAATGCTTATGTCTATTAGGATGGGTAGTATAGGAAGATCACAAACTTCATACCCTATTTTTAGTACGACAACATTTATTTTTGAACAAACAAAAATAGAAAACAGGACATTTATTCCGGAACGATGGAGTATTTAATTATATGAGTACTAATTATGGTTTGTAGCCTAAGGATTATGATCACGTGAAGTCGACTTAATGTACAACTTGTCACTCTTTCCACGTCGGTAGAAATCATCAAGTAGTGGTCAAAGATATCAATATGTATGTCATTTTTGTTTATTTTATTTTTCTTGTATGTATGTGTGTTGTTATTTGTAATAGAAAAATGAATTTTATAGAGATAAAATTGTTGAATTTTCGTGTGTGAAAAGAATAAGTTGGAAACGGAAAGAATTTGTAAACAAACAAAGAAAGAGGGTGTCATGCGTGTTGTTGACGAGGCACAACAAATAGAAACATCGTACTACCTCCATCCCGGTTTAATATTTTTAGTTTGATTTTGCACGCTTACTAAGAAATCAAGTATAAAACAAAAAAAATAGGTCAACAAAAGTAAGTAGGTGAGGATATAATTGTCCAAACACTATTCATAAAGCAACGAGTGAAAAGTAAGTTGGGTAAGTAATGGTTTTTTTGTAATTAAATGAACCTTTTGAGGGCAAGTTCCAAAGCACTATTCATATTTTTCCATTTATAGAGTAAAGCAATTAAGAACTTTAATCTGGGACAAACCAAAAAGAAAAGTAAGAACCTTAAACTGAGACAGAGGGAGTATACACTATTTGTAAGAGAACTACCCCCTCCGTCCCACCTGAGTTAGGATTTTTGGGTTGGGCACGGAGATTAAGGAAAAAGTGTTAGTAGAGTAGGTGTTGTGAGTATGAAAAGTAAAGTAAGAGAGAGAAAGTGGGGTAGAGAATAATGAGTGAAAATTTGTTGTGAGTGTGAATGTGGGGGATTTCGAACTGCTCCACCCATCAGTTAGCTCCACCCAATGGTGGAGATTGAAGCCACCTCATTTTAGCTACACCCAACGGCTGAGATGTAGCCGAGCTCGGTGGGACCCACAAAAAATTGAAATCATCCGAGCCGCACAAATGATAAATGTGTGCATGTGGCCTTGATCGGAACCGGACGGTGGAGAGGTGGAGCTAACTCGGTGGAACGGTTCCGGGTCCTGAATGTGGGTCACTTTAAATAAAACATTTCCATTTTTGGGTCGTCTTAATTCGAATGGGACACCCAAAATAGAAATTTGTCCTAATTCGAGTGGGACGGAGAGAGTATATACTATTTCTTTCCAAAATATATGCTCATTTGAATTGAGAAAAAATAAAAGATTATTTTGAAACTAAATAAGTACAATCTTTACAATCAAAATTAAAAGCAAAATTCTGAAATGATTTGCTTCAACCCTCTTTTAGATTAAAGTAATTAAAATGCAGAAAATCTGGAGAATAACGTGTTCTATACTAACGCTAGTGTAGAACGTGTTTTTAAAAAAGCGGAGTGGCAGATTTGAAAAAAAGCGGAACGTTGTGAGAAGGCGCGGTGGCATTGATGTAAATAACTGGAGCTCATGAAAACATGAAAACTCACCAGACACTTTTCGAAACTGTAGGAAGCATTTTTCAATATTACAGCAGGCAGATTTTAACACTAGAGCAGGCACATGTTTTGACACTACCAAGGCATGTTTAGACATTTTGATGCATAGAACAGGCACAAATAATGCCTATAACAGGCATTTATTTTAACATTAGAGCAGGCATTTATTTGGACTTGTTAAAAAAAAAAAAAAAAAAAAAAAAAAAAAAAAAAAAACCTCTCAGCAGGAACTTATAAAAGTGTATGCTTTGAACTTAGAAGTGCCTGCTTGAATTTTAAGAAGTGTCTGTTTTGAATTTTACATTTGTTATAATACAAGAGGCATTTTCTAATGCTATAAGAGGCACAAAATAATTCAGAGCAGACACTTATTTGGAACTTGTAAAAAAAAAAAAAAAAACTCAACAGGCATGTTTTAAGATTCAAGCAGGCATATATAAAAATGTCTGCTGAATATTAGAAGTGTCTGCTTGAATTTTAAAACATGCCTGCTGAGTTTTTTTTTTTTTTTACAAGTGCCAAAAAAAATGCCTACTCTAAAGTAAAAAAGTGCCTGTTGTGAAAGTCCCAAAAAATGCATGCTTTAGGGTAAAAAAAAAAGTGTTTGCTGTAAAAATATTGAAAAGTGCCTCCTGCAGTATCAGAAAGTGTCTGCCCCATAACCCTTCTTTTGCCCAAGAACCATTCTTTGTAGAAAACACGTTTTACACTAAGGCTATGTTGTGGATTAGACCCTCACAACCCAAGCAATAACCCCACGAAAATAATGGCACACAAACAAAGCACAAGAAAATAACAGAGCAAAAGACACAGAAATTGTTTACCCAGTTCGTCAATATGTTTGACTACGTTTGGGGGCACTACCAAGCCAGGATCTTGCACTATAATATGTTATCTTGAAGTTACAATGAGTTTAGGGGCGGAACTTTACTTAAATAAAGACACAGAAATTGTTTACCCAGTTCGTCAATATGTTTGGCTACGTCTGAGGGTACTACCAAGCCAGGATCTTGCACTATAATATGTTATCTTGAAGTTACAATGAGTTTAGAGGCGGAACTTTACTTAAATAAAGACACAGAAATTGTTTACCCAGTTCGTCAATATGTTTGATTACGTCTGGGGGCACTACCAAGCCAGGATCTTGCACTATAATATGTTATCTTGAAGTTACAATGAGTTTAGGGGCGTAACTTTACTTAAATATGTGCCCAGGAATACAAACCTAACCCTAGATGGACAAAGGAACCCGAAAATTAGCCTAAAATCTGAACCAGTTTTTGCCTCTCCCGACAAGTGGGCGGTCGCCCATATTGGTCCTGGGCGGTCGCCCATAAAACTGCTCCTCCGGATTGAACAGACTGATTAAGTGGGCGATCGCCCACCATCACCCTGGGCAGCCGCCCAGAGCAACAGTCACTCCGACGATTTTCTTCCTTTTGCTCCGAAGTCTAGTCCCGGTTGGTCCTCTATTCCAACAATCTCCCACCTAGAGATCAACCGCGCATACAAGCCCTGTATCCGTTCTTCAACTCATCCTTGGTGCCATAGTGCTCACCTCGATCATGGTAGTGCCTTTCTGCTCTTCTATTCTCCAAGCCCAATTGAACATTTACATAGCTTCAACTTTTCATGGTCTACCACTTTGGTCAACATGTCAGCCGGGTTCTCGGATCCCAAAATCTTCTCCAGCCTTAAGATCTTCCTCTCCAAGAGATGCCTGATGTAGTGAAACCTCAGCTCAATGTGCTTCGTCCTAGAATGAAACGCTGGATTCCTAGCCAAATGAATTGCACTCTGACTGTCACTGTAGAGAGCATTACCACTTCGCGTCTTCCCAAGTTCACCCAAGAAGTTCTGCAACCATACCATCTCTTTGCTTGCCTCTCTCACCACATATTATGCTTCCGCAGTCGACTGAGCCACGATCTTCTGCAATTTAGAAGCCTAGGAGATAGCCGTACCACCCAATGTGAAAACATAACCCGTAGTACTTCTCCTCTTATCAAGATCACTTGATGCCAAATCCGCATCCACATAACCCGCTAACACGACCTCCTTGCTTGAGAAACATAGAGCCTTACCAGTAGTACCCTTTAAGTAACGCAGGATCCATTTAACCGCTTCCCAATGTTGCTTCCCTGGATTGCCCATGTACCGGCTGACTACTCCCACCGCATGTGCAATGTCCGGCCTTGTACACACCATTGCATACATTAGACTCCCCACTGCTGAAGCATATGGAGTCCTCTCCATCTTGTCACGCTCCTCCTTGCCCTTAGGTGAGTCCTTCTCGGATAGCTTGAAGTGCATACCTAATGGTGTCCCTGTTGGCTTCGCCTCTTCCATGCAAAACCTTGCCAAGACTTTCTCAACGTATTCTGCTTGTGAAATAACCAACTTACCCGACTCCCTATTCCGGTCAATCCGCATGCCCAAGATTTTTCTGGCCTCCCCCAAATCCTTCATCTCGAACCGTTCTGACAACTGAGCCTTCAATCTGTTTACCTCTCTACTGCTAGAGCCCGCTATTAACATGTCATCCACATATAACAGCAAGATTATATACCCATTGTCCGTGTTCTTGAAGTAGCAACAATGATCCGCCTCACATCTGATAAAATCAATATCGTGCATGAATCCATCGAACTTCCTGTACCACTGCCTAGGAGCCTTTTTAAGGCCATACAAGCTCTTAGTCAACCTGCAAACCAGTTCCTCGCTACCCTTAGACAAGTAACCCTCTGGTTGTACCATGTAAATTTCTTCCTCCAAATCCCCATGAAGAAAAGCCGTCTTTACATCCATCTGTTCCAGCAACAAGTTATCCGTCACTAATATCCCCAGAACCATTCTGATAGTGGTCATCTTCACAACAGGAGTGAATACCTCGGTGTAGTCAATACCGTACTTTTGCTGAAACCCTTTTACAACCAACCTTGCCTTGTAACGCTTACTGCCGTTTGCTTCCTCCTTGATCCTGTAAACCCACTTGTTATGCAATGCCTTCTTCCCCTTAGGCAGTTTAATCAACTCCCAAGTTTTATTGGCTTTCAATGAGTCCATCTCATCATCCATCGCAGTTTTCCACTTATCACAAAGTGCACTATGAACAGCCTCCGCATAACATTCCGGCTCACCACTATCTGTCAGAACAAATAGTAATTTGAAGGAGTATACCTGTCAGGTGATCCACGCAATCTGCTGGATCTACGCAGCGGAATATCCGGTTCTGGAGTATGTGGTTCATCTTCAGTGACCCCCTGACCTTGGTCATCATGAACCGTCCTGCTCCCACCCGAGTCTGGAATATCCACCTCTACAACCTCCGGTTCCGAACTAATATCATCAGATGCCTCCTTTTTGTCCTTGTACAATACCTGTTCATTGAATACCACATCTCGACTACGAATAATTTTATGATTTTGGTCATCCCAAAACTTATACCCGAAGTCATCTCCGCCATACCCAATAAAGGTACATTTTACAGATTTTGCATCTAACTTAGTTCTATCAGCAGAATCAATATGAACATATGAAACGCAGTCAAATATGCGAAGAAAGGACAGATTTACCTGCTTGCCACTCCATGCTTCCTCTGGAATTTCATTCCCCAATGGTACCGATGGTCCCCGATTGATCAAGAAAGTTGTCGTGTCAACTGCATATGCCCAGAACATCTTCGGAAGCCCACACTTCAACCTCATACTTCTAGCCCGCTCGTTCAATGTCCTGTTCATCCTCTCTGCAACCCCATTGTGTTGTGGTGTGCCCTTTGGAGTCTTGTCCATGCGAATGCCATTCGCTGCACAATATTCCTTGAACTCCCCGAGCTCATACTCCCCTCCGTTATCTGACCTCAAGCACTTAAGCTTAAGTCCCGTCTGATTCTCCACCAAAGCCTTCCATTTCTTAAACACCTCGAATGCCTCATCTTTGTGTTTCAAGAAATAAACCCAGACTTTCCTTGTCGAATCATCAATGAACGACATATAATATGACGCACCACCCAGAGAAGTTACCGAGGCCGGCCCCCACAAATCCGTGTGGACCAAATCCAACTTTGCTTCCCTCAAAGCCCTACCTGTCCTCGAGAAATTACTCCTCGCCTGTTTTCCAAACACACAATCTTCGTAGATCCCCACGTCGACTGTCTTCAAACCCGGTAGTCTTCCCTTTGAGCAAAGTACTTTCATCCCCTTCTCACTCATGTGACCCAATCGAGAGTGCCACAAGTCCGTATCACCCTTGGCTTACGCTACCGCAATAATATCCTTGGTGTTATTCGCCAAATACAATGTCCCATCTTTATTACCCCGAGCGATCTCCGAATCCTCCTTGGTAATAACCCAGTTCCTGCAACCAAAAGTTACCTTGTAACCTTCTTCATCCAACTGCCCAACTGATAGCAGGTTCTTCTGCAAACCCGGAATGTGTCTGACCCCGTGTAGATGTAAGACATTCCCGTCCGATGCTCCTATTCTGACATCCTCCTTCCCCTTGATTTCCAAAGGCTCGCCATCCGCCAGATAGACCTTACCGAAATCACCGGAAGTATAATTCTCCAACTCTTCTGCATGCCCACAAGAGTGGAATGATGCCCCCGAATCCAGCACCCATGATTCTAGTGCACTACTAACACTCAGAACCAGTACATCATCACCTTCGACTGTCACATTCACCGAATTGCCCCCACGATTGGGACAATCCTTCTTGTAGTGTCCTAACTCCTTGCAATGATAACACTGCACCGATCTTTTCGCGACCCTTGGTTTATATCTGATCTCCACGGTCTTGCCCTTACCACACACTACGTTTCCCTTGATTCAGTTCTCCCTTTATTGCTAGTACCCGTCCTTCCCCTGCTAGTAGTAGCTAAGGCCGATCCCGAAGTAGACGATGTCCCCAATTTCTTCAAACGATTTTCCTCGCCTAACAGAAAGTCTTTAACATCATCATACTTCAATTTGTTCTTACCCGCTGAAGCATTGATCGCTGTCACCGTTCCGCTCCAACTTCCTGGTAAATACGCTAGCAACAAGCACGCATGAACCTCATCATCAAACGTAATATCCAACGCAGTCAATGAGTCTATAACATCCATAAACTCATCGATGTGTTTAGCTAAGGATCCTCCCTCTTGCATCTTGAGACTACCCATCTTGCGTATCAAATCAACCTTGTTTACAGCAGATGGAGTTTCAAATCTCTCAGTAAGATAATCCAATAGCTCCTTTGTGGTCTTCGCCTTCTTGGTAGTCTTCGCGATCCACTCCGACAAAGTAGATCTAACCACCCCTAGGGCTTTCCGATCCATGAGATCCCAATCTTCTTGCTTTTCTCCTTCCGGCTTGACTCCCTTTAGAGGCTTATAGAGATCTTTGTTGTACAAGAGATCCTCTATTTGCATCCTCCAAAAACCGTAGTCAGACCCATCGAATTTCTCCACCGCATGTTTATCCTTGCCCATTCTTGATTGCTTGACAAACCCCAATCGTCCGATAAACCAATCCATCGATTAACCCTGATCTCCAACCAGAGCTCTTGATACCAGTTGTTGTGGATTAGACCCTCACAACCCAAGCAATAACCCCAAGAAAATAATGGCACACAAACAAAGCACTAGAAAATAACAGAGCAAAAGACACAGAAATTGTTTACCCAGTTCGTCAATATGTTTGACTACGTCTGGGGGCACTACCAAGCTAGGATCTTGCACTATAATATGTTATCTTGAAGTTACAATGAGTTTAGGGGCGGAACTTTATTTAAATATGTGCCCAGGAATACAAACCTAACCCTAGATGGACAAAGGAACCCGAAAATTGGCCTAAAATCCGAACCAGTTTTTGCCTCTCTTGACAAGTGGGCGGTCGCCCATATTGGTCCTGGGCGGTCGCCCATAAAACTGCTCCTCCGGATTGAACAGACTGATTAAGTGGGCGGTCGCCCACCATCACCCTGGGCGGCCGCCCAAAGCAACAGTCACTCCGACGATTTTCTTCCTTTTGCTCCGAAGTCTAGTCCCGGTTGGTCCTCTATTCTAACAGGCTAATGTAAAAAGCGTTTTACACAATACTTACTTATTAAAAAGTGTCTAAGTCGTCTTCATCCGCTTTATCTTTGGGGATTTGAAAATGTTGTAACATGAAATTTGAAATTTCTTAGCAGCGAAAGGAAATCCAAAGAAATTGAATTCTATTTCAGCAATGGTGGTGATCTTCCCTAGGGATGTTAAACGAACCGAGCCCGTTCGAGCTCGGCTCGTTAAAGCTCGGTTCGAATGGGCTCGAAAGGCGATTCGAGCTCAAGCTCGAACCGAGTTTTCGAGCTCGAATTTTTATCGAGCCGGCTCGTGTTCGGCTCGGTTGTTCGACGAGCTTTGTTCGAGCTCGGCTCGAGCTCGACTCGTGTTCGGTTCGTTTTATTTGCGTTTGACTCGAGCTCGGCTCGTTTAGCTCGAGCTCGACTAAATAATCATCATTATTTACTTTTGTAATGAATACATATACATTATATGTATATACAACATTGTACAAGGAATAAATTATAACTAGAATATTTTTATCTTCAAAATGAATCAAACAACATTAATTATACAACAACTAAAATTAATTTAATTTTTATACATTCATATAATGATCATATAGCGACTATACACATACAATACAATAATACAATATAGATTGTACAACAACTAAAATTAATTTATTCTATGCACATTCATTATGAAAACATAGAGATATATATACACAATAGTAATTATTATTTTTTCAAAACTAATTTATTATTTTCAAATGTCCACATATTTGTCTTATATTATTTTTCTCATTGAAATAAAAAATAAAATTAACATCTATTATTGTAGTTATATATGCAATGCAAGTATATTTAATTACTCAATTATAAAATGAACAAAATATTTATCATTTACATATACACACATATATATATATATGTATGTATGTATGTATGTATATATACATATACATATATATGTACATATATATATATATGCATAGATACATATATATATGCATAGATACATATATACATACATACATATATATATATATACATATATCTATCTATATATATATATATATATATATACACACATACATACATATAATACATATTTATATACATAAATATATGTATGTATGATATGTGTGTGTCTATATGGAATATTAGATGTTATATATGTACATACATACATATAACACATATTTATATACATTATTATATACTCCTTCTATCATGCCCGATTTAGGACATTTTGCCATTTTTAGTGTCATACTCGATGTAGTACGGTCAAAAAATGGAAAGATAATATTACTTTTATTCTCACAACCTCCTCCATTTATTCTAGTTCCTCTTAAGTCGGGCGGGACGAAAGCCGTATATGTGTGTGTGTATGATGTATGTATGTATTATATGTATATATACATACATGTATTACTTTATGTAAATTATTAATTTACATAATTTATTAATGATTTAACAACCATTTTTAAATTTTTATGAGAATTAATAATTTAATGTAAAATATTAGTTAAAGTTTAAGTAAATTTGATAAGTAAATAAAAATTTGGGACAGAAGGAGTATATTACAACCTGATGGTGCGATTCAATTAATCGTTTGTAATATGAGAAGTTAAATGAACAAGAGTTTTTCAAAAAAAGAAGAAAAAAGAAAATAAACAGGAGGTTACATTTGTAAATTAGACACATGTTTTGAGATTAAAAAAAGAGAAAAAAAAAATAAAAAAATAGAGTTTTTGTTCAAAATGTAGAGATCACTTATCAGAGCTCGGTAAGGCTCGAACTCGAGCTCGTTTGATTTCATAATTTTCAGAAAAATGTTTAAGCTCGAGCTCGGCTCGTAAAGACTCGAGTTCGAACAGCTCGTGAAAAGCTCGCGAGGCTCGAAGCTCGATTCGATTCGAGCTCGAACAAGGAAAATGGGCTCGAGCTCGAGCTCGATAATTCGTTAACGAGCTCAAGCCCAAAACTCCAAAGCTCGGCTCGGCTCGTTTACAGCCCTAATCTTCCCCGATCCCCTTTTTTGCGTGCGTGATGGATGATTCAGATGAAGAGGATTTTATTGATCCACATTTCACATAAGTCATTTCAATTGTACAATTTAAAAGGAGAAATATTGACATGTCTCAAATTGTTGGCAAACGCGGAATAAAATATCCTCTTGTTGTGCTCTTCCGTCACAAAACCATACTTAAAACATCAAGCAAACACCTAGTCTAACCTCATAGGCATTTCCTTTTTTAATTTCTAACATGATAATGAAAATGGCTGGTCAATAATCATCCAACAAATAATTTAATGTGGATCGATCAAGAATCAAATCTCCTTAGTAAAATTCATCGTCATCTACTAAGATTTTGTGTAAAGCAAATTGAGATAATCTATGAAATAATAATTCATGTTATCTAGTCTAACCCTTTGTCACAATGTAAGCTTTAGGAAGATTTGCGATAAGTGTTCTAAGATAAGTAAGATTAAATCTATGAAACCACCCAATCAAATCATCAGATTTTGTACCCCCATCAATGGTGTAGTTGCGTGTCGAAAAAACACGATATGGCATACTATTTTATGACATCTTCGACTGATCCGTAAAGAAGCAGTCGAAAGATCAAATTTATTATCAGCTCTCTTCTTATTATTCACTCTCTTACTAATAATAAGGGTCATTCATTATTCAAAAGATAAAATTTGAGTTGTTAATACAGTCGGCATAAATTGTCGTGCAATTCGATTGCACCCGCTTCAAATCCATTTTCAATTTTAGTTGTAGTTAAAAGTTGGAAAATTAGATGCACTTTCAGTTTTATCCCTCAAAGCATGTCGTGCTTTAAATAAAAAATAATTTTAATGCAATTTACAATCAATAGGTAAAGTATAATAATTAAATTTTAATAAGTAAATTGTGACACTTATTGCTCCACCGCCTTGGAATGATGTCCCGCTTTTTTTTTTTTTTTTGAATAAATTTTGAGCTTTGATTATTGATTATTTCTTTTAAGAATGGTTATAAATTAATTTAATGATGCTATCAAAAATTTAAAACTTATTATTGAATATACCGTTATAAATATATAGCCATTAATAATATTTTTAAAATTTTCAGTAATTAACTTATACTATTCTCACATTTCATTTAAACAAAAAAAAGGAAATATGACTACGGGCTGATGGTGTGTAAAACTAAGGAAGTAGAGTTAGTTTTATGAAAAACTTGTTTAACATTAAAAGATGAAAAACGGCTTTTTCATAAGAGAAAAAAAAAACGCCTTTTACACTATAGCAAGCGCAAAACAAGTTTTTTGACGAGTTTTTCGAAAGAAAGTACATCTATGTAGCACATTGGTGGTAATTAACTAGTTTACTTGTTGAGATAATCATCAATTAAGATTAGATTAGGTTATTATAACTAATGAAAAGCTATGTGCACATTGGTAGAAAATGCCTTTTTGCTTTTGACGCAAATTAGGCACTAACTCAATTGAGAATTATGATGACAAGTGAAATGGATTCTCACTTTTTTTTACTTTTTTTTACAACTTAAAAAGTGCCAACTATATAAATAATTAATATTTTTTTTTGAGCAATAAATAATTAATAATTTGAAAAGGCCCCCGTTTGGCGGTTTTATAAAGTATTGGCCATTTGCTTTAATAAATAAAAAGGTATTGGCCATTTAAAATTAAACACGCCCACGCTAATCTTAAACCAAAATCCTTGGAGGAGGTCTCCTATGCAACGGTTGTACCGTTCGACAGGAGCCTACCTTCTTTTTTTTTCTTTTTTCTGCTGAGATTTTTTCTTTTTTTTTTTCTTTTTTTTTCTTTTTTTGCCATCCCCAACCTTTTTTTCCTCCCAACAAAAGTAACACTTTTTTCTTTTCAAATATAACACTTTTTTTCTTCAAAATGTACCACAATTTTGCTGCAATAGATTAAAGATAACATAAAGATTGACAACTAAACTAATGTCACACTTTTTATAAAGGAATGTAACACTCTTTTTTTCAAATGTAACACTTTTTTTTTTCAAAAATAACATAAGATTGACAAACTACACTAATGTTACATTTTATAAAAAATGAATGTAATATTTTTTTCTTCAATTGTAACAGATTATATTCTTAAATGTAACATTATATCTGAAAATGTAACAATTTTTTATTGAGAAAGTAACAATTGAAATGCAAACCCGATTATATATATGAATTTTTACTCTTTTTTTAAAGAAGAAAAGTAACATTTACTAAATAAAAATGTTACATTCATCTATATAAAAATTTATAGTCATATATTCACTTTGTTACACTTCAAATATTACTTTTTTTAACCACAGAAACTATCAAAACAATTTATTTTTTTGTAAAATTGCTGTTACATTTGACTGTAAAAAGTGTTACTTTTTGAATATGAAACTGTTACTTTATTAGAACAGAGTGTTACATCTCAGTTGACAAAGCAACTCAATTTTTTTGTGTGTAAAAAAATATGTTTTTTCTTAAAAAAATCAAACCATATAATGACCTATGTAGTTTTATTTGTTTCGTCGAGACGAACACAACGGTATTTTTAATTTATTTTTTTTGAGTTATAAATCTCAAGATATAGCATTTTAAAATTATTGAGGGGGTTTTTTTTAGGGAGGACACGTGTCACGATCTGGGAAGTGGGAAGGCTGGATCCAATGGTCGGATGTAGCGCAGCAAGTGGCTGCGAAAAGCAGCGGAAAATTCCTTGGGTTGCCGCACCATACGGCCGATGCATATGAGAATTCGTCAAATCGCAGGTGCACATGAGCATCTAGTTGTTTTAAAAAAAAAAAATGAAATTGTTAGACCAACAATTTCAAATTGTGAACTGAAAGAGAAATTAGGATTTCTCATAACATTTAATTAGTTTGGTTCTTCAAAATTAAATCTCAAATACACAGCTGTTTTTTAACATAATAGAACACGTTGGCCGATTGCTTTGGGTCCAGCCCGCATGAATTTGTTTTTACGTCATCTCCCAAAATGCTTCATACTAATGGAGTGTGTGAACACCTTTATATATTAAACAATTTTTATTCCAACTGCCGATGTGGGACTTGGGCTGACACCCCAACACAGGCCACATCATATTCACTCCCTAGAACGGTCTAAAATCATCTATTAACCTAAATTTATATGATTAATGAAAGGAAAGAAAACAAGGCAAATGATGACGATGAAAAAGAAATTTAGGATATGACTAAGGAAGCACCAAACAAGACACAAGCTTACATAAGATGATGACAACATAGAAGCTTATATATAGCTAAACATTAGATTAATTTGAGAATTGTCCTCATGTTTAATTAGGGTGGCCGTTATCTGTTTCAACCCACTAACAATACAACTTTTAGTGATATAATAAGTGATGATGCATCCTAAGAAGAAGATAATGTAAACTATTTCTAAAGGCTATTGTCCCTAAAATATTTTAATCATGACATTTAAGAGGATAATTTTGTGGATTAATAACTTTTATTACCATTACAAGTATGCTTATCATTGCTTTTACTTCATTCTGACTTGTTATATCCATTTAATGATATGGATTACCACTAAATTGAGATTAGCCAATGGATCAATTGCAATAAATTAATGTGCGAACACTATTATTGTCATTGTTTAATGAAAATAGCATTAATGGATAAGATTCACTAAGCACAGTAAAATACTTCTTATCATGTTTTAATGAGTTGGTCTACTGTAAAACGCGATTTTCAAAACCTTCTGACTATGACTTTCAAAGGTTCTGGCTATCCTCATATCCAGAAGACTTTATATTGATATCCAGAAGGCTTTATACTCATATCCAGGACCCTTCTGGCTATCACTTTCAAAGGTTCTGGCTATCAATCTCATATCCAGAATGTTTTATATTGATATCCAGAACCCTTCTGGCTATCACTTCTAAAGGTTCTGGCTATCACTTTCAAAGGTTCTGGCTATCAATTTCATATCCAGGAGGTTTTATATTGATATACAGAACCGTTGAGAAGTTCCGATTATTTATAAAAATGCCACCACGCGTTTTTTTTAAAGAAGTTCCACATATTTACACAAATGTCACAGCGTTTTTTTAAAACACGTTTTTCCTATGAGTTAGGAAAAACGCATTTTCCCAAGATTTTGTGCGTTTTAATTTTGCAGATCAGTATGATTAAAATTTTATTAAATCTTAAAATGTGTGGGTTTAAAATAACGGCAATATAATTTCTACCACAAGGAAAAATATGCTAATTAAACTTGTGTAATAATTTTTCCATTTCATAATACTCTCTATGTTACTATGTTACGGAAGAGTATGTCTCATTTTGATTTTTTATGCTCAACATAAATAAACTTTAACCAAATATTGATGTCTAACTAATCATTCTAGCGAAATTCTAAAAATTGTAATTGATAAATCATTAAGTGATTTGTCCATAATAATTTTTAAAATTTCATTGTAATCATTAGATTGACACTAATGCTTGGTCAAAGTTATTTGTGTTGATCATAAAAAATCAAAATGAAACAAACTTTTCAAAACAAAAAAAGTATACATATTAAATTAGTATAAAACTTTGTTGGGAGAGATTTATAGCTCTAGTGTTCCTATCTAGATTAAACTAGATAAGTCGACGTTTAATTCAATTCAATGTAGTGTTGGAATACGGAAAAATTCCACAAGGCCCCTCCTCTCAGATTCTTATTCCATAAAACCCCAGGCGAGATGCAAAATTCCAACTAACCCCAAATTTGAAATCAAAATGCCATAAAACCCCCCAAACCCCATCACTCAGGCACGCCCAACCCGATTCCCCCAGCCTAAGCGGATTCGGACCCCAGCAACCCGCTCCAGACCTGCCCAGACCCGCCATTGTAAATGAAAAACAAAAAAGTTGCCATAAGGTTTCAAACTCATGATCTCCAAGGGGAAAGTGTGACTTAATTACTGAACCACAGAAAATCTTATTTAATGTTTCTCAACATTTAATATTAGAAGTATCATTCTGGCCAAAATAAATGATATAAATTAAATCTTTCCAATCAATTAATGAAATTCTTGATTATTCACAAAAACATAAAATTTGTAAAATAAATATCATTTTACATTAAAAAAAATGATTTATTAGGTCTTATAATTTGTATCAAAGTCTTGTAAATTCTTATTAAACATGTAAATTGTCTCATATCAGACTCATGAGTCTCCTAAAAGGTCTCATGAGTGATTTTTAAAGTCTTATAATTTGTATCAAAGCCTTGTAAATTCTTATGAAACATGTAAATTGTCTCATACCAGACTCATAAGTCTATTTACAAGGTCTCATAGCAGACTCATGAGTCTCTCAAATGTCTCATAAGTGCATTTTTTAAGTCTTATAATTTGTATCAAAGTCTTTGTAAATTCTTATGAGACATGTAAAAAAGTCTCATATAAGACTTATGAGGGTCTATTTACAAGGTCTCATAGCAGTCTCATGAGTCTCTCAAAGGTCTCATAAGTGCATTTTTTAGGTCTTATAATTTGTATCAAAGTCTTTGTAAATTCTTATGAGACATGTAAAAAAAGTCTCATATAAGACTTATGAGGGTCTATTTACAAGGTCTCATAGTAGACTCATGAGTCTCTCAAAAGGTCTTATAAGTGCAAATAATGACAATTTGGTAATAAAGACTTAAATAGTGTCATTTTATATAAATAGTTTACTGGAGGGTGCTAGTAAAAAAAATAAAAATTAAAATTCGATATTGCACAAAATTATAATTTAATTTATCTTTGGGTCTTTTATATTTTTTTCTAATAAAATATTTAAATACTTTATATTTTTTTAAATCTTGTTTTTCATTTTTTTTTTTAACAAAAAGTTGATGTTTTGGGAATAATCAAAAATTTTATAAATTGGTTTAGAATCTTGTTTTTTCTTCACTTAGTTTCATTTATGCGCAATAGTAATAGAATATATTGCAAATTTTGTATCAAATAGTTGGTTGGTGTAGTGGTTAAGTTGTTAGTTTTCACAATAAGTCATGGGTTCAATTCTCATACTCAACATTTTAATTTTGTATCCAAACGGTGAGCTGGGCTGGGCTGGGCTGGGGCATGGGCGGGCTCGGGTATGAGGTTGGATGGGCTGGGCAGGGCATGGGCGGGTTGTGGGTTGTGGGTTGTGGTAGGTTTAAATGGAATTTTGATCTGACCTTGGGTTTTTATGGCATTTGGATCTCGCCCAGGGGGCCTAGAGTCCAAAGCCCGTTGGAATACTCCGTAGCTAAGCCATGCATAGTTAATTGGAAGTCATCCAACCCCTTGCTATTGGAGCTATGTCGCTTTTATCCCTTTAAATTTAGAAAAACATAAATTTTTTAATGTTTGTCTTCCTTTAATTTAGAAATAAATAAGTACATAAATTTTCCGTAATCTCAACTAAATTTTTACTTCACCAGTGCGTGTGGATACCGGTGATACAAACAAACATAAAATAACAAAATATATGCATCCTTTATTGTAGTTGTTTTTATCAAAAATGATTTATAAAAAAGGGGGGGTCCTTATTTATTTATTTATTTATTTATACTTTTCTTGTATTCTTATTTATACGAAAACTTATTTAAACTTTTTTGAGATAACAATACTAATCTAAATATTCCGAGAGATGGGACAAGTAAGAGGATATGAAATAAGGGTCCATTAATATTTTAGATGTTTTTTTTTTTTATTTATTTTTTTTAATATTTGGGAAGATAGAGTTCATGCATATGAATCAATAATTACAGAACCACCTCCCCTACTTGTATGGAGTGGAAAAGGCAAAAACTATATACACAGCCCGGTAAATACACAGCCCATTTAATTCCATCGCTGCCCTTGCACGTCTCGTGTATACTTACACGAGATTAGAGCTTACATCTCGTGTACATATACACGAGATACATCTCGTGTATGTATACACGAGATGTAAGCTCTCATATCGTATAAGTATACACGACATAGGCATCTGAGCATGCTTTTCCACAACCGCAACAGCAAAAGCAACAATAACATAACTTGGAATGAAATTTGATTCTCAAATAGGACATCTCCACAAAACATCAATAGACCATTACACATATACTATCGCCTAATTGTATACGAAATGAAAGTGTTAACAAGGATAAGCATATAATTCAAACATTCATACAAACTGGATAAATCAAAAACCATTACACATATACTATCCTATATGTAATCTTCTTTGTCTTCTTGCATCGGTATCCTCCTCATAGAGTTGACTGAACTCTGCTATCCTATCTTGGTATGGGAGGAGTAGTTGGCTTGCGGTTGGATCACAGCGGTTCCGATAAAGGTTTGGTGGTGGTGGTATTGGGTAATCATTGCCTAACATGCGCAGCTGCAAAAGTAATAACAGTTAAATACAAGACAATGAAATATAATGAATATAAGTAAGACAACTAAATATAACTAATATAGATGAGACAATTAAGTTTCATACCGCTATAAAATGGTTTCCATTGACTTGTCCCACCACAACTGTGTTCACCGGTGGTTGTACTGGTGCAGTCACTGGAAGGCATAACATACCACCGCTAGTCGAGTAAGAAATGAACGCCACATTATACCTCGTGGCAATGATGTGCCCAAGATCTGGGAGCTCCATCCAATAATCACTGGGCGCCGTCCGGCTATAGCAAGCAATCTTACGTAAGAGTTCTCTTACCGATATCCAAGGTAGAACTCTTTCGTAAAGGTCTTGGCGAGCAAGCACCTCATTGTAACATTCTGTGCGCATTTCAGCCCACTTCTCCTCATCTCCGTATATCTGTGCTGCTACAGCTCTATAGCCACAATGTCCATCTGATGCCACATCTATGATTCCTCCAATACGCGGGGTAATGAAAGGCGGAAAAGACTCTACATACGGGGAGCTGTATAAACTAGTATAATTGGGCTGTCCATTTCCCTCTCCACGACCCTGACCCTGATCCCGTCCTCGTCCTCGACCTCAACCTCGGCCTCGACCCCGTCCTCTCCCACGACCGGAAGGAGCTACTGGTGGATGAGACGTAGGAGTACTAGCAGGGGTAGATGGTGTGGGTCCTGAAGGTTATTTCCGTTTGCGGGTGGACTCCGAACTCGCTTGGGTTGATGCAATGAATGCACATCTAGACCTGAAATAGGGCAAAGAAAAAAGAGTGAGAAGCATTCATACTGTTGTTTGAAAGTGTTAAAAAAAATTGATGCTGCTGCTGATGTGTCTCGTGTAGGCCCACACGAGACATATCTCGTGTGGTTTACACGTGACAAGTCTCGTGTAATACAACACGAGATATGTCTCGTATGGACTTACACGAGACATATCAGCAGCAGTTAAATAGTAGCAGCAACACAACAGCACAACAGCAACAATATAACAGCAAAAAATTTGAGACATAATTGAATGAAGATATATACCCTTTGCCAGTCGAGGATGGTGTGGCGGGGGACTCCAAAAAATTTGTTAGTATGCTCCCAATCTGACAGTTCTCTGGAACTTCCGGCCCGGGGTTCATTCGGCTTTGAAATATGATCCGGCTCCATCGTTTTGAATAACTGTCTCCTTACCGGTTCAGGCTCCTTAGATGAAGGGTTGTCTACTTCAATGTCCAACTTCTTCCAAAACTCATGAATCGTGGACAGCTCAATCCGTCCCTGACACTCCTCTATCTGTGCAATCTCATGACTACATGGAAGTCCATGTGTCCGCCTGTAGTAACACCCGCAGGCAGCCTCAGTGATTACATAACCCCCATTATGACGCTGCTTGATTTTCTGAATTCGATTATGCTCTTGTCTGATAATGCGAAAGGCTACCGTTGACACTCTAGTGAATATGTTGCGATATAGATTGCGGGTCCTCAAATCAATTGGATATCTGGTCCTTGATCTATTCATACCCTGTTTGATAGTTTTTAGCTGGATATCTATGATTTTATGAGCCTTTTTAAACAGTGTGTCAAAAGTAGAAGAAGCACTCCCCAATGCCTTCTTCAACCTGTTATGCTCACCCTCAGTCCTGTTTGTGGTATGGGTCCCGAAGTGTGTTAACACATCCGTGTGCATGGACAGAATATTCTGAGAGTACAAATTAAGCCATGTCTCGCGGAGGTAATCCAATAGTGCAGGATAAGATCTGAAACGGTCACGAAGCTCTGCCCAACGTAAGTCCCATTCGTCGGGGTTAGGGGCTGAGATTGCATAATTGAACGTCCTCATGAATGATTCTGCGAAGTCCTCGCTACCTGTATGCTCCAACCCTTTCCTTCTAACATTCATTTCGATATGCCTCCGACACAAGAAGTGTGCGGTGTGGGGAAAAACTGTACGGAGAGCGCTGATGAAACCCAACTCACGATCAGTGACAAAAACTGTAGGCAACCGGGGAGGTGTAAACAGACTGTGCAAATTGTTCAATGCCCATTCGTAATCACCCGTACTCTGATGCCTGAGGAACGCAGACGCTATTGTGAAATTATGCCCGGTGGAAGTAAAACCTACAAACTGCAAGTAGTACAGTCCGTAGCAGTTGGTGTTGTGAGTGCAGTCACCCTGTACAACATATGGAAAACAGTTCAGAATCTTCATTGCTAATGGGTGAGAGAAGAATATGTCTTCGATCATGCCAGTCTCAGCGTCTTCCCTCGTGTAGCTAGTATATTCATTATCACTGAGTAACTTAAGGAATTGTTGTAGCGGGTTCCTCCCTTGTCGTTCCCCTTCTCTATATTTTGACACGGCATTCCGGACGTGCATCGGAGTGCTCACGTTCTTCTCATCCTGCATCTTTAGCATTGCCACAATGTCATTTGGACGCACTGAACATTCACTTGCGGTACACACAGCGTCATATTCCCTAGGTGTCAATTTCCCGAGAGGAAAACCTTCCGGGTACAAAGGAAAGGCATGATTATGTATGCCATTCCTCACAACATAACCCCATGACCCATCAACACCCCTCTCTGTGGCGTATAGTTTAAAACTGCAATCTCGTTTCTTTGTACTAGTCTTCCTAATGTTATTTGATCTTCCGGCCCTGTGTTGTCCACCAAAATGACATGTGATGTAAGCATATGCTAGTTTATTTCCACGTCTATTCCTCGAGCTGTGTATAACTAGGTGTATATTTCGACCCCTCGCTATTTCCCGTACATGTGCAAGAAGCGCATCCCGAGTTTGAAATATTTCTGATGTCGTGAATTCATCACTGGTATCCGGGAATGGACCCTGCAAAATACGAGATGAAAAGTCAGTTTCAAAGCCCCAGCATACATCTATCTCGTGTAAGTCTACACGAGTTTTATCTCGTGTATCTCTACACGAGATGAAACTCGTGTAGACTTACACGAGATACTCCCTGTACAGATTGAAAAAAAAAATTGAAAACTGGAATTTGATCAAATTTTAAAGGCTCTAAATGACATTTTAAGACATTTTAAGGAATATGTCCCGATCTTATGAAAGTCGTACATGTCTAAGTTTTTTATTTTTTTTTAATTTTTTTATAGGCTCTAAATGACATTTTAAGACATTTCCATTAGTATGACATTGGTCAAATTTTAAACGGAAATGGAGTTACAAATATGTCCCATTTCTCTAGGTTTTAAGGAATATGTCCCGATCTTATGAAAGTGGTACATGTCTAAGTTGTTTATTTTTTTTTAATTTTTTTCTAGGCTCTAGATGACATTTAAAGTGTTTTTCATTAGTATCACTTTCCTCAAAATCCAAACGGAAATTGAGTTAGAAATTTGTGACATTATTAGGGTTTTTAGGGTTTTAAGGAAAATGCCCCGATGTTGTGAAAATGGTATACGACCACCTAGTTCATTTTTTTTTATTTTTTTTCTAGGCTCTAAATGACATTTAAAGTGTTTTTTCATTAGTATCACTTTCCTCTAAATGACCCCGCCTCCTCCCGTGTCTCAGAGGTCTAGGCGGCTCTACTACATCATCATCCTCATCATCCTCCTCCTCCTGCACCCCCACCTCCACCTCCTCCTCCTCCTCCTCATCATCCTGCCCCCCCCCTCCTGCCCCTCCCCATCCTCCTCCCCATCATCACTATCACTCTCCTCCTCCCCATCATCACTATCACTCTCCTCCTCCCCATCATCACTATCCTCCTCCTCCTCCTCACTGTCCCCATCGACCGCCGCCTCCTCCTCCTGAACATCATCAGCTGCTGCCGCCTCCTCCCTATCCTCCTGCTCATCATCAGCTGTGGCATCCTCGTCATTCCGAGCCTTGCTCCGGTTTTCTCCTCTCTCCAAACGCTCTTCAGCCTTCCTCTTTTTAGCTGAAACGGTCATAGGATCACGTGCCTACAAAAAACACAAATAAGAGACAATACATTAGCGACAGTTACAGTAGATTAAATAAATGAACACAATGCTGACTGATAATTCACAATATTCAGAAGGATCCATCTCGTGTAACACCACTCGAGATGCATCTCGAGTGGGTTTACACGAGATGACATCTCGTGTAACACCACTCGAGATGCATCTCGAGTGGGTTTATACGAGACTTGTCTCGTGTAAACACACCCGAGATGCATCTCGAGTGGTGTTACACGAGACACACCAATTTCAATTTCAAAAAATACAACGTAGTTTGGGAATATAGAAATGTAAAATAAGGTTAAAAATTGCTTAACTTTTTCACAGGCGCTGTAGACGAGCTAGTCCCGGCGGCGATGTGGGCGGCGGTTGTGGCGGCGGCGGTCCCGGCGGCGGTCTAGGGTATTTTAAGTTTCACCATTTCAATTCCGAAAGTTTTTTTTTTTTTTTACTGTGAGAGAGAGAGGTGAGAGAGAAGAACAGAACAGAGCGAGCGAGAGAGAAAGACGACGGCGACGGTGAGCGACGACGGTGAGAGAGACGTTAGAGAGACCGTTCGTTTCTTTCGTCGTTTCAAACCGAGAGAGAGAGAGGGGGTTAGGGAGCGAACGTGAGGAGAGTGAAATTGAAAAAAAATAAAAAATATATATATATATAGGGGTACTTTGGTAATTTAATGGGGCTGTGGAAATAAGGGGCTGTGTATATTAACCAATCCAGTGGAAAATAACAGAAAAAATTTCCGTATTCCTACAACAATACCGTACCTCTACATCTTGTCGGTTTTTTTTTTTTTTTTTTTTTTTTTAATGATAGAAATTGCTCATGAAATGCATTGAATAAATCCTTATATTAAATTAATAAACTCAATGAAAATTATAACTAAAACGAACCAATAGTTATATTACGCCACACGGGTTTTGATCTGGACAAAAAGACCCCCTCATCATTTTTGCCTACTCCACTAGTACCCCTTATTTAGTGAATATTAATTGTTGTTGATGATTATGAATCTTTGTCAAAAGAAATTTAGTCATAACTAGAACATATCAAAAGTATTCAACAAATCTCACATATTAAATCTGATGTATTGATATCGAGTCCACATATATGTACTAATGCTAAATTTATGTGAGAATGACCGAACCAGAATAAACAATTCAAGACAAAAGAGATAGTTTCTAAGAGAAACTAGATTTCATTGAAAACACCAAAAACTGTCTAGTCTAGGATTCCTAACATGCATATATACAAAAAGTAACCGCCCACTTTTGGACATAAAATTACCCCGCATCGACATCATCTACGATATTTCTTAGTTAACGAGTTTGAAGATAATACAGAGAATGTAATTAAACACTGCATGTAGTTTTTGGCCTGACGGCGGGTCAATAAGTTAATTGTATGTCAGTATAGGACGTTACAATAACTACATTTCCATTTACACGGTTATTGGATCTCGTGATAGAAGTTTTTGTAAGGACATGGCTTGCAACACAAGTCATTTAGATTTCCATTTATAAAAGTATGATTATAATGTTAATTTATAAAGTATAGTTGATAATAAAATGTGTAGAATTCCTGGATATATAATTACCTAATTGTGATGGGCAAAAGGGTAATATAATATCACTAAGCTTCTTGAAAGGGTGTAGTCCCTAGGTGAAGTGACACAATGTTTCCTATTTAAAGGCCCTTCCATCAAGCCTAGAAACAACTATTCATTCTTGTTATCTGTCCTAAATTCTCTTCACATTATTGAAGTACTTGAGAGATTAAGAAGTCACTATTACTTAGAAGATCTCCATTCCCTACTTCTTCTTCTTCATCTTATTTCTCCCTACATCATCCATGGATTCAACAGGTATATATTTTATCGCTTCCGCTTCATCTCTTCCTCAATCCTATTCTAAAGTGAGTGTGGCATTCAGGGATTAAAATTGTTCCAACAATTGGTATCAGAGCCCCGCTCATCTTTAGTTTAAGTTTGAGTTCT
Source organism: Campanula takesimana (assembly GCA_026119855.1). Taxonomy (NCBI): domain Eukaryota; kingdom Viridiplantae; phylum Streptophyta; class Magnoliopsida; order Asterales; family Campanulaceae; genus Campanula; species Campanula takesimana. The sequence goes on from JAOWBW010000464.1 coordinate 667,120, forward strand.
TTTTTTTTGGAAAGTGTATACTTTCAATTTTGATTCATTTTCCCTGTTGAATCATTAAGTTTTGATGTTGATTAGAGACTCTAATTCGTTCATAGAGCACTGATAATCATCATCTAAAATTCAGAAAAGGTTTGAAAGTTTTGTTCATTAAAACTAAATGGTTCAAGTGTGACTATCCCTTTATAACATGGTTTTATGTTTTCATGCATACCATGTGGATCTACTCACTTGATTCCATTAATTTTAAGGCAAGATTATCCCTAAATAACATGGTTTTATGTTTAAGTACATACCATGTGGATCTACTTGCAATTCATGGCCTTTTGGGAATAAATTAAACAAATTCAGAAAGTGCAGAAAATGGGGTGCTCGACCGAGTCATTTGTTTTGCTCTGCCGAGCATATGAAAAGGCGCGAACTGCTCGGCCGAGCACATGAATAGGCGCCAAAAATGGCATAAACCGGTCGGACCTTTGGTCGAGTTCGGTCCGGTTCTCTTGAATACCCGGTCGGGTCTTTGGTTATGCCCGATCGGACCAAGACTTGCGCGGCCGAGTATTTGGTTTTGCACGGTCGAGCATTGTATGTCAAATAAGGCATTTGTTTCTGATTAAGGTGCTCGGCCGAGCACATCATATGACTCGGCCGAGCAGCTCGGTCGAGCGTTTTGTTTAGAGCGGCCGAGCATAATGTGACAAATTGACCAAAACATTCTGATTAAGGTGCTCGGCCGAGCACTTCATAAGACTCGGGCGAGCAGTTACTGTTCACAGATTTTGGACTTTTCTAAGTTTTGCACTATTTTGTTTTTTCTTTGGAACAAAACCTACATTATTTCAAACCTAAAAAGTTATGATTAATTATATGCTTTGACAATTTTATTCATTGTTTAAATAATATTGTCGCCTAAGTGATTTACGTTATTTAAACCCTTAAATTGTAAAGTGTTGGATGTTTAAGTTAATATGTGAATGACTTGAATTTTCCAAAGAATATCTTGACATTTGACTAAACTTAGGCATTCATGTGGTAACAAATAAAATGAACATTAGGATATTTTCTTAGGTACTTATGTCGGCCCAAAGGAAGATTAAGTATTTATTAAAATATAAGTTCAAATTACTTGTTACCTAAGGCAATCATTTATGAGTCAACTCGCAATCCAAAGATTAGTTTTGATGTCATGTTGATTGTCTTATTGATGGATTTCGTTGATATAATTAATCATTTTTCATTTTGTAGTTTCTTATTCATGTTTTTGTTTTCTTTCTTTTTTGTTCTCAAAACCCAACAGATTTACTTATTGCTTCAGCCGTGATTACTGCTATGAGTACTTTACCGATGCTTAACGGGACTAATTTTAAAACTTGGAAAAATAAATTGATGATGATCTTAGGCTATATGGACATAGATCACGCATTAAGGGAACCGTTTCCTCTTCATCTTTCTGATATAAGCACTCAAGAAGATTGCTTAAATAATGAGAAGTGGGAACGCTCCAACCGCGTTAGCCTAATGATCATGAATATAGTTGTCTCGGAGACCATTTTGGACGGTGTCTCCAAGGACGTTGATGCTAAAACATTCCTTGATATGATTGAGGGATGTTTGGCATCTCTTCTCATGGGACAAAGAGAAAAGGGAAGGACATTGCGGTTGCAAGTAAAAAGAAGCTTAAGGGATCATCTCATGATCATAAAGAGGAATGCTTCTTTTGCAAGGACCTCACTCACATGAAGTACGACTGCCCTAAGTATCACGCTTGGCGTGCTAAGAAAGGTATGTCATTTGGAATTATTTGTGATAAAGACTAATTTGGTTTCATTTCCTACATATACATAGTGGTTGAATTATGTTACAACAACTCACATAATAAATGTCTATGTAGGATTGCCTGAAATACCGAAGTCCTGGAGAAGATGAAGGATTCATCTATATGGAAGCCGGGATCCGGTTGAAGTGAAAGGCATCGGGAATTTTGGTTATTGTTAAAGTGCTTAGTGTTATTTGTATAAATAATACATTTGTTGTACCGTCATTTAGACGGAATTTGATATTTATCACACTATTGAACAAAAAAAGGTTATTTTGTTCATCTTTTATAAATGTGATTTTTATTTTAAATTCCAAGGTTGTTGGTACTAATACTTTGTCAAGTGTTCTTTATTTACTTGACATTATTCAAACAATAAATGTGTCCCTTAAATAATGAAACCAAAACTAGAAAGCAAAAGTTATCAAGTAAAGTTTATATTTTATTAAAGCATAGGCATTTGGGTCATATTTCCAAGAGAAAAATTGATAAGCTTATGTTAAAGGAAAATCTTAAACAAACTTGATAATTTGGAAAATACTTTTGCATTAAATGCCTTAAAGTAAATTTACAAACATTATAGTATTCTCGAGAGCATCAAGTGTCTCAATGAACTAATGCATTAGGATATTTGTAGGCCATTAATTATTCCTTCATGGAAAAGGTCAACAATAGTTATTATGTTCAAAATGACTAACTCTTAGTTTGAATACATTTATTTGCTTCATAAAATATTGAGTTTGGACGTTGTAAAAGTCTTATAAAGACAAAGTTGAAAATCAACTTTGAAGACTATTAAGAACATTAGGGTCATTCATGATGGTGTATACATCTTTGGAATGATTGTTAAAAGGAACAACGTCTAGGTCCTTTTTACTCGCTATTTTGAAAGAGTGTGGGATTATCTCTCTCTACATTGAGCCGGGTACGCCTAGCATGAATATTGTAATAGAGACATATTGAAATCCTTAAGGATATGGTAATAAGTATGTTTTATACTTCTCTTACCTCACTCATTATGGGCGATACGTTAAAGCCGCAACATTTATTCTCATTAAAGCTCCCTCTAAGGCTACTAATATAAACCCTTAATGATTTAAGGACGCGTTCCTTATTCGTCCTTAAATCATATTCATTTATGGGGTTGTCTAGCATAAGGATAGACTTTATAAGTCTACTAAGGGCAAGTTAGACGTAAGATTATTAGTAGTTATTCATGTGGTAACCCGAGAGAACTAGGGGATATATAAATTTTACAACCCGAAAGTTAGAACGTTTTGAAAAATGAGAAATGCTAGGTTCTTTTAAGGATGTTGAATTTAGTGGGAGAATTTGGAGTAATATTTTGAATTTGAAAAGGAAGAGGAATTCATTTGTATGGAATCCATTTATATACCACTTCCCATAGTTCCAATTGGATATCAAGTTTTGAACTTGACATTCAAGAAGAACATACAATTCAAAATAAATATGATTTCCCTATAAATATTGAACAACATGGAAATGTTGATCATAAGAAGGAAATTCAACAACCTCTAAATAAGATAGAACCGGTGCCCTTTGGAAGATCAAATAGAGTAAGAAGAAAGTGCAAATCCGGATAATTATGAAGTGTATATTGCCGAGAATAAAGGACACTTAGGTTTAGTGGGAGATGAGTCTCTCATTTTCCATGAAACCATTAATAGTTCTAATTCTCATATAGTAAATTAATGTCATAAATGAAGGGTTAAAATCTATAAGGATAACAACGTTTGGGATCTTGTCCCATTACCTAAAGATGTGAAACCTATTGGGATTAAATTAATCTTTATGACCAAAAGGATTCACAAGGTAATATGGAAAGATATAAAGCCCATCTAATTGTTAAAGATTTGACTCAAAAGGAAGACATTAATTATAAAGAAAGCACTTTTCCGGTATCTTCTAAAAACACTTTTAGATCATTACGACACATATAGCATATTATGATCTTGAAGTTTATCAAATGGATATAAAGACAACTTTCCTTAATGGAGATATTGAGGAATATATGGTTGATTTGGATCAAACTAAGCAATTAGTTTGTGAATTTAAAGAAATCCATTTGTGCACTCAAGCAAGTTTCTCATCAATGGTACTTAATCAAGTTATTTTTATTTGGTTTTGAAAAGAATCTTGATTAAGATTGTGTATACCATAAGTTCAGTGGGGGTAAATTTATAATTTTGGTCTTATGTATGGATGATGATTTTGCTTGCTAGTAATGATATGAACCTTATTAAAGAAACTAAGAAATTTCTTATTTGAAATAAAAGATCTTGGTAAGGCATCTTTGTATTAAGAATTCAAATTCACCGTGATTACTCACGAGATGTTTTAGGATTATCACAAAAGGCCATATGAAAAGGTATTACAAAAGGTTTAGCATGCAAAAATGTAAACCACATGACACCCCTAATTTTAAAGGAGACATTCTTAGTCTCAAACAGTGTCCTAAAAGTAAATTTTGAATCCAAGTATATGGAAAATTCCCTCTTTACATCAGCAGTAGGAAGCTTAGTGTATATGTATATCTTACATTTAATGTTGGGATGCTTGGTCAATACTAAAGCAATCCGGAAATAATATTAAGTAGCAGCCAAAAGAATGATAGAAGTATTTACAAAACACTAAAGAGCTACATGCCTATGTTTTGAAGCCGAATCATCTTGAGATCATTAGGTATTCCGACATTAGTTAAATATATGGTTGCATATGTTTTAATGGACTGTAATTTGTCAAAACAAGTGTCGAAAGACCAATTAAGAAATGACTATCAGGTAGCAGTTCTGTACTCTAACAAGAGTTTATGGATTTAGACATTAATTATCTTGTTATAAAGAAAAGAGTACAACATGAACGAAAGGGATACAACTTATAGAAACAATCTCTATTTAGAGGATCCATTTATGAAAGAGTTATCATCTTCAGTGTTTCACGAGCATGTTGCTCATATGGGTGTAACAACTTTTGATAACATTTAGTATAGTGGGAGTTTGTGTTGTTCATTCATTAATTGTTCTATTATTTAAAGTTTTGATCTCATTTGGTTAAGTTGGACTAGTTGGAAGAATAAGTATATATTCATTATGATTCCATGCTACACATCTATACTTTTGATCTATGTCATTTAGTTAGATTTGTATACGTGATTATTGTGGGTTTAGTTGCGAATCAATTACAACGACTGCCCCTTTAGTCCTATACTTGTATGGCTAATGGACGAGATTGTTATAATGACAATAAAGTGCGCACATTAGGGTTGTCATTTGTGTTATATTCATGATTTAAAGGAAGGACTTTGTTTTGCAACCCAAGTGGGAGATTGTAAGGATATGGCTTGCAACACAAGTCATTTAGACTTCCATTTATAAAATTATGATTATAATGTTAATTTATAAAGTATAGTTGATAATAAAATGTGTAGAATTCCTGGATATATAATTACCTAATTGTGATGGGCAAAAGGGTAATATAATATCACTAAGCTTCTTGAAAGGGTGTAGTCCCTAGGTGAAGTGACACAATGTTTTCTATTTAAAGGTCATTCCATCAAGCCTAGAAACAACTATTCATTCTTGTTATCTGTCCTAAATTCTCTTCACATTATTGAAGTACTTGAGAGATTAAGAAGTCACTATTACTTAGAAGATCTTCATTCCCTACTTCTTCTTCTTCATTTTATTTCTCCCTACATCATCCATGGATTCAACAGGTATATATTTTATCGCTTCCGCTTCATCTCTTCCTCAATCCTATTCTAAAGTGAGTGTGACATTCAGGGATTAAAATTGTTCCAACAGTTTAGGGTTAACAAATACATTAACAAATTGGTGACGGAGGGTATTCGACAAGAAGTAGAAATATAGGGGGTGAAAGAGGGATAATAGATTGCAAGATTAACTAAAGAAGGTTCTCATGCTAATCACGTTTTAGTTTAGAAAATAATGATTAATACAGTTAAGTAGGCGAATCTGAAGATGGGGACCTAATTAACTAAAGATCTTACGAAGATGGAAGCCCACCGTCTCAAGCGCCCAGTTTAAATCAACTTGCATGTTGGGCCCCATCAACGACCAAGGACTCCTCCGTACAGATATTTGCGGTGCATAGCTTAAGTTATGGATTTTTTTTATTTTTTTTTATTATAACTTTCTCTTCTTTTTCTTTCAAAATGAAAAAAAAAGGTACTCCCTCTACCCTAGAGTAAGTGCCCACCCATCGATTTGCACAAGAATTAAGAAATTGTGAAAGTGACGTAAGTATTGTGAGTATGAAAAATCAGGTAGGAGAGAGAATGCGAGATAGAGAATAGTAAGTTGATTGGTATTATGAGTGTAAAAGTAAAGTAGAATAGAGGATGAGTGAGAATAATAGTAAAGATTCTTTGCTATTTTAAAAAGTGAACACTTACTCTGAGACAAACTAAAAGAAGAAAGGTGAGAATACTTCTTTTGCGTCCTCAGTTTTCCATTACTCCCTCATTCTCAAAATAATTTTTCTATTTTATGTTAGTAAAAAATTGAGAAATATTTATAATAATTTAATTTAATTATCTTAATAAAATGTAAAAGTTGTTATTGATAATGTTTATCGCTCAAAGTTATTTCATACTAAAATAAAGTGAAAACATCATTTTTGGACAGGGGTATATTTTTTAATCAATATAAAACTAATACAAATATATTTACTCTGTCTTATTCTAGTAATAAGTATCGAAATTAACTTCCTAGTATTCTTGAGAAATGTAGTACTACTATTTTTCAATACACGATTTGTACAATTATAAATTGCCTTAAACTTCTTTTGTACTTCAAAGTATAGGAACATTTATTTACTTTTGATAAAATGCAATTTTTTTAAAATGAAACATTTAATTTATGGGCAATGCTAGGGGCATAAAAGAAGTTCACAAAATGATGGATACAAAATGAGGCGGCGATATTTTACTGGTTACATCAATAGTGGACCCGGCATACTCTAATTAAAAACACCAATAAAGTTTTGACACATCATTTTGTAGACCAAATTTTGTGACACTTTTTTGTAAATTTATATTTACCCTTAATTTATATAAAGAGTTGCGTAACCTATTGTAGAATGGACCAATGATTGACAATTAGTTGTGCCACAAAATCTTGGGAAAAACGCGTTTTTTCTAATGCCTAGGAAAAAGTGTTTTAAAAAAACGCGGTGACATTTTTGTAAATATGTGGAACTTCTTTAAAAAAAACATGTGGTGACATTTTTGTAAATAATCGGAACTTCTCAACGGTTCTGGATATCAATATAAAACCTTCTGGATATGAGATCGATAGCCAGAACTTTTGAAAATGATAGCCAGAATGGTTCTAGATATCAATATAAAGATTTTTGGATATGAGATTGATAGCCAGAACCTTTGAAAATGATAGCCAGAAGGGTCCTGGATATCATTATAAAACCTTCTGGATATCAATATAAAGTCTTCGGATATGAGATTGATAGCCAGAACTTTTGAAAGTAATAGCCAGAAGGTTTTGAAAAACACGTTTTTTCTAACCACTAGGAAAACCGCGTTTTACAATGAGACAATAATTTAATTTATATGACAAAATCTATAAAAGGAAAATTGTGGGTGTGGGTGTGTCTGTGTGTGGGGATGGGGGTGGTTTATCTAGAATAAAAAAACAAAAATAATGAAAGCAAGGGGGACAACATGGTAAAGTAATTGAATATCCACTTGGCAAAGAAATTGTCAATGTTGGTTGGAAATAATGGAATATGGACAAAATGATGGGGGAAATTTTCCTTTTTATCATGAGAAAATAAGGAAAATGAATGTAAAATACTCCTTCTATCTTAATATAATTTTTTAATAAAATGTTGAAAAAATAGATAGTGTGAGTGGGAAAGAGAAAAACAATGGTGATAATCTTTTATTTTTTTAAGTAAGTAAGAGTTTCCGATAAAACGATCAAAAATGGTAAAATGAGAAGTTTATTTTGGGGCGGGGGCTTATTCTATTGTAGTGAACCTAGACAATAAAGACAAAGAGAAGATAGAAATGACGAATCAAATCAAGCCAGGTAAGAGTTTTATGGGAATTTCTTGTTGGATGAGGTTTGTCTATCTCTCTCTCTCTTATCTATCCATCCCTCATTAACTTGCCCCATCACCCCTCCCATCCTAGTGAAAAAACCACCATCTAATTTTATGATTTTATCTATCCCCCTCTCTGTTTTCTTCACTCTCACATTTCCTTGCTTGTAGTATTGATTGCACAATTGATGTATGATCAAAGTTTATAGGTAAAAAAAAAACAAAATAAATGATTAAAACAAGAGGCCAGGGAAAATAAAATTACAGAGTAGTAACCGTTTATGATGATTTAATTGTAATTGTAGAATATTTTTTTTTTATAAATTAGTGACTGAGCTAAGAATTGCAAAAATTACAAAAGATAATTACTTAGTCATTGCCACATTGTAAATGAGTTAAAACATATTTTGGTGAGTTTTTTATTCCAAAAAGAAAGGGAAAAATATTTATTTTTTTACACTTAAATTCTTGCATTTAAAATGAACAGAAAAGAATGCACTAGAGTGTGAAAATCAATGGCAGCTGCTCCGTAAGCTTTGAGGTTACTTGTAAAAGCTTTGAGATAGCTTCGCCAAATTGATTAAATCCCAACCACTCTTTATTTTAAGTAAGACAAAAACTCATGTGCGAACAGCATAACCCGTCTCATCCATGAGACGAGTTTTTTTTACCCGCCCGACCCGGCCCATTAAACCGGCTACAGGACACAGGGGTCGACCCTGCCACGTGGCAGCCTCTCATAGGCCCAATTTTGTTTTTTTATTTTTTTTTGTTTTTTTAAAAATTTTTATATTATTTTTTTGGTTTTTTTTTCGGTTTGTCAAAAGTAATAGTTACTATAACTTAATGAAATGACTGTATACATATAAACTAACAGTTTGTATACATAAAAGTAATACATATATACATAAAAGTAACAGTGTTTTTTTCTATGTTTTATTCGTTTGCTAAAAGTAATACTTATTAAACTAAAATGTAACGAACGTGTTACTTATATGTAATAATGTTTATACATAATTGTAACACATATGTATAGAAAAAGTAATAATTCAACAATTTACATTTTTAGAGCTAAAAACACTTGATTAGTGGTACATGTAAAAGTATTACATTATCTATAGAAATATGTTATAATTTCTTTTATTAAAGTGTTACATTTACTTGTACAAACAATTACATTCATATATATGAGTTGTTACTTTTCAAATGTTACTTTCTTTCAAAAAATTAAATTAAAATACACAATATTTTACATTTTTGCAAAAGCATTATTACATTTCAGTATAAATGATAATTACATTTAGATATTGTTTGGGTTATATGTAATTATAGTTAGTATTACATTTGAAAAAATGGGTAAAACGAGCTTTTGTTTTTGTAAAACAGATGTTACGTTTACTTATGAACAATGTTACTTTATATGTATACAGTCATTACATTAAGTTATGGTAACTATTACTTTTGGTAAACGACGAAAAAGCCGAAAAAATAATATAAAAACTCAAAAAAATAAAAATAAATGGGGGACCTATGGGAGGCTGCCACGTGGCGGGTCATGCCCCATGGGTCATGGGTCGACCCGTCTCATACATGAGACGGATCCCCTTGTTTTCGTGGGAGACCACCCATTTAAGTAAATACTACTCCCTCTGTCCTAAATGAGTGTCCATTTTTAAGAAATCTTTGTCCCTAAATGAGTCTCTTTTTTTAATATAACTTTCTCCCTAAACGTTTTTTTTCTAATTTTTTTTCACTAGTTTCTTTATACGTGCAATACTAAAGGTTTTGAAAGGAGATTACAAGATTATATATGAATCGTTGTTACCAAATTGTTCAAAAAATTGAGATTTTCAGTGTCCCTTAAAATGAAATTTAGACACTCATTTAGGGACATAGTGAGTAGTAAATTACAATATGCTCAATCCGTTGAAATAAAACTTTAATATCCCCTAGGCAATAGGTAAGAAATCAACAAGCATCCCCAACTATACGTTCATTTTCTTAGACTTAGAATTGGGAAAACATGATGCAAGTGATAGCATGGGTTAAATTAAATTAGGTCAATTATGTATTATATTAGAGGTTTCGCTTTAAACTAACTAGTGATGAAGGGACTAGCCTGCCAATCGACTACTTAAGGTAACGTACTTTAGCCATTTGTATCAAATAATGCAACGTACTCCTTAGTATCTAAAAAATGCAACATACTTTTTAAGTTGTTTTTAAATTATGCAACCAATTTCCTTTGTGTTAATTTTTTTAACGAAATGCTGATGTGTCAAACGAGGTGTTAAAATTCAAACAAATATTGATGACAAAATTAACTTTCCATCAACTTCATCATCTAGATCTCTCCATCCTGACAAACACCACCATTTAACCACCATCGTTCAACCACCACTAACCCGCCACCATTCAACCACCACCAGAAAACGATCCCCTGGCCTCCCCCACTTAACACCGCCCCTCCCTCCTCCACTCCATCCAGTGACCTCGTCCCTCCCTACTAGGTCACCGCCCTCTTCCATTTTAGGTTCGCCTCCAACACCACCATTACACACCATTACAACCGGAAAAAATGGGTGAAAACTTCACCTACCCAGCAATCTATCTCAAATTCCAATGTTTTCACCAAATCCAAATCAACAAAATCCAACTACAACAATAATAAAACCCAAATCCAAAATCTAGGTTATCAAATCCAGCTACAAATTAAATTCAACAATTGAAGTGAGAAAATTACAAGGGTTTGCGTGAAATAGGGTTGACCCGCTAGATCTGCCATGGAAAGTTCCATTTTCAGATTCCTTGAAATTGTTGCTGGTTTAGAGAGATGGAGAGGAAGAGACGATTTCATGGAGGTACGAAGAGGAGGGGCAAAGGTTCAGATTTGATAGGTTGCGAGGAAGGTGTGGCGAGGTTGAGGGAGAACGTGGAGTGTTGGCGCCAATGGGGTGAATGTGGGGGAGGAGCTGGGGGATAAGGGATTGGATATTGGGGAAGATGAGTTTCTTTCTTTTTGTGAGGGAGATCAATTAAAGGGTTCCGGGGGGGGGGGGTAAACGTAATAACCTTGTTAAATATTTAACAAGTCTTAATCCCGTCATCAATAATTTAACTATTGTTAACGTCGTTTATTTTTTACTTTAAACATTGCATTATTTGATATTACTTATAAAAGTACGTAGTAATTTTTAGACACTAAGTAGTAGGTTTTTTTATTTGATACGGAAGGTATAAGTACGTTACCTTAAGTAGTCATTTTTCCATATATATACCGGTTCATGTTTAGTTTATTAAAAGACTTAAAATTCATATATTGTCTAACAAGCCCCACGTATAAGAGAGAAGGTCGAGGGTTTACTCTTATTATGAATTACACTAATCTCTATAGGAGATTTTGAAGCTTTTGCTTCTTGATTTCTGCTAGAGCAGTTTTTCTTATGGATAATTATCTCCTCGTTGTTTATAGAGGATGTGTTGCTCATTGGAGTCATATCTCCTTGTTTCATCTTACCATATATCCTTTCTAGCTTCCTAAGCTGGGTTTCCTTTCAAGGATTTCTCCCTTTAATTGAAGTATTTGATCTTCAATTTCTTCTTTCGTGCTCATCCTTGGATGTTTTTCTTGATACCTGAAAATTCTCTTGACATAAGATCAGCGAGTACGTTCTTATTTCCAGATATATGTTCGATGTCAAAATTATAATATTGTAACCATTGTTGCCATCTGACTAGTCTGGCTTGTTTGTAATCTCCTTTTATGGATGTTCTAATAAAGTAAGAAACATTTTTATTGTCTGTTCTTACTAAAAACTTGTAAGGTAGTAAGTAAACTTTAAAAGCCTTGATTGTTTTTATTAGGGAAAGAATTTCTTTTTCATTACTATGATATCTTGTTTCTGCAGGTTTGAAAGTTCCTGAAGAATATCTACATATTAATTCTTTGTCTTCTGGGGTTCTTGCTTTTAGTATGCCTCCCCAGTATAGATCTGAGGCATCGCATTCAATAATAGGTTGATCTTCTGGACTAGGATTATAGAGATCCGGAAGGTTTTTTACTTGATTTTTTATTTTCCTCACTGCTTCAGTGTCTTGGTCAGTCCAGGACCATTTTACTTCCTTTTTTAATTTTACTTGCAAAGGATGTCCTAAGTTTGCTATTCTTGGATAATATCCAGAGATGTAGTTGAGCAAGCCTAAAAATCTTTCTATTGTTTTCCTATCTTGGAGTTGGTCAGGAAATTAGCTAATATGAACTCCTATATGTTGTTGTAAAACCAATTTTCCTCGGTCTATAGTTAATCCTAGAAAGTTTATCTGCGTTTTGCACAATTGCACTTTCTTTTTACTCAGGATTATTCCATATTCTAAGCATCTTTTTAATATATTAGTAATATGCATATGATGGTCTTTTTCTGTTTCAGAAAAGACTATTATATCGTCTACGTAGACAGCACAATATGATGAATAATCATTGGACAAACTTTCATCCATATGTCTTTGGAAAATAGCAGGTGCTTGTTTTAGCCCAAAAAGACATAACTATCCATTCAAAATGTCCTTGTGGACAAGTGAAAGCAGTTAATTCGATGGATTTTTCATCTAGTCTTACTTGCCAGAATCCTGACTTACAGTCAAAACTACTGTAATAATTTTTCCCTCCGATTCTTTGGAGTAGTTGTTCTTTATTTGGTAATAGATACCCATCTCCTTTAGTATGGTCGTTTAACATTTTATAGTTAACTACCATTCTTTTCTTTCCTCTTTTCTGTTCTGAGTGTTTATTGACCATAAAGGCTGGGGAGAAGTGTGGACTCTTAGTTTTTCTAATTACTTTTAAGTCCAAAAGTTCTTTTATCTGTTTTCCAAATTCTTCTCTATCCTGTGGAGAATATTGCATTGGTTTTGATTTTATAATTTTAGTAGAATCTATTAGTTCTATTGTAGCAGTGAATTTTCCTTTGTTGATTCTATCATCTAATGGATGTTCGGAACAAACTTTATCTAATAGATTTTCTATATTTTGTAGGGAATTTATTGTGTGAAGAAGGGACTCTTCCTCCTCCTCCTCAAAAGTGGAAATGTTATTTCTATCGGTGATAGGAGTTACATTTTCAGGATTAGGGGTGGGTAAAGTGGTACCTAGCTTTTTACTAGCTAAAAATCCGTCTTGGCCATGAAAATAGGCTTTATTTATTTTCTTAATGCTTACAGCCGTAGCATTATGGTGGAAAGTAATCGTATCTTTGTATTGAGCAAAAGGCTCGTATAGTCTACAGAAGTTATTCCCTAAAGTTATATCTACTGTAATATTTACTTGGTAGAGTGTGGGTATTACAAAAGTAACTCCACTAATTTGTACTTGTATTTGTTCTGCTACTTTATCCATGATCATTATTTCATCATTTGCTATCCTAGCCCGTATAGAAATTTTTGCTTGTACCCAAAATTCTGTAGGGATTACAAGCGTATTAGATGTGCACATACTAGCTCCTGTATCTATATACATATCTAGAGAGTATTTTTTGTACCCTTTGAAATAGAAGTATCCTTTGATGTAAATACTATTTGGATTAGTTTTACTAATGGACATAATATTTTCATTTGTGTTATCTAAGATACAACTTTGTTCGTTTTCCCACAACGTATTATCTATTTTTTCGTCCCAAAGGACTTCTTTTTCTAAAAGATTATTCTGAATCCGTTGAATCAGATTCATCCTCTGAAGTAAGTTCCCAGACTTCTTCTTCTTCATTTATTTCCTCATCGCTAAATATGAGTTCTAATTCAAACTTTTGTAACTCTTCTAAGAGTTTATTATGTCCTGGATTCTTATTTGTACAGTCTCTAGCGTAATGTCCTACTTCATTGCAAATCCAACATTTACATGTTGATTTTCCTTGTGGACAAAACTTTTGCTTGTTTTCGATTTTTGGATCATTAGGAGATTATGGCTTTTCTTCCAAATCTCTTTTCTGGTATCTGTAAGGTTTTCTAAAGAATCTCTTATAGAGTCTTCTATTCTTATATTGCTTATTCCACCTTTTTGGTTTTTTCAATACGTATTTCCTTTTAATTTTCTTGTATTTAGTTTTCCATCTCGTAGAATTTATAGGCTTACATCCATACATAATGTCAGGACTGGGAAAGTCTGAACAACATTTATTATATGTATTTTTCATAGCCTTTTTAATTTGTATATCTCTACAGTTTTTTCCATGAAGTCGGTAACTAAATTCTTAGCGTATGCTAAGCTTTGCTTAAGAATCTCTCCTGATTCTTTATATTCACTAAGGACATTTTCTCCTGCAAACGGTATTTTCATTATAAATGTTTCAACATATTTTCCCCATTCATTAATAGGTACATGCATCAGGTGTTTTTCGTAGTCACAGAAGAATTCTTCTAAACTACATAAATCACAAATTTGTAGATTTTCTAGTCTTATTCTGGCTTTTGCGGCCTTCTTTATTTTTTCTTCTATACCCTGGGTAAGGTAGTTTTTTCCTATGAATACCGTATATATAGCATTTGTAATATGGGTGAGAAAATCTTCTCATGTGGTATTTGAGAAGAGGGATATATCTAATTGTTCGATCATAAGTCTAACATTCCCAGATGTTTTGCTTTTTGCTAATGTATATATCAGATCAAAGTCATTTACGAGATTGTCGTCTGTTTTGATTATTAATCTCATTTCATTATCCCATTCTTCAATGAGTTGTTCTCTATTTGTGACACAGTCTAGATTTAGACTTATATTACTAAGTCCTATCTTTTTAGACTTATATTACTAAGTCCTATCTTTTTAGTTGGTTGGTATTCTTCAGGGATATTATACCTATTATATTTTTGGTTTGTGTTTCCTCCATGGTATCCTTCGTAATTTCCAGATCTTAGAGGATTTTTGTGACTCTTATACCTATTTTGTGTTGTAGAGGTTCCAGGTTTTTCCTCTTGAACATTCATGTCCTCAAAATCTCCTATTATAGTCTGAAGCCTTTCTTCAGTTATATTTTCTATTTCTTTATCAGTAAGACTCAAAGTCTGTATAACATAATCCATATGTTCTGATTTATATGTGGATTCAAAGAAATCCTCTAGTTTCCTTTTAATCATTTTTGAAGTAGAAGGGTGTATTTTCTATTTTAAGATTCTCGGGATGCCATCCTGAGCTGAATCTTGGTTTTGGTTTTACTATAACCTTTTCTTCTTCTACTATTTGCTTTCCTGTATCTCTTAGTTTTAAATGTTCTATGATCTCTTTATTACAATTACATTCGTCTATTTTTTTTTTCTTTTTTTCTGCTATTATAGAAGCTGCTGATTTTTTCTATGTGTTCCTCAAAGTGTTTTTGCTGGTCTTTTTCTAGTTTTGTAAATCTTTCTTCCATTCTTATCATTTCTTCATAGACTCTGTCTATTTTTGCCATCAGACTTTATTATCTATTTTCTTTAGTAATTCTATAATTTTATTAATAGAGTCAGGGTCTACTATATCTAGCTTCTTTTCTAGATTTTGTATTTGGCTTTCTAAAGCTTTTATTTTAGCTTCTAGAGGTGAAAAATCCATTGTAGTCTGAAACATTAGTCTTTCATTACTATTATCTTCAGGTTCATCCTTATAAAAAGATGTTTTTATTCCTAAAGTTCTACAAATAAAGTTACACATTATGTGTATATTTCCTATTACAGAGTTTATGTTATTTAATTGTTTAATACATCCATCTATACCTTTCCCTCCTGAGAAGAGATGGTCTGGGTCTCCTCTAGACACATTTTGAACTTGTAGTCCTATATATTTCTTTTTATAATAAATATGGGGATAACTGTTATGACTAGACATCTAATTGGTTTGTTGCTATATTAATTCTTCTAGAGATAGCATACAAGTCATCAGTCGGAGGTAGTCCGTATTTTCTACTAAGTACTCTGGAAAAAGACCTTCTAGTGGGTTCCTCACTTTGTTCTTCCTGGATAGTTAAACTTGGTTTTTGTCCTAAGAGTTTTATGTTTTTATTATTTAGATTCATAGTCCAATTTTCTAACAGAGGGGTCAACTCTCTATTAGGTATAGCTGATATCTTTCCTATTTGTTTGAAAAGATCATCTATATCTATCTTTTCTCTTGTTTTAAATTCCATGCTATGATGAGAATTTGATAGGTATATCCTAGTTTGTATGTTACTGTGTAAGGGTGATTTCCTTTTTTCATGAGGTCAGATCTATCAAATTTATGTGCTAGGCATAATATTTTATTAATTTCTTTATCTTTCAAGGAGACACATATATTTGGGCTGCATGTAAACATAATCTTCCCGTATGCTAGATTTCCTTGAATTCCTCCAAAGATTGCCTCACTAGAATTGTTTATTCTTCTATCTAGAAGTGCTACTTTTAGTGGGGAATCTATCCCTGTATTGAAAGTTGATTTAATCATTATTTTAATAGTTCCTATATGAATGAATCCTATAGATTTTCTTTCTTCGTTATTTGTTAGGGTAGCTATTTTCCTTTCTATTTCTTGTTTATTAAAAAAGGGAATTTCTACTAAGCCATTTGTATCATGTATATCTAAAGGATATTCTCTAGTACTTATGCAGGTTAAGCATGCATTTTTTTCTTGGTTTTAAAAATTTTGAAAGTATATTTCTATTTTTAAAAACCTCAGATGGTAGAAGGTTTAGTTCAGTTTTTTCTATTTGTTGGAGAAGGCTTTTATCAAGAGTTAATTCTTGACCGAAATATCCTTCTTCATCAAATATTTGTTCATAATTTCCACTTCCATGGGAACTATTTGAATCTTCTTCTATATCTGACATGGATCACAACTTTATTCCAATAAAGGAACTAGGCTCTGATACCAGGTTTTTCTTGCTTTCTTTTTATCTCTTAAGAGACTAAAAATTGCCATTGTGACCAGTAAATTTGACTTTTTTGAATAGTATGTTTGACTAAGTTTACTCCATAAAAGAGTGATAGGTACGTGGCTTTCGTTAGACCCTAATTTTTCCCATTACTTCAATATGGAGTGTGTAAGACCACATAAAGAAGCGTTAGATAGGAAGGTTAATGGTTTCAGCCAATATACTTTGCTCATCTTTAGGAACATTTTTAGTCAGAAACAAATGAATTATTTTGCTATTTTGAGTGTCACATTGGAAGATTTCACTTTTTTAATACGTAAATTCTATATTACTTTATTATTCATGGAAATCACCTGTCATACTCGCAACAACTTTTCATTCACTATTCTCGACCACTCTCTCGCCCTCCCTCCTCTATATTCACAACACCTTTTAAAACACTTTTACTTAATTTCCATTAGGGATATTCAGAATGTCTATCAAATGACATTTGGAAAGTCACTTTAAGGACTGAGGGAGTATATGTTTTGTAAATAATATACTCTCACTATCCCACTTCGAAACTTATTTCTATTTTAGTTCGTTCCACTTTGTTTGAGACTCCATAAAATGGAATGTTTTTACACTTACAACATCAATCACCTCACTATTCTTACTACTCATTCTCTCTCCCACTTTACCTTTTTTTTATACTCACAGCATTTCTTCTCTCATACTTTTTTTTTGTGTGTCCAACACAAAAGTCTCAAGTGAAGTGGGACGTAAGGAATATAGTATATAATAAAGAAAATATTAAGACCGTCACTTAAAGATTGAGTAGAGTACTATGTTTTGTAAATGATATATACTCCCTCCATCCCACCTCACTTGACACCCAAGAGGTGAGCACAATAACTAAAGAAAAAGAATAAAATAAGAAAAATATGTGGTAGAAAATGAAGAGAGCGAATGAGTGAAATAAATAGTAGTGTTAGTTAAATAAATTGAGTGATGGAAAATTGAGAGAGAGAGAGAGAGTGTAAGTGGTAAGGTAGAGTGAATATAAAATTATAAAAAGTAGGCTATTTTGAGAAGTGTCAAGTGAGCTGAGACGGACCAAAATGGAAATAAGTGTCAAGTGAGCTGGGACGGAGGGAGTATATAATTAAAAATATTAAGACCATAATATCTATTAAAATAATTTTTTTTGAAAACTATAATAATTATTTTAAGAAGGAAGTGTAAAAATAAAATAAAAATTCATTTTCTTTTTTGTTATTATTATGGATGAATATGCAGGATATAGGTTATACTTTATGATTATACTTTATTATTATGTGGGAGAGGGTAATAAAAGGTGATGGTGTTGCTGGTGTAACAAGGAGTAATAAGGCTCAGGGTAGTAAATGAGAATAAAATAATTTTTTTTTGAGGGGGGGGGGGGTGTGGTGTGAATAAATTAGTAGTCCAATATCTTATCTGATACAGATGGAGATACCTTTTTTTTCTTTTTTTTTTTGAGAAATCTTTATAATATAATTTGTGGCAGCTTTTAATATATAGAGGGGGAGAGAGCCAATGGGAATCCAGATAAACATTAGTAGTAGTAGATAGAAAAGAGGAGAGAAGGCCATGCTGTTGGTCAGCAGCAAATTTCAGGGGGGATGCACTCAACTAATTCCCCAGGTCCCCCTTCATGTGAACCCCATCCACTTGCTCACCCCCCTACCCCACTCTCCTCCTCCTATGTACAACACGCATTGAAGATGGTACACCACCACTCTACTCCCCCGTCATATCTTAAATTAAATTGTAAAATTTATCATTTTTGATGTAACATAGAAACTGCAAAATTCAAAAGTAGAAACTTTTGTTTTTTATAATTTTTAATTAGTGAGACTTAGTTGTCTTACTCACGTCAACTAACACACTTATTTTAGCATGGGCTGTACTGGGCCGGCAATGGATTATGTTGGAGGTTCCACCTTAAAACCAATTGGTGATAAGGGGAGTAACTCCTCAAGTCTATATACATGTCCATGTTTCCCTCTTTAGAAGATGTGAGATAATTGTCTCTTACAGAAGCGAGTATGTATTTACCACCCTCTCCTGTACAATACTCCATCCGTCCTATTTTAAACTTCAAAAATTTTCATTTTGATTGTCCCGTTTAAAATTTCAAAACATGAAAAGAAAAGTTTTTATACTTCTTTATGGACCCCACACGTCATATTTACAATAATTATCCAATAACTATTCCCTACATCACTTTCTCTTTCCTATCAAACCATCTACGCTTACAACACATCATATTTTTCATTTTTTTCTTAATTTTTGTGCCAACTAGTTTTTGAAGTTTAAAATGAGACAGAAGGAGTACACAATAGGCAGAAATTAAAATTTTGTATAACTTTATACGTATGGAGTAGTATTTTTTTTTCGAGCAAATGTGATATTTCCTTCGCCTCGATTTAATGTTCATACTTTGAATTTGTACGGAGATTAAGAAAAAATAAATGTTGTAAGTAATAGGAAAGAAAAAGTATGTAGGGAGTTTTTGTTGTGAAATGACAAGTCGGTCCTATTGTCTTTTTTAGGTAATAAACTAAAGTAAAAACCTTAATTTGAAACAGACTAAAAAGGAAATTAAGAACCTTAAAGCGGGCCAATATTAAAGCTCTAAAGATAAATTTATGTTTTAGCATTATGAAAAACTAATTTATATGACAAAAATATATAAAAACATTAATTACTCTAATAAAATTTTAAATTTTAATATATATTTAAAATATTATCAGTAATAAATTTTAAATTTTATAAATTAATTAGTTCCTTATTTATCTTTAACTAAGTTGTAATTGTATTGATCATTGAATTTAAATAAAGTTATCTTTATGAGTTAAATGTTTGGAGTATTTACTATAGAAATTGAAAATGGCCCCTTTTACGCATAAAAACACGAAAAATACTATGAGCATAAATAAGTCATAAAATTTTGCTCACAAAATTTTAAATATAATTATTTTATTAGTGTTTTAAATTAGAGTGTGGCGGATCCATTATCGATGTAGCCAATAAAATATCACCATTTTATGTTATGAGCAAGATTTTGTAAGCTTATTTTGTGTCCTTCTTATCGTTGCTCTAAAAACACCATATTATATTTGTACAAGACCCACTTGTATACACACGGTATACATGCCCATAATCTCTCTATATGTAAATGTGTACGTATATATTATATATTATACACTTATGTACTATATGAATCTTCCTAGTTCCTCACCATCTTCGAGTTCGAGTTGACCCACGTCGCCCACATCTTTATATCTCTACATACACCCAATGACCAAACTACACTATTCCCACACCCCATTAATTATTTTATTTCTACATTTCCACTATATATACTCCAATCTTCTCTCAAAAATCAAACCCAATTTATCACATCTTAACTATTCCTCTCCCCCTCTCTCTCTAAAACAAAACCTTTCTCTCTCTAAAACATACACAAAAATGGAAGGAAGTTGCACAGATGAAAGCACAACCAGCGACTCGGTATCGATCGCGGCAGCTGTTATAAGTACACCCACCACGAGAAAATCGCCCGATATTAGCCTGTGCCGGGTCGGCAGCGGCACCAGCGTGATACTCGACTCAGAAGGCGGCGTCGAAGCCGAGTCGAGGAAGCTGCCTTCTTCCCGATTTAAAGGAGTGGTCCCACAGCCGAACGGCCGTTGGGGCGCCCAGATTTACGAGAAGCACCAGCGCGTGTGGCTCGGCACGTTTAACGAGGAGCACGAAGCCGCTAAAGCCTACGACATAGCGGCTCAGCGCTTCCGCGGCCGCGACGCCGTCACTAACTTCAAGCCGTTAGCCGAGATAGACGAAGCCGCCGACATCGAAGCCAGCTTCTTGAACACGCACTCGAAAGCCGAGATAGTCGATATGCTGAGAAAGCATACGTACAATGATGAGCTGGAACAAAGCAAAAGGACGTATGGAATGGACGGAAATGGAAATAAGTCATTTCATAATAAACACGGGTTCATGCGCTCATTCGGGTCGGATCGGGTTGTCAAAGCCCGGGAACAGCTATTCGAAAAGGCGGTTACCCCGTCCGATGTGGGTAAATTGAACCGGTTGGTGATACCGAAACAACATGCTGAAAAGCATTTCCCACTTCAAAGCGGAAGCACTTCGAAAGGAGTGCTTCTGAACTTTGAAGACGTGGGTGGAAAAGTATGGAGATTTCGATACTCGTATTGGAATAGTAGTCAAAGTTACGTGTTGACTAAAGGATGGAGCCGGTTTGTGAAGGAGAAGAATTTGAAAGCGGGCGACATTGTTAGCTTTCAAAGATCAACCGGATCGGATAGACAGCTTTATATTGATTGGAAAGCAAGGAGCGGGTCGGGTATGGTCCAAGTCCAAGTCCAAGTCCAGCCTGTTCAACCGGTTCAAATGGTTAGACTTTTTGGAGTGAATATATTTAAAGTACCCAGTGTTGGTGCAGTTGATATCATGAGCTGCAATGGGAAAAGGGTGAGGGAAATGGAGTTAGGGGAATCATTAGAGTGTAGTAAGAAACAAAGGGTAATTGAATCTTTGTAATTTTATGTTCTCGTGAGGGGCGTTTTAGGCATTTCATAGTTTCTTTTGAGGGTGGGAACGTGGTTCTACGCCGTAGCCGTCCGATTGCCTCTCAGCTTGACATCCGACTGCTAGACAGTCATATTGCACCGATTAGATCCCTTGCTGTTGACCAGTCAAACTCCGGTTCAGACCACAGGTAGGTTGGAGTTTAATTAGGAGCCCAAGTTGCAAAAGTTGAAATTGTATATTTTTGTTCAGGCCAAGTTGAGCTGAAGAGAGCTCAAAGCTAGTTTAGGTTTGGGAACAAATGGAAAAAAAAAAAAAATACATTTTGTGAAGTTTGTTCTTCTGTTGATCAAAAAGTTTCCATTTTATTTATTTTTATTATAATGATCTTTTATGCTCTCATGTTGATTTGTGTTGCTATTTTTAAATATCTCTTTATGTTGTTGCCAGTTGGTATACTATATTTTAAGAGTAAGCAGCCACAAAAGAGGAGAATAAACAAGTACCCTCTTGTATGAAAGTTTTGATGTTCTTGGCTTTCATCACATGGAAGATTAGGCTCTACGTCCCATTTCAAATTGTAAAAATTTGTCATCACATTTCAAATTGTAAAAAATTTTCATCAGATCAACTAACCCACATACTATTTTATATCCTACTTTTCCTCTCTTACCCAACTATTTACACTCTCAGCACATCACATTTTCATTTTTTCCTTAATTTTTGTGCCATCATATTTTTTTGCAATTTAAAATGGGGCATAGAAGTAGATGTTAGCTTCACTTTTTTGCTTACCATGGGAGTATGGTACAATATAAGTACAACACACTTGGAATTAATAATGAGATTGTGGGCAATTTTTGTTAATTATAGAGGGGATGAATGATTTCCAATAATAGCATAAAATATGGGTTTAATATGAATAAGAAATTAATTATGGTCTGGGTTTGGGGCACAAGAGATACTGTCTGATCCCAAAGTTTTGAAGTAAGAAGATACTACAAGATTAGCTTTTGCTAGCCATATATCCATTGAATCTGCCCATGGTGAGAGTTGCTTACAATGGGAGTAGGGTACAATGCAAGTACTATTTCAATATAAATATATATATAAATATACATATATATATATAAATATACATATATATATATATATGTCTATTCATACATATGTAGGTCTAGGGTTTTAAGAGGTTGATAATGTTCCGAGACGAGAAATGAATTATTTTGAGTATTATGTCGGTATGTATTAACAAAGTGTGTTATAGTTAATATATCAGTGGATGACTTAGTATGTATGATATCTGATGACTTATAACTCCTAGATGATAATTTATACCGATATATAATGACATGATGCTCCTTCAATGATTCATAATCACCTTATGGGATGCTTACTAACTCATGATGTGTGAAGGTAACAGTTAGTTATAGTAAGAAAATACCTAATTTTATTAATGTCAATTTTATCATTTCAATAAAAGTCTAAAAAATATTATTACTAAATCACTTAATCATTAATCAATTACAATATAATTGTTCAAGAATGATAAGATTGACATTAATATTTAATCAATGTTCATCTGCAATGACCATCAAAAGACAACTAGAACTATTTTTCAGGTGGACGGAGTAACATGTAACATGTACGTACAATGCACATTGACTATTTAGAAGGCTTTAAACAATAATTACAATAGCAAACATATAAGCCGTACGTTAATTGAATAATTTGTATGGAAGATCAAAACATATCGACAAGTTTAATTAGCAAAATCAGAATATTATGATGGATCATCATCCAAGATTGATGCTGATTCAAGAGCTTAAAGTCCAGATTCATGTAAGAATGAGAACTGAAGAACAGGTGGAATCTTACAGCCAGTTATGTCTTCAAAGACTGTATTTATCCTCATTTCCTTGAGTATATTTTTTTGTTTCTGTTTTTATGATTGTTTTATAACTTCCAACAAGCCATCTAGCGTATATATATTTATTTGAAATAATTTATATATGTTTGGGGTATTCATTTTGAATACAAAAATTAGTTAGAAAATCCTTATAAACTATTACCCACATGTACTTACTATATTGATCATAATTCATGCCAACAGAAAAAGTTGTCAAGTTGTTTTTTAAGCTAGTGTTGACAATAATAATAGAGTCAGATTAATATAAGGGCCAATTCAACTGAAAATAATGAGTATATATCAATATATTATAGATAAATCTAGGGTCAGTGCAGTGCAGACTAATTGTATGGTAGTCAGACATCTTAAAAACGTCATGATCTCTACAACTATGTTCGCTTAAAAGGCATCTCGAATATTTCTCACAATTATTAAAATTTGACAATCAAAATGAAGAGCAATGTGATATTGTTACTCAAATGCAAACAATATGTAAACAGTCTGACAACAAAAAACTCAGATCAATTAAGTTATTTATAGAGTATATACCGAACTCCGGTGAGATCTTTCCCTAACTCCACAAAGGTGAGAGACGAGAGCAACAAGTTGGCAACTTTTTAATTTGTTTTTTGCTTTTAAAATAAGTAGATGATGTGGATGCCTTTGGACCACAAGTTAATTAGTAGATTGTTAATTACTTGTGAAAGAGTGTGTTAACAGTGCAACTAGACCAATAATTCGCTGTCAAATTTTAGGTTTATCTCATCCCCATGACTTTCACATTTTTTATTTTAACTGGAATGCACCAATGATTAATAAATTAGAGTGTAAATCTATTAAAGTTAAAAATAATTTGGGTCGACTCATGCATTGCATATAGATGGTAGGCTCCAAGTAGGCATTTACTAGAAGAGGGTTAAAATTATGATATAGCAGTGTTTCTTTTTTCCTTTAAACTAAAAGGGTTAAAAAATTAAAATTACATTTTTTTTTTCGTGGTGAAAATCTAATATTTTTAAATTTAAGGATGGAAAAAATAATATGACTTTAAAATCAGGGGACTGACCACCATGGGGTGGCGGTGGCTTCGCCACTGCTCATTTACAAGCTTGGCTACTACTCGACCCCACTTGCAAAGCTCGACTCGAAGAATAATGTTTTTGAAATTTAGTTAGTTTTTGAACGACATGTACCAAACCGGGGTGTCGGACCGGGACGTATACAGGCCCAAGCCCAATGACAAGGGCCCAGATGCAGCCCAGCTGAGTCATGTGCCGAGGTGATAACCGTATGCCGACTTGTGCCGAATTGATAGGGATGAGGCTGCATGCCTAAAATTCCGCCATACCAATAAACAAACTCCATATCATATACAAATACAGAGAATCCTTATCTAAACAAGGAGATCCCTACTGCAATACGAACAGGATATTCATCATCCTTATCAAGACTCTATCTTATCAGAATACGAGTCATACAACAACACGGGCTCCCTGGCTTTTCCAACAAGTCATGACTCATTCACCCTTTCCTATATAAACAGGTCCTCCATACAGGAAACGGGTAATGAACTCTTTTGGCTCTAAACTCTAGTCAATTGATTTCTCTTTACATTTACAAACCGTATTCTTATTCTCACGTCGGAGGGCCTTCGCCAGTGTAGCCCCGGCGTAGTTTACGTTTGCTCATTGTGCGCAGATCCGTACGGGGAAGTTCTCATTGCTGGATTTATCCGAACCGTTAGACGAAGGGCTGATCCGGTACGTTTTTGTGAGCCTTAGTTTGGTTCCATTGCCGTGATGTTACTGATAATACTTCCTCAAGTGTTCTGAATGCCATGGGTGTTTCAGCTATTTTCCTTCTGGAGTTTTGAGCATGTAGGTCCATTCTCGTATGACGTGAGTAACGATGTAGGGGCCTTCCCAATTCGGAGAGAGCTTGTTTTGTTGGGCCTTCCTGTGTGTTGACTCGATCTTTCTGAGCACCCAGTCCCCGACTTCAAAAACTCTCTTCTTTACTTTGCTGTCGTGATAGGCCTTGGTTCTTTGCTTGTAATTAATCATTCTGAGCTGAGCAGTCAGCCTTTTTGCCTCGACCAGGTCTAGATCTAGTAATCGGTTGTATTCATTGACGACCTCGTCATAATTGGTTACTCTGAAAGTAGGTAAGGCCATCTCGGCTGGAGCCATGGCTTCAGATCCATAACTCAAATCAAAGGGAGTCTCCCCAGTTGGCCCCCGAGTGGTTGTACGAACTGCCCATAGAGCAAGGGGGAGATCGTCCAGCCACTTTCCTTGGCTTCCTTCCAGACTCTTGGTTAGGGCTCTTAGTATCAACTTGTTTGCTGCCTCGGCTTGCCCATTACCTTGAGGATGACTGACTGATGACTTTCTATGCTTCACTCCTAGCCTGCTTAATTCCTCAGTAAAAGCATCAGAGAACTGGAGCCCGTTGTCGGTCACAATAGAATGAGGGACACCGAACCGACACCATATATAGTCGTGAATGAAGTTGATGGCATTCTCTTCTGTAATCTTTGCTAAGGGTTTAGCCTCCACCCACTTGGTGAAGTAGTCAACTGCTACGATCACAAACTTGTTCCTTCCCTTAGCTAAAGGGAAGGGCCCAATGATGTCGACCCCCCACATGTCAAACGGCCATGTCGGTATAATAAGACTTTGTTCTACCGGTGGCACTCTAAGTAGGTCTGAGAAGCGTTGGCACTGGTCACACTTCTTCACGTATGAGTGGGCATCTTCTCTTAGGTTCGGCCAGTAGTAGCCTAATGTGATCACCTTGTCGGCCTGAGGCCTGGCCCCCGGGTGTCCTCCACAAACTCCCTCGTGTACCTCGGCTAGTAATTTCTCTGTGTCTTTGGGGGAGACACATCTTAGGAGGGGCTTGGAGAATGACCTTCGGTATAAAATATCGTTCCACACTATGTATCTGGCCGTCTTTCTCTTTATCATTTTGGCCGCCAACTCGTCCGCTGGTAGCTTTCCCTTTTCGATGTAGTCTTTGTAGTCTTCAATCCAGGTTCTCTCCTCGTCGTCAAGAATTAGGATCTCCAGTCTCTCGTAAGCTGGTTGGTCGGCATAGATGATGTAATGGCCAATTTGGATAGCAAGTCGGCCTCTTGGTTGTGCTCTCGCCCTACTTGCCTTATTTCCCAGAACTCCAAGTTTTTAGTCATATCGAGGACGAGGTCTCTGTACTTAGTCAGCATGTGATTCTCGATGTTGTACTCCCCTTTCACTTGATTCACCACGAGTTGGGAGTCACTATAGGCCATTAGTTTATTCGCACCAAAGAACTTTGCCCTTTCTATCCCCAAGACCAAGGCCTCATATTCTGCTTGGTTGTTTGAGGCTGGGAATTTGAACCTGATGAAGTCACGGGCTACATGCTCGCAGCCTGGACTGGTTAAATATACTCCGGCTCCACTTCTTCCTTGCGTCGTTGACCCATCTGTGTACAAAACCCAACAATCACTTGGCAATTCCTCTAGGGCTCTCTATCCATGGGGAATTTCCTTTTCCTGGATGTCGGCGTATATTCACTCGAGAACGCAGTCTCGACTAGGAAATCTGCTAGAGGCTGTGCCAACACTGTCTTTCTCGGCTTGTAGGTGATATCAAACTCGGTCAATTCAATGGACCAGTTGAGTAGTCTGCCTGAGCTATCCATCTTATGAAGTATCTTTCTGAGTGGCGCATCGGTATAAACCGTGATGGGATGAGCGGAGAAGTATGCTCGTAGCTTTCTAGCGGCTATCACCAAGGCATACGCTATTTTCTCGGCGTTGAAGTACCTTGACTCGGTTTCTGACAATGCTTTGCTTACATAATAAACCGGCCTCTGAACCCCGTTATCTTCTCGCACCAGCACGGCCGCCACGGCTCTATCTGTTGCTGCAAGGAATACAAAGAGTGTCTCTCCCATAATTGGACTGCTGAGTAGTGGAGGAGAACCCAAGTATTCTTTCAATTGTTGGAACGATGCCGAGCACTCTGGGCTCCAGGCGAAGTCCTTAGTTCCCCTCAAAGCTTTGAAGA
Source organism: Campanula takesimana (assembly GCA_026119855.1). Taxonomy (NCBI): domain Eukaryota; kingdom Viridiplantae; phylum Streptophyta; class Magnoliopsida; order Asterales; family Campanulaceae; genus Campanula; species Campanula takesimana. The sequence goes on from JAOWBW010000464.1 coordinate 694,450, forward strand.
ACGGGAGTGACTTTTCTGCTGACTTGGCGATAAACCTTCCCAGGGCGGCCACCCTTCCATTCAACCTTTGAACCTCCTTAACACATATCGGCTCTTTCATGTCGACTAGGGCCTGGATCTTCTCTGGATTTGCCTCAATGCCTCGCTGTGACACCATGAATCCGAGGAACTTGCCTGCCGTGACCCCCAATACACATTTACTGGGGTTGAGCTTCATGTCATTAGCCTTCAAGTTCTCTATAGTCTCTGTCAAATCTGGGACGTGACTTCCTGACTTAGTCTTTATTACCATGTCGTCGATGTAGGCCTCCATGTTTCTGCCGATCTGGGACTTGAACACTTTGTTCACCATCCTCTGGTAAGTTACTCTGGCATTTTTTAGGCCGAAGGGCATCATTACATAACAGTATATTCCCCAGCTGCTTGAAAGGCCGTCTTCTCGATGTCGTCCTCAGCCATCTTGACTTGGTGATAGCCTGAGTAAGCATCCAGGAAGCTTAGAGTCTGGTGTCCAGCAATGGAATCAACTAGCTTGTCAATCCTTGGGAGAGGATAGCTATCTTTCGGGTAAGCTTTGTTGAGATCTGTGAAGTCCATGTTTCTCGATGTCGTCCTCCATGTTTCTGCTTTTTAACCATGACGACATTAGCTAGCCATTCAGGGTATGTTGCTTCTCGGATGATTCCGGCCTTCAGTAACTTATCTACCTCGACCTCGATTGCTTTTTCTTTATCTGTGAAAAAGACCCTTCGTGCCTGCTTGACTGGTTTGAAAAACTTGTCCACTTCCAATTTGTGGAAAGCAATGGCTTCTTTAACCCCAACCATGTCCTCTACCTTCCATGCAAATACATCTAGGTTGTTCTTGAGCAGGTTGATGAGCTCCTCTCTCTCTTCTGGGGGGAGTTGTTTCCCAATTCTTATCTTTTGTTCCGGGTAGTCGGGGTTGATAATGACCTCGTCTAGCTGGTCAACTGGCTTTAGCTCGGGACCATCCTTGAACTCCAAAGTTTCCACAATAATTTGTTTGACTCTCTCCTTGTCTTTACCCTCTAGGCTTAAATTCTCCATGTCTAGGAGTCTGTCTATCTCGGCATCCATGTGGGTGGTATTGTGGCACCCGAGTTTGGGACGAGGGCGAGGGTCGAGTCACTCGGCTCGTCCGAAGCTGTGTTCATGGAAATAGAGCCAAATCCATCCAACCCATATGTTACCTCGGTCTCGCTCATGGTGTTGTCTTCATCTAGCACCACCCATTCCTCAGGCATATCTACCGTTATTATGCCGATGTTGGGTACTGACGTTGTGACCGTGGTTGACCTGGATAGGGTGATGTTCCTCTCTAGAGTGTCAATCTCCATTTTGGTTTTTGCTTTTCTGGACTTCATCACGTGTTCCAAAAAGTGTTTAGAAGTGTCGGGGACACAACCTATGCCTGCCGGGGTAGGGAACTTCACCCTTTGGTGAGGGAGGGAGGGAGGCAACCATTCCTAATTTTCCCTGGCTAGGGGAGCCCAAGATGGCATGATAATCACTGGCCAGGTCCATAACAATGAACGTAATTATCGCCGAGGTCTTGTAGGGGTACTCACCGACTTCCAGCTGTAGGTCCACGGTTCCCTTTGCTTCGGCTTTATGGTTTGTGAACCCTTCCAGTCTTCCATGGTATGGGGTCAGCATGGTAGTAGAGCACATCTTTAGCAGCCCCTGAATCAATTAGGAGCCTATCTGACTCACAATTGTCTATTCTGCCCGTGATGACCAGCGACTGCTCCCTCATTGCCTTGTTTCCGGCTAGCTCATTCGGAGAGAAACTGATCACTTCTTCCCCTTTATGGATCCAAGGGGGGATTTGATAGACCTTACTTAGTCATAGATCTGCTCCTTTAGCCTGGTGTTTGAAGAGATTTCTTCTCTTATTACTCCGATTAGCTTTGCTCGTGGTGGTCTATCTTCATCTTCCTTCTCGTCTTCCCTCGGGCGCTTGTTGTCTTTCTTTGCTATGAACTCGTTCAACTTTCCCTGATCATCCCACCTCTGCAATATTTTCTTTAGGGCATAACAATTGTCTGTCTCGTGCCCGTTGTTCCTATGGTAAGCACAATATTTTATTGTGTCCCTAGGGAATTTTGGGTTGTCTTTGAGAGGTTTGGGGTTAGGAAGGTTTACCACGTTCATGATTTTAGAGATCGGTTTCGTGAGGGGGGGGGTGAAGACCTCTGTCCCTCTCGTTCGATTCTTTCCTCAGTTTCTACCTCCGTTGGTACCTTGGGCCGAGTCAGAAGTAGGCGGCTTGGTTTCTCGTCCTCGTTCCCGATCCCGGTCTCCGGACATCAATAACTTTTTCTCTTCTGTAGTAGCTGTTGTATAAGCCACATGGTATAACTCAGATTTTGTGAGAGGTTTTCTCACCGACAACTCATAAGTGAGATCGTCTGATCTTTGTCCATTAGTGAAGCACATTATAATTTCCCGGTCGGTGAGTCGCTCTTCGATCGAGTCGGCTAAGTTCCTAAATCTGTTGTAGAAGCTCATCGTCGACTCGTTTTTCCCTTGAACTATGTTTGCTAGGTCTGACAACCTTTTCTTCCTTGCCCCTGCAGTGGCGAAATATTCCAAGAATCTTGACTTTAATTTAGAGAAAGAATCAATACTTCTCCTCTCCAGGTCCATGAACCAAGATCTGGCTGCTCCAGTCAATGTACTAGCAAAGGCCTTGCAAAGTACGTCTCCTGGTTGGACACTAGTTCCATCATACCCTCAAAAGATTGGAGGTGATCTAAGGCGTCAGAGTTGCCGGAGTATTTGTACAGGTGAGGGAGCTTCAATTGGGGATTAGGTGGGGAATCCTTGATTCATTGTGAAAATGGACGCATGGTGTCATAATCAGTCATGGGCTTTCTCTGTCCTTGATTCATCTCCACATTTTCCAGCCTCTCCTGTAGATCCATTATGAGTCTTTCGCTTATTGCCGAGCTGCGATGAGAGCTTCTGGATTTATCTTGTCTCGATCTCCCCCTTCTACTCGGCTAATATCTGGATCAACTAAAGTTCGTCACGGTGGAGTGCGGTGAGGTGGTTCCTGCCTTGGTGGAGCTTGATGTTGGTTCTCCCATCGCCGTCTTTCTCCCACGATAACTACACCGGGGGACTCAGCTTCTCCTTCTTCCCTCATTTGGTTTATCTGATCTCTCAGATCTCTCGCCCCATTATTATTTGGGCCAAGTCAGCCATCAAGTCGGCTCGAACGGGCAACTCGACTTCCCGGGGGTGCATTACGCGGATTTTGAGGACATCTGTCCTCGGTACGTGTGATTCCCCTAGGGTTAATTCTTCCCTCACCTTCCGGAGCTCCTCTAGTACCAGAGGGCTGGACGAAGGGTGCCAAGGAATGGTCCGGGTCATATTCCAGGAGATAACAAGGGTAATTAATACCTCAAACCGAGGAATAAATCCCTACCACGATAAGTGTTTACGCCCCCCCCTAGTTAAAGCTGGGCCAAGGCATACAAATACTTAAATAACTAAAACAAGTGTTTACGCCCCCCCAGACAACGTTGGGCCCAGGCAAACAAATACTTACAGCAAAAGCAAATTGTTTCAGCCAAACCGGCTCACAAACATAAAAATAAATTGTTTTAGCCAAACCGGCTCACAAACATAAAGAGAAATTGTATCAGCAAGCCATCACAATGTCATTACATAGCAAATAAAGTTTGCGGATATTCACGGCGCCTGCTCCTCCTCATCCTCCTCCTCCTCACCAGGGCTCAACTCCTCCTGAAAACGCTCAACCAAGGTATGAAAATTGTTGGGATTAACTGGGGGAACACTCCAGACTGGTATAAAACCATTGTTGCATTAACTCATTGCAAAGTGAGTAAAGGGCAATAAATGAAACTTCACATGCTTAAGATAAAGGCTACGTAGAGCATCTTGAGAAACTTGGTTGTCCAATTGGATTGGAGCAAGCCATGGATCTCATTCTTGATTCATTGTTTAAATGTTATGATCACTTAGTGATGGAATATAACATGCTTAAAATGAATAAGAATTTCTTCGAATTGCATTAACATGCTGAAAAACTGCGAAGATGAAGATATTGGAGAATGGTTCTCCAATGCTCATAGTTCATGATGGAAAGAGGCCAAATGCCTAAAGAAAAGTAAGACAAGAGTTGTCAAACCTAAAGGAAATAATTTTGGTTATAATAGTAACTCTAATAGATGCAATTTGGTAAAATGGCAATTGGATTGACCATTTAGAATTGTAGTCAAAATTCTGGGTGATCAATAAAAGGAATGGTAGTGGGACTACCACTCGGAATATTTATGTTATAAATTATTCTTTCTAAATTTAATTATTGGGAATTGGATACCAGAATAATTAGTAAGATGAAAAACTACTTATAGTAATGTTTTATCTACAAACAGTAATGATGCAATGGTTGCAACATTGTTCGTAGAACACTTGTAAAGTGACTTTACTGATGAAGTAGAAAACATTATTTTGTTATAAGATAATGAAGGATATTAATTTCTTATTTGGAATAAGAAAAATGCTTTATTTATTATGATTTACTTCATTGTGTTATCATATAAATAAATCTTATATCCTAAATCTTGAAGAACAAAATAATAAAGACTATAACATAAATAATTAAAATTCTTTATGCATTATTGTTTTGATCAAATAAATGAGAAATGCATATCTAAAGTTCTATTGGACGGAGTTTTAAGTCATATGATTTGGAATCACATGATTTATGCAAATCTTATTTACTTGGATCAAGACATCTTTTACTATGATTGGTAAAAAAAAAAAAAAAAAGGATAATGTCTTAATTGACCTAATACATTTTGATGTGTATGGTGCATTAAGAAGAAATGCTAAAAGAGAATTTTGGTTATACTTGGTAAAACTATTCAAAAATTATGATTGGATCATGATGATGGATAATTAAACCGAAAATTTGACAGTCATCATTAAAGTTGTGAAATGGTTTCACAAATTAACTTCACTAAGAATATCATTCTAAATGATATGTATGCGTGAAAGTATAAGAACCTTATTGGATATGGTTCATTAGATGATAAAGTCAAATTGATCTTCCATTATTAATTTTGGGGTTATGTATTTGAAACCGCTATGATTATACTAATCTGAATTCCAGCTTGAGAGGTTAAAAGATGAAAGAAAACTCGGTTTGCCTTTCGCAAAGATTTAAGATGGTGAGACCTTTTGGAAAGGAGTTGTCTGGGACACACTCACATTTAAATCTAATAAATATATTTTCATGGGATATCCTAAGGAAACTTGAGGATAAAATTTTACTCATGAGAAACAAATGGTTTGTTGCTTATGATGATACTTTTCTAGATAAAAGGTTTATCTCTAAAAGAATCAGTGGGAGCAAAATGTATCTCGAATGGTTCGAGACCTAGAAAATATATTTTAACCTAAGATGGAAGTTGAACAAGTTTTCACAAGGAGTCGTGAAAAGTCTGTTCAAGATATACAAATACTTGCAATACATGATAGGATACAATCTATTAGTAGAAATATTGGATATTTCGAAATAGAAAGTATTGAGGTAAAGTTCATTTAGAATGAAGTATTTACCACCTATCAAAGATGCATTATCAACTCCACATTTAGATTAATGGCTTGGAGTCATAAAATCTAAAAGGCAATCCATGTATAATAATCAAGTTTGGAACTTGATCATTCTAACCTAAGGTGTAAAAACCAAAGGAGAGGAATGAGTTTTCTTGGAGAAAATTTTACATGGATAGCAAAGAAATTTACTAGAATTCTCGTAGTCACATGTTCATATTTGGAATATGAAAATTGACAAAATGATGTCAAAACAAGTGTTCCTCAACGGGAACTCACTTAAGGATGTATTGGATACAACCTAAAGGTTTTGACAGTCAAAGAAAATTCTGATAAATTATGAAAGTTGCAGAAATCCATTGGATGGATTAAAGCAAGCTTTTGGGAGTTGGAATCTCCGTTTCGATAAGTCAAAAGTTTGATTTGATCAAGAACGAAGATGAACCTTGTATATACAAGAAGATTAGTGGGAGCATAGTGCTATTCCTTATTTAATATATGTGGATGACATATTGCTCATTGGAAACGACATTCCTACACGTTAATCTGTAAAGACTTTGTTAAGAAAGTGTTTCGCAATGAAGAATATGGATGAAGCTACATATGTTCTTGGCATTAAGATCTATAGAGATAGATCAAGGAGACTAATTGGTTTAAGCCAAAGTACATACATTGACAAAGTCATTAGAAGATTCCGCATGGAAAATTCTAAGAGAGGACCATTGCCAATGTTACATGGAGTTTCTCTAAGCAAGACTCAATGTCCTAAAGACAAAAGATGAGCATGAGAAAATGAATGAGATGCCATTTGCTTCGGCAATTGGATCCATGATGCCATGATAAGTACTAAGCCGGATATATCTAATGCTTGGAGCATGACGAGTAGATATCAATCCGACACCGGTAAGATTCACTGGATGGCTATGAGAGCGAGTCTTAAAGTACTTTAGAAGGACTAAAGATTCGTTTATGATCTATGAAGGTATGGAAAATGATCTCGGATGCATGCTTCCAAACCAACAAAGATGATAATAGATCGCAATCAGTTTTTTGTGCATATGTCAAATAGTGGAACTGTAAGTTGGAATGGTTCCAAGAAGAGTACAGTCACTAATTCTGCGACTAAATCTAAGTATATAGCCGCATTGGATGCTGCAAAGGAAGCTTGTTTGGATTAAGAAGTTCATTGATGAACTTAAGATGGTTCCTAGTATTGCTAATCCAATAGACCATATTAGTGATAATAGTGGTGCTATTGATCAAGCAAAGGAACCAAGAGCACATCCTAAATCCAAACACATACTTAGGCGTTTCCTTATCGTTCGAGAAATCGTTGATAAGGGAGACGTACATATATGCAAAGTACCTACTAATGATAACGTTACAGACACACTAAACAATGGGACTTCCATAAGCTAAGACATGATGGTCATGTTGGGTCCATGGGTATTGGATACCTAGGGAATTGGGCCTAGGGCAAGTGGGAGATTGTTGGTGTTGGTGCCCTAGGCACGTTTGTTAAACGTTGTATAAGTTATCATTTTATTCATAATGATAAAGAGATAATAAGATTATTATTATGGCTCATGTTTGCTTATAATAATCTCCGTCCCTAGAGCTTCTTAAGCACTAGTATAAAGGCTAAATGATCATGGGATGATCATGTTAGATTTATGGGTACTTGTTTGGAACAAGGTACTGGACATGACCCGCGGTATGAGATTTATGTCATGGTCGATGTCATATATAAATCTCATATTAGTTATGTCATTTGAATCCTTAGACATGAAGTTATTATAGTCTTCCACTTGATGAACATTATGTTTGACATATTCAAACGCTGCCTTAACACGGTAGTTATAAAGGGTATGATTGGCATGATTGGATTCACGTAGGGAAGAATAATAAGCCAAATAGATTTGTCCCTCTTCGGAGAGATGTCAAGCTTGGGCCCCTCGAAGGAATGATGTTGGTGAAATGTTTGGCCAAACTCAAATGGATTGATTGGATCAATGTCATTTGGATTATCAACATATTCGGGATCGAGAAAAGTATTGAACAATACAAGTTGACTTGTTGACCATGACTTGTGTTCAATGACATCGTGGACAAAGGGATTATGACATATTCTAAAAGGAATGCGAACTTGTATCTAGTTACACTATTTGGGTAGGTATGACGGTTTGCTAGAACCTAATCATATCTTATGGGTTCATGTTTGGGCTCATTGCCAACTTAGTGTAATCCTAGAGGGTCACACACGAATAGAACGAATCGTAAAGGACTAAATTGGAATTATGGAAGAATGTCAGATTTTGGCTCTGGCACGGTCGTGCGCCTTAAAATGGCACGGCCGTGCCATAAATCCAAACCAAGGCAAAACCTGTCGGCACGTTTGGCACGACCGTGCCAAGAAGGCAAGCACGACCGTGCCGAAAATTGTCGATATGGGGGAATGCGCGCGGACTAGATGGCACGACCGTGCCAGATTGTAGGGCACGACCGTGCCAGACAAGTCGGGCAGAATTCCTTGTTGCCTAATTTGGTGACGGGATTTAGGTTTCCTAAGTCCTTAAGGGTTAAGGATTAGGACCTATAAAAGGATCCTTTCAGCAGCCATTAGACACATGATTATGAGTGCCTCCAAAGGGTTTTGGGAGGTTACTTTCTTGTTCTAAGATCCCACAAGTGAAGAACAAGAATATTCATAATTCCATATAGTTCTTACAATTGTGAAAGCGTGTTTCATAATTTGGTCTAGCAACCAAGATCAAGTGTTCTTGATATTCGTTCGTGGTGTGAATACCGCTAGAGGGTGAAACTTATCATCTTCATAGTTCGTGATTCTTGCTTTGTTCGTGATCAAGATTTCAAGCCTCCATCGAATTCAAGGTTGCAAAATCAAAGGCATTAAGGGTTAGTATTCTAGTATTCATTATGTTGTATTTGACTTAATCATATGAATGGATCTATGGGCTTTGGGTTTCATAAATTTTAAATTCTTAATTCCGCTGCGCATGTTACTACGAAACCCAACATATCGGCCTCTGATTCCCCGACAGCTTTGATCCTCTCGGCATGGGCCAGTTTGGCATTTTCGTGTGCCTTATTGACTAACTCCACAATCTGGCCTAGTTTCACTTGGGCCCGAGTCGCTTTGCTCTCCAGATCGGTCATCTTCTTACTAACTCCAGACCATTGCGCCGCCTCGTGTTTGGTGAGGGTGGAAAGGGAAAAAGGGAAAGAAAGGAAAGAAGGGGAAACAAAGAAGTTGATGTCAACTAGAGGAACAAAAGAACGATCAGAGAACAGGCAAGTTAGCCTATTACCTCAGCAATAATGAGACCCTTGCGTTCAGCCATATATGCATAGGTGGGCGGCATAGAAGTCAATCCTTCCAGGAGATCGGCATCAAAGGCTCGTTCCAAAATTGGCCGGCCAAGTCTCATCAACGGACCAGATCTGGCAGTAACGTCGAGGCTTTTCAACGGACGGACATCTGAAAAATCTGCTATCAAGACATCAATCTCATCAGAGGAAAAAGCAGACAGAATAACAGTAGGTGGAGCAGTAGAGGAATGCCTTTTAGGTGATGGCTCCTCTGACAGCTCGTCATCACCATCCCTAGCCCGTTTCTCACCAAGGGGCTCGCCGCCATCTGCTGCCCCTATATCCTAAAAAACAGTGTCTCCAGCCTGATCTGGCATAGAAGCATTCACCGTTGCCGTGGGTTCACCTGCATTCACCTCAACTTGGCCTCCGAGAGCCATATCGGTAGTAGGGAGAGCACCAGCCTCCTTGTTGGTTAAGGCCTCCTGCCGTGCTCCCATATCGGCATGCCTCTTGGAGCGTCCCAAAGCCTTTGATTTCAGCCTCCTCTTGTTTAGAAGCTTATTGGGGTCAGAAGAGTATGCACGAGCCAACCCTCTCTCCTCCTCCATGGTCAAATCTGTCAAATACAAAGATAAGAGTTAGAAGCCAAACACGGAAGAATCACAATATAAATTGAGACACCGAGATCAGAAGTTTACATCCGACGAATTTTTGAACTTTTAGACAAGCCTCATCCTGAGCACGGCTGATCTCACAGTCCCTTATAAAACAAAATTGGGATGGACAACCCAATCAGGATAGCGGTTGCCTCTGGCTATGGGCACCATGACACTCACATCACTCCAAGGCCCCGGCATGATTCCTGTTTGAACATATTAGTCGTGATTGGCCTCTAGAGACGACCAGTTGAGCTGCTGAACAACAGCAAACTCCTCCAATCTTCTCACCAAGGCGTCACTCCATGGGGCTTTGTAGCAGGTCTCGGGGGCCTTAGGGACATTGGTCGGCACTGGGAACTCCCACCCAAGTCGGCTCTCCACCTTGATGACGTGGTTATTCCACCCCGATACCTTACTGACTGAACTAGATATTGGAGAAATGATTTTAGGTTTCTTTTGCTTACTCCGAACAGTCAGAACCTGGGTGGTGTCATTAAAACTTGGCTTGAAAAAATGATAGAAAGCCATTGGGCACGGCTCAAAGCATAGACTCCGGCACAAGACAATAAAAGATGTCAGGTACCTAACCGCGTTAGCACCCAATATGGCAAGAATGGCTTGCCAATCCTCCAGAAACTCACAGATAAAAGGATCGAGAGGTAATCGGAGTCCTAGCTGGAACTGTTTGAAGAAAAAATCTACCTCTATGTGGTTCTAATAGAAATCGGCCATCTCTTCATTAGTGGTCAGAGCAGGAGCGAGCTCATACGACAGGTCATAGTCATCTCGAGAAATCCTACAGGTATTATGAAGATACTCAATCATCTCATCACCAGCCTTGGGCTGTTTCGGCTTGTTGGGAGCCACGATATTCCCCCTTCGTCTGAGACTCCTACGACCGTGACCCTGGCTCCCTTCAGGGACGTCGTCACTGAATTGGTCCACCATTCTATCAGATGTACTCTCCCCCGACATAGCTGCAGATGAATAAAGGGGGTTAGCATCAGAAGTCGAGACGAGGGACACATTCACCCCCCTCATCCTTTCCACAGAAGCCGAGGGGATCACCTCGTCCTCCAACATAATGTAATAAAAAGAAATATGGCTCAGAATGTCAGGCAGAGAGGAGAAGACTACTAAATTAGGGTTCATCATTCCAAGGCGATCGAAACGACGACTATTGCTAGGCCATTCTACCGTTCCATTGAAAGCCCTATGTATTACAAGAAATTCCCTAACCTCATCTAAGGACAGCAGAAACCAAGGACCATCTGTTCTCCGATAAATCCTACGATTCATTCTATGAAATCCAAAATGGACCGATGACGAAAAATCAAAGGACATTCTAATAACAGAACAGAGGCGAAACAGAGCAAAGATGGAAAATGGCACAGAGAAATCAAAAATGCAAAGGGATATAAGGGTACCTGATAAAACGTTGTAATTTGAAGAATGAGGATAAGTGAGCGAAAAGAAGAAGTATTGACAAAGCACTGGTTGAAGCTCGCCAGAATCAAGTAACGTATGAGAGTCGCCGGTGAAATCGCGTCGAAATATGTCTTGGATTCAAAAGATTTTGACTGTTCAAGTAATAAGTGAAAAGGGGATTTAGGGATTTCAACCGTTTGAAATTCTAGGTTCGGGTGAAACCCGAGAATTTGACCCCTATCCGTCCGAGATCTCGTGAAAATCCCGTGGTAATTGGCAGCTGCACATGTCATCGCCCTAAACCATCATTACCTATAATTAAGGGTTGTGGCTTCCCCATAAAGTGAAACGTCTCTTCACTTACCGTCCGCCGCCTGATACATGTGACGTCATTAGTTTGTGGCGTCATAAACCTAAAAAACAACACTCTCCTGAGGTCGCCAGCACAGACCGACGTATGCGTAACAACACCTCATTTTTGACCCAGTCTGATTAAATTATTAGAAGGTTATTGCGTACAAGGATATTCTATGCCGACATGTAAGACAAGACGTCATGAAGCTGGTGGCGTTAATGGAGTTACAAGGTAAATCACAGAGGTGTTACACAAACAAGATTCCGAAACAATGGACGAAAGGAAAGAGATATTCCATTACTATATCAAAATGGCCCCTACAAGAAGGTCAGGGGCCTAACCTATACAAAGTTAAAAGGAAAAAAAACTAACAAGAAAACCTAACATGATCCTATTCCATATCCATGGCGTCCCATTCAAAATCCCCATCATATCCCCAGTCATGTTCTTCCATCAAAACTTCTTCATCAATATCTTCTTCATCTTCGTCTTCTTCCCCTTCACCATCGCCACCAGAATCATCATCACTGCCACTGGAAGAGCCTTCTTCTTCAGTATCCATTGGATCAGGGGATTGATACTCTCCGTTGCTGTCAGACGGAGATTCTTCCACCGGAAAATTAGACTCCGGAGAAGCGGAGGAATCACTGTTATCGCCATGATCACTGTGCAGTTGGTGCTTTTTTTCGTCATAATCTGAGGAATCTACTTCTTCGGGGAAGGCGTCTGAGTATGATCTTTTGGGCATCATCTTCGTTGCTTGAAAAAAGTTTTTCGAAGACAAAAGGTAAGATAGTGGGGTTAAGAATGAAGGGGTTTAACAGGAGGTGCCCTTATATATTATGGAATACGAAAGAGTGATGCTAATACTATTCATGATGGGAATACAATTAATGAAGCTGCACTTTCAAAGTAGAGTTATGATTATCTTTTGGGAACCGGGAATTTGGCAGAGTATAAAGATTTGGCGGCTGCTAGTCAAATCAACGCCAGTACAATTATAATTAACCGAAGACGAAACGGTACAGTTTCTACTCGACAAGCCGACATAGAAACTCGGGGGCCACTGAATGACATGTACCAAACCGTGGTGTCGGACCGGGACGTATATAGGCCCAAGCCCATTGATAAGGGCCCAGATGCAGCCCAGCTGAGTCATGTGCCGAGGTGATAACCGTATGCCGACTTGTGCCGAATTGATAGGGATGAGGCTGCATGCCTAAAATTCCGCCATACCAATAAACAAACTCCATATCATATACAAATACAGAGAATCCATATCTAAACAAGGAGATCCCTACTGCAATATGAACAGGATATTCATCATCCTTATCAAGACTCTATCTTATCAGAATACGAGTCATACAACAACACGGGCTCCCTGGCTTTTCCAACAAGTCAGGACTCATTCACCATTGCCTATATAAACAGGTCCTCCATACAGGAAACGGGTAATGAACTCTTTTGTCTCTAAACTCTAGTCAATTGATTTCTCTTTACATTTACAAACCGTATTCTTATTCTCACGCCGGAGGGCCTTCGCCAGTGAAGCCCCGGCGTAGTTTACGTTTGCTCATTGTGCGCAGATCCGTACGGGGAAGTTCTCATTGCTGGATTTATCCGAATCGTTAGACGAAGGGCTGATCCGGTACGTTTTTGGCAGCATCAGTTTTGTTTCAAATATATGTTAAATTTTTAGAGAAGAATTATTTTTTTTAGCCATTTATCTTGGGACGGAGTCCAAAAATCAATTATCTTAAAATAGTGTTGCATGCACCACATTTGGTACATGTTCTATTCTAGTCCTACTTGCTTAAATTAGAGCAATAGTTTTGGATGAGTTCCATTTTTCAAAACTCTATTGGGCTGGCCCAAATTGAAGTTTTATTAAATAAGTAGCCCACAACACAACCATTGGGCTCAAAGCCCAAATATCATAATCAAGCCTACATTCATTTTCTCTCTTCTCCCCTCCCATTCCCCCATCCTTTATCTCCTTCTCTGGTTCAAACTTCAAACCCCCTCTCCAATGGCGTCCGTTTCAGCGTCACTCTCCCATCCACTCTCATCTCTTCTCTGTTCAGAACCCATTTCTTCTTCTTCTTCTTCTTCCAGCCATCTCTTCAGAGCCTTTTCTCCTCCCATTTCTCGTAAGTTTCTCTTAATTTATGTTCTTGAATTCTCTTCAATTTATTCTAAATAAGTTAATCTGTGCAATTATGTGTTTTTTTCTTAATTTTTGGGGGGTTTTATGGTGTTAAATTTAGGTAATAGTCCTCGCTTTATGAAAGGTCTAATTGTTCGTGGAGGTGGAAATGATGCCTTCTTAGACCTTTTTGAGGGGAAAGAAGTACCAAGGTATTATACCTAATTTAATTCCCCCAACTTATACTGACTACCCTTTACATGCTGTTGCTAAAATGTTTTGTGTTTATGTTGGAATTGTGGAACCAAAATGTTATTCCCACCACCTCCATAGTAAGTGTAACACTTTCTTAATTGGGATTTAATCTTAGCGCATTTTCATCATGGTACAAACTATGTACAAACAGGTAAATAACGTTCCTTAAAAAGTTTGACACGTGAACTGCGACACTTAATACTTATTATGGGACATAGGGAGCATGTTTTTTTTTTTTTTAAAACCCAAATGGATTGACTATTTTTGTCTCAAAATGAATGACCATTTAAAACTTTTATATCAAATAACTTTGTCTGTAAATGATTTTTTTTTTTCAGAGTTAAATTGTATATTTACAAAACTAAAATGTTCAAAGTGAATAGCAAAAATGTTTATGATTTTTTCTATTAAAAATCAACATTTTCAAAACGACCCCTAAATTCAAAACGGTCATTCATTTTGGGATGGAGGAAGTATTATTTTTGTTATGAGAGTTGAACCGAGTGTTTCTTGATGGATTTTTGAACATGTAGCGAGAGGGGGAAGCCTCTTTTTAAAGCTGAAAAGAAAAAACGACCTGCTCGCTTAAAGCCTAGAAGAATATCTCCACCTCTTCCAGTGCCTGATCATATACTGAAGCCTCCTTATGTTGGCTCAGGAGAGCTGCCAGATGTTACTAATGAACACCAAATTCACGATGCTGAAGGCCTTGTCAAAATGAGGGCTGCGTGTAAGCTCGCTGCAAGGGCATTGGAATATGCTGGAACTTTGGTTCGGGTAATCTTCTCCTCTGTATTACATTGTCACACATGGATTATCTTCATTACATCGTTGTAGCCGTTGTGTTTTGTGATTTTTCAAAGTTTCTACTTGTTGATTCCAAATGCTAAACAGATTTAGCTCAAGTAAAAGGATTAGCTTGATGCGTTGCACATTTTATGATTGGCAACTTATCGGTATACTTCTACAGTGAACTAGTTTGTGTGTGTGTGTGTGTGTGTGTGTGTGTGAGAGAGAGAGAGAGAGAGAGAGAGAGAGAGAGAGAGTGAGAGAGATGATTGCCAGCTTATCAGTATACTTCTACAGTGAACTAGTTTTTTTTTTTTTTTGTGTGTGTGTGTGAGAGAGAGTAAGTTCAACTTCAAATCAATCATTACTCCCTCCGTCTCATAATGATGTTCCCCCTTCCTTTTGGTCATTATTACGAATGAATTTTGAGCAATAATTTTAGGTTAATTTAATTATTCTAATGAAAATCTAAAACGTATACTCACTCTGTCCCAAAATGATTTTCCTATTTGTTGTTTTTCATTGTCCCAAAAAGTTATTCTCATTTCCACAATTTAGGCTTAAAAGTGCATAAACATAACATGGATCGTGTAGCAAATGTTCATATCCTTAAAAAATTTGAATAGTCAAATGCGAAGATCATATGGGACGGAGGGAGTAATTGGTAGCATTGATGATGGTGTATCAATAACAAGTTTCAGATTCCCATTAAGATCATTAAATTAACTTAAAATTATTTCTCAAAGTTCATTCGTAATAACGACAAAAAAAGTGGGAACATCATTTTGGGACAGAGGGAGTATTACTTAAACATCTTTAGTTTATATTGCTTGTGATAAGTTATGTTTAGAAATGTACACCGTATGATTTAACATAGTGTTCTCTTAATTCTACGGGTGAGGTGAGTCTTTAGCTTAGGAAGTATCATTGGGTTATTGATGACTTCTTAGCTGGTTATTGCTGACTGATGCTTTAGATTATTAGTGCATATGTATATTCATGCTTTCTAAGTGATTGCTCGTTACAATACCAAATTGATAGATGCCCATATAGCAGCCAAGTTTTGCGTGTGCATAGAGCTATGGTGCTGGTAGTAGTTGCACTTTGGAATTTGAAAAGGGGGATTAATCTTATCTCTCATGTATATGGAACTCAAATTCTATGTTCTTCAAGGTTAACTCAACGATACGAGATAACAATTCCTGCATAAATTGGGGGCATTATTGTAACAATTCTATAATCTTTTCCACGTTTGCTACGTAATTGCTACCTGGTCTTTCACCTACAGCCAATGGTCGTGACAGCCTTTAAGACAACTAGTCTGCCCGTCACTAATAATCTTTATGTATATTTTTCTTTTTTCTTTTTCTTTAATTTTCTATCGCCTGTCTATAGTAATTGATGTCTGTCTTTTTTATTTATAAATCTGTTTGTGTTGTTATTTCTTGCCTATACATTTATATTATTTTTGTCTTCTATTTCTGTCAGCCGTCATTGACAACAAATGAAATTGATGAAGCAGTTCATCAAATGATTATTGATGCGGGTGCTTATCCTTCTCCTCTTGGCTATGGGGGCTTCCCAAAGAGTGTATGCACATCAGTTAATGAGTGTATGTGCCATGGCATACCTGATTCTCGCCAATTGAGGGTTTGTGTTATGTTTTTAGTGCCCTTTGGTTACTTCATAAAAATGCATTCTATCAACAATAATCATGTTTTTTTTTTTTTTTTTTTTTCGCAGGATGGAGACATAGTTAACATTGACGTGACAGTCTACTTAGATGTAAGATGCTGAGTGAATCTTTAGTATTCCGTTATTCATAAAATTCATGATATGCTTTGCTGAGTTCATTTAGATTTATTTTCTAATTGCCAAGAACGAGCTATGATATCGATCGACTTTGATATCTATGATATCGATGGACTTTGATACTCCCTCCATGTCATTGTTTTGGCCATTAGACTAAAACTCTTTGGAACGCATAATCAATAGTTTGTCTGATATATTGTTTTCCATATACCTTTACTTTATTTATCTCTTGTGAAGGTAAAAGGTTGTAAATTCTTTAATTTAGGTTTGGATGTAATGGGAAATTTAATCGTTAATGTGCACTGGGTTCCTAAGTGGCCAAAAAAGGGAAATGTGGTCAATATATATGAGAGAGAGGGAGTATTTGTTTTCCTTTTAAACTTGTGTACTGACTTTTCTGGAAAAATGACTTCTTTTATGTGATAGGGGTATCACGGGGACACCTCAAAAACTTATCTTGTTGGCGAAGTCAGCAATGAGATGAAAGCGCTTGTAAAGGTAAAATCTGTTCCTATCAGTAAGAATTACTTCTCCGTCCCATTTTAATCTTCAAAAACTTTTGGGCACAAGTTAGTGTACAGTTGTTGTGAGTATGACATGTGAGGTCCATTGAATAAATAAGTATTACTAAAACTTTCCTTTTGTGGTTTTGAAGTTTAAAATGGGACACCCAAAAGGGAATTTTTTGAAGCATAAAATGGGATAGAGGAGTGTAGTTTAAGGCCATGTGTTACCCAACCGCCCAACCTCCCAACCCATTCAACCATACCATTACTGTATACTCCCTCTGTCCCAGCACAAGTAGGACTTCTGTCCTTTTTAGGTCGTCCCAAAACAATTGAGACTGCCCAAAATAGAAATGTTTTAAGATATTTATATTCAAACAACCCACCATTTAACCCCACTCATTCTCTCTCTTCATTTTCCACCACTCATTTTATTCAACTAACACTACTATTTACCCCACTCATTCTCTCTCTTTATTTTCTACCACACATTCACTACTTTTCTCTCAATTACTGTGCCCACTCCTCTAGTCCTGCTTGTGCTGGGACGGAGGGAGTATATTGCTTCCTACGGTCCTACCTGAACTAAAAAAAGGTTCTACTCCCTCCGTCCCAAAAAACTGTCTTATTTGACAAGTCAACATTTCTATGGATCAAGCTTTAGTTTCTTTGAACCTTAAATTACATAATAATTATTGCCATTTTAGATTTGAGACTATTGTTTGGGGCAAACCAGAATGTAAAGTATGACTAATCCTTTTTGGATGGATGGAGTAATCTTTGAGAAATTTAAGTTTGTCAGAGTTGAGAGAAATGTCATTTTTTATTCCAATGTTAAAAATCTTTAGGTTCATTTTCCTCTGTTATTATTATTAAATTATTAAATTGGGGTTTTATTAATTGTAATTTAAATCTATTGTAATAGTGATACTTGGAGAGTGAAATCTACCCCATTGGTGGGGAACGGGGATTGAAGCTTTGACCTTTTGTATAGAAAGGGATTCCTGATGCCGCTTGAGCTAGAGTTTTTTTGCTAGGTCCATATTCCTCAATGCCCTCCACCCTGAAGTTGCCTTTGCAGTCTTATTCATTATTATTTTTTTAATAAAGAATGTCGTATGTTTCTGTTCAAGCATTGCTTCGTGATCTCTGCAATCAGATTGGATTCTATTAACCTTTACAATATTCATTCATAACAGGGAACTGAAGGGTGCTTGGCAAGAGGCATTTCCTTTTGCAAAGCCGGCGTTCCGTACAGGATAATTGGGAATAAGATTAGGTACGTACTTCAATCTTCTTAAACATGTCTTTTAAGGGTTAAATATTTCGTTCTCTACTTAATATTGGTTAGAAGTGACATGGTTTGAAGGCAGTGAAGTACTTGGACTTTACTTGGACTTTGAGTTAGACTCATAAGTTTTTTTTTTGAAACTGATAATGCATATCAACATCGTGGTTGTCAATGGCACATTAAACCTTTATAGACAGTCAAATGATTTGAGGAACTTATAGTCTTTATGGCTTGGTTAATACCTTGAAACTTATGCTTCCTATAATCTACTCCCTCCGTCCCAAAATTGCAATTTCAGACATTCATTTTGGGACAGAGGTAGTAGTATTCTACAGAACTAATCCATTATGCAATCTAGTATTCTACAGAACTAATATACTCCCTCTGTCCCAGAAAGATAGTCTCATTTTGACTTTTAATGGTCAACAAAAATGAACTTTGACCAACCATTGACGCCGATCTAATCATTCTAGTGAAATTCCAAAATTTGTGATTGATAAATCATTAAGTGATTTATCAATAAGAATTTTTAGAATTTCATTGTGATCATTAAATTGACACTAATGTTTGGTCAAAGTTTATTTTTGTTGACCATAAAAATTCAAAATGAGACTATCTTTCTGGGACAGAGGGAGTAGTATACTAATATTCCCACATATTACTTCTTTTTCCCACCTATATCTTCTTTTAGATTATTTTTTTCTCCCATCTTTTCATTGACGATTACATTTGATGATTCATGTTAGGCGACCACATTTTTTTTGGGACTAAGGCTTTATTGTTGTTGTTGTATTGTATCAGTGAAGCTGCTGAAGCTTTAGGTTTCAATGTGGTGGACCGTTTTGTTGGGCATGGTGTGGGCACTGTATTTCACTCGGAACCACTTATATATCATACCCGTAAGTTCCTTGTTTTTCTTCAACCGTTGTAACAATTGTAACAATCTACTTAGACTGTATGCTGATGCTCAAGTAATAGGGGAATGCGGAGTACTTTATTTGTGAAGCTACGGTTAAACTGCAGAAACTTAAACCTGAAATCACTGAATGGTGTGCTCCTTTGATGTTTGTGATAAACTTTGTAATAATCTTGTACAGTACTACTAAGGCAAAACCCATGTTTTGGTCATTAAACAATACCTGTTTTTCTAATGTGGTCATTGATTTTTTTTATTTTTTTTTTTGTTTTCAATGTCCTCATCTATGTACCAATTTTTTGCAATGTTCTCACTCACTCGATGGAGCCTTCAATTTTTAACGGATTCTAGTCATGTGAGGCACTTGACTACCCCTGTTAAAAAATCAACGGGTTTGTTAATGAAGTTAAATTAAATCTAATAATGAACTTTAAGCCAGCAAAAGACCAATACACCCTTTAACTTTTTGACAGAGACTGACACATACACCCCTTTCTCTCTCCCAATTACACTCGACCCTAAAACACCATTAACTGCTCAAGTAAAACCATTAAACAAATAGTGTTTGCAGAAAGATTCTCCATTTTTTTTTGAAATTTCTTGGGCCCTTTTGGGGTTTCTAGTGATGAGTGAAATCTTAGGTGGGTTTGAGACATGGTTTGAATTCTAACTGAGTGAGGGTTAAGGGAGCGGTAGCGGCAGCGATTGTCTTTTATTTTTTATTTTTATTTTTCTGTCGTTATATTTTGGGTACTCCAATAACGGACCAGTTAAATATGTAACGAGTGATGTCATGTGGCATTACGTGAGTAGAATCCGTTTAAAAAATTGACGGCTCCGACGACGGAGTGAGAACATTGTAAAAAAATGGTACTTGAATGAGGACATTGCCAAAAGAAAAAAAAAAATAAAAAAAATCAATGACTGACATTTGAAAAACAGGTATTCTTATGTGACCAAAATATGGGTTTTGCCTACTACTAAAGGACTTCTAAATGAAAACTTAAAGCTCTAGTGATATGTTGATTTAATTTTTATTCTTTATGAATGTTTTTTATATTTCTTATGATCCTTGGAGTTAGTTTCCCACCTAGTCCCTCCGCCTCAAAATGATCTTCCCATTTTTTTTGTCGTTACTACTAATGAACTTGGAGCAATTATTTTAATTTGATTTGATTTGATTTGATTATACTAATGTAAATCTAAAACTTGTTATTGATACACCATCAACAATGCTATCAAGAACAAGTTTTAAATTTTCATTAGGATAATAAAATCAACCCCAAATTATTACTCAAAGTTCATTCGTAGTAGTGACAAAAAAGGTGGGAATATCATTTTGGGACGGAAGGAGTAAAATATTTAGTAATCTGGTGGTTGATGACCCTGGAAAGTGAGTTACCAGAAAATTTACTGTTTAGAGAGTATCATTAAGTTATAACATTTCAATGTGTCAACACTTCATATATTTAATACTCTGAAGGATTTTCTTACTTCAAAAGTTAATTGTCTTGCATTTGTATCAACACTTTGTATTTGATATACTGAACGGATTTCTTTACTTAAAAAGTTAATGTTCTTGCATTGAACCTGGATTTGAAGTATGTGTATACAAATACTCTCTCCGTCCATGGTCAATGTGCACACTTATAGTTGAGCACGGGATTAAGGAGTGAATGTTTATTCGAAAGTATAGTTAGTGGACAAGAGGTGGTGAGTATGATATTCAGTTATGATTTGCAAGTGAGACCCGCAATATATAAATGTGTTAGTATGACAAGTGGAGTAATGATATGAAAGGTCGTCCAATTTAGGAAGTGGGACTTATCAATGACTCTGTTCAAAAGGGAAAATATGCACATTGAGCTGGGACAGAGAAGTAGTATATCTTAGTTTATGTTTACTGCCTGTGCAGTTGATAATCACTCTTATCTTTGATTCACAGGTAATAAGCAGCCAGGTTCCATGATTGAAGGTGAAACATTTACCATCGGTAAGAATACTTATCATTTTCATATCTAGAAATAAATTAATTTTTTTCTACGGATGCATGAATTGCCATTATACACTTGGTGCAGAGCCAATATTAACGATGGGAACTACAGAGTGTAAAGTATGGGATGATAATTGGACGACTTTGACACGGGATGGCAAGCCGGCTGCTCAATTTGAGCATACTATTTTGATTACTAAAACTGGTGCAGAAATTTTGACAGTATGCTGAAAACTATTCAAGTTGAGTTAATGAAATACCCTGCTGCTACAAAGCCAAGAGACAGCTTTGCTTACTCTTAGTTTATACAGGAAGATCATTTTGTGAGTTGAAGATGGAAATGTCAAATGAGTAATTTCCTTGAAAATCTTGGCGGGCTCCATTTGTTTCGAGAATTATAGTGTGCTACTACCTCCGTCCCAATGAAGATCAAGATCAATTCGCACATTCATTTTTGGACGTAGGGAGTACTACTTTGGAACTGCATACGACCTATGTAATCAACTTTTTGGCAAGAACACTATGTTTCGAGATACAGTTACAATAGGCTGGCATTTGAAAAACAGGTATTCATTTTACTTCTGAACTTGTAATAGGCTGGGCCGGGCTTCCCTCCCAAGATGTGGTTTACATATCTTATTTCATTCTTCGGGAATAGATTAAAAATACTGTATCACTACAATAAGGTTAGTTTGATAGTATCAAGCACTTGATACTTGATGTTTAAACGTAGGGTAATATGGAAGTAGAATGCATGATTTGATTATTTCTTTCAACATGAATACGTCCAACATTCTCTTAATGATTGAAAATCAAAATCATTGCTTGACGAATAACAACCTCACTCAACATTCGACATTCAACGCTCAACAGGCCTGGCAATTGGGTGGGGTTAGGTCGGGTTAAAGCGGGTTGACACGGGTACAACCCGTTTACCTTAACATGTGAAACGTAAACGGGTTGGGTAGCTACGGGTCGGGTTGACCCGTTAAACATATTTTTTCCCCGTCTCTGCTGTGCTGGAAAACTGTTTTTGGCCTTAATTTTTTTTTAATGATTTTATATTGCTGAATTAAGCCTGACATTTGGATATAACCCAAACTAATCCTAGCCGCTTGATTGATTTAGAGAAACCCTCCTTACCTACTTCAGCACGCCTCCACTCCCAATCTCTCTCTCTCACTCACCGCGTTCTTCTACTTCCTTTTTTTCTTTCCACTGCACCAACCAAACTGTCTCGCCGGCGGCGTCGTTTCCAACCGTTCTCGCCAGAACAACCACCACTTCAACAGATCCGGCCATCGACGCTACAGATCTGGCCATCGACGCTATAGATCTGGACAACAACGCTACCACGACCACCACCACTTCAACGAATATTGCCACCGATGCTGCCACTGCCACCACCAATTCGCCGTCGCCGCATCCTCCCTCTTCACCGCCGGCCATGGTCTACCTCACATGGTGATAAAGCCTTCTATTTCTTCCCCTCACTCTTGTCCGTCTGACCGTCTCCCTCTTCTCTCTTACTCAGTTTTCTGCATTTAACGAAATCAGATTCTGCTCTGTTCTGGCGGGTTGAGACGGGTTGACCTGCTTTAACCCGTTAATTCTTATGGCTTAAAACGGGTAACCGTATAAACCCGTTTAAATTAACGGGTTGGGTCGGATTGGGTAATTAACGGGTTGGGTCAGGCAGGTTGTTGGGTAATGAGTAAAAATTGCCAGGCCTAACGCTCAATGAACATTCAACATTCAACGCTCAATGTGATCAAATGTATTTTACCTCCAAATTACCCTACTTTATGTTAAGCATCAAACACTTGATGTTTGATGCACCAGATGCCCTAGGTCTCATTTTCTTGAAATGTCTACATTTTTTTATTCACTCTACCTTACTTGTCATACACACTTGATAACTCTGACACATAATTGTTTACATTCTATAGAATCAACACACATTAATCTACACAAATACTCTCTCTGTCTCCTGTCTCAAAAAGATAGTCACATTTTGACTTTTAATGGTCAACAAAAATGAACTTTGACCAACCATTGTCGACTATCTAATCACTCTTGTGAAATTCTAAAATTTGTAATTGATAAATCGTTAAGTGATTTATCAATAACAATTTTTAGAATTTCATTGTGATCATTAAATTAACACTAATGTTTGGTCAAAGTTTATTTTTATTGACCATAAAAAGTCAAGGGCCTGTCCCCTGTACACCCGCCGCATGGCGTGCGGCGGGCCGGCAACTTTCCATTTTTTTTTTTTTTTGCTGAGTTTTTTTTTTCAACCCCAACTTTTTTTTCTCCCAACAAAAGTAACACTTTTTTTTTCCAAATGTAATACTTTTTTCCAAATGTAACACTTTTTTTTCAAAAATGTACCACAATTTGCTGCAATAGATTAAAGATAACATAAAGTTTGACAACTAAATCAATGTCACACTTTTTATAAAGGAATGTAACACTCTTTTTTTCAAATGTAACACTTTTTTTCTCCCAAAACTAACATAGGATTGACAACTAAACTAATGTTACATTTTATAAAAAATGAATGTAACATTTTTTTTCTCAATTGTAACAGTTTATATTCTTAAATGTAACATTATATATGAAATGTAACAATTATTTATTGAGAAAATAACAATTGAAATGCAAACCCATTTTGTTTTTGTAAAAATTGTTGTTACCTTTAACAGTAGAAAGTGTTTCTTTTTGAAGATGAAATTGTTACTTTTATCAGAACAGAGTGTTACATGCTGATGAGCAGCTCAAACTTTTTGTGTGTAAAAAAATTATTTTTATATAAAAAAAATCAAACCATATCATGACCTATGTAGTTTTATTCGTCTCGTCGAGACGAACACAACGGTATTTTAATTATTTTTTTGAGTTATAAATCTCAAGATATAGCATTTTAAAGTTTTTGAAGTTTTTTTTTTTTAAATACGACACGTGGCATCGCGCGGTTGGGTGAACCAGGTGTGGCTCACAGCACGCCACGTGTCGCCTGTGGAGTGGAGGAGAGGTGGGCTGGCCGGTCGGGCATGTCGGGTCGGGTCGGGTTTGACCCCGCGGGTTAGGCCCGCTGCACCTCCGCACGCTACACCTCTGCCGCATTTAAGACTTTGTCAAAAGTCAAAAAATGAGACTATCTTTTGGGGACAGAGGGAGTACTAGTTAACCCTAACTATCAAAATCAATTGTGATATATATTGATGAAAGTAAACAACTGCAACAAGGCAGGACACATAATTGTTTACTCCTCAAAGATTCAACTTCGTCTATGAGCCTACAACCCAGAGTTCCTGCTATATTTCGAGAGATGCAGTTACAATAAAAAATGTGGGTTATTTATATTGAAACCCTAACCAAACATGAATCACCAAGAACACTATGTTTTGAGAGATACAGTTACAATAAAAAAGTCGAGTTATTTATATTGAAACCCTAACCCTAACCAAACTTGGATCACCATGAACACTATATTTCGAGAAATAAGTTACAATAAAAAAACGCGAGTTATATATATTGAAACCATAACCAAACTTGGATCACCAAGAACAGGGGCCTATGAATTGCACCGTGCTTCATAACGCTAGCTAGCAAGTAATTGTCAATCACATGAATCTTGATATATAGACTACTTCATCATCATCAACTGTTCATCAGATTCTTTCGGGAAGTTTATCAGTCTTGATTAGAGGGTTTTGCTTGGCAATAATGACCCGACCAGCTGCCTTATAGTCATACTTGCATGAGTGTACCTCCGGAAACCGATGCAATAGACAGAACATTCCACCGCATCTACATCCAAATCGGGCCGTCAATCGTACCTTCTTCTTGCAGCAATCACACCCACTTGTTGTTGATCGAGCGGCCTTCTTCGCTTTGTAATCAGCAAAAGCATTGTGTACCCATGGGAAAGGGTTTGTCGGAGGAGGCGGGACCGAACAGAACAATCTCAACCTTTCATCATCGTTGTTGACGACGTCGTTGTCACTACCAAGAATCGGAGTCTCTACTTCCATCCTCTTCACTTTCTTCTTCTTGTTTTTTTTTTCCCCTTAAAAGAAACCCTTAAAACTCTTCTTGAACTTTGCTCTTCAAGAAAGCTAGCTATTGTTCCTAACAATGAGTTTGGATGTCTTAAATAATAAATGAATCTATTCCGGTTAATTAATCCGATTGTTTATACGAGATTTTTTTTTTCGCCGCGTAATGTTGCTTAAGTTTGTCTTTAGTGGATTAATTGGATAAGGACTTTACAAAGACAAACTTACAAGTTGAAGGTTCAATTAAATAATTGGTCAAGAGCATGGTTTATGTTTTAAACCTTATGTTAAGAGTAATAATTATTTCCTAATTTTACTAAATTAAATTAACACGATTCATTTGACTAGTACTATTATTATACCTTACGATCAAATTTTATATTCAATTAAAATAAGAAAGTATAACTATCCATGAAATTGGTTTGTGAGGGGATATTTGTTGCTATAAAATTATTTATTCCCCACATTGACTAACACTTAATCTATACCACTCAAAATAGAATGTTTTGTTATTTTGGGTGTCCAACTCGAAATAGAATCGAAATAGAATATGTTAAAATAAAAAGTTTTTGATTTTTTTATTATTATATAACTAGTGAGTAACACGTTGAGATTCGACGGGAGCATAATAATGCTAAGAATAAAAAAAAAATACTCTCTCCGTCCCTAAATGATCTTCAAATTTGACATTTTTCATTAATAAACCCCCATGATCTAAATTGCTATATAAAGTCCAACGATGATGTTAACATCAAGATGAGGATGAGCTTGACAATGAACGTTGTTTTCTTATAACACAACTTATTCCCACTATCTTTTCATCTAACCCAAGAACTCCATGTAAAACACTATACATACATGAATCATTCACTTAAACAATGTAAATATGATATATGTGCATATCATCCCATTCTATTCACACCCACAGGCCACAGCCACACACAAAAAAGAAGAAAAGAAAGGGAAAAAGGAAGATATTTGAAGCCCTCAGACTTACAATGAAAGTGAAACATCCATTAAGACTTCATGTACACAGTGCTAAATTATAATTCATACTCTTTCGTCCCAAATTGAGTTAGCAACGTCCTCCACTGTCGAGAGAAAATTGCCTGTGATGTAAAGAAATAGTGATGAGAAGCATTACACAGAAGATCTTCTTTTTAACACAAAGTTGAGAGCTTGAATACATTTGTCATTTTATAAGCGAATTTATGATAAGTTCTACAAACCTTGTTGACAGCTTAAGCAATCAACATGGACAACCTACACCATACAATCATTAACTTATGCTACTTAGATATAAACTCGGTGATCAGGACCACATTCAGGTGATTGACTAAATGAAATTAAAAGGAAGCAATAAATCACCCCCTAACTCCATATTGCGATGGAAGACATGGATTTTAGCAAAATCTGTAAGGTAAATAAAGAAGCAGGAATCCTGCAGTTTTTACAAAAAAAAAATACGTAAAAGAGAACGTTTTCATGAGAAATGATCTCCGTGATAATAATTTCCAGAAAATCATTCTCTGGTAAAGCCCTACATGAGAAAGAGACTGTCCCTGACTCTTATTTATAGTCATAGCGAAGCAAACATTCAATGTGAACTGTCTACGTTAGAATTTAACTGGGAATTTTGTCAAATCGGATGGGTTCAACATCATTCTAGGCACAAACACCTTCATGCCAGTATTCTTTCCAGAGAGCATTCTTGCTTCAACTACATGTTTTCCTAGATTTGTAACTATTAGTCTCGCTCCGTTGCATAATTCCGAAGCTTGATAAATGTTTCTTAGTAGCATGACTATACACCCAACCTTCAGACGTATGGAATGGTTCGGCAAGCCCAAGCATTTAATCGTATTAAGAAACTCAATAGAAAATACATCCTCGTGGCCAGCAATATCTCCGTCCTCCTTGCTGATGCTATCTGAACTCATATACAACACTTCTTCACCGGGTAACAGTGACATCACATAATTATTGATAGTATCTACTATCTCATTAGTTGGTGCCAAAATTGCTCTATCCTGAAAAAAACCATCAATACCCATATTATGTAACATGTCAGGATACGTGTTTTGAACAATATTTGTAATAGGATCAGCTGTATCCGTTATCAAAATATCATTTGTTAATTTAATGTCAACTTCTCCATCATTTTCTTCACCGACATCACCATCTCCTACCCTTAGTATCCATTCAGCAATTTTTTTGCTCTCCATAGCATCAAAAGAGGAAGAGGAACCGACATACATAGATTTAGAAAATGAATGAGATAGAAATATTTAATTACTGGAATAGGAAAATGTAAAACATTAAAGTTTAATATAAGATTATTTACCTGCAATCTCATATTTTTTGTCAATTTTAAAACCTCACACAAATTCCAAAGTTTAGATGAACTAATGGCAGCATGTACAATATCACGTCGGCTTCCTTTAGGCACAACAGGCAATATTTGCCTGAAATCTCCTCCAAACACAACAACTAATCCACCGAAGGGTTTATCAGAGCATCGACCAGCAGAAGTACGCATAATGTCCCTCAAGCTCCTACAAGAGCCTCAAAGCAATGCTTGTGGGTCATTGGAGCCTCATCCCAAATTATGAGCTTCGTTTTATTTAGGAGACCACACACATCAGAACCATGTTTAATCTTGCTGCAAGTTGAGCTTTCGTCCACCTGAATAGGTATGTCAAATCTGGAGTGAGCAGTCCTACCCCTTGGAAGAAGCAAGGAAGCAATACTGCTAAAAGCAACCGGAAGAACTATGTCCCTCCTGCTTTGCAATGCTGAGCACAAAGTCTTCCATATGAACGTCTTCCCCGTGCCACCATACCTGTACAAAAAGAACACTCTACCATCGCCTATATCAACAGCAGTCATATTCTTTTCATAAACCATCATTTGTTCCCCATTCAAACATTTATATAATCTGGAGTGCTCAGCCTGCATCTCCTCAACGTCATTGACATTTAATCTAATATTAGCATATTCTCCGCATCAGAAATGACAGAAGTGCTTGGTTGAGGCATATCTTAAAAATATCGGAGACCACTGCAATTTGCTGCCAGTAACTTATCAATTTCAGCCAATGCAAAATTTTTTACTTGATCGTCACTGAGTTTCAACCCTGCACTATGAAAAGATTCACATTAAAAAAAATAATCAAAATATAATTAATTTACATCATTTTAAAAAATAATATAAAAAACGTGACAAATCATATAAACTTTAATATATTTCATTAAAAATTAAATCAAACATAAAAAGAGATTTACCAGGATTGTTAAAATTTTTCTGATGCTTGTAAATGATATCATCTGACAGTACTTGCCAAGTTTGATTCCAGACATCTTGTGGCCTCGACATACTATTAGATAGTAGAAGCACCGTGAATAGTCTTCTTAAATAATATGGTGACCCCCATTCACTTGCTTCTTTTATTCCATCCATGCTCTTTATCATCATCTAACAATCCTAGAGCATAACATGCTGCTTTGTAATCATCGTGCACTTTGTTATTTACGGTTTTCAAATCATCATAACATGTAGTGTTGGGTATGCCCACATATATCTCAGTTTTAATGTATTAGGATTTATTAGATTTGATTGATCCATCACCTAAGTTTTATTTCATGGACTTTAGACCCACATGTAAGAAGTATTTATACTTCATTTTTTAGGTTGTCCATTGTTATAGAATAGGCTTAGAAATAGGGCAAGAAGATCAAGTTTCAAGAAAAATCACTCAGTGAGTTTGAGCCGCGCTTATGCGCCTCCTGCGCCACGCGCCATGCGCCTCTTCACTCGCGCCTTGCGCCATTTAGAGCGCGCGCATAAGGATTTCTTCATAAGCTTACGCGCCTCTGCGCCCCTTGTTTTAAGCGCACGCTTACTGTGCGCCTATTGGCTAAATGCGCCTCTTGGCTCAAACGCGCCTCAAAGTGTTTATTCAAACACTCAGTGATTTATTGAAGACTCGAAGACTTGAAAAGAATTCAAAATTACGCCAATGATCCAACGGTGGATAAAAGATGCATATGCGCCTAATCTGTTGACACGTGTCCATAACGGTCACATTTATGTTGAGTGTCAAAATGGCCATAAAATATGCATGCTCCAATCAACGAACGACTGCTCATCTTATCCACAAGGATTTCCAAACGGCTAGTTTTTTGAAGTTCACTATAAATACCCCATAACTTCAACATTTTGAAGTTGCTGAGTTTTGCTAAGAATTTCAAGAATTTCTCTCTCAAAGCATTTGTTGAAGATTTGAAGATTGCCTTCGTTTTTCCAGATTTCTCAAGAACATCTTCATACCTTCATCCTTAGCCCAGATCTTCAAAGCCTTAACACTTTAGTTTCTTGTGCTCTCCATCTCAAAGATCTAAAGAGCCTTGATTCTAAGAACACACACGCACCTCTTTAAGATTAATCATTTAGATTCATCTTTTAGAGATACACCGGTTATTGTTTTGGATTTGTTCTTTCATAGTAATAGATCTTGAGTTAGTGTATAAGCTCAAACATTGTAATTTGTAACACTCACTCATTATATAAGATCTCGATTAGAAATCCAAGACTAACCATCTTGGTAGAGGACGTAGATCTTTCATTGATCGAACCTCTCCAAATAGCTTGTGTTATTATCTTGTCATTTCTTTCAAGTTATTATTTTCACTCACTATTTGCTTGTTTACTCATTGTAGATTGATTGAACTGAATTGTGTTGTGTTTGTTTTATCATTTGCCTTAGTTCCTTATTTCACTCACTTTGAGCCAAAATACTTAGTGTGTGTGTTGCGCTCCCTTTATCACTTTGCGCCTACTTTCATTACTAAATTCCGCTGTGCATTTCACTCACTCACTTAGGCACATTTCATAACGCTTACTTGATAAAGTGCGCATTCGCAATTGAGTTTTTCAAGGGTACGAAAAGAATTTTAAAACAGCTATTCACCCCCCCCTCTAGCTATTTTTCATACCCTTGTTGCCCTTTGGGACCAACAAGTGGTATCAGAGCAAACACCTTTATAAAACATTTTTCGTTTTTCAAGCTTAACAGCTTGGGTGCCGATTCTAAATGGCAAACTCAAAACCTATGGCAACTGCAAACTACACTCACGTTCCGGTCTTTGATGAAGATCATTTTGACGTATGGAAATTCAGCATATTGACTCATCTCAACTCAATCGATGAAAGGCTCCATGACACCGTCGTTTATGGACCTTATATTCCGATGAAGGCGAATCCAAATCCACGCACCAACGCTGCTCAACCTACTGTCCTAAAACCAAGGGAAGAATGGACCGAGGAAGAAATTAGAAGAGTCGCAAATGATGGCAAAGCAAGAAACATTCTTCTAAGCACTCTAAGCACGGCGATGAAACAACAAGTCATGCATTGTGCTACTGCAAATGAGCTATGGGATGCTATTGAAGAGCATATTGAAGGAGACACCGTTTGCAAGGAGAACAAGAAATACGAAGTTCAAAAGAGATTCAACAATTTCTCTCAACTCCCCGGTGAAAACTTAAGGCAAACTTATGAACGCTACTGTGAAATTATCAATCTATGTATTTCACTTGGCATGAAGTTTACCAACAAAAATTTGAATGTAAATTTTCTACAAGCTTTTGGATCAAGATACCTTCATAAATCTAGCGCTCTTGAAGACGCTGGAACTTTAGATGTTTGGACTTTAAGGAACCTATATGCAAATCTCAAAGTTTACGAACTCAAACTCCAACGAATCAGTGAAACTGAAGGAAAGTCAAAATCTATGGCTATGATGGCGCACAGAGAAGCCGCGCCTACTCCTGCGCCTACACCTGCGCCTGTACAAGATGAGAAAAGCTCCGATCCCAAAATTTCTACTTCTGAGCTATTAGACATGGATGATGAAGACTTCGCTTTATTTGTGAAGAAATTTCAAAAGTTCAGAAAATTCTCAAGACCCGGCTCAACCAACAAATTTCAAGGATCTACCAGCAAAGCTCCTCAAAAGTTTTCAAGGAGCAGTGATTCAAAAAGAAAAGAAGATCTTGTTTGTTTTAATTGCAGGAAACCCGGACATTTTGCATCAAGCTGCCCGATCCCCAAATTTGAATATATGCAGAAGAAGAGCAGCCATACTCCTAAATTCACTCCCAAGTTCACTCGACACAAGGGAATGGTTGCTGAAGAAGAAGCACCAGCAAATGAGCACAATACTTGGATTGAAACAGACTCCGATGAGAGCGATGAAGATTCCGATGATGGACTTGTTTGTTTGATGGCAAATGATGATGAAGTTGATGCTTATGATTCTGATGATGACTTCTCCAAGGATGTTCCCGATATGAATGCCTTGAATAAACCTATCAAGAAATCTGCAGGTTTTCAAGAAGCGAAAAAGAAGAAAGGACCAACCATCAGCGAGCTCGTTGAACAAGGATTTCTCACTCCGGCTCAAAACGATGGTGGATTGTTATTCTCACGATGTGATCTTGGAGCAAGGAACAAATTGAGAAAAGGAGCATACATTAGACCACAGGTTGAACCAACTGCTCCAATCTCCAAAATCAATGATGAAGTGATTGCTGAACAAGAAAAATTGTTCAAAAAGGCTGAAAAGGTAATTACTAGATTTGATAGTATGAAGGAAGCTTTAGCACTATCATGTGATGAAATTTCCCAGCTTAAGACCGAGAAATCTCTACTTAAATCTGAACTCACCCTCCTTAAGGAGCAGATAAAGAGCATGACTCCTCTTACCGTTAAAAACACTTTTCTAACAGAACAGAACTCACTTCTTAAAGTTCAAAACGATGAATTGGTTGCTCAAATCACTGATCTTAAAAAGAATACAAATGAGTGGTCCAATTCTCGTGTCACTATGGAGAATATATTTGAGTCCCAAAAAGTCAGTGGTGATAAAAGTGGCTTGGGATTCTCATCAACTAGTGACAACTTTAAATGTGATGTCTGTGCTGAAAGAGATAGTGAATTTACCAACCAACAAACTCTTGAAATTCCCAAGGAAAAACATTCTAATTCAATGGGTAAAGGACATGAAAAAGTCAAGAGACAAACATTCCATTATGTCTACCCAACGAAGCAATTTGGGAAAGCTAATGGGAAAGATATAGCTACAGATGAACCATCTCCTAGCAAAATCATTCTTGAAAATAGGCGCGCTCCTTCTCCGAGTGCTCATTATGCGCCTAAGAGCCACGCGCCTCATCGCCGTGCGCCTCCTAGCCCTATGCGCCCTTCGAGAAAAAGCGCTCCAAAATATCAAAAGAAAGATTTTGTTAAGTCTAGTTCATCTGACCCAAAGAAGAATGCCATCCCCAAGAAAAGTAAAGAGTTTGTGAAAACTCACGTGATTGGTGGCTTTCATCATTGTTCCATTTGTGATTGTTCAGGACACAAGGCCGTGGAATGCCTTTTGCGATTCACTCCCAATGCCAAAGGACGTAAAAATCCTAAGGTCAAGCAAGAGTGGGTTGTCAAAAGTTGCTAACCCTAGGACCCAAAAGGAATAAAGGGGACCTGCTTAAATGTCTATATTTCAGGTTCTTTGTTTCATGGCTGGATCTTCAAAAGCTAGAAATTATGAATGGATTCTCGATAGTGGGTGTTCAAGACACATGACTGGAGATGAATCCTTATTAGAAGATGTCCATGAAGAAAGAGGTCCCTCCGTAACATTTGGCGATAATAACAAAGGTCAAGTTGTAGCATATGGAAAGCTCAAGAAAGACAAAGTGTGCATTGAAAGAGTCTCACTCGTGGAAGGGCTCAAGCACAACTTATTATCCATATCTCAATTCTGCGACAAAGGATTAGAATGCCATTTTACTTCAACGCAATGTCTTATCAAGAATGGCAAAACTGGAGCTATCTTACTCACGGGATATCGTAAGACAAATATTTATATTATTGATTTTCATAGTATGAACTCTAGTACTAATCTTTGTTTTGTAGCAAAAAGTGTGAACGAAAATAGTTGGCTGTGGCACAAGCGCTTAAGTCACTTGAACTTCAAGTATCTATCTAAACTCAGCAGGAATAATCTTGTCAAAGGACTTCCCAAAGTTGCTGATCATCATGACAAAAAGTGCGCCGCATGTCAACTTGGCAAACAACCGAAGCAGTCATTTTCAAGCAAGTCAAATCCTTCAACTACAAGATGTTTGCAACTGCTTCACATTGATCTATTTGGACCAGTTTCCACCGCAAGCATTCGTAGAAACAAGTATACTCTAGTTGTGGTGGATGATTATTCAAGATATACATGGGTAGAGATGATGATTACAAAAGATGATTGTTATGATATTCTCACTACCTTATTTCGACTGCTCCAAACCCAAAAAGAAGATGACATCGTTAGTGTTCGATCCGACAATGGAACAGAATTCAAAAATAACGGTGTTGCTCGATATTGTGAAGATCATGGGATAGATCACAACTTTTCAACCGCCGGAGTTCCTCAACAAAATGGCGTCGTTGAACGAAAGAATAGAACGTTGATTGAAGCGGGAAAGACGATGATAGCTGAAGCTAAATTGCCTAAGTACTTTTGGGAAGAAGCTATCAACACTGCATGTTTTACTCAAAATCGTTCCCTCATCAACAAACTTCACAACAAGACGCCGTATGAACTTTGGCGTGGTAGAACTCCCAACATTGCATTCTTCAAGATCTTTGGTTGCAAATGCTATATCCTCTACAACGGAAACGAACATAGAGGTAAATTCGATGCCAAAGCCGACGAAGGTATTTTTGTTGGGTATGCCAAACACTCTAAAGCTTTTCGTGTTTTCAATAGAACTACATTAGTGATAGTTGAATCTGTACATGTTACTTTTGATGAACATTCTCTCCTTGAGCCACATTTGGCTCCAAATGTTGCTGATGATTCTATTGAGTTAAATGATACAGGTGCTCCTATTTACGTTGCGCCCACTCAAGGTCAGAATCTATCAACACAAGGAAATCCATCTACATCAAATGCGCCTAATTCAATGTATTATGCGCCTGGTGAATCCTCTATTGCGCCTCACTCAAATGATGCGCCTCATGATTCCTCTTACGCGCCTATTTCTACTGCTGCATCTGGTGTAAACCCAAATTTCAATTCTGAGCCAGTTCAACCCCCAAATTTCAATGACTTTGAATCTGGTGAAGAGGTACCAATTGAAGATCTTCAAGTTTCTACGACTCAACCTAACTTACCTCCTGAAATTCGTGAAGTTAGAGGTCACCCAATTGCTAATATCATCGGTGATTTACAAGTTGGTGTTCGTACAAGGAGAGCTACAAACTTTGATGCTTACACTGCTTTTATCTCTCAAATTGAACCGAAGAAGGCTGATGAAGCACTCCAAGATCCTAATTGGGTTATTGCAATGCAAGAAGAACTCAATCAATTTGAACGATGTAAGGTTTGGACTCTTGTTCCAAGACCAAATGATCAAGGAGTGATTGGTACGAAATGGGTGTTCAGGAACAAGATGGATGAGAATGGAACCATCACGAGAAACAAAGCAAGATTGGTTGCACAAGGCTATAGGCAAGAAGAAGGAATTGATTACGATGAAACTTTTGCGCCCGTAGCAAGACTTGAAGCTATCAGATTATTTCTAGCTTACTCCGCTCACAAGAACTTCAAGTTATATCAAATGGATGTGAAGAGCGCGTTTCTAAATGGTGAACTCCAAGAACAAGTCTATGTTGCTCAACCACCTGGGTTTGAAGATTCACAATTTCCAAATCATGTGTACAAACTCCAGAAAGCTTTGTATGGACTCAAACAAGCACCAAGAGCATGGTATGATACACTATCCAAGTTTCTCATCGAAAAAGGCTTCACTCGCGGTAAAATCGATACAACTCTTTTCATTGCCAAACATAATGGTCATAAATTACTTGTTCAAATTTATGTTGATGATATTATATTTGGTTCTACTAATGAATTGTTGTGCAAGCGTTTTGAGAAACTAATGAAGAGCAAGTTTGAAATGAGCATGATGGGAGAACTCACATTCTTCCTCGGGCTTCAAATCAAGCAAATGAGTGAAGGCATTTTTATCAACCAATCCAAATACACAAAGGACTTAATCAAGAAGTTTGGACTTGAGAACGCTAAATCATACGATACTCCAATGGCCACCGGCAACAAACTCGACAAAGATCTAAAAGGTAAACGTGTTGATCAAACGCTCTATCGAGGTATGATTGGCTCACTCCTTTATCTTACTGCTAGCAGGCCCGATATTATGTTTAGTGTTTGTGTTTGTGCTCGTTATCAATCCGACCCTAGAGAAGCACACTTAATTGCTGTGAAACGTATTATAAGATATCTCTCTGGCACTGTTAACCTTGGACTTTGGTACACCAAAGATTCGAACTTTAAACTTGTAGGTTACTCAGATGCGGATTATGCAGCGTGCACAATTGATAGGAAAAGCACAAGTGGCACTTGTCATTTCCTCGGATATAGACTTGTGTCATGGGCGAGTAAGAAACAAGCTTCAGTATCTGTCTCAACAACCGAAGCCGAATATATCGCTGCGGGAAGTTGTTGTTGTCAAATACTCTGGATGAAGCAGCAATTGGTGGACTATGATATCATCGAAGAAAATTGTCCCATCTACTGCGACAATACATCAACAATTGCGGTTTCTGAAAATCCTGTCATGCACTCAAAGACCAAGCACATCGACATCAAATATCACTTCCTCAAAGACCACGTGGAAAAAGGCAATATTCATTTGGAACACGTGGGAACCGACTATCAAATCGCCGACATTCTAACTAAAGCACTTGACGCGAAACGGTTCATGTTTTTGAGAGGTGAAATGGGTATGCTTGAACTCAACTAAATTCAATATAGTTTTGTCAATACTAATGATTTTATGTTGTGTTGAGTTATGAGTATATTAGGTACAAATGATTAAATCAATTTTTCAAAAGTTTCAAGGAAATTATGCGCCATCTATGCGCCTTACTAACTGCGCGCCCATCTCTCGTTTTCTGCGCGCACAATATCTGCGCGCCTATCAATTCATGCGCGCGCTCAACCATCTTTGCGCGCCTTGATGTGTAATGCGCCTTGATGAATAATGCGCCTAGATGAGTATGCGCCTTGCTGAAGTAATGCGCCTCTTCATGCGCGCATTAACTATTGCGGCTCAATCATTTCTCAAAATTCAATTTCAATGATTGAACGTAATAAATACACAAGTACCAGGTATGTTCATTCTGTTCATTTATTATAGGAATCTATGTCTTTTGACATTCCTTTAATTGTTCAAGGGTACTTGTGCAATTAAAAATTTTCCCTCGTTTTACGCTTTTCGAAAAATTTTATTTTCTGGGATATATTTCTTGCACCCCAAACTTACACCAAAATAGATGTTTTTGGTGTTTGTGCAAAAATTAGTCAAAATTGCTCATACACTTAAAGGGAAAGTGGAGCAGTTTTTCAAAAACCTAAATGTCACATCATGACACTTTGTGTCATTCAGCATTTAATGCACCTATCATGATGAGCCGCCATTTCAAATCCCTCATAAATGCCATCCCTTCAACTTCTCATCTTTTTAAATTTTTGACTGTGTTTTTGCTTTATCAGTGCAAATTTTAAACCTAAACCTATAAAAACACATCATCACCTTCCTCTCTTCTCACCTACTCTATTTCTCTCTCTCTCCCCGTCTCACTCCCTCTCTCCCAGACTCGCCTCCTTCTCTTCATCTTCATTTCTCTTCTTCATTTTACATTCATATATATAAATTTATGGGTCCTAAGAAAGCATCAACATCTACACAAGACGATATGGTATGAATTCTCAACCTTTAATCTCCTTATATTTCTTTTTTTTTAAACCCGGATTCATTTTCTTTGATTTCTCTTGATTCGATGATCCGTTTTCTATATCGTTTGTTGGGTTGTGTTCTATTCTTGATTTCGAATCTTTTAAAACCAACATTTTAACGATCAATGCTCTGTTTGTTACAAATCTGAGTTTTTGTTTTCAAAATTTTTCAAAATTTTCGGGCATTCTTTTGATCATTGTGCTTTCATTATTGATTTGTTCTTATTTTTGTTTGCATATTTAGATTCCTTGTCGTCATGCAGTCATTTTGATATATTATTTGTCTAGTTTGGTGAAGTTTCATGATTTTCGTGTTCTTGGTGTTCTTCGAGCATTCAAGGGTCGTTCTTCGTGTTCTTCGTCATTTATGCATGTTTTGGTCTCTAAAAATTTTCTAACTTGTTTTCGAAAATTTGAACTTTTTGATTTTCATTTCTTTCATTTGAATGCTTGTTGTTTGTTTTTCTTTCTAAGTAAAAATTTTCACGTCATGCGCCTATGTACTTCTTTATGCGCCTATTTTTTATGCGCCTGAATGATTTATGCGCCTCTACTTGTATATGCGCTTAAATCATTCTGCGCCTAAAAACCTTATGCGCCTAACTTCGTACTTAGTCAAATTTCGTTGTTTTAATTTTTCCTTAGTATTCACATAGAACCATATTATGCGCCCTGTAACTCTATGCGCCTTCAATATTTTATGCGCCTAATTCAATCATGCGCCTTGATTCTCTATAATTTTGTGCGCCTGTTTCAATTATGCGCCTATATATTTCATACGCCTATGTTACTTTGATCATTTTATGTTTCTATGCGCCTATATCACTTCTAACATCAATCATTTTTTTCAGGACCTTGCAAATTTCAAACTTGAAGAAACTCTTGATCTATTGGAGTTATCTGGTGAAGTGATGGGAAGAGAAATAATAGAGACTCTGCGCGTCGCTGGTCTGCTCCCTTTATTCACCATGGACCAAGATTTCTTCTCTGCGCTCCTCGTGGATGAGTTCTTCTCCACTGCTGTTCTAGTGGAAATTGACGTAAATGGGCGCACTCACTACCGGATTGAGGCGCGCGTTCAAAATGTTGACGTCCATATTTCATCATCTGTGATTCGACACTTGCTCGGTTTTCCATCTACCGGTGAAGATCGCATTATTGGGCGCCCGATGACTTACTCAATTGATGATCAGAACAAGATGGCTGCCTCACTTCTAAATATTCCCACGCTTCAAAACAATATCAAAAACACCGAAATTCGAGATGGTGGAGAACTCTTGACTCACATCGCTCACTTGGTGGGAACTTCAATAGTGTTCAAAACTGGGAACGTAAACCGATTCACGGTTGAACAATGGGAATACACAGCTGCTATCATGGCCAAGGAGAAGCTTCACTGGCCTCATATTCTGTTCAAGACTCTGCGTGAGCAAATTGATAAATTTGTGAAGAACAAAAGTGATGGAAAGACCCGATTCCGCTCACACTGCCTTATTCTCACAAAACTTTTTCTAACTTACCCTGAGTTAGTTAAGTTTTTGAATGAGAATCCGGAGTACAAGATCAACGATGTTCCAATGTTTGGTAAAGCTAGTTTGGACCTCAAGAAGCGCAGGAAGAAGCCCACAAAGCGCGCAAAAGGAATCCAAATCAAGACTGTTGAAGGCTTAGTAGATGAAGACACAGAGTCCGATGATGCGCCAGTCCTTAAAAGCGCACCATTATTAAAGAGCGCAGTAAAAGCAAGCGCTAGACAAAGCGCAGATCCAGTGCCAGGCGCAGATAAAAGCAAAGGCAAACGGGTAGTTGATGACCCTACTCCTGCGCCTGTCAAACGCACTAGATTTGAAACTGATGATGAGCGAGATCTGAGGCTAGCGCAAGAAGCCAGCAGGCTTGAGGCTCAACGAAAAAGAGATGAAGACTTTCTAGCCAAACAAGCTGCTGAGTCAGAAAAGTTAGAGCGCATGAAAGGCGCCGGATCAAGCGCAGATATTGAGAAAGGGCCTTCTGTTTCCGCGCCTTCCCAGCGCGCTCCTTCTCAACGCGCCCCCACTCCTCGTGCGCCCTCATTCAAATTTCAACCTTCCAATATGTCAAGGGTTCAACTCCTCTCTGATTTCTTCGGCGATGACATTTCAGACATTGAGGAACCCGTTCAGGGGGAGCAAGAGACCATCCCTCAGCGCACTCCTTCTCCAGTTGCGCCTCCACCTGGACCAGATCCGATCTCAACAGAAACTTTTGATGTTGAAACAGTTGTTGTTGAAACTGTTGAAATTGAAACTGAAGATGAATTTGAGTCTCCTACTCATTCACCTCCTCCTGCGCCTCCATCTCCTTCTGCGCCCCTTCAAGATTCTGCGCCCCTTCAAGATGATGCGCCACTCTCTACCCCTGCGCCTCCTCCGTCTGCTCCTGATTTGAGCGAGGTACTTTCCATTCTTCATTCTTTACAGCAGGGGCAAGCCAATTTAGAGCAAGGACAGGCGCATATAAAGTCTCAATTTGAGCTTCTTACTTCCTTACTCACTGATCAATCTGAAGAGATTGCTGCCATTAAGGGGGAGATGAACTCTCTCAAGGCCAAACTTTCTGCTCCTTCTCCTCCTCCGGCGCAGACTCAGGTTCAAGCTCATACTGACCAGGCGCAAACCACCGCTTCTGCGCCTACGTTCATACCTCAATCTGCTGCGTCTCAATCAAATATGAATGTGCTTGTATCTAAGTTGGATGTCCTGAAAGAGTTGGTCGTCACTCATTTCACTGCTGCTCACTCAAGCTCTGACAGACGCGCTGAACATATTTCTTCAGATATTATCACGGCTCAAAATGCCATTGAAGCTCACATTCAAATCTTGGAAGAAAACATTTCACAGCAGCAGCAGATCACTCAGCGTTCCATTGATGAATACCAAAACATCAATGTGAATCACTTGAGTTATATTAGAGACGGTATTACTGCTACTCACTCCAGTGTCACGGACACTCAAGGGTTAGCGAACCGTAGTCATCAGCTCGCAAAGCAAATTCAGCGTTCTGTTTCAGAGATCGTTGAAGGATTGAAGGAAGATGATGCGCCTCCCAACCCTTAGCTTCTATTATTTTTTTTGTAAATTTTTAGAATCTTTTGTAATAGAACAATCTCTTTTGTGATAGTGATTTTGTGCTTACTTGTTTTAGCATCTTTTGTTTTTGTTCTATTCAAAACTTGTAACTTGTAACTTGTAACTCTTACACCCCAAGTTTTAATGAGAACAATGCATCACTCATTATCAAACCTTGTTCACTCAAACTCCTTGTTTGTAGAACAATGAATATTGTTTAAATTCATAATGCATCATATTGAATTGTTTCATACTTTCATGCATTAAGTTTAAACTTGGTTTAAACACATTTCAAAACTAAAAATCATATATCATCTTGAATGTGTTAAACTGTTGTTTCTATCTTTCCATATGTAACTCTTTATTCTTATTGGAATAGATTAGGAATCTATATTTTGGACTAGTGTGTACATTAACTTGAGACATGAATTACCAATTTCATTCATTTGGACATGTTTTTATCAAGTATAATGTTTGTCCTTGATATAGTAGGTAATGGCATCAATCAAATAGGGGGAGATTGTTGGGTATGCCCACATATATCTCAGTTTTAATGTATTAGGATTTATTAGATTTGATTGATCCATCACCTAAGTTTTATTTCATGGACTTTAGACCCACATGTAAGAAGTATTTATACTTCATTTTTTAGGTTGTCCATTGTTATAGAATAGGCTTAGAAATAGGGCAAGAAGATCAAGTTTCAAGAAAAATCACTCAGTGAGTTTGAGCCGCGCTTATGCGCCTCCTGCGCCACGCGCCATGCGCCTCTTCACTCGCGCCTTGCGCCATTTAGAGCGCGCGCATAAGGATTTCTTCATAAGCTTACGCGCCTCTGCGCCCCTTGTTTTAAGCGCACGCTTACTGTGCGCCTATTGGCTAAATGCGCCTCTTGGCTCAAACGCGCCTCAAAGTGTTTATTCAAACACTCAGTGATTTATTGAAGACTCGAAGACTTGAAAAGAATTCAAAATTACGCCAATGATCCAACGGTGGATAAAAGATGCATATGCGCCTAATCTGTTGACACGTGTCCATAACGGTCACATTTATGTTGAGTGTCAAAATGGCCATAAAATATGCATGCTCCAATCAACGAACGACAGCTCATCTTATCCACAAGGATTTCCAAACGGCTAGTTTTTTGAAGTTCACTATAAATACCCCATAACTTCAACATTTTGAAGTTGCTGAGTTTTGCTAAGAATTTCAAGAATTTCTCTCTCAAAGCATTTGTTGAAGATTTGAAGATTGCCTTCGTTTTTCCAGATTTCTCAAGAACATCTTCATACCTTCATCCTTAGCCCAGATCTTCAAAGCCTTAACACTTTAGTTTCTTGTGCTCTCCATCTCAAAGATCTAAAGAGCCTTGATTCTAAGAACACACACGCACCTCTTTAAGATTAATCATTTAGATTCATCTTTTAGAGATACACCGGTTATTGTTTTGGATTTGTTCTTTCATAGTAATAGATCTTGAGTTAGTGTATAAGCTCAAACATTGTAATTTGTAACACTCACTCATTATATAAGATCTCGATTAGAAATCCAAGACTAACCATCTTGGTAGAGGACGTAGATCTTTCATTGATCGAACCTCTCCAAATAGCTTGTGTTATTATCTTGTCATTTCTTTCAAGTTATTATTTTCACTCACTATTTGCTTGTTTACTCATTGTAGATTGATTGAACTGAATTGTGTTGTGTTTGTTTTATCATTTGCCTTAGTTCCTTATTTCACTCACTTTGAGCCAAAATACTTAGTGTGTGTGTTGCGCTCCCTTTATCACTTTGCGCCTACTTTCATTACTAAATTCCGCTGTGCATTTCACTCACTCACTTAGGCGCATTTCATAACGCTTACTTGATAAAGTGCGCATTCGCAATTGAGTTTTTCAAGGGTACGAAAAGAATTTTAAAACAGCTATTCACCCCCCCCCTCTAGCTATTTTTCATACCCTTGTTGCCCTTTGGGACCAACATGTAGCACCAGGAATATGATTTAACATCAGCCTCAGATAGTATTTATCTCCAGTATTGATGGGGACATGATAAATCCGTCCTATTGATGTGCCTTTCTTTCTAGGAAGCCATTCTCGCTTTGTCTTATCCCAAACAAAATGATTTGGAAACTCATGATATTTGTAACGTCGAGCCTCTGGATTTTCACGATTGATCTTCATCCACTGTAAAAATTGTGATCGACTAACAGTAGGCTTACCCACAACATCCGGAAGATAATCACCGTCTTTGAAAGGGATGCCCTGGTCTCCTTCTAAATGGAAAGATAAGCGCTCAACAGAGGGTGTCCTGTAATGGAGATCAAATCCAAATATTCTCTACATCGCCTCACATGCAGAAACATATCTGCAATCCATGTAATGTTTCACTTCATCATCGACGCAAAACTTTACCCCTATTCTGTCACTTCCCTTGCTGATATACTTGAATAAGTACTTTATGGATTTGCTTGGATTTATATATTGTGCACAATTATATCAGAATGGTTAACCCACTGCAATATTTATTTTGATATAAATATTAAAAACTCAACAAATAAACAAACATTACATAAAGGATTTCGTGAATCAATAGTCGAATGATTGGAAATAGCAGGTAATCGGTACTTCACAAGAACCGAATTGATCGACTGTATCAGTAAGTGCGTTCCTCTAAATCACCAGTAATATTTTGGTCATATTTCTTATTACTTGCTACTATGAGTAAAAGATCCTAGTATTCATAAGCTTGATCATGGAAACATTTAATGATATTGATTTTGTATTTTTGGACCACCTGTAGGGATGCTTGAACCTTATCAAAGTAAACAAAGGAGATAAAGTATGAGTTAAAAGCATAACCCAAAGCTTGGTACCTCCGTACCATTCTAATGGAAGTAATATTTCGAAAAACCATTTTTTAAAGGTTAGTTTCCATTTTCTAATTTATTAGTGCAACTATCTTTGAATGGAGGTGTGAAAATATTACTATGTGATCGTGTTAGGAAAAAAGAATGGGCATCTTAGTACGTGTAAATTTATTTGCTGATATATTTATTTTTGAGAAAAACAACATTCAGTTCTAAATTTTAATGCGTAAAATAATTAAGAAATATATTCCCCCTCCCCCCACCCCCTATTAAGGTC
Organism: Campanula takesimana; assembly: GCA_026119855.1. Taxonomy (NCBI): domain Eukaryota; kingdom Viridiplantae; phylum Streptophyta; class Magnoliopsida; order Asterales; family Campanulaceae; genus Campanula; species Campanula takesimana. The sequence goes on from JAOWBW010000464.1 coordinate 737,740, forward strand.
CTTGTGTTTTAAGGCCATTCCTCTTGTTTGCTATATACATAAATCAGAAGATGTACTCAGTGCTTTTGCTGTATTTCTTGAACTAACCTATTTACTTGGTTTGTTAAACCTTATTTAGACCTATTGTTGCCTTAAGTCGTCTTGAACTAAATATTACTTTGTTCTGGTTGAACTACCTGAGTACCCATGTTTTTGTAGTGTATCTTCGTAGCTGATTTTTGGGACTATTCTAATCACTCCAAGAATTGAATAGAGTTGGACACCACCTAGAAATGCTTGAGAGAATTGTAGTATTTTATTATTATAGAAAAAAAATGGAGTGAGACTCATTTGATATAGAGAATGTACGGTTCGGGATTTTTTTGAAAGACTGAAAAAAATTCTATTGAATATAAAAATACATCAGCCAGGGGATAACGTTACAGACACACTAAACAATGGGACTTCCATAAGCTAAGACATGATGGTCATGTTGGGTCCATGGGTATTGGATACCTAGGGAATTGGGCCTAGGGCAAGTGGGAGATTGTTGGTGTTGGTGCCCTAGGCACGTTTGTTAAACGTTGTATAAGTTATCATTTTATTCATAATGATAAAGAGATAATAAGATTATTATTATGGCTCATGTTTGCTTATAATAATCCCCGTCCCTAGAGCTTCTTAAGCACTAGTATAAAGGCTAAATGATCATGGGATGATCATGTTAGATTTATGGGTACTTGTTTGGAACAAGGTACTGGACATGACCCGCGGTATGAGATTTATGTCATGGTCGATGTCATATATAAATCTCATATTAGTTATGTCATTTGAATCCTTAGACATGAAGTTATTATAGTCTTCCACTTGATGAACATTATGTTTGACATATTCAAACGCTGCCTTAACACGGTAGTTATAAAGGGTATGATTGGCATGATTGGATTCACGTAGGGAAGAATAATAAGCCAAATGGATTTGTCCCTCTTCGGAGAGATGTCAAGCTTGGGCCCCTCGAAGGAATGATGTTGGTGAAATGTTTGGCCAAACTCAAATGGATTGATTGGATCAATGTCATTTGGATTATCAACATATTCGGGATCGAGAAAAGTATTGAACAATACAAGTTGACTTGTTGACCATGACTTGTGTTCAATGACATCGTGGACAAAGGGATTATGACATGTTCTAAAAGGAATGCGAACTTGTATCTAGTTACACTATTTGGGTAGGTATGACGGTTTGCTAGAACCTAATCATATCTTATGGGTTCATGTTTGGGCTCATTGCCAACTTAGTGTAATCCTAGAGGGTCACACACGAATAGAACGAATCGTAAAGGACTAAATTGGAATTATGGAAGAATGTCAGATTTTGGCTCTGGCACGGTCGTGCGCCTTAAAATGGCACGGCCGTGCCATAAATCCAAACCAAGGCAAAACCTGTCGGCACATTTGGCACGACCGTGCCAAGAAGGCAAGCACGACCGTGCCGAAAATTGTCGATATGGGGGAATGCGCGCGGACTAGATGGCACGACCGTGCCAGATTGTAGGGCACGACCGTGCCAGACAAGTCGGGCAGAATTCCTTGTTGCCTAATTTGGTGACGGGATTTAGGTTTCCTAAGTCCTTAAGGGTTAAGGATTAGGACCTATAAAATGATCCTTTCAGCAGCCATTAGACACATGATTATGAGTGCCTCCAAAGGGTTTTGGGAGGTTATTTTCTTGTTCTAAGATCCCACAAGTGAAGAACAAGAATATTCATAATTCCATATAGTTCTTACAATTGTGAAAGCGTGTTTCATAATTTGGTCTAGCAACCAAGATCAAGTGTTCTTGATATTCGTTCGTGGTGTGGATACCGCTAGAGGGTGAAACTTATCATCTTCATAGTTCGTGATTCTTGCTTTGTTCGTGATCAAGATTTCAAGCCTCCATCGAATTCAAGGTTGCAAAATCAAAGGCATTAAGGGTTAGTATTCTAGTATTCATTATGTTGTATTTGACTTAATCATATGAATGGATCTATGGGCTTTGGATTTCATAAATTTTAAATTCTTAATTCCGCTGCGCATGTTACTACGAAACCCAACATATCGGCCTCTGATTCCCCGACAGCTTTGATCCTCTCGGCATGGGCCAGTTTGGCATTTTCGTGTGCCTTATTGACTAACTCCACAATCTGGCCTAGTTTCACTTGGGCCCGAGTCGCTTTGCTCTCCAGATCGGTCATCTTCTTACTAACTCCAGACCATTGCGCCGCCTCGTGTTTGGTGAGGGTGGAAAGGGAAAAAGGGAAAGAAAGGAAAGAAGGGGAAACAAAGAAGTTGATGTCAACTAGAGGAACAAAAGAACGATCAGAGAACAGGCAAGTTAGCCTATTACCTCAGCAATAATGAGACCCTTGCGTTCAGCCATATATGCATAGGTGGGCGGCATAGAAGTCAATCCTTCCAGGAGATCGGCATCAAAGGCTCGTTCCAAAATTGGCCGGCCAAGTCTCATCAACGGACCAGATCTGGCAGTAACGTCGAGGCTTTTCAATGGACGGACATCTGAAAAATCTGCTATCAAGACATCAATCTCATCAGAGGAAAAAGCAGACAGAATAACAGTAGGTGGAGCAGTAGAGGAATGCCTTTTAGGTGATGGCTCCTCTGACAGCTCGTCATCACCATCCCTAGCCCGTTTCTCACCAAGGGGCTCGCCGCCATCTGCTGCCCCTATATCCTAAAAAACAGTGTCTCCAGCCTGATCTGGCATAGAAGCATTCACCGTTGCCGTGGGTTCACCTGCATTCACCTCAACTTGGCCTCCGAGAGCCATATCGGTAGTAGGGAGAGCACCAGCCTCCTTGTTGGTTAAGGCCTCCTGCCGTGCTCCCATATCGGCATGCCTCTTGGAGCGTCCCAAAGCCTTTGATTTCAGCCTCCTCTTGTTTAGAAGCTTATTGGGGTCAGAAGAGTATGCACGAGCCAACCCTCTCTCCTCCTCCATGGTCAAATCTGTCAAATACAAAGATAAGAGTTAGAAGCCAAACACGGAAGAATCACAATATAAATTGAGACACCGAGATCAGAAGTTTACATCCGACGAATTTTTGAACTTTTAGACAAGCCTCATCCTGAGCACGGCTGATCTCACAGTCCCTTATAAAACAAAATTGGGATGGACAACCCAATCAGGATAGCGGTTGCCTCTGGCTATGGGCACCATGACACTCACATCACTCCAAGGCCCTGGCATGATTCCTGTTTGAACATATTAGTCGTGATTGGCCTCTAGAGACGACCAGTTGAGCTGCTGAACAACAGCAAACTCCTCCAATCTTCTCACCAAGGCGTCACTCCATGGGGCTTTGTAGCAGGTCTCGGGGGCCTTAGGGACATTGGTCGGCACTGGAAACTCCCACCCAAGTCGGCTCTCCACCTTGATGACGTGGTTATTCCACCCCGATACCTTACTGACTGAACTAGATATTGGAGAAATGATTTTAGGTTTCTTTTGCTTACTCCGAACAGTCAGAACCTGGGTGGTGTCATTAAAACTTGGCTTGAAAAAATGATAGAAAGCCATTGGGCACGGCTCAAAGCATAGACTCCGGCACAAGACAATAAAAGATGTCAGGTACCTAACCGCGTTAGCACCCAATATGGCAAGAATGGCTTGCCAATCCTCCAGAAACTCACAGATAAAAGGATCGAGAGGTAATCGGAGTCCTAGCTGGAACTGTTTGAAGAAAAAATCTACCTCTATGTGGTTCTAATAGAAATCGGCCATCTCTTCATTAGTGGTCAGAGCAGGAGCGAGCTCATACGACAGGTCATAGTCATCTCGAGAAATCCTACAGGTATTATGAAGATACTCAATCATCTCATCACCAGCCTTGGGCTGTTTCGGCTTGTTGGGAGCCACGATATTCCCCCTTCGTCTGAGACTCCTACGACCGTGACCCTGGCTCCCTTCAGGGACGTCGTCACTGAATTGGTCCACCATTCTATCAGATGTACTCTCCCCCGACATAGCTGCAGATGAATAAAGGGGGTTAGCATCAGAAGTCGAGACGAGGGACACATTCACCCCCCTCATCCTTTCCACAGAAGCCGAGGGGATCACCTCGTCCTCCAACATAATGTAATAAAAAGAAATATGGCTCAGAATGTCAGGCAGAGAGGAGAAGACTACTAAATTAGGGTTCATCATTCCAAGGCGATCGAAACGACGACTATTGCTAGGCCATTCTACCGTTCCATTGAAAGCCCTATGTATTACAAGAAATTCCCTAACCTCATCTAAGGACAGCAGAAACCAAGGACCATCTGTTCTCCGATAAATCCTACGATTCATTCTATGAAATCCAAAATGGACCGATGACGAAAAATCAAAGGACATTCTAATAACAGAACAGAGGCGAAACAGAGCAAAGATGGAAAATGGCACAGAGAAATCAAAAATGCAAAGGGATATAAGGGTACCTGATAAAACGTTGTAATTTGAAGAATGAGGATAAGTGAGCGAAAAGAAGAAGTATTGACAAAGCACTGGTTGAAGCTCACCAGAATCAAGTAACGTATGAGAGTCGCCGGTGAAATCGCGTCGAAATATGTCTTGGATTCAAAAGATTTTGACTGTTCAAGTAATAAGTGAAAAGGGGATTTAGGGATTTCAACCGTTTGAAATTCTAGGTTCGGGTGAAACCCGAGAATTTGACCCCTATCCGTCCGAGATCTCGTGAAAATCCCGTGGTAATTGGCAGCTTCACATGTCATCGCCCTAAACCATCATTACCTATAATTAAGGGTTGTGGCTTCCCCATAAAGTGAAACTTCTCTTCACTTACCGTCCGCCGCCTGATACATGTGACGTCATTAGTTTGTGGCGTCATAAACCTAAAAAACAACACTCTCCTGAGGTCGCCAGCACAGACCGACGTATGCGTAACAACACCTCATTTTTGACCCAGTCTGATTAAATTATTAGAAGGTTATTGCGTACAAGGATATTCTATGCCGACATGTAAGACAAGACGTCATGAAGCTGGTGGCGTTAATGGAGTTACAAGGTAAATCACAGAGGTGTTACACAAACAAGATTCCGAAACAATGGACGAAAGGAAAGAGATATTCCATTACTATATCAAAATGGCCCCTACAAGAAGGTCAGGGGCCTAACCTATACAAAGTTAAAAGGAAAAAAAACTAACAAGAAAACCTAACATGATCCTATTCCATATCCATGGCGTCCCATTCAAAATCCCCATCATATCCCCAGTCATGTTCTTCCATCAAAACTTCTTCATCAATATCTTCTTCATCTTCGTCTTCTTCCCCTTCACCATCGCCACCAGAATCATCATCACTGCCACTGGAAGAGCCTTCTTCTTCAGTATCCATTGGATCAGGGGATTGATACTCTCCGTTGCTGTCAGACGGAGATTCTTCCACCGGAAAATTAGACTCCGGAGAAGCGGAGGAATCACTGTTATCGCCATGATCACTGTGCAGTTGGTGGTTTTTTTCGTCATAATCTGAGGAATCTACTTCTTCGGGGAAGGCGTCTGAGTATGATCTTTTGGGCATCATCTTCGTTGCTTGAAAAAAGTTTTTCGAAGACAAAAGGGAAGATAGTGGGGTTAAGAATGAAGGGGTTTAACAGGAGGTGCCCTTATATATTCTGGAATACGAAAGAGTGATGCTAATACTATTCATGATGGGAATACAATTAATGAAGCTGCACTTTCAAAGTAGAGTTATGATTATCTTTTGGGAACCGGGAATTTGGCAGAGTATAAAGATTTGGCGGCTGCTAGTCAAATCAACGCCAGTACAATTATAATTAACCGAAGACGAAACGGTACAGTTTCTACTCGACAAGCCGACATAGAAACTCGGGGGCCACTGAATGACATGTACCAAACCGTGGTGTCGGACCGGGACGTATATAGGCCCAAGCCCATTGATAAGGGCCCAGATGCAGCCCAGCTGAGTCATGTGCCGAGGTGATAACCGTATGCCGACTTGTGCCGAATTGATAGGGATGAGGCTGCATGCCTAAAATTCCGCCATACCAATAAACAAACTCCATATCATATACAAATACAGATAATCCATATCTAAACAAGGAGATCCCTACTGCAATATGAACAGGATATTCATCATCCTTATCAAGACTCTATCTTATCAGAATATGAGTCATACAACAACATGGGCTCCCTGGCTTTTCCAACAAGTCAGGACTCATTCACCATTGCCTATATAAACAGGTCCTCCATACAGGAAACGGGTAATGAACTCTTTTGTCTCTAAACTCTAGTCAATTGATTTCTCTTTACATTTACAAACCGTATTCTTATTCTCATGCCGGAGGGCCTTCGCCAGTGAAGCCCCGGCGTAGTTTACGTTTGCTCATTGTGCGCAGATCCGTACGGGGAAGTTCTCATTGCTGGATTTATCCGAATCGTTAGACGAAGGGCTGATCCGGTACGTTTTTGGCAGCATCAGTTTTGTTTCAAATATATGTTAAATTTTTAGAGAAGAATTATTTTTTTTAGCCATTTATCTTGGGACGGAGTCCAAAAATCAATTATCTTAAAATAGTGTTGCATGCACCACATTTGGTACATGTTCTATTCTAGTCCTACTTGCTTAAATTAGAGCAATAGTTTTGGATGAGTTCCATTTTTCAAAACTCTATTGGGCTGGCCCAAATTGAAGTTTTATTAAATAAGTAGCCCACAACACAACCATTGGGCTCAAAGCCCAAATATCATAATCAAGCCTACATTCATTTTCTCTCTTCTCCCCTCCCATTCCCCCATCCTTTATCTCCTTCTCTGGTTCAAACTTCAAACCCCCTCTCCAATGGCGTCCGTTTCAGCGTCACTCTCCCATCCACTCTCATCTCTTCTCTGTTCAGAACCCATTTCTTCTTCTTCTTCTTCTTCCAGCCATCTCTTCAGAGCCTTTTCTCCTCCCATTTCTCGTAAGTTTCTCTTAATTTATGTTCTTGAATTCTCTTCAATTTATTCTAAATAAGTTAATCTGTGCAATTATGTGTTTTTTTCTTAATTTTTGGGGGTTTTATGGTGTTAAATTTAGGTAATAGTCCTCGCTTTATGAAAGGTCTAATTGTTCGTGGAGGTGGAAATGATGCCTTCTTAGACCTTTTTGAGGGGAAAGAAGTACCAAGGTATTATACCTAATTTAATTCCCCCAACTTATACTGACTACCCTTTACATGCTGTTGCTAAAATGTTTTGTGTTTATGTTGGAATTGTGGAACCAAAATGTTATTCCCACCACCTCCATAGTAAGTGTAACACTTTCTTAATTGGGATTTAATCTTAGCGCATTTTCATCATGGTACAAACTATGTACAAACAGGTAAATAACGTTCCTTAAAAAGTTTGACACGTGAACTGCGACACTTAATACTTATTATGGGACATAGGGAGCATGTTTTTTTTTTTTTTAAAACCCAAATGGATTGACTATTTTTGTCTCAAAATGAATGACCATTTAAAACTTTTATATCAAATAACTTTGTCTGTAAATGATTTTTTTTTTCAGAGTTAAATTGTATATTTACAAAACTAAAATGTTCAAAGTGAATAGCAAAAATGTTTATGATTTTTTCTATTAAAAATCAACATTTTCAAAACGACCCCTAAATTCAAAACGGTCATTCATTTTGGGATGGAGGAAGTATTATTTTTGTTATGAGAGTTGAACCGAGTGTTTCTTGATGGATTTTTGAACATGTAGCGAGAGGGGGAAGCCTCTTTTTAAAGCTGAAAAGAAAAAACGACCTGCTCGCTTAAAGCCTAGAAGAATATCTCCACCTCTTCCAGTGCCTGATCATATACTGAAGCCTCCTTATGTTGGCTCAGGAGAGCTGCCAGATGTTACTAATGAACACCAAATTCACGATGCTGAAGGCCTTGTCAAAATGAGGGCTGCGTGTAAGCTCGCTGCAAGGGCATTGGAATATGCTGGAACTTTGGTTCGGGTAATCTTCTCCTCTGTATTACATTGTCACACATGGATTATCTTCATTACATCGTTGTAGCCGTTGTGTTTTGTGATTTTTCAAAGTTTCTACTTGTTGATTCCAAATGCTAAACAGATTTAGCTCAAGTAAAAGGATTAGCTTGATGCGTTGCACATTTTATGATTGGCAACTTATCGGTATACTTCTACAGTGAACTAGTTTGTGTGTGTGTGTGTGTGTGTGTGTGTGTGAGAGAGAGAGAGAGAGAGAGAGAGAGAGAGAGAGAGAGTGAGAGATGATTGCCAGCTTATCAGTATACTTCTACAGTGAACTAGTTTTTTTTTTTTTTTTGTGTGTGTGTGTGAGAGAGAGTAAGTTCAACTTCAAATCAATCATTACTCCCTCCGTCTCATAATGATGTTCCCCCTTCCTTTTGGTCATTATTACGAATGAATTTTGAGCAATAATTTTAGGTTAATTTAATTATTCTAATGAAAATCTAAAACGTATACTCACTCTGTCCCAAAATGATTTTCCTATTTGTTGTTTTTCATTGTCCCAAAAAGTTATTCTCATTTCCACAATTTAGGCTTAAAAGTGCATAAACATAACATGGATCGTGTAGCAAATGTTCATATCCTTAAAAAATTTGAATAGTCAAATGCGAAGATCATATGGGACGGAGGGAGTAATTGGTAGCATTGATGATGGTGTATCAATAACAAGTTTCAGATTCCCATTAAGATCATTAAATTAACTTAAAATTATTTCTCAAAGTTCATTCGTAATAACGACAAAAAAAGTGGGAACATCATTTTGGGACAGAGGGAGTATTACTTAAACATCTTTAGTTTATATTGCTTGTGATAAGTTATGTTTAGAAATGTACACCGTATGATTTAACATAGTGTTCTCTTAATTCTACGGGTGAGGTGAGTCTTTAGCTTAGGAAGTATCATTGGGTTATTGATGACTTCTTAGCTGGTTATTGCTGACTGATGCTTTAGATTATTAGTGCGTATGTATATTCATGCTTTCTAAGTGATTGCTCGTTACAATACCAAATTGATAGATGCCCATATAGCAGCCAAGTTTTGCGTGTGCATAGAGCTATGGTGCTGGTAGTAGTTGCACTTTGGAATTTGAAAAGGGGGATTAATCTTATCTCTCATGTATATGGAACTCAAATTCTATGTTCTTCAAGGTTAACTCAACGATACGAGATAACAATTCCTGCATAAATTGGGGGCATTATTGTAACAATTCTATAATCTTTTCCACGTTTGCTACGTAATTGCTACCTGGTCTTTCACCTACAGCCAATGGTCGTGACAGCCTTTAAGACAACTAGTCTGCCCGTCACTAATAATCTTTATGTATATTTTTCTTTTTTCTTTTTCTTTAATTTTCTATCGCCTGTCTATAGTAATTGATGTCTGTCTTTTTTATTTATAAATCTGTTTGTGTTGTTATTTCTTGCCTATACATTTATATTATTTTTGTCTTCTATTTCTGTCAGCCGTCATTGACAACAAATGAAATTGATGAAGCAGTTCATCAAATGATTATTGATGCGGGTGCTTATCCTTCTCCTCTTGGCTATGGGGGCTTCCCAAAGAGTGTATGCACATCAGTTAATGAGTGTATGTGCCATGGCATACCTGATTCTCGCCAATTGAGGGTTTGTGTTATGTTTTTAGTGCCCTTTGGTTACTTCATAAAAATGCATTCTATCAACAATAATCATGTTTTTTTTTTTTTTTTTTTTTTTTTTTCGCAGGATGGAGACATAGTTAACATTGACGTGACAGTCTACTTAGATGTAAGATGCTGAGTGAATCTTTAGTATTCCGTTATTCATAAAATTCATGATATGCTTTGCTGAGTTCATTTAGATTTATTTTCTAATTGCCAAGAACGAGCTATGATATCGATCGACTTTGATATCTATGATATCGATGGACTTTGATACTCCCTCCATGTCATTGTTTTGGCCATTAGACTAAAACTCTTTGGAACGCATAATCAATAGTTTGTCTGATATATTGTTTTCCATATACCTTTACTTTATTTATCTCTTGTGAAGGTAAAAGGTTGTAAATTCTTTAATTTAGGTTTGGATGTAATGGGAAATTTAATCGTTAATGTGCACTGGGTTCCTAAGTGGCCAAAAAAGGGAAATGTGGTCAATATATATGAGAGAGAGGGAGTATTTGTTTTCCTTTTAAACTTGTGTACTGACTTTTCTGGAAAAATGACTTCTTTTATGTGATAGGGGTATCACGGGGACACCTCAAAAACTTATCTTGTTGGCGAAGTCAGCAATGAGATGAAAGCGCTTGTAAAGGTAAAATCTGTTCCTATCAGTAAGAATTACTTCTCCGTCCCATTTTAATCTTCAAAAACTTTTGGGCACAAGTTAGTGTACAGTTGTTGTGAGTATGACATGTGAGGTCCATTGAATAAATAAGTATTACTAAAACTTTCCTTTTGTGGTTTTGAAGTTTAAAATGGGACACCCAAAAGGGAATTTTTTGAAGCATAAAATGGGATAGAGGAGTGTAGTTTAAGGCCATGTGTTACCCAACCGCCCAACCTCCCAACCCATTCAACCATACCATTACTGTATACTCCCTCTGTCCCAGCACAAGTAGGACTTCTGTCCTTTTTAGGTCGTCCCAAAACAATTGAGACTGCCCAAAATAGAAATGTTTTAAGATATTTATATTCAAACAACCCACCATTTAACCCCACTCATTCTCTCTCTTCATTTTCCACCACTCATTTTATTCAACTAACACTACTATTTACCCCACTCATTCTCTCTCTTTATTTTCTACCACACATTCACTACTTTTCTCTCAATTACTGTGCCCACTCCTCTAGTCCTGCTTGTGCTGGGACGGAGGGAGTATATTGCTTCCTACGGTCCTACCTGAACTAAAAAAAGGTTCTACTCCCTCCGTCCCAAAAAACTGTCTTATTTGACAAGTCAACATTTCTATGGATCAAGCTTTAGTTTCTTTGAACCTTAAATTACATAATAATTATTGCCATTTTAGATTTGAGACTATTGTTTGGGGCAAACCAGAATGTAAAGTATGACTAATCCTTTTTGGATGGATGGAGTAATCTTTGAGAAATTTAAGTTTGTCAGAGTTGAGAGAAATGTCATTTTTTATTCCAATGTTAAAAATCTTTAGGTTCATTTTCCTCTGTTATTATTATTAAATTATTAAATTGGGGTTTTATTAATTGTAATTTAAATCTATTGTAATAGTGATACTTGGAGAGTGAAATCTACCCCATTGGTGGGGAACGGGGATTGAAGCTTTGACCTTTTGTATAGAAAGGGATTCCTGATGCCGCTTGAGCTAGAGTTTTTTTGCTAGGTCCATATTCCTCAATGCCCTCCACCCTGAAGTTGCCTTTGCAGTCTTATTCATTATTATTTTTTTAATAAAGAATGTCGTATGTTTCTGTTCAAGCATTGCTTCGTGATCTCTGCAATCAGATTGGATTCTATTAACCTTTACAATATTCATTCATAACAGGGAACTGAAGGGTGCTTGGCAAGAGGCATCGCCCTAAACCATCATTACCTATAATTATGTGTATACAAATACTCTCTCCGTCCATGGTCAATGTGCACACTTATAGTTGAGCACGGGATTAAGGAGTGAATGTTTATTCGAAAGTATAGTTAATGGACAAGAGGTGGTGAGTATGATATTCAGTTATGATTTGCAAGTGAGACCCGCAATATATAAATGTGTTAGTATGACAAGTGGAGTAATGATATGAAAGGTCGTCCAATTTAGGAAGTGGGACTTATCAATGACTCTGTTCAAAAGGGAAAATATGCACATTGAGCTGGGACGGAGAAGTAGTATATCTTAGTTTATGTTTACTGCCTGTGCAGTTGATAATCACTCTTATCTTTGATTCACACGTAATAAGCAGCCAGGTTCCATGATTGAAGGTGAAACATTTACCATCGGTAAGAATACTTATCATTTTCATATCTAGAAATAAATTAATTTTTTTCTACGGATGCATGAATTGCCATTATACACTTGGTGCAGAGCCAATATTAACGATGGGAACTACAGAGTGTAAAGTATGGGATGATAATTGGACGACTTTGACACGGGATGGCAAGCCGGCTGCTCAATTTGAGCATACTATTTTGATTACTAAAACTGGTGCAGAAATTTTGACAGTATGCTGAAAACTATTCAAGTTGAGTTAATGAAATACCCTGCTGCTACAAAGCCAAGAGACAGCTTTGCTTACTCTTAGTTTATACAGGAAGATCATTTTGTGAGTTGAAGATGGAAATGTCAAATGAGTAATTTCCTTGAAAATCTTGGCGGGCTCCATTTGTTTCGAGAATTATAGTGTGCTACTACCTCCGTCCCAATGAAGATCAAGATCAATTCGCACATTCATTTTTGGACGGAGGGAGTACTACTTTGGAACTGCATACGACCTATGTAATCAACTTTTTGGCAAGAACACTATGTTTCGAGATACAGTTACAATAGGTTGGCATTTGAAAAACAGGTATTCATTTTACTTCTGAACTTGTAATAGGCTGGGCCGGGCTTCCCTCCCAAGATGTGGTTTACATATCTTATTTCATTCTTCGGGAATAGATTAAAAATACTGTATCACTACAATAAGGTTAGTTTGATAGTATCAAGCACTTGATACTTGATGTTTAAACGTAGGGTAATATGGAAGTAGAATGCATGATTTGATTATTTCTTTCAACATGAATACGTCCAACATTCTCTTAATGATTGAAAATCAAAATCATTGCTTGACGAATAACAACCTCACTCAACATTCGACATTCAACGCTCAACAGGCCTGGCAATTGGGTGGGGTTAGGTCGGGTTAAAGCGGGTTGACACGGGTACAACCCGTTTACCTTAACATGTGAAACGTAAACGGGTTGGGTAGCTACGGGTCGGGTTGACCCGTTAAACATATTTTTTCCCCGTCTCTGCTGTGTTGGAAAACTGTTTTTGGCCTTAATTTTTTTTTTAATGATTTTATATTGCTGAATTAAGCCTGACATTTGGATATAACCCAAACTAATCCTAGCCGCTTGATTGATTTAGAGAAACCCTCCTTACCTACTTCAGCATGCCTCCACTCCCAATCTCTCTCTCTCACTCACCGCGTTCTTCTACTTCCTTTTTTTCTTTCCACTGCACCAACCAAACTGTCTCGCCGGCGGCGTCGTTTCCAACCGTTCTCGCCAGAACAACCACCACTTCAACAGATCCGGCCATCGACGCTACAGATCTGGCCATCGACGCTATAGATCTGGACAACAACGCTACCACGACCACCACCACTTCAACGAATATTGCCACCGATGCTGCCACTGCCACCACCAATTCGCCGTCGCCGCATCCTCCCTCTTCACCGCCGGCCATGGTCTACCTCACATGGTGATAAAGCCTTCTATTTCTTCCCCTCACTCTTGTCCGTCTGACCGTCTCCCTCTTCTCTCTTACTCAGTTTTCTGCATTTAACGAAATCAGATTCTGCTCTGTTCTGGCGGGTTGAGACGGGTTGACCTGCTTTAACCCGTTAATTCTTATGGCTTAAAACGGGTAACCGTATAAACCCTTTTAAATTAACGGGTTGGGTCGGATTGGGTAATTAACGGGTTGGGTCAGGCAGGTTGTTGGGTAATGAGTAAAAATTGCCAGGCCTAACGCTCAATGAACATTCAACGCTCAATGTGATCAAATGTATTTTACCTCCAAATTACCCTACTTTATGTTAAGCATCAAACACTTGATGTTTGATGCACCAGATGCCCTAGGTCTCATTTTCTTGAAATGTCTACATTTTTTTATTCACTCTACCTTACTTGTCATACACACTTGATAACTCTGACACATAATTGTTTACATTCTATAGAATCAACACACATTAATCTACACAAATACTCCCTCTGTCTCCTGTCTCAAAAAGATAGTCACATTTTGACTTTTAATGGTCAACAAAAATGAACTTTGACCAACCATTGTCGACTATCTAATCACTCTTGTGAAATTCTAAAAATTGTTATTGATAAATCGTATAACAATTTTTAGAATTTCATTGTGATCATTAAATTAACACTAATGTTTGGTCAAAGTTTATATTTATTGACCATAAAAAGTCAAGGGCCTGTCCCCTGTACACCCGCCGCATGGCGTGCGGCGGGCCGGCAACTTTCCATTATTTTTTTTTTTTGCTGAGTTTTTTTTTTCAACCCCAACTTTTTTTTCTCCCAACAAAAGTAACACTTTTTTTTTCCAAATGTAACACTTTTTTTTCAAAAATGTACCACAATTTGCTGCAATAGATTAAAGATAACATAAAGTTTGACAACTAAATCAATGTCACACTTTTTATAAAGGAATGTAACACTCTTTTTTTCAAATGTAACACTTTTTTTCTCCCAGAACTAACATAGGATTGACAACTAAACTAATGTTACATTTTATAAAAAATGAATGTAACATTTTTTTTCTCAATTGTAACAGTTTATATTCTTAAATGTAACATTATATATGAAATGTAACAATTATTTATTGAGAAAATAACAATTGAAATGCAAACCCATTTTGTTTTTGTAAAAATTGTTGTTACCTTTAACAGTAGAAAGTGTTTCTTTTTGAAGATGAAATTGTTACTTTTATCAGAACAGAGTGTTACATGCTGATGAGCAGCTCAAACTTTTTGTGTGTAAAAAAATTATTTTTATATAAAAAAAATCAAACCATATCATGACCTATGTAGTTTTATTCGTCTCGTCGAGACGAACACAACGGTATTTTAATTATTTTTTTTGAGTTATAAATCTCAAGATATAGCATTTTAAAGTTTTTGAAGTTTTTTTTTTTTAAATACGACACGTGGCATCGCGCGGTTGGGTGAACCAGGTGTGGCTCACAGCACGCCACGTGTCGCCTGTGGAGTGGAGGAGAGGTGGGCTGGCCGGTCGGGCATGTCGGGTCGGGTCGGGTTTGACCCCGCGAGTTAGGCCCGCCGCACCTCCGCACGCTACACCTCTGCCGCATTTAAGACTTTGTCAAAAGTCAAAAAATGAGACTATCTTTTGGGGACAGAGGGAGTACTAGTTAACCCTAACTATCAAAATCAATTGTGATATATACTGATGAAAGTAAACAACTGCAACAAGGCAGGACACATAATTGTTTACTCCTCAAAGATTCAACTTCGTCTATGAGCCTACAACCCAGAGTTCCTGCTATATTTCGAGAGATGCAGTTACAATAAAAAATGTGGGTTATTTATATTGAAACCCTAACCAAACATGAATCACCAAGAACACTATGTTTTGAGAGATACAGTTACAATAAAAAAGTCGAGTTATTTATATTGAAACCCTAACCCTAACCAAACTTGGATCACCATGAACACTATATTTCGAGAAATAAGTTACAATAAAAAAACGCGAGTTATATATATTGAAACCATAACCAAACTTGGATCACCAAGAACAGGGGCCTATGAATTGCACCGTGCTTCATAACGCTAGCTAGCAAGTAATTGTCAATCACATGAATCTTGATATATAGACTACTTCATCATCATCAACTGTTCATCAGATTCTTTCGGGAAGTTTATCAGTCTTGATTAGAGGGTTTTGCTTGGCAATAATGACCCGACCAGCTGCCTTATAGTCATACTTGCATGAGTGTACCTCCGGAAACCGATGCAATAGACAGAACATTCCACCGCATCTACATCCAAATCGGGCCGTCAATCGTACCTTCTTCTTGCAGCAATCACACCCACTTGTTGTTGATCGAGCGGCCTTCTTCGCTTTGTAATCAGCAAAAGCATTGTGTACTCATGGGAAAGGGTTTGTCGGAGGAGGCGGGACCGAACAGAACAATCTCAACCTTTCATCATCGTTGTTGACGACGTCGTTGTCACTACCAAGAATCGGAGTCTCTACTTCCATCCTCTTCACTTTCTTCTTCTTGTTTTTTTTTTCCCCTTAAAAGAAACCCTTAAAACTCTTCTTGAACTTTGCTCTTCAAGAAAGCTAGCTATTGTTCCTAACAATGAGTTTGGATGTCTTAAATAATAAATGAATCTATTCCGGTTAATTAATCCGATTGTTTATACGAGATTTTTTTTTTCGCCGCGTAATGTTGCTTAAGTTTGTCTTTAGTGGATTAATTGGATAAGGACTTTACAAAGACAAACTTACAAGTTGAAGGTTCAATTAAATAATTGGTCAAGAGCATGGTTTATGTTTTAAACCTTATGTTAAGAGTAATAATTATTTCCTAATTTTACTAAATTAAATTAACACGATTCATTTGACTAGTACTATTATTATACCTTACGATCAAATTTTATATTCAATTAAAATAAGAAAGTATAACTATCCATGAAATTGGTTTGTGAGGGGATATTTGTTGCTATAAAATTATTTATTCCCCACATTGACTAACACTTAATCTATACCACTCAAAATAGAATGTTTTGTTATTTTGGGTGTCCAACTCGAAATAGAATCGAAATAGAATATGTTAAAATAAAAAGTTTTTGATTTTTTTATTATTATATAACTAGTGAGTAACACGTCGAGATTCGACGGGAGCATAATAATGCTAAGAATAATAAAAAAAAATACTCTCTCCGTCCCTAAATGATCTTCAAATTTGACATTTTTCATTAATAAACCCCCATGATCTAAATTGCTATATAAAGTCCAACGATGATGTTAACATCAAGATGAGGATGAGCTTGACAATGAACGTTGTTTTCTTATAACACAACTTATTCCCACTATCTTTTCATGTAACCCAAGAACTCCATGTAAAACACTATACATACATGAATCATTCACTTAAACAATGTAAATATGATATATGTGCATATCATCCCATTCTATTCACACCCACCACTACAAGAAAACTGACAGATACCGACGGATTTTACTGACGGACATGTATCCGTCGGTAGTAGTGACGGATTACCGACGAAATAACAACGAATTAGAGAAGGAAACAAACATGCAAAATTAGACGAAATTACTGACGGATTTAGTGACGGATTTTTCGACGGAATCCATTTCGATTTTTATCCGTCACCATTCTGGCGCCAAAATTTTGCGCGCATTTGTACCGACGGATTTATGACGGATTTCATGATTAAATATATTTTTTTAATTTTTTTAGAGTAGCGACGGATATAAGTCGTCACTATCTGCATTAGAAAAATTAATTAAATATATTTTTAATATACCGACGGATTAACGACGGAGTTGGATTTTTTATATACAATTTACCGACGGAATAGCGAGGGAGTTTTTCCATTAGTAAATTGATTTAAAAAAAAAGAGAGAGAAAATAGGAAATTAGAAAAAGGAGCTCAGATACTTGGGGAAAAAAAATCCCTCAGACTTACAATGAAAGGGAAAAGAAAGGGAAAAAGGAAGATATTTGAAGCCCTCAGACTTACAATGAAAGTGAAACATCCATTAAGACTTCATGTACACAGTGCTAAATTATAATTCATACTCTTTCGTCCCAAATTGAGTTAGCAACGTCCTCCACTGTCGAGAGAAAATTGCCTGTGATGTAAAGAAATAGTGATGAGAAGCATTACACAGAAGATCTTCTTTTTAACACAAAGTTGAGAGCTTGAATACATTTGTCATTTTATAAGCGAATTTATGATAAGTTCTACAAACCTTGTTGACAGCTTAAGCAATCAACATGGACAACCTACACCATACAATCATTAACTTATGCTACTTAGATATAAACTCGGTGATCAGGACCACATTCAGGTGATTGACTAAATGAAATTAAAAGGAAGCAATAAATCACCCCTAACTCCATATTGCGATGGAAGACATGGATTTTAGCAAAATCTGTAAGGTAAATAAAGAAGCAGGAATCCTGCAGTTTTTACAAAAAAAAAAAATACGTAAAAGAGAACGTTTTCATGAGAAATGATCTCCGTGATAATAATTTCCAGAAAATCATTCTCTGGTAAAGCCCTACATGAGAAAGAGACTGTCCCTGACTCTTATTTATAGTCATAGCGAAGCAAACATTCAATGTGAACTGTCTACGTTAGAATTTAACTGGGAATTTTGTCAAATCGGATGGGTTCAACATCATTCTAGGCACAAACACCTTCATGCCAGTATTCTTTCCAGAGAGCATTCTTGCTTCAACTACATGTTTTCCTAGATTTGTAACTATTAGTCTCGCTCCGTTGCATAATTCCGAAGCTTGATAAATGTTTCTTAGTAGCATGACTATACACCCAACCTTCAGACGTATGGAATGGTTCGGCAAGCCCAAGCATTTAATCGTATTAAGAAACTCAATAGAAAATACATCCTCGTGGCCAGCAATATCTCCGTCCTCCTTGCTGATGCTATCTGAACTCATATACAACACTTCTTCACCGGGTAACAGTGACATCACATAATTATTGATAGTATCTACTATCTCATTAGTTGGTGCCAAAATTGCTCTATCCTGAAAAAAACCATCAATACCCATATTATGTAACATGTCAGGATACGTGTTTTGAACAATATTTGTAATAGGATCAGCTGTATCCGTTATCAAAATATCATTTGTTAATTTAATGTCAACTTCTCCATCATTTTCTTCACCGACATCACCATCTCCTACCCTTAGTATCCATTCAGCAATTTTTTTGCTCTCCATAGCATCAAAAGAGGAAGAGGAACCGACATACATAGATTTAGAAAATGAATGAGATAGAAATATTTAATTACTGGAATAGGAAAATGTAAAATATTAAAGTTTAATATAAGATTATTTACCTGCAATCTCATATTTTTTGTCAATTTTAAAACCTCACACAAATTCCAAAGTTTAGATGAACTAATGGCAGCATGTACAATATCACGTCGGCTTCCTTTAGGCACAACAGGCAATATTTGCCTGAAATCTCCTCCAAACACAACAACTAATCCACCGAAGGGTTTATCAGAGCATCGACCAGCAGAAGTACGCATAATGTCCCTCAAGCTCCTACAAGAGCCTCAAAGCAATGCTTGTGGGTCATTGGAGCCTCATCCCAAATTATGAGCTTCGTTTTATTTAGGAGACCACACACATCAGAACCATGTTTAATCTTGCTGCAAGTTGAGCTTTCGTCCACCTGAATAGGTATGTCAAATCTGGAGTGAGCAGTCCTACCCCTTGGAAGAAGCAAGGAAGCAATACTGCTAAAAGCAACCGGAAGAACTATGTCCCTCCTGCTTTGCAATGCTGAGCACAAAGTCTTCCATATGAACGTCTTCCCCGTGCCACCATACCTGTACAAAAAGAACACTCTACCATCGCCTATATCAACAGCAGTCATATTCTTTTCATAAACCATCCTTTGTTCCCCATTCAAACATTTATATAATCTGGAGTGCTCAGCCTGCATCTCCTCAACGTCATTGACATTTAATCTAATATTAGCATATTCTCCGCATCAGAAATGACAGAAGTGCTTGGTTGAGGCATATCTTAAAAATATCGGAGACCACTGCAATTTGCTGCCAGTAACTTATCAATTTCAGCCAATGCAAAATTTTTTACTTGATCGTCACTGAGTTTCAACCCTGCACTATGAAAAGATTCACATTAAAAAAAATAATCAAAATATAATTAATTTACATCATTTTAAAAAATAATATAAAAAACGTGACAAATCATATAAACTTTAATATATTTCATTAAAAAATTAAATCAAACATAAAAAGAGATTTACCAGGATTGTTAAAATTCTTCTGATGCTTGTAAATGATATCATCTGACAGTACTTGCCAAGTTTGATTCCAGACATCTTGTGGCCTCGACATACTATTAGATAGTAGAAGCACCGTGAATAGTCTTCTTAAATAATATGGTGACCCCCATTCACTTGCTTCTTTTATTCCATCCACGCTCTTTATCATCATCTAACAATCCTAGAGCATAACATGCTGCTTTGTAATCATCGTGCACTTTGTTATTTACGGTTTTCAAATCATCATAACATGTAGCACCAGGAATATGATTTAACATCAGCCTCAGATAGTATTTATCTCCAGTATTGATGGGGACATGATAAATCCGTCCTATTGATGTGCCTTTCTTTCTAGGAAGCCATTCTCGCTTTGTCTTATCCCAAACAAAATGATTTGGAAACTCATGATATTTGTAACGTCGAGCCTCTGGATTTTCACGATTGATCTTCATCCACTGTAAAAATTGTGATCGACTAACAGTAGGCTTACCCACAACATCCGGAAGATAATCACCGTCTTTGAAAGGGATGCCCTGGTCTCCTTCTAAATGGAAAGATAAGCGCTCAACAGAGGGTGTCCTGTAATGGAGATCAAATCCAAATATTCTCTACATCGCCTCACATGCAGAAACATATCTGCAATCCATGTAATGTTTCACTTCATCATCGACGCAAAACTTTACCCCTATTCTGTCACTTCCCTTGCTGATATACTTGAATAAGTACTTTATGGATTTGCTTGGATTTATATATTGTGCACAATTATATCAGAATGGTTAACCCACTGCAATATTTATTTTGATATAAATATTAAAAACTCAACAAATAAACAAACATTACATAAAGGATTTCGTGAATCAATAGTCGAATGATTGGAAATAGCAGGTAATCGGTACTTCACAAGAACCGAATTGATCGACTGTATCAGTAAGTGCGTTCCTCTAAATCACCAGTAATATTTTGGTCATATTTCTTATTACTTGCTACTATGAGTAAAAGATCCTAGTATTCATAAGCTTGATCATGGAAACATTTAATGATATTGATTTTGTATTTTTGGACCACCTGTAGGGATGCTTGAACCTTATCAAAGTAAACAAAGGAGATAAAGTATGAGTTAAAAGCATAACCCAAAGCTTGGTACCTCCGTACCATTCTAATGGAAGTAATATTTCGAAAAACCATTTTTTAAAGGTTAGTTTCCATTTTCTAATTTATTAGTGCAACTATCTTTGAATGGAGGTGTGAAAATATTACTATGTGATCGTGTTAGGAAAAAAGAATGGGCATCTTAGTACGTGTAAATTTATTTGCTGATATATTTATTTTTGAGAAAAACAACATTCAGTTCTAAATTTTAATGCGTAAAATAATTAAGAAATATATTCCCCCTCCCCCCACCCCCTATTAAGGTCCTTGTGTTTTAAGGCCATTCCTCTTGTTTGCTATATACATAAATCAGAAGATGTACTCAGTGCTTTTGCTGTATTTCTTGAACTAACCTATTTACTTGGTTTGTTAAACCTTATTTAGACCTATTGTTTCCTTAAGTCGTCTTGAACTAAATATTACTTTGTTCTGGTTGAACTACCTGAGTACCCATGTTTTTGTAGTGTATCTTCGTAGCTGATTTTTGGGACTATTCTAATCACTCCAAGAATTGAATAGAGTTGGACACCACCTAGAAATGCTTGAGAGAATTGTAGTATTTTATTATTATAGAAAAAAAATGGAGTGAGACTCATTTGATATAGAGAATGTACGGTTCGGGATTTTTTTGAAAGACTGAAAAAAATTCTATTGAATATAAAAATACATCAGCCAGGGGATTTTTTTAAAAGAATGGAAAAGATTCTATTGAATGTAAAAATACATCAGCCAATGTAAAAGGTTGGAGCAGTGGGGGTACACACATCGTAGAAATCAAAAACAACAAAAGCAAAACTGGAAACACAGTTGGTGACAAAAAAGGGCATCACAATTACCTCTAATTTCTTGAACAGATTAACCTGTTGGAAAACCTGAGAACAAAGAATTAAGAATAATTAACTTAAAATATTCAAGTATTGTGAACATACGGAAATAGGGGAACACAAACACACTACATACTCGAAAGAAAAAAAAACCAGGCTATGTATTTTTCCGTTGAAATCCTAGCCTTAAAAATTAACCTGTTGTTAAAGCCAAGATAAAATTACCTTTAGATGGCTTAAAAATATTGCCCGTCTGAAAAACGCTAGCTGGGAAAAATGAAAGAGAAAGAACGTGAATGAAAAGAGATATACTGAATAGAATAGGCAAAAGATATAGTATATCCTAATATAATGTAAATATATCATTCCTATATTTGATACAATCCTAAAAGCTTTGAAATTTGAAATTTAAAATTCAAATTTACTGTATTTTAGTCTTAGCCGAACTTTTAGATGGTAGGTTTATTTCTAAAGGTCTATAAGATTCTGTTTTTACGTTTTGTTTATTTTTTTTCCGAAAAATTTGAATATAGTATTACCGAAATTTTAGGATCTGGTTTTTTTTTTTTTTTTTAAATTGATAATCATAAAAAACTAAATCCTTTTTTTGTTTTGTTGATTTATCAGTAAAATCCATTCCGAAAAAATTTGAAACAACCGGTTTTTTTTTTTTTTTTGAACATAATCACCCGAAATGTTTGAATCTAGGATTGCCGAATTTTTATGAGCTGGTTTTTTTTAATTGAGTAATCATCAACAAAGAAATCATTTTTAGTTTTGATGATGATTTTAAATTTGAAATTTAAATTTATATTCAGATCTTGATTCATTAATAAATTGTGAATTTTATCCTTAAATACACAATCATATCCATAATGAGCCTTATAAGATCCAAATTTTCAAAAACAATTTTTTTATTTAATTGAGTAATCATCAAAAACGAAATCATTTTTTTTATTTATCAGCAAAATCCATTCCGAAAAATTTGAAACAGCCGGCTTTTAGTAACAAAAATGGAATCTTATTTTTTTATTTATTTATCAGCAAAATCCTTTTTTTTAATCGTATTTTTTTATTTATTTATCAGCAAATCTAAATTGAAGTTAATATTTAGAATTATTTTTCAAAAAATTAGAAAAGGTGCAGACATGATAATCATAAACCGTAGAGATTCTTTACTTTTGAAATAATAGATTTTGATAGCATGATCTCCTAAATTTAAGTTAATTATATAACTCATATTTCAAAGATTTTGTTTTTGCCTACAAATATGCGTGTTCTACCCATATTCTGGCTAAGGGAGTTTAATTTGAAACAAATAAGTCAATTTAAATATAGAATGTGATGTTATATTTGGTATGGATAAATGTAGTACTTGTTCAAAATTGCAACTTTTTAGGATCAAATCAGTCATTTTAATTTGACTTTATATTTAAATCTTGATTCATTAATCAATTGTGAATTTTATCCTTAAATACACAATCATATCCATAATGAGCCTTATATGATCCAAATTTTCAAAAACGAAATCATTTTTTTTAATTGAGTAATCATAAAAAACGAAATCCTTTTATTTTTTTTACATTTTTTAAAATTTATCAGCAAAATCAGTAAGTCGTTCTACTCCTGTATATTTTTGTGTTTGCACTTAGTTAACTACCATGTCCTAATGTGTATGCACTTAGTTAAGGTTATCTTGATCTGTTGCTCATTTTTTTTAATGTATTTAAGCATCAAAATAAGCCAACCAATTGAATGGTGCCACGTGGAATTACACGTCACATTTCCACGTGGCGGGCTGAGAGGGCTAGAATTGTTTCTGGCTTTACATATTATATAGATAGGCCCACTTGTCATACTACTCCCTTCGTCTCAGAGTAAGTGTCCACTTTTCCTTTCTAGTCTGACCTAGAGTAAGTGTCCACTTTTTAAAAGGGCAAATAATCTTTATTATTTCTCTCACTCATTCTCTCTCATACTTTAATTTTACACTCATAACACCAATCAATTTATTATTGCCTACCTCACCTTCTCTCTCCTATCTCACTTTTCATACTCACAACACTTACATCACTTCCACCATTTCTTAATCCCCGTACAAATGGATGGGTGGACACTTACTCTGGGAGAAGGGAGTATAACTTTTTACATAATATTCGCTATCCATTTTCTTTCTCTTCATACTCACAACACCTACTTTTTAAACCACTTTTTTCTAATAAAATATAAATATTTTTAATCTTCTTATTGGGCCAAGAATCTTATTTCAAATAGGAAGGAGAGAGTATTTCCTTTAAAAAACCCTGCTCATAGTTGATAAATCAATGTTTTAAGCTTTTAGTTATGGTTTCTTGATTGCTCCAATCTATTCATATGGGTAGAGTGCCAGGTCACCTCCTATGACATTGCAATTCTTGTGCCTATTAGAATGTCTAGTATAGGAAGATCACCAAACTTCATAGCTATTTTTAGTAAGATGACATTATTCTGGGACAAATGAAAATAAAAAGTAAGACATTTATTCCGGGATAAAGATAGTAATATTTAGTATATTGGTGTATTTAATTCAATAGCCCCTAAAGAGGGACTATCTATACTTTTTTGAGAAGGCAAACACACATACTTGCATTAATAAAGATTAACAAGATGACACTCCACAATATTTAGAGGCTCATCCCAAATAAAATTTGCCGCATAATTCACGGAACATTATACAAGTATGATTAATAAAGAAGAAATGTAAAACGTACAATAAGTTACAGACACCTATAGTACTTACGAATTAATATATAGCCCACTAAATTTTGATATCATAACCTTAGTAAATTTTGATACCACAGCCTTACGATAAGTAGAAATATAAACTTCAAGTATCACCGAAACCATTTTGCTATTGATATCGCCGGAGCCAAATCTCCATGGAACACCTTTACGGGCAATGACTTGAGATGCGCAAATGCTTCTCCAAGAACAACTTGGACAATGCCACATTTCGGCATCACAAAATCCACAAATGAATAATATTTGACGTTGAAAACATAAGAAATAAAATGTTTGAGTTCGCAACAAGTGCCTAACCACGCATCACAAGTAATAGAACAATATAAAAACACAAAATCTTGGGAAAAATGCGTTTTTCCTAACGCCTAGGAAAAACGTGTTTTAAAAAAACGCGGTGGCATTTTTGTAAATATGTGGAACTTCTTTAAAAACGCGCGGTGGCATTTTTGTAAATAATTGGAACTTCTCAATAATTCTGGATATCAATATAAAACCTTCTGGATATGAGATTGATAGCCAGAACCTTTGAAAGTGATAGCTAGAAGGGTTCTGGATATCAATATAAAGCTTTCTGGATATTAGACTGATAGCCAGAACCTTTGAAAGTGATAGCCAGAAGGGTCCTGGATATCAGTATAAATCCTTCTGGATATCAATATAAAGTCTTCTGGATATGAGATTGATAGCCAGAACATTTGAAAGTGATAGCCAGAAGGTTTTGAAAAACACGTTTTTCCTAACCACTATGAAAAACGCGTTTTACAGGAGACCAACTCATATAAAAATGTAATCATCATACCAAGGTTCTCAACACAGTGAGAATACATAGGCTCTCGACAAAGGAGAGGAGGCAATGGCACTCGACAAAGAAACAAATTTTTACTTATACGATATAAATAAAATAACTGAACCAAATCGAAAAAAGAAGGGAAAAAGAAATTAAGCATCTGATATGCTGATAAAAATTATCAATTTCAATCCATTTATCGGAAAAGTAATTATTCGACGATCAATAATTCGATTATACTTCTTCAAAATTAGATCTAAAAACAAAAATAAAGCAGAAATGAAAATTATAATTTTGATTTTACATTTATTAATTGTAAATGAGAAACTGATAAAAGTGAAATCGAATTAAACGAATCAAATAGTAAAAGATCACTACTTGAAAGAACAGGAATTTGAAAAAAGAAATTAGAGAAAGGAAGAAGACGATGGACAGAGAGAAAACAGTTATACATAGCAGTTATACAGGAACACACTCCGACATGGACTATCTATACTTTAAAACTACATTCTTATAATTGTATATATTGGTAGGTGCTCAAATAAGAACCATAACTATATGAGAACCAATAACCACCATTAGATTAAAATAATTGAATGGTTCAGATTAAGATGTAATGGGAAGGAGAGGTGGTGGCATTTTTGAAATTTCTATGAACTATGAGGGAAAAAACCAACATGAGAATTACCTTTCAAAGTATGCCACATCATCAACCAAAATATATTTCAAATTTAAAAATATCTCAATATATATAAGTCGATTTTTTTTTCCGAGAACACTACTTGTTTGTCTCGACGAGACAAATCAAACTACATCCTAAAGATAGGGTTTTGAAAAAAATATTATCGAATAACAATGAAATGTTTAAAATACGCTTAGATACAGTAGCTAATTAGCTATTGTATCCAATCGCAATGGTCAAAATTTAGCTATTGTATCCAAAGTGTAGCTAGTGTATCCAAGTGTGGTTTTCAAAATTTAGCTACTGTATCTAAGTGCAATGATCAAAATTTAGCTACTGTATCCAAGTTCAATGATCGAATTTAGCTACAGTATCCAAGTGTATCTATTGTATCCGAGTGCAATGTTTAAAATTTAGCAAATGTATCCAAGTGTATCTATTATATCTAAGTGCAATATTTAAAATTTAGCTATTGTATCCAAGTATATCTACAAGTGCAATGTTCGAAATTTAACTATTGCATTCAATTTATCTACTGTATCAAAGCGCAAAGTTCATAATTAAGTAACTGTATCTAAGTGTATGTACTTTATCCAAATGTATTTACCGTATCCAAGTGTAATGTTCAAATTTAGCTACTGTTTCTAAGTGCAATGTTGAAATTTAGCTATTGTATCCAACTGTATCTATTGTATCTAAGTGCAATGATCAAAATTTAGCTACTTTATCCAAGTGTATCTAATGTATTCAAGTGCAATGTTTAAAATTTAGCTAATTTATCAAAGTGTATCTAATGTATCTACATGCAATCTTCAAAATTTAGCTATTGTATCTAAGTGTATCTCTTGTATCCAAGTGCAATACTCAAAATACATTTGGATACAGTAGTTACCTAGCTATTGTATCCATTTGTATTGTATCTAAGTGCAATGATCAAAATTTAGCTACTTTATCCAAGTGTATATAATGTATTCAAGTGCAATGTTTAAAATTTAGCTAATGTAACCAAGTGTATCTAATGTATCTACATGCAATCTTTAAAATTTAGCTATTGTGTGTATCTCTTGTATCCAATTGCAATGCTCAAAATACACTTGGATACAGTACCTACCTAGCTACTGTATCCAAGCGCAATGGTCAAAATTTAGCTATTGTATCTAAGAGTATCCACTGTATCCAAATGCAATGTTCAAAATTTTGCTAATATATCTAAGTGTATCTAATGTATCTAAGTGCAATATTCAAAATACACTTCGATACAGTAGCTACCCTGCTAATGTATCTAAGCGTATTTTGAAAATTAGACATTGTTCAATATTATATTTTCAAAACGCTATCTTCAGGGATGTAGTTTGATTCGTCTCGTCGAGACGAAAAAATCAGTGTTCTCGGATTATTTTTTCAATTTATAGTTAATGAGATATTTAATTTTGATTTTTTTGGGAAATTTTGGGTGATGACGTGGCATATTCTGGAGCACACATGGTATTTTGCCACTCCATATACCACTTCTAATCTAACCGTTCACATGTTTGCATAATATTACAATAATACCACTCTAACAATTGTGAGCCATTAGATCACTTGTGGCACATGAAGTGGCACACAAAGTGGTACAGAGGATTTGGACTCTTCTCTTTGTCAGTCAACCTAATTACAAGAATCCCACCAAATTTTTAAACTAAAAAAGTAATATAAACCAT
Source organism: Campanula takesimana (assembly GCA_026119855.1). Taxonomy (NCBI): domain Eukaryota; kingdom Viridiplantae; phylum Streptophyta; class Magnoliopsida; order Asterales; family Campanulaceae; genus Campanula; species Campanula takesimana. Next base: position 765,457 of record JAOWBW010000464.1, read on the forward strand.
TGATTTGTGTCTAATCAAATGGTTATCATTAGTTCTCATGGTTCTTAACTAATTTGGTTCTCATTGGAGTATGACCCTGTATATATATTATTAATATAGTTTTTTTTTTCTTTCGATCTTAAAAATATTTTTACATGTCAAGATAAATAAAGTTATTTTTTTTGACGCAATATATAGTTAGAATATATATAACTGATGTAAAACTGCTAATAGTAAATAAATTTATTATTTATATGCAACAATTATAAATTATTTTTTTGATAGAAATAGTTATATATTTTTATTACCTAGTTTTATTACTATTCCCAACATATTTTGTCTCAAATAAAGAGAACAAAAAGGAGTAAACAAAGATTCGACAAAGTGATGAAGAATTTATAGTATTTTTTGTATTGTTCCAATTTTATCAGATGTCTCAAAGGGACAAGAATCTATAGTATTTTAAGCAATGATTTTTTCAACTTATATATAAATTGAGTGGTAAATTTATATAGACAAAAACTTGTATGAGAACACCATGACCCGTCTCATAGTAGAGACGGGTCATTTTTGACCTATGACCTGGACCCATGACCCACAGGAATATATATATATATATATATATATATATATATATATATATATATATATATATATATATATATATATATATATATAGACAAAAACTTGTATGAGAACACCATGACCCGTTTCAAAAGTAATAGTTACTATAACTAAATGTAACAAACGTGTTACTTATATGTAACAGTTTGTATACAGAAAAGAAATAGTTTTTTATTTTTTTTATGCTTTCATCATTTACCAAAATTATTATTTATTACAACTAAAATGTAACGAACGTGTTACTTATATGTAACAGTGTTTATACATAATTATAACACATATGTATAGAAAAGTAATAATCTAACCATTTACGAATGTTAGTAACATTGTAAAAATAAGAAAGTAACAATTTTTATAAACGAATGTATAATAACATTATAAAACAGTTACGTTTACTTGTCTAATAGTATATCTATATGTTTTCAAATAATAAGTTACAATTGGTTTTGTTAGGATTCATTGTTAGTTCACCCACTTAATTTGATTGATCCATGCCACGTGTCTTTTTATGAACTTTAGGATCGCATGTAATGAAGTTATACTTTAATTTTTAGACAAGTCCATTTCCAGATTTTTATTTGTCTAGGCTGAGTATTGAGTTCGGTTAGATTAGCGGTTTAGATCTTCAAACCGCATTCTTGCTATCTAAGAACCGCCAGCTTGGAGTTGCTTATTTTTCATCAAACCGCATTATGTGGTTTTAATGAAACTGCTCCTCAATTCTCTCTTGAAACCGCTGATGACACTTGATGGAACCGCAATCATGTAACCGCGTGCTTCAGTTTCTTATGAAACCGCACATCAAGTTCATCCTCGGAACCGCTCATATGCCTGGTGGAACTGCCGATCAGTTAATGAAGAATTCAAGAGAAGTCATTTATTCCTTAGACAAATATTCCATTTTCAACCGTAAAGGAATATTTTATGTCATGTCAAAATAACTCTAAGTTAACATAGAGTTACTGCAAGGAATGTCGGTCTTGTCCAAGCAATTTGAATTGTTTACTGTTAGTCCTTTCTGCAACAAAGGACGGATGTCAGGTAGTGGTGCTACAACTACCTAGGACTAAAAGACAAAATCAAGGATGACAATGACAGCTCAACCAATGGTAATTCGACAGCACTGTACCCTTTAGATTTGATTCAAATCGTTACCCAACGGTCACAAAGGTGCACTGCCTATAAATACCCTTCATTTCTCAACAATGAAGGCTACTGAGCTTCAAGAGATTTATTCCCAAGTATTCAAGTTTGCTTTGAAGATTGAAACCCAGATATTCAAACCTTCAACCATCTCCTTAGAAAACCCAGAATTCCTTCATCAAGCTTCAAGCCATCAACCATTCCATACTCAGCCTTTACACCGAATGTTCTTCATTTGCTCAAACCATCATTTAGATACTTAGAGCATTTGATTTTTTTCCACACACACACACACCCGATTTATATAATCACATAGATTATATACTTCTGTTTGCACCCGAGAAGATTCCCGCTCGCCTTTTTTGATTTGAGAGTCGCCACCATGTTGTTGTCGGAACACGGACCGTGAGATTCTTGAGTTCGGGGGTTAAGTTATGGATTGGGAAGGTCAAGGAGGACCCAATCCACCCAATCTAGGATTGGTCTTGCTTAGGTGTTTTTAATCAAATAAAAAAAAACAAGTAATTAAAACAAATAAAGCCAATAATTAATTTTTTAATTATTGGAATGTTGGATCATGTGCTTCGAGACCATCTCCATGAATTGGAGAGGCTCTAGGCTGATCCTTTTGATGGGATTACACTACTCTAAAACAAAGAATGATATGAGAAGTAGAGATTAAAAGCGTAGGAGTTTACCTAAAGCGTTCTTGAGATTCCAATTGATGGCCTTGACTAAGGCCTTGATGATCCAAGAGTTTTGTGTTGATTTTGGATTGAAAGGATGAGTTTTTGATGGCGTTTTGGTGTGAGGGGAGAGGAAAAACGGGATTCTTGAGAGAAGGACTGATTGGAGAGTTGTTAACCTCTTTTTTGTGGTCAAGGGATCATTAACTAGCATTAGGAGTGAAAGAATCTTTATTTATAGGCTTAGATTGCTTAGGGACCAAGTAGAGAGGTTTAATTAGGTAAGGAATCAATACGAAACCTCCAGGAAGTCTCCTACTGATATGTTTCCCGGATTAGGAGAGTTTTGGCCAAGAAAGAGATCGGGACGGAGAAGGAAAGTGACTCTGACTCGTAGACAGAGGAGATGTCTCGTACGAGACATTGATGTCTCGTACGAGGCATCCAGTCAAGATTACTGTTTTATCCTTGTCTAAAGTCCCATTATTCAGTTTAGCCCTCAGACTAATGGAGTCAGTCAGAAACTTAACGAAACATGACAAAACTAATGAGTTTTCATCAAAACACAAAGGCGAGACACAAGAGTAGTGTAATCATAAATTTGAGTTCAAAATGGGGTGTCTACAGAGCCCCTCGGCGATGATACTTATGAAATAAGTAGCGTCGTCGATAGAAAAGACACCATTTAGAACTTTGGGTATGGTCGTGCTATAAAGCTGCCTACGTATCCTCTGGAAAAGAATCAGACCAAACGTAGTTCGACTCCGAAAACACGCAAAAAATGGTTGTTTGAGGTATTTTGAAAGCAATACTGCGGTAAGTAAATTTTAGAGTTTAGAGAGTAACCCATACTGAGGAATCAATGTCCTTGACCTAATTCTGAATATACCCTTTGTTGTTGATGGAGTGTCGCGGTCGACGGTGCCTGGTCAGGACTTACCTGCTCGCCAATGTAGTACTTCATACTTCACGCCAGTGTAGGACTTCACGGTAGTGTAGGACTTCATGCCAGTGTAGGACTTCACGCCAGTGTAGGACTTCTCGCCAGTGTAGGACTTCACGCCAGTGTAGGTCTTCACGCCAGTGTAGGACTTCTCGCCAGTGTAGGTCTTTACGCCAGTGTAGGACTTCTCGCCAGTGTAGGACTTCATGCCAGTGTAGGTCTTCACGCCAGTGTAGGACTTCTCGCCAGTGTAGGTCTTCACGGCAGTGTAGGACTTCTCGCCAGTGTCGGTCTTCATGCCAGTGTAGGTCTTCACGCCAGTGTAGGACTTCTCGCCAGTGTAGGACTTCACGCCAATGTAGGACTTCATCGCCAGTGTAGGACTTCATTGGTTGTTGGGGAATATCTCCAATCAATCAGTTCATGGAGCTGATTTGAAAGTACTAAATATTATCCTCGATCAATGCTCTTACATTGGAAGTACTGGATGCAAAATGTTGATGTGTCTGAATTCTGTCGGGATCATTTAATCGCTATTGAGTTTTCTTTGAGCACGGATTGATTCTTGTACCTGTTAATACAACAAGTAGAACTTATTCTAGCAAGAAATTTAGCCTTGATTTTAGTTTGTAATTGGACTCATGCGGCGGTGTAGATACCCCGTAGGACCACGGCTTGGCTAGAGCGCGCGAATTACCTACGATGTCTACTTGATTTTAAGAGTCGCCACCCACGTTTTTAGAGGAACGCGAGAAAACCTAAAGAAAGCCAATTTTTGTACGAAAACCAGAGATTCGGGAGTGAAGGGTTCGGGGGTTAGGTGACGGAGTGGGAAGTACTTAAACACGCACTCCGCCCCGCTTACGCGGGTCTTGCTACTTTTGGTGTTCTAATGTTAAATGTCCTTCAATTTAATAATAAGATAAATGTGCTAACAATTATAATGAAAAGAAAGGGGAAATAAAAAGAATGATTTTATTAATTAATTTATGCTAAAAGATTACATGTTGAATATGCTAAACAATTACATAAGAAATGAGATGGAATTTAATTAGTGTTTGGAATGTTGGAATGTAACCTTGACCAAACTTCAATAGTGAAGTGGCCTTTTGGTTGTATTCCTTTTATGGAGATTGCATACTAGTAAGACATAAATAAAAGGGAAAGAGAAAAGTTGTACCTTTAGAAAAGAGAACTTGAAACCTTGACTTGAAAGTGGAGTTGTTGTAGAGAAATGGTTGTGTAGAACTTTGTGTAGAGTTTTGTTGTTAAAACTCTTGTTGGGAGAATTTGTGTAGAGTTTGTGTAAAGAGAAAGTGTTCCAGGTCCCTTTCTAAGGTAGAAGAAGATGGCTTTTATAGGTAAAAATAGGAGGGAAAGTTTGGAGGGAAATTGGTCAATCCATGTGAGATGGAATTGACCAATCACAAATAAGATAAATAAAATAATAAATAAATAATAAAGAGAAAATCAAATAATAATAAAAAATAATATTTTGTTTTTATGAAGAATGGCTAGAATAAAGGATTTGGGAGTTATGAAATAAGGGGGAATGAATGTGGATGTAATAAGGAGGTGTTTGTGATCAAGAAGAGATTTTCTAAATAAGAAAAGGGAGGGAAAAATTGTGCTATCCGTTACTGCCAAAGCGGGAAGCGCGCGGGTCCCGCCTATTGGACCAAACGCGCGCACGACCCATTGACGGTGCCGGAAGCGCCCACGGGCTAAAACGACAGAATGACAGAAATGACTCTAAAAGTTAACTCTGTTATGCAGTTTAGTCCAAAACTAACGGAATCAGTTAGGAACTTAACGGAAATAACAGAAATTAACAAAATCAAGTTAAATAAAAATACTATGTATGCAATTGGGGTGAGAGGTCCAAGGCGGGGTGTCTACAGAGCCCCTCGGCGACGTGGATCGCAAAGCAAAACGCGTCGACGAAAGAAAGACAACCGCCGAGGACATCGACAAGAGAAAACAAAGACTCGATAAAACATGAATTTGAAATTACAAAGGATAGGAGTGCTCTCCCTGTGTGAGCGGCTTTCACGGATGGAAAGGGTGTGGTGGCTTGAGGCGGCCCACCACAGCCACAATTTTTTTTAAATGGTGTAGTGGCTTGAGGCGGCCCACCACGGCCACAAAATTTTAAAAAAAGGTGTGGTGGCTTGAGGCGGCCCACCACGGCCACAAAATTTTAAAAAGGTGTGGTGGCTTGAAGCGGCACACAACGGCCACAAAATTTTAAAAAGGTGTGATGGCTTGAGGCGGCCCACCACGGCCACAATTTTTTTTTTAAAAAGGTGTGATGGCTTGAGGCGGCCCACCACGGCCACAAAATTTTAAAAAGGTGTGGTGGCTTGAGGCGGCCCACCACGGCCTCAATTTAAAGAATGAGGGGAATTTTGAAATTGTGAAAGATAGGGGTACGCTCCCTGTGTGAGCGGCTTTATTGATATAGAAAGGATATGGCGGGATCCATCTTGCTGAAGCGGGATCCGTTTGCTGATGCGGGGTCCGTTTGCTGGTGTGGGATCCGTTTGTTGGTGCGGGATCCGTTTGCTGGTGCGGGATCCGTTTGCTGGAGCGGGATCCGTTTGCTGGTGCGGGATCTGTTTGTTGATTGCGGGATCCGTTTGCTGATTGCGGGATCCGTTTGCTAATTGCGGGATCCGTTTGCTGAAGCGGGATCCATTTGCTGATTGCGGTATCCGTTTGCTGGTGCGGGATCCGTTTGCTGATTGCGGGATCCGTTTGCTGGTACGGGATCCGTTTGCTGGTGCAGGATCCGTTTGCTGGAATGCGAGATCCGTTTGCTGGTGCGGGATCCATTTGCTGAAGCGGGATCCGTTTGCTGATTGCGGGATCCGTTTGCTGATTGCGGGATCCGTTTGCTGGAATGCGAGATCACTGTGGACCAAATTGCTGTTACAGCTGTTGTTGACTTTATCGTGGGGATGCGGGCATGGTTGACTGTGGACCATTTTCTGCTGGGGATGAAGTGCTTTGAGTAGCGGATGCTGTTGACTTCGTGGTGGTACCTGCTATGTGTGTGCTTGGCAGGTATATGTGTTTGTGCAAGAGAATGTATGAAGTGTGAAGATTGAGGGAAATCGTGAGCGTGGTGTGATGTGATTTTGAAGTACTTTTGCATGAGGGAGAAGTAAAGTAATTTTGTGTGTGAAGTGATTTTTGAAAGCGGAGATTGCTTGAGAGGATGATGTTCATACCTTCACTTACTATTGCCGCTTGATTGGGGATGTATTGCTGAAGGATGTTGATGCTTTTGATGAAGAATGTCCATGCTTTGGATGGAGAATGATGATGTTGGTGATGATGAATTGTTTTTGCCTTTGATGGAGTGTCGGTGAGATGGTATTCTGGATGATGGGTTGGTCGTGCCAAAATGCTGCCTACGTATCCCTTGAAAGGAATCAGACCAGCGTAGTTCAAGGATGATGGAGAATGCTGGAGGAGAAGCTAGGAGCAAAGCGAAGTAAAACACATACTTTTGCACATAGAAGGAGAAAAAGAAAAAGAAAAATCTTTTTTTTTTAGAAGGGAAAGAATATGCACACATGTGAGAAATTTTTTTTTTTTTATTTATTTCGTGGGTGAACCATTTTAACCATTGTGTGTTTGTAAAGCCAACCCAAGATCAAGTCATGTTCGATCGAAGTCCGGATTGCCTCGCTTTGAATTCTATCGTCGTTTCCGTGGTGTCCAACGAAATTGATGTCTAGCCCCAAGATATGTGTCAATTATGGGGTTTCAAAAGACTTTCAATGCCGAGATGCCAAGGGGTTGCTGACTGTAAATCCCCTCGAATGCTGAACTTTGAGTGGCTTATGAAGCCCCAAGATGAATCAACTCTTAGCCCATTCAAATAAACTGTCTTTTGTTGTCGACGTGGGCAAGCCCCAAGAGAAGATCATTGATACCAAGCTTTGAGAGATTGCTAAGCCCCAAATGTCATGGGCTTATCAAGTTTGTAGATGGCGGGATGTGAAGACCTTTCGATGTGAAGCCCCAAATCGTCTTAGCTTTGTATTGAGAGCGGATGCCACATCGGGTAGGACTCTTGAAGGCGATCTCCTTCTTTCTCTTACTTGTAGATGGATGGCCCTTTTTGTGGTTGATACCCAAATGTAGTACGGTCTTCGGGAGACGTCTCGTGGGAGATGGTGATGTTGTTTGCAGATGATAAGCTCTTGGTGTTATAAAGTTTCGAACGGTATGTTTGCTCGAGTCTTCTTGAGTTGAACCGACAGCGGATCTTCGGATGCAACTTGTGCTTTTGATCTTGGAGAAGGGGGTGATGTATTGCAGAAACATTGGGATTGGCTGTAACTCTGTCTCTAGAGTTAACATATTGGCATTGCCCGCTATAACTCAGCCGGGTGAGTCTAGCATATTGAATCTTTTTCCTTTTCTCTAAGACTTCCTTCAGAATCTCGCTGTGAGTTCTAACAAGAATCATCAAATTCATTCATATCATCGGAGCCTTCATTTAAAACCAAGAGGCCCTTTGACTGGAAGTGTTGAGGGAACATTGAAGTTTGATCCCTTTCATGGAGCCATAAGACTACTCCCAAATTGCATTGCTCGGGTACCACTGCCCAAAAGCTTGTTAATTGCGAAGCCCCAATATTGCCATTTGCTTGTATCACTGTAATGCCGTAGCCCAAAACATTGTAGATTGCGAAGCCCCTTGAGACCTTCGGTATGAAGCTTCAAATGTTGCTGGGGGCATTGAAGTGAATTGCTTCTTACCGAGGGAGCCTTTAAGGCTTGACCGTAGCCCCTAGAGTGCCATCATTGATTGCGAGAAAGGTCCATCCTTGATTGGGGGAACGAGCACGGGCACACATGACAAGAGGGCTTTTTGACATCCCTTTTGAGAGACTTTGAGGATAGTCTCACACATCTTTCTTGAGCGTAGCCCCTAGGGCTTATTGATTGTTAAATGAAGCAAAAGAAGCCCTTGTTCTTGAGTCACATAGCCCCTAGGGCGTCACCATTTGTTGAGCAAAGCAAGAGTGACTCATCCTCGTGCGAGGGAACAAACATGAGAGGACATGGCAAGAGCTACTCCATTTCTCGGGAGCCTTTCGGCGTACCTTAGAAGCACATACTTGCAGAATCTTTGAAAACTGAGACACATGTTGTTGCTATTTTCTGTCCAAGCCAATTGACTAGCTAGGGATTATTTGTGCAACCTCGTACCCTTTTATGATGGGCTCGTTCTCAGATGGGTCTTGGTTACCACGGGCCTTCTTTTCATGAACCCAAAAATGCACACTACTGGAGAATGATTCCGATAACCCAAGACAACCTTTGATGGTGCCATATCTTGTCGAGCCTTTTGCAATCCCAAAGTTGACTCGGTGGGGAATTGATTTGTTGAGGAGATCCAATGTAGAGCTCGTGTAATTGTCTTCCTTAGAGGCCGGAGATCCCCATTTCTCTTTCCCTCCTCTCTCTCACTCTCTTATTTTTTTATGACGCACCCTGTTTTTTTGCCTAGACCGCCCTTTCGGGTTTTCAATCTAGCGGGCATCTCTTTTGCGTCTTCTTTTTTCGACTCGATTAATGAGGAAGTGTGCATTGACTCAGGCTGAGGATGAGAGACATGTGATTTTGTGGTGAAGACCTTTTGTCACTAAAGATGAGTGACATTGACTCGACTAGGGAAGTGGTCCCTAGTATTGACATGTATTTTTATTGAATGACTCACGAAGGCAAGTAAGTCATTAAGAGAGAAGAGAATGAAAGCCCCAGTTTGATTGCAAGAAACTGGGAGTATCGCAAAAAGAAGAGAAACCCTAGACTCGACAAGGAACGGAAAGTGATTCTAAATCTAGGAAAGTTGTTCAATCTTGAGGTGATTAATTCATTGGCAAATGAATCGTACAAAGATGTCTTGACAAGTTCGAGATGAAGGCCGATCACCATAACGCGCTAGGGCTAAACATATCTTCTTTCTTGCATGAGACCGGACCCGAAGGTTGCCTACGTTCCTCCAGTGAAGAGGCTCAGGTCACCGTAGTTCTTGTTGATGCTCCATTCGCAGTGATGGTTGTTGCTTCGTCCTTCATCGGTGGAATGATGTTGATCTTGTACTTCTTTGATTGAGGGGGATTTTTTTTTTTTTTTTTTTTTTTTTTTTTTTTTTTTTTTGTGCTCTAACTTTTGCCTAGGTTGATTTGAGGATTTCAACCTAGCGAGCTCTTTTTTTTTTTTTTTTTTTTTTTTTCCCCTTTTGAAAACTTTGCTTCATGATTGTTGCTCCCCCTTTCTTTGTCTTGATTTCGTCGTTGTTGATGTCTTATTGATGTCGTCGTCGATATTTAGCCTCTAGGCGTTCAAGTGATAGCCTTCATTCTAAAACGTGTTTAGACATCTTTTCATCATTCTGCCAAGAATTAAATTGAACAACTTGAAAGAGTGTATGAGGACAAGAACGACTTTAATTTGATAATTGACTCGAACATTCACACAAGTGGGACGAAAGAAAACTTTAATGCACACTTAAGATGACTTTTGACTCTTTCTTTTTATTTTTTTATTTTTTTTATATCCTATTTCTAGGTAGAGAAAGAGAAACGGAGATTGTTGTTGTAGTCCCCATTGTCGTTGTAGTCTTCTTTGTGGCATGATCTCTTGTTGAGGCCCCATTTCAAATCTGAGCCCCTTCCTTGATGAGTTCTTGCATGTTCTCACTCTCTGACTGTTGTTCTTCACCTACGGTAAATTCACCATTGTCAATCGAATCTTGGATGATGTCGCGGAGGGAGAAGCAATCCTCGGTGAGATGACCGATGCATTGGTGATAGTCACACCACTTGTGGTGGGCATGGTTGCGACGTAACGGTTGTGGTTTCTTGTACCCTTGGAGAGGAGAAACTTGTCCCTTTGCTTTGAGATCTTCATAGGCCTTGGTGACAGTCATGCCATTGAGAGGGGTATAGACACGGTCGTTGGTGGCACCTTTATGACTTTTGAGGTATGAGCCCTTTGAGAATGCTTTACCATGGACCTTGGCCTTGTTGTCGGTGAGCTCTTGCAAACGAGCCTTAAGTTCGGACACTTCTTCCTCGTGAATTTTCCTCTCGAGATCAAGACGGTCTTGCCAAAAATCATCCTTGCGGCGGGCATCCTCGACAAGTCTATCCATTTGTTCCCCCACGGCTCTTATTATGTTGAAGAGCCTTTCGTTGGACACGAAGATGTTCTCACCCTTGTTGTTGTTGCCGTTGGAAGCCATTGGACCTATGGAGAGAACACGGTCGATCTTAGGATGGCCCCACAAACACCTTTTGAGTAAAATAATTAACCCACAAACAAAGGAAAAAGACTCAACCACATAAGAAAAATGACTCTTTTTTTTTTTCTACTTACAAAATTCGGAAGGACGTGGTCCTTTTTGGGGTTTCTAGGAAATAGTGGAATCTTCACACTAGTATATAGACCATCTCGCGGTCCCATATACTCATCGGATTCCACCACGCTTGTGAATCCTACATGTGTCGGGATTAAACTAAATTAATGTAGTAAAGCATACATGCGGGGACGGATTTTTATTTTCGTCCATAATAACCATTTGGGGACGGAATTTTATTTCGTCCAAAACAACGAGTGGCATGTATGATTTGAAGACATTAGTTTAGGAAAATCTCGGCACATGGAAACCGACTTGAGTCACAGAGTGTTAAACCCTAACTAGAATTGTGTGGTTTGTGCTCGGCTAAAGAGAGGCTTAAAGGTCACCCCCGGCATGTAGTCGTGAACTACGCCACGGGCTGAGGTTTACCGCTTCGGAAGATTCAAGGTCGAGTGGAGCTTGAAACTTCCTAGGACGGGCCTCGACGGGTTTGGGGTTGCACTTGTGCGACTCGATAGTGAGCAGTTGATAAGAATTGTGCGCGTAGTGTGAGGTCTAACAAGTGACAAAATATTTTTTTTTTCAAAGAAAGAAAAAACAAATAAGCACATAATTTACAACTTTTGAAACACCCGTGTGACCGATAAAAATGAACAGGAAATAAAAGCTGATATGTGCAGACCCGGTGCCCACACACTGTCAAAACTGTCCATTCTGTTCACTCTTTCTGTTTTTGGGAAATTCCCAGAAGCGCGCGCATTCAGATGCCTACTCGGGAGGCATGCGCGTTAGATTGAGAGAAGTGGAGGCACCCGCTTCTGGGCAGTACCTGCAAATCAGCGGGTTCAAGGGATTGCCTTGACCCTAAATTATAGAACTTTTTCCCCTGCAGTAAACGTTAGCACAGAAACATGGAATTGAAGGACAAGATGGGAGGCGGGCGATTCTGGTAATTAGGGTCGGACGCGCGCGCTTTAGGCCAAGAAGGCCAGAGGCGCGCGCTTCCTACCCTTTTTACCAGAATGCCAAGAAAATAAAATAAAAGAACACCAAAAATGAAAAACGCAAGTTTAAGCCTCTATGTCCCCAGCGGAGTCGCTACAGTAGATACCCCGGGGGACCACGGCTTGGCTAGAGCGCGCGAATTACCTACGATGTCTACTTGATTTTAAGAGTCGCCACCCACGTTTTTAGAGGAACGCGAGAAAACCTAAAGAAAGCCAATTTTTCTACGAAAACCAAAGATTCGGGAGAAAAGGGTTCGGGGGTTAGGTGACGGAGTGGGAAGTACTTAAACACGCACTCCGCCCCGCTTACGCGGGTCTTGCTACTTTTGGTGTTCTAATGTTAAATGTCCTTCAATTTAATTATAAGATAAATGTGCTAACAATTATAATGAAAAGAAAGGGGAAATAAAAAGAATGATTTTATTAATTAATTTATGCTAAAAGATTACATGTTGAATATGCTAAACAATTACATAAGAAATGAGATGGAATTTAATTAGTGTTTGGAATGTTGGAATGTAACCTTGACCAAACTTCAATAGTGAAGTGGCCTTTTGGTTGTATTCCTTTTATGGAGATTGCATACTAGTAAGACATAAATAAAAGGGAAAGAGAAAAGTTGTACCTTTAGAAAAGAGAACTTGAAACCTTGACTGGAGTTGTTGTAGAGAAATGGTTGTGTAGAACTTTGTGTAGAGTTTTGTTGTTAAAACTCTTGTTGGGAGAATTTGTGTAGAGTTTGTGTAAAGAGAAAGTGTTCCAGGTCCCTTTTTAAGGTAGAAGAAGATGGCTTTTATAGGTAAAAATAGGAGGGAAAGTTTGGAGGGAAATTGGTCAATCCATGTGAGATGGAATTGACCAATCACAAATAAGATAAATAAAATAATAAATAAATAATAAAGAGAAAATCAAATAATAATAAAAAAGAATATTTTGTTTTTATGAAGAATGGCTAGAATAAAGGATTTGGGAGTTATGAAATAAGGGAGAATGAACGTGGATGTAAAAAGGAGGTGTTTGTGATCAAGAAGAGATTTTCTAAATAAGAAAAGGGAGGGAAAAATGGTGCTATCCGTTACTGCCAAAGCGGGAAGCGCGCGGGTCCGGCCTATTGGACCAAACGCGCGCGCGACCCATTGACGGTGCCGGAAGCGCCCACGGGCTAAAATGACAGAATGACAGAAATGACTCTAAAAGTTAACTCTGTTATGCAGTTTAGTCCAAAACTAACGGAATCAGTTAGGAACTTAACGAAAATAACAGAAATGAACAAAATCAAGTTAAATAAAAATACTATGTATGCAATCGGGGTGAGAGGTCCAAGGCGGGGTGTCTATAGGCGGTGACAAATTTATGTGCATGCCCGGTCGGTCAACCTTGGTGTAAGTAGTGTGAATAGCATGGATTCGTGATGGGATGTTTATTGGTGATGAACTGTATGTTATGATTTGTGTGTGTGTGTGGGGACAAGTGTTTAACAAGTCGGGACCTAATCAGGTTTTCTCCAGAGATGAGGTGCTACGGAGTTCCTTCGATGGTTATCTCGTGTGAGACTCGTTTGCCTTGTGCAAGAAGATCCGTCCAGATCGTTACTTTAGTCATGTTGTGTCAAGGGAGACAACTATTTGTCTGACAACAAATGATATTTATCAATGTGAAAGCTCTAAGTAGGCCGAGCGTACTTTGTTGACAACTCTAGAGTTCCATGTCCGAAAGTCTCCGGTGGAGGTGATGAGAGACGTTATCTTATCCACCAAGTTTATCTCATGCTTTGGTCTAAGTCAAGCCCCAAGAATCTTGTAAATTGTAGATGACTTCGTGAACAGGCTTATGAGGCTGTTTGATTTGAAGAAGAGTGATATCCCTTTTGATTTATTTAAGGAAAGAGGAAGGTTGAAGAAGAAATGATTTGAAGAATGTTCTCCCTATTTTTTTTGTGACGCACCCTGATTTTTGCCTAGACCGCCCTTTTGGGTTTTCAATCTAGCGGGCATCTCTTTTGCATTTTTTTTTTTGATAGAGTATGTACTCGAAGATGACTCAGAGAGGAGAGTAGTTTTGTCTCTTATTGGGGGAGAGACATGCAATATTTTTGGGTTTGAATGTATTAGGCATTTTAGCTATCGACTTGGATTTTTGGGAGTGTATTCCAAGCATCGAATCGGTGAGGATAACGCACTTTGTAATGAGAGTTAGAGGCGAAGAGGATAGCCCCTAGTGCGGATTTACTTTGACGAGTTCGTATATCTCGAACAAGAATTGGAAGGGGACGGAAAGAATAAAAAGCCCCTAGCCTTGATGCTTGGATTTCAAAGGGAAGTGTATGAGAGAGGAAGCCCCTAGACTCAACCGTGAACGCTACTTGGCTCAAAGTACTAGAAAGATAGTTCTACCTTTAATGGACCCTAGTATTTATTTTTGATGTCTTAAGTGTTTGTTCAATTATTTTGCAAGTGAATCATCTAGAAATGTCTTGACAAGTTTTGAGGAGAAGGCCTAATCATTAGTGCGCTCTTCGGATTTCCTTATGAGTGATATCCATGGATGATGGAGACGGTCTTCAAGTTAGGAGTCTCACTTTTTCTTCATTTGGATTTGATCTTCGTTGTAGGAGGAGATGAGAGAGGCCTCCTTTTTTGACTTCATTGTGTGTGGTTGAAACTCCTTCTTTGTGGGGTTATGAAAGCTTGAGAGTTTTTTTTTTTTTTTTGACTCTCAAAGCTTCAATTAAATAGCCCCACTTTTCTTTGGGAATGATAATGCCTTTGGCTTTCTTCAATTGTGTTCCTTCGACTTCTGCCATGAGCGCGGTGATAGTAATGTGTAGCCCCTAGGCCTTCTCATTTGTTTAGACATTTCTATTATCAATTGCAAGGTTTTAAATTAATGACAATTATTATTTGCGGATCCATTTCATGAATTAGAGGGAAATTCAAAAGGTAGAACAACCTTAGAGTAGTGTATAGGAATAAGAATGACTTTTATTAATAAATGAATTCAAATCAGACTCGATAGTTGAAACAAACTAGAGAGGAGGGAGATGGACTAGAATGACAGAACGACTCTTCGAGTTCATACTAGGAAATTAAAACCTATTCTAATTCTAGGGAGAAAGAGAGAGGATAGTTGTAGCACTAAAGTGGTTTATCTTGATTTCTTCTTGAGGCTTCATTCTTCTTCATGCTTAGGGTTTGTTAAGAAGCGGGTTGGTGAGGAAATTCGGCGCTTCAAGTTCCTTGTTGTCGATGAGATCTTGGATCACATCTTTCAAATGGTGACAGGAGTTGGTGTCATGGCCGGTAAACTGGTGGAACTTGTAGTAGAGATGATGAGCATGATCGGCGGGGAGTTCTCTTGGAGTAGTGGGAGGCTTCCTTGGTGTGATCTTTCCGGCTTCCACTAGTATGTCAAAGAGTTCTCCTTGGGTGATCCCTTCTAACTTATTGTAGACCCTTTCTTTCTTCACTCTTTTGGGAGGGGGAACAACGGAGTAGTTGCCTCTTCCTTGGTTGTTGAAAGCTTTCTTTAAGAGGATGTCAAGGAGACCCTCTTGAGTAACCCCTTCAAGATTATCATAGTGCCTTGTCATTCCCATCTCAGTAAATTTGGATACATTAGGGTCACAGAGCCGCCTCTTCTTCTTAGGCATGGTTGTTTCACAAAGGGGTTCGACTTCTTTTCCATAGCATTTATTTTGAGCTTGCAGACATGCTTGAAGAGTACGAATCTTATTTTCGTAGTTATCCTTTTGGGATTGGAGACGCCTGTGAAGGATTGTGATTTGTTTCTCATAGTACTCCCTTTAGGTTTGTAAGCGAGTCATGAACTCTCCCTCCATTTTTTGCTTAAAGTTGGTGTATAGGGCAGTGGCGCATACTTCGACCATTTGACTTACTTCCCTTTCTAGTCGAGTCTTGAGATCATGGGCCTCTTGCATAGACTTGGTGTCGGATATGGTGTCGGAAGGTTGGAAAGATATTAGTTGCAATTTGAACGGACTTAACGGTATAGAGATTGCGTTAAACTCAGATTAAGGTCCCAGCAAGTCGGCTTTATGAGGTGTATAGGCTTAGAAGTGAGTGAAGGTTGACCAAACGAGCACAACACATAAACTGACACGGACAGAAGGGGATGACTCGTACGAGACAAGGATGTCTCGTACGAGGCATCCAGCACAGATCATAAAATTCAGTTTTTAAATCCTAATTTTGGTCGGACGAAACTTAATCCGTTTTGGGGGGTTTCTATCTACTATCCTGGAATAGTGGATTCTGTCACCCTAGAATATGAGCCCCTTGTTTTTCACCTGTATTGCACTCTCCCAAGCGGACAATTTGGGCAAAGGTCCCATATTCTCATCGGAATCCACCATTCAATTAACCAAACCTAAGTGATTCCGTAGTTGTTTTGCACTTTGTTAAACAACGCATTAATACAATCAAACCTTGTGAATTTTTAAGGGACAACCGAAAGGGACATGTTGAACGGTGAGGTCGAAACTAAGCCAAAATGGCATCCACAATCCCGCACAAAATTATGAAAGTAGGAAAACACAAACTCGGATTCCCGTAGAGAGGTTCTCCATTATTTCACAATTCTTTGTTCAACATTTTACCGAAGGGACATTCGTCATGTTCACAAGGGAGAATTATAGATTGTAGAAAAGCGTTATCTTGGGCAAAGATTAAAACAATCCTAAGAATCAAACCGATCGGTCACAAGGAGTGTCTTATTAGCTAGCATGTATGCATGAGGTTGATGCAAGGCTTATGGCTAAGGCTCCCCATGAACACAGTCTAGGAACGTGTCACGGAGTGGGTACACCATCTTTGGAGAGACCGGCGAGGGCCATTCGTTAGAATGGGGGTGCTAACCGACATCCGTCCTCCGATTGGAACCCGGGTTTATAGGGTATGTAGTGAAATTAATCTACATGTGTGCACGTGTGTGAGAGTCAAGCTCTAGATGTCAAAGGAAAAATAGAGAGATTTTTTTTTTTGAAAGCAAGTAAAATATTTTGACCGGACCAAAGTGGTTGCCTACGTTTCTCTCAATCTTCAGAAAAAGAAAGAGAGACTCAGGTCAACGTAGTTCGAGTTCGCAAAGATTTTGAGAAGATGAAGAGCAAATAAGCACGTAGGAGCACATAGAACAGAGGGATAGAAGTACTCACAGTGCTTGCATTATTACCTATTAATGGGTGCAAAATAAACTAGGGGATGAGTAAAGTAGTCACCCCTAATTTATGTATTTTTCATACTCCGCTGCAGAAGATGTTAGTGCAAAAACAATACATGACATAAATCATTTATTGCACATATGGGGACAGAGTAAAACAAGCAAAGAAGAGAACCTTTTTTTTTTTTTTTTTTTTTTTTTTTTTTTTTGAAGTCCAGGGACTGATCTGGAATTTTTGAAAATCTGGGACTGTTCTGGAATTTTCTTAAAATCAGTGACCAAAATGTTTTGAAGTTTCAGTGACCAATCTGTAAGTTAAGAAGTTTTGGTGACCATTCTGTATTTTTTTTAAAACCAGCCGCCAAACATAAGGAAAAAAGGTTTTTTTTTTCTTTAAACTAGTCAACATCCTAATGATTAGCAATGATTAGAAAACTTTAGAATCCCTTGATTTGTAAAGCTGTTTGGCGGCTAAAACAAAGATGTATCGTACGAGGCATATAGATGTCTCATACGAGATATTTCAGTCCAGAATCCAGATTCAGAACAGAACAGAGCAGTCCGAAAATCCACAAATAAATTCAGAAAAATCCAAATTTATGCAGAAAATTAAAACGATTAAAAACACCTAATTTGTACGCAAGTCTAACCCACTTAATTTAGTCCCCAGCGGTGTCGCCACTGTTTGCACACAAGAAGATTCCCGCTCGCCTTTTTTGATTTGAGAGTCGCCACCATGTTGTTGTCGGAACACGGACCGTCAGATTCTTGAGTTCGGGGTTAAGTTATGGATTGGGAAGGTCAAGGAGGACCCAATCCACCCAATCTAGGATTGGTCTTTCTTAGGTGTTTTTAATCAAATAAAAAAAACAAGTAATTAAAACAAATAAAGCCAATAATTAATTTCTTAATTATTGGAATGTCGGATCATGTGCTCGAGACCATCTCCATGAATTGGAGAGGCTCTAGGCTGATCATTTTGATGGGATTACACTACTCTAAAACAAAGAATGAGATGAGAAGTAGAGATTAAAAGCGTAGGAGTTTACCTAAAGTGTTCTTGAGATTCCAATTGATGGCCTTGACTAAGGCCTTGATGATCCAAGAGTTTTGTGATGATTTTGGGTTGAAAGGATGAGTTTTTGATGGTGTTTTGGTGTGAGGGGAGAGGAAAAACGGGATTCTTGAGAGAAGGACTGATTGGAGAGTTGTTAACCTCTTTTTTGTGGTCAAGGGATTATTATCTAGCATTAGGAGTGAAAGACTCTTTATTTATAGGCTTAGATTGCTTAGGGACCAAGTAGAGAGGTTTAATTAGGTAAGGAATCAATAGGAAACCTCCAGGAAGTCTCCTACTGATATGTTTCCCGGATTAGGAGAGTTTTGGCCAAGAAAGAGATTGGGACGGAGAAGGAAAGTGACTCTGACTCGCAGACAGAGGAGATGTCTCGTACGAGACATTGATGTCTCGTACGAGGCATCCAGTCAAGATTACTGTTTTATCCTTGTCTAAAGTCCCATTGTTCAGTTTAGCCCCCAGACTAACGGAGTCAGTAAGAAACTTAACGAAATATGACAGATTTAATGAGTTTTCATCAAAACACAAAGGCGAGACACAAGAGTAGTGTAATCATAAATTTGAGTTCAAAATGGGGTGTCTACAACTTCGAATGCACCGGTTGATTTTCATAGCTTTATAGGTTAGATTGATTGATTAGAGTTTAGAATCTTCTTGTAAAACCTACTCTAATTAATAAAAGTCTAGTAGCTATTTGAAAATCTTAGATTAACCATCTAGGTAGAGGACGTAGTTCATTCAAGAACGAACCTCTTCAAATTGTGTGTTTGATCTTTACTTTTCTGTCTTGTTATTTACTTTTCTGTTTGTGGTCTCTAACTTGAATCCATATACGAAATGACTTGAAAAGTGAATTGTGTTTTTCTTTGATCTTCAAGTTAATCTATTGGTTGCATCATAGTGTTTTCAACCCGAGTCAAACCACCCAACTCTTTAACTATCAGTTTGGACAAAACTGCTAAAACTCCGCTGTTCATTTTATCAGTTCGGTTTATGTGCTTTAAACCGCAGTTGACCAAACTGATAAGTACTCGGTTGATTTTCAAGGGTATTTTACGAAAAAGTTTGGACCGCTATTCACCCCCCCTCTAGCAGTTCTATACCCTTGTTGTCATCTGGGACCAACAAGTGGTATCAGAGCATATCCACCAAAACTTGTTTTTACAAGCTTAACCGCTTGGATGCTGATCCAATGGAAAACACAAACACCCATATGATGCAAACATCCAATTCGAATCACTTACAGATTCTGGATGAAGATAGTTTTATCTTTTGGAAAGATAGGATGATGAAACACATGATTTCATCTGATCGTAGACTGTGGACTACGGTTAAGGATGGACTATACGTTCCTATGAAATCTAATCCACGTGCAGGAACCGCAGGAGAAGAAGCTGAAATCAGGAAGTTGGAAAGTGAGTAGACTGAAGCAGACCGCAACAATGTGGATTTTGATGGAAGAGCTATGTCCATGCTAGTGTCAGTTATTGATTTGAGGACTCATTCTAAGGTGCTTCACTGCACAACCGCAAAGGCTACCTGGGATGCTATAGTTGACTTTCTAGAAGGAGATTCAGATACTAAGAAGAACTGCCTCTATCAACAGAGAAGGCTCTTTGACTATTTTGTTAAAGATCCTAAGGAATCTCTTAGACAATACTATGAGAGGTTTATTGATATTGTTAATGTTTGTTTTTATCTTGGACATGTCTATTCTAATACAGATTGGAACATGAGGTTCATGCAAGTACTTGGTAGCAAATGGCTGATCAAAACTACTAACATTGAAGACAACAAGGACTTGGAAGCTCTTGATCTTTAACACTTGTATGCCATGCTGAAGGTTTTTGAATTCAAGCTTGAAGAGGTCCATGAAACCGAAAGCAGATTTAAGACCCTCTCTCTAGCCGCATTCAATAATACCTCATCTCCTGTCTACAATCCAGACCATCATCAAGCCGCTCATCACCTCCACTTGCAAACCTCTCCTCCTGACCAAAATGTTCCTAGATACAATCCTCAAACCGCACCTCCTTATTATTACCAGCAGTCTCATTATTCTTATTCTCAATCACATCAACCATATCCTCAACCTCATCAATCTTATCAGCAGTCTCATCAATCCTACACTCCTCATCAAAGTTCTTATTCTCAAAGTGTAGCATCTCAATCTTCATGCTCTAGTCAAGCTGATTTTGATGACATGGATGATGAAGAATTTGCATTGTATGTGAAGAAATACACCAAGTTCAGGAAGAACAATAGATCTCAATTTCTATCCCCCAAAGGACCTGCAAAGTTTGTCCCTCCAACCAGATTCAACAAAACCGCAGATCCTAAGAAAAGGAATGACCTGGTCTGTTATAACTGCAGACAGCCAGGTCACTTTGCTTCAAGTTATCCCAAACCACGATATGAAGTCGCGCCAGCAAAGAAACTATTCAACAACAAGTTTGTCAAAAGAAGAGGAATGGTAGCTGACCAAGGGGATCAACCGCTGACATGGATGGGATCTGATTCAGATGACAGTGATGATGAAGATGAAGTTGCTAATCTTTGCCTCATGGGATTTGAAGAAAGAATTGAAATTGATGAAAGTCTTCCACTGCCAAATCAACAAATGAAATCAGTTTCACCAAGGACTCCTGAGGCTAGATCAAGCAAAGCTCCTACAACACAAAACTGCATTCCAGAGGTTCAATCAGACCAAAGCCATGATGACCAGGTATTAGAACGTGCTAATATCATTTGTCAACAACATACTGTGCTTAAAAAGGCATATAAACTAATGACTGCGGAACTTGAAGATTCCCAAAGAGAATGCAAGTCCCACAAGGAGGAAATTGAGAAACTCAAGTTCTAAATTGCTGGGATATCATTAATTGAAGAAGAAAATCGTTATCTGAAGGATAGAGCTGAGGCACTTCTCACCCAAATCCATGAGCTTACTTTACAAAGGGATGACCTTTAAAAAGTGACCGATGTATGGACTAAGTCTGGTGTCTCCGTGGAACAAATCCTAAATTCACAAATTCCTACTTCGGATAAAAGTGGATTGGGGTTTAAAACCGATGATGGGTGTAAGTGTCCTTGTCTCTGTGCTAAAGGTGGTGTGAAACCAACTGAACAAACTAAAGAAATTCCTAAGGTTAATCATGCTGGTAGAAAGGGCTCAAAACAACAAATTAAGAAGCAAAATTATTTCTTTGAGTATCCTAAAAACCAGACTGGGAGAGATTCAAAGTGGAAAGAGAAATCCACAGCGGCTGAGGCAACCAAGGAAGTATTGAGTGATGAATCCGCTCCTAGTCGGTTTAAGGAAATTTCTATCATATTTCCAAAAGCCGCACCTAAGAGGAAGGTTGAGCTCAAGAAGGTAATCTTTGTTAAAGCCAAAACCGCTGACCCAGTTAAACATGAGAAACCGAAGGTCAGTAAAGGGTTTGTAAAACCGCAATCTTCAACCGGTTTAATTCATTGTGTCATTTGTACTGATTATGGTCATAGTGCTGGTCATTGTCTTTTAAGGTTCACACCCAATGCCAAGGGACATAAAAATCCTAAGGTCAAACAGGTGTGGGTCCCAAAAAGCTGCTAACCCTAGGACCCAAAAGAATAAAGGGGACCAAAATCTTTAATGTTTATTTTTCAGATCTTATGCTTTATGGATGGAACTGCAAAGAAGAATAAGGATCTTTGGTACTTGGATAGTGGTTGCTTATGACACATGACCGGAGATAATGAACTTCTTTGTGATTTCATCAGTATGAGAGGCCCCCCAGTAGTGTTTGGTAACAATAAGAAAGGAGAAACCATAGGATATGGAGCAGTCAAACGAGGAAAGGTGACTATTGAAAATGTGTCACTAGTAGAAGGACTCAAGCACAACCTTCTATCCTTATCTCAGTTTTGTGACAAAGGAATGAACTGCAATTTCACCTCAAAAAATTGTTTCATTAAAGATGCAACTTCCGGAGTCACTCTACTGATTGGAAACAGAACAGGTGATGTATATATGATTGATTTGAGTAATATTGTTTCTATTACTGACCTCTGTTTTGTAGCAAAAAATATAAGTGAAAGCAGCTGGTTATGGCATAAGCGGCTCAGCCACTTGAACTTCAAATATCTAGCAAAACTGCAAAGGGACGGTCTCGTCAAAGGACTACCCAAAGTGGCTGATCACCATGATAAGAAATGTAAAGCATGCCAGCTTGGTAAGCAGCCCAAACAGTCATTTCCAAGCAAAACCGCGCCTTCAACGAACCGCTGCTTACAACTGCTTCACATGGATTTATTTGGACCTGTCCCAACCGCCAGCATAGGAGGAACCGCTATACCTTGGTGGTTGTAGATGACTTTTCAAGATATACATGGGTGGAAATGATGGCCTCTAAAGATGATACATATGGCATCGTAACCGCTCTATTTAGAGAGCTCCAAACTCAGAAATTGGATGACATTGTTGCCGTACGTTCAGATAATGGAACCGAGTTTACAAACAATGGTGTTTCCCAATATTGTGATGATCATGGAATTGATCACAATTTCTCTACCACTGGGGTTCCACAACAGAATGGAGTTGTAGAAAGAAAGAACAGACTTTGATTGAAGCCGGAAAAACCATGATTACAGAAGCCAAGCTTCCCAAGTACTTCTGGGCCGAAGCTGTCAATACCACCTGTTTCACCCAGAACCGCTCCCTCATCATCAAAGTCCACAACAAGACTCCTTATGAATTATGGAGAGGCAGATCACCCAACATTGCCTTCTTTAAAATATTTGGATGCAAGTGCTACATCTTGTACAATGGCAGAGAGCATCGAGGTAAATTTGATGATAAGGCCGATGAAGGTATTTTTGTTGGTTATTCAAAACACTCTAAAGATTTTCCTTGTTTCAATAAGACTTCATTAAAAATTGTAGAGTTTGTCCATGTTACATTTGATGAACATGATCTTCTTGAGCCACATATGGCTCCAAATATTCTCCAGCCGCTGCAATTTTTCCCGAGAATGATATGGAAACAGTTGTGGACCAAATTATTTTAGCCGCTGCAGAACAGATCTTGGCTGAAATTGCCTATCAGGTTACGAATGATCCCTGACACGCCCCCAAGTCTCGGGATTCCCTAATAGAACCTCGAACCTGGTGTGCGTGACTAACAAGAAACGAGAACTGAATGACATCTGCTTATATCAAACTGACATCATATAAACTCAAGAGGAATGAGCTAAGATAGCTCACAACGAGTTCTATACCAAGAAATTTAAACCAAATGGTTGTACACAGCGGAAAACATGCCTAGCACATACGCTGGCATTACAAGAACACTATACAAGTCTACCCAATATACTGAGTCTAAACAACTGATACCAAATCGTCCTCACCAAAACTGGAAAGGATAACAACCCCCAACAAGAACAACCTGCCAAGTAGGCCCCTGCTAAGTCGAGCCTCACAACGTATTACCACTTGCTTTCCTGGGGGGGAAACAAATAAATAAGGAACGGGGTGAGATAAATCTCAGTAAGTTACTAGATACAAGTATATAGCATGTTATCATATAATCATGCAAATCAAGAAGATTATCAAGTAATCATGCTCAAGATGTCATCAAGTAAGAAGTATATGAGAGGCTAAGCCAACTCATCAAGTAACTAGCACATAAGGCTAAACTAACACGTTACAAAGGATATTCCAACCTTATTCCTCCCAAGTAAACCATTGTTGTCGTTGCTTATTGCAGTTGACAAATCACGATCAATCAAGTTGCTGCTGTGCAGTACACAAGAGGACCCGGTAACCAGTATCACTCACAAGAACAAGATTCACGAGGTGTTCACGAGTTTAGCATTCACTTAAGTCAGGCGTATTGCTCCAACCAAGGAAGCTATGCCCTTACTATGGCCTGTAGTAAGGGGTCAAGCGCAAATACATAGGGACCCGATTATCACTTAAGCCCCAGCTCTCGCGATAAGCATGAACCCATATATTTCCGAACAAGCAAGGTGACCAGCTGGACTCAAACAAGAATGCACAAGTAGATATTTACTTGAACTACGAGAGTATAGAACTAAGTCCAAAAGTAGTGGACTAGCTCTTCATGAACCATGTAATTATGTGCTCACCAAATACAAGTACACGTATGCTATATTTACAAATACAAATTAGTATAACAATGGCACATAATGTGTCCACGTAACACAATCAAGCCAAATTAGAGTCTATTAATAACAGACCCCAACCAAGTAGTAGGGTATGTCATACTATATCACTTTGTCATATGAAATATTTGCACGTACATATTCATATAACCTTTAACACACTAATGAGTCTATCACGATACCCTTACTTCCAAGTAGAGCCCAACATCTTAGACTCTAAGCACGTAGTCGAATAGGTCATATTGTACCTAGTCACAATCATACCTCGCGTATATGTATCGTTAATAATCGAATACATTTTCCAACACATATTGTGTTCTATAATCATTTTTTTATGAATTATCTTCATATTACACTAGTCCCTCATTCTTTAGGAACTGAACTCAAGAACAGGATATTTTCTTTATACTTTATATACTTCATTGAGTATATACACGATTTAACCAATTACTAGCACCTTAGTGCTTGTTCATAGCACTTTCAATACACACGTATTAGATTCAAGTATGTCTTAGAGTTGTTCATTCTCTATCTAGTTCTATATTCCAACTCTTTGGTTATTAATACCAAATATCAAGTAGTCAACAAGCTACATTCTATCAAGTAATTATGTGTAAGATTTGCACATACACATCAAGGATAGTTCTAACACGTTAGTGCTTGTT
This sequence comes from Campanula takesimana, assembly GCA_026119855.1. Lineage (NCBI taxonomy): Eukaryota > Viridiplantae > Streptophyta > Magnoliopsida > Asterales > Campanulaceae > Campanula > Campanula takesimana. Next base: position 790,314 of record JAOWBW010000464.1, read on the forward strand.
CATAGCACTTTCAAGTTCACTACCATACACACGTATTGGTTTCAAGTCATGTACAAGATTTTATCATCTTACATTCAAGTTCTCAATCCAATTCTTTGGATATTCAAGACATGTACAAGAATTAATTGTCTTATACTTCAAGTTCAAGCTAAGTAGATGAGTTATACATCTCATACTTACAATTCATGATCCTATTCTTAGGATATTCAAGCTCAAGACATTGTTCTAGTGCCCCTAAGGTACACAAACATTAGTTTCAAGACACATATAACACATTAGTGCTTGTTCTTAGCACTTTCAAGACAATTAAAAGAGTTCTTACTTTGATATTCAAGTTCTCATTTTAATTCAATGAGTAGTCATGTTCACGATTCACTTCTGATGCCCCTAAGGTGTCACAACACGTGCTAGGACATCTTATACTAAGGCTATATACCTTAAATAGGGTTATTTCTAGCTTAATCAAACTTTATTCAAGACTTTTGTTCATCAGGGTAGGTGTGCGGTCGCCTAAAGTGACCTGTGCGGTCGCACACTAGGCAGGTCAATCCTTTGAAAAACCTTCTAGCAAGATGGGCGGTCGCCCAGGAAATATTGTGCGGTCGCACACTAGGCGATTTCAGCAAATGCTCAATTCTTTCCCAGGTTAAGAATTCTCCGTCCCAAGCGTAGGAGTATACTTTCACTAACTCATAGGCCATACCCAAGACATACAAACAAGTTCAAAACATTACTTTCAAGTTTATTTCATTCTTTTTACCGTCCCACAAATAATAGAATAATTTTCCTTTATTCCATTTAAATATTTCACCATCCCAAAAGTATAAGTATAATTTTTCTAATATACTTGTATAAAAATTTAGGGATACTTTCATTCATTTCCCCGTACCACAAATAATGGTACAATTTTTCTAATAATATTTAAATCAAGTTAATATTTTACCGTCTCACGAATAGGAGTATAAATTTACTAATACTCGATAACATAATCCTTAGAGTAAAGTGTTACTCATTTCAAATTCATATCCCCAGTATACTGATACTCCCCTTGTCCCAAATTTACAAGTATCACAAAATTTATCCCAAACACGAAATTAACAAGTACAAGTACCAAGAATAACATATAGGCATGTTATTACAAGCAAGGGGGAGCTAGTGACTTACCTAGTCCGAAATCAAGTTCACCCAAACTAATTTCTGTTCGGCAGGAAATGCTCTACTCACCGCCCTGATCATTTATGCGAAGTCGGATTTTCGAACAGAGGCATAATTAAGCAAGAAGAGTCGAGAATAGGGTAAACCCTAACTTTCTTTTCTGAGACAGAGGAACGTACGAGAGAAATTGAGAAAGTGATCTTCCTCAGACAAACAAAGATGGTGATAAACTTAACAACTTTCAAGAATTGACACTTAGGCCCCTCAAGTTTTACTTTTAACAAAAAGGCCCCTAAAGTTTCACTTTGAGCATTTTAGCCCCAGAACTTTAATTTTCACAAATGACCCTAAAGATCCAACTTTGAACACTTAGGACCTAAAATTGCTCAATTAGTTAAATAATTAACTTAATTAAAATAGCATATAAATATGCAAGTCAAGAATTTAACAGGAATTAGGACGGGCGTTACAATCCCACTCTTGCTTCTGAATTCTTTTATATTTCAACTGTCATTGCATTCCAAATCTATACCGCCTATTCATTGTTCCTTCACCTTCTATTTTCCTCTAAGATGATTTTATGAGATATCCAGTTCCTCCTCCTTCTCCTCAAACTGAACTTGTCCCCTATTCTTTTTCCCTTCCCTTTGACCCCATAGAATTTGAAACCGCACTTCGGATGTCTATGGGTCAATCATTAGATGAGGCACATATTCTGTTGAAAGGTAAGGCAAAACTGCATTCCTCCCCTTCCCATCAATCTGATGATGCCATCTCCATCTTTGATGATGATGATGAGCCTATGCCTGATTATACTCCTTCTGATGAACCCCCTCCTTCATTTCAATCTTATCCAATTCTGCCTCTTCATGCCTCAACCGTTGATTTGATAGATGTGGTTAGACATATTCAGTTTCATCAACAAACCTCAACTGCTCGGTTCAACTCTCACCTTCTAACTATTCAGTCAGATCTTGATGCCATTAAGGGGGAGAGAGTATCAGATAGAATTGATGATAGATCAAACCAGCAGCAGTTAAATGAAAAGCTCAATATGATCTTGGACAATCAACTGGCTCTGCAAGATCTGGTCAGAACCAACCATGAGATCTACTCTTTAAAGCAACAAGCCGTTGATACCAGAATGGACTGCATAGAAGAAAAGCTTGATATTCTGGCCAAGCACATATTTGACAGCTCTGATCTCATACTACACAGAACTGGCAATTTGGTCAGACAAACTGCTGCTATTGAAAATAGAATCAATGAACCTATTGAGGTTCGGCTTTGTACAACAGATTTTGTTTTTGAAACCGCTCATGCCTCCGGTTCAAGGAATGTTGCTCCAACCGCCCCTGCTACCGAACCCTCAAGCCGCAGTAAATGATCAAGCTGCTGTTGATGACCAAGCCGCGCAAGACAATGTTACAGATGGTGCCGCTGAAGAAAGAGCTCCTGCCGCCGCTGATGAAGTAGACTAGATTTTTATCTTTATCTTTTTGTTCTCTTTTATAATTCCTACTCTGTAAGTTTCAAACATTTATTATTGAATTATAATGAGAATGAATGCATTGCATTTCAGTTTCCAAAAACTTTGTTTATTCAAACTGCTCGTTTGTAAAACAATGCCTGCATTTTTAAAACCTCATGCACTATATTCATCATGAAAATATTTTTTAAGTGCATTTTTTTTAAACATTCAGTTTAAACATGCATATCTGATTTTCAAAACCATATTATTCTACATGCATCTGAATGTATTTCTTTTCTATCTATTCTTCATTTCCTTTGTTTTTGATAGATTAGAAATCTATGATCTAGCATAGTGTGTGCATTGACTTGGGACATGAAATTTCATGAAATTTATTTCGGACATGTTTTTACCAAGTACAATGTTTTGCTATTATCATAGTGTGGTAATGGCATCAATCAAATAGGGGGAGATTGTTAGGATTCATTGTTAGTTCACCCACTTAATTTGATTGATCCATGCCACGTGTCTTTTTATGAACTTTAGGATCGCATGTAATGAAGTTATACTTCAATTTTTAGACAAGTCCATTTCTAGATTTTTATTTGTCTACACTGAGTATTGAGTTCGGTTAGATTAACGGTTTAGATCTTCAAACCACATTCGTGCTATCTAAGAACCGCCAGCTTGGAGTTGCTTATTTTTCATCAAACCACATTATGTGGTTTTAATGAAACTGCTCCTCAAGTCTCTCTTGGAACTGCTGATGACACTTGATGGAACCGCAATCATGTAACCGCGTGCTTCAGTTTCTTATGAAACCGCACATCAAGTTCATCCTCGGAACCGCTCCTATGCCTGGTGGAACTGCCGATCAGTTAATGAAGAATTCAAGAGAAGTCATTTATTCCTTAGACAAATATTCCATTTTCAACCGTAAAGGAATATTTTATGTCATGTCAAAATAACTCTAAGTTAACTTGGAGTTACTGCAAGGAATGTCGGTCTTGTCCAAACAATTTGAATTGTTTACCGTTAGTCCTTTCTGTAACAAAGGACGGATGTCAGGTAGTGGTGCTACAACTACCTAGGACTACAAGACAAAATCAAGGATGACAATGACAGCTCAACCAATGGGAATTCGACAGCACTGTACCCTTCAGATTTGATTCAAATCTTTACCCAACGGTCACAAGGGTGCACTGCCTATAAACAGCCTTCATTTCTCAACAATGAAGGCTACTGAGCTTCAAGAGATTTATTCCCAAGTATTCAAGTTTGCTTTGAAGATTGAAACCCATATATTCAAACCTTCAACCATCTCCTTAGCAAACCCAGAATTCCTTCATCAAGCTTCAAGCCATCAACCATTCCATACTCAGCCATTACACCAAAAGTTCTTCATTTGCTCAAACCATCATTTAGATACTTAGAGCATTTGATTTCTTTCCACAAACACACCCAATTTATATAATCACATAGATTATATACTTCGAATACACCGGTTGATTTTTCATAGGTTTATAGGTTAGATTGATTGATTAGAGTTTAGAATCTTCTTGTAAAACCTCCTCTAATTAATACAAGTCTAGTAGCTATTAGAAAATCCTATATTAACCATCTAGGTAGAGTACGTAGTTCATTCAAGAATGAACCTCTTCAAATTGTGTGTTTGATCTTTACTTTTCTGTCTTGTTATTTACTTTTCTGTTTGTGGTCTCTAACTTGAATCCATATACGAAATGACTTGAAAATTGAATTGTGTTTTTCTTTGATCTTCAAGTTGATCTATCGATTGCATCATAGTGTTTTCAACCCGAGTCAAACCACCCAACTCTTTAACTATCAGTTTGGAGAAAACCGCTAAAACTCCGCTGTGCATTTTATCAGTTCGGTTTAAGTGCTTTAAACCGCAGTTGACCAAACTGATAAGTACTTGGTTGATTTTCAAGGGTATTTTACGAAAAAGTTTGGACCGCTATTCACCCCCCCTCTAGCGGTTCTATACCCTTGTTGCCCTCTGGGACTAACAAGTGGTATCAGAGCATATCCACCAAAACTTGTTTTTACAAGCTTAACCGCTTGGGTGCTGATCCAATGGCAAACACAAACACCCATATGATGCAAACATCCAATTCGAATCACTTACCGATTCTGGATGAAGATAGTTTTATCTTTTGGAAAGATAGGATGATGAAACACATGATTTCATGTGATCGTAGACTGTGGACTATGGTTAAGGGTGGACCATACGTTCCTATGAAAGATAATCCACATGCAAGAACCGCAGGAGAAGAAGCTGAAATTAGGAAGTTAGAAAGTGAGTGGACTGAAGCAGACCGCAACAATGTGGATTTTGATGGAAGAGCTATGTCCATGCTAGTGTCAGCTATTGACTTGAGGACTCATTCTAAGGTGCTTCACTGCACAACCGCAAAGGCTACCTGGGATGCTATAGTTGACCTTCTGGAAGGAGATTCAGATACCAAGAAGAACCACCTCTATCAACAGAGAAGGCTCTTTGACTATTTTGTTAAAGATCCTAAAGAATCTCTTAGACAATGCTATGAGAGGTTTATTGATATTGTTAATGTTTGTTTTTCTCTTGGACATGTCTATTCTAATACAAATTTGAACTTGAGATTCATGCAAGCACCTGGTAGCAAATGGCTGATCAAAACAACTAACATTGAAGACAACAAGGACTTGGAAGCTCTTGATCTTCGACACTTGTATGCCATGCTGAAGGTTTTTGAATTCAAGCTTGAAGAGGTCCATGAAACCGAAAGCAGATTTAAGACCCTCTCTCTAGCCGCATTCAACAATACATCATCTCCTGTCTACAATCCAGACCATCATCAAGCCGCTCATCACCTCTACTTGCAAACCGCTCCTCCTGACCAAAATGCTCCTAGATACAATCCTCAAACCGCACCTCCTGATTATTACTGTAGACACCCCGCCTTGGACCGCTCACCCTGATTGCACATTTGATTTTGTGTTTCTCCCCATTTTAAGTGTTTCTCGTTAGTTTCTGTCACTTCCGTTAAGTTCCTGACGGACTTCGTTAAGTCCAGGGACTAAACAGAATGACAGGGCTGACTTTCTAGTCCATTCTGTCAAAATTGCCTTCTCTGATTCGCGCGCCTCCGACAGGAGGATCCAGGCGCGCGCGCCTTCCGCCCCCAAAGCAGGAAGCGGGCGCCTCTGGGCGTCAGTTACAGATTTCTGGCCAGGATTCCCTCCCTTGCTCAATTTACAAGATTTTGCCCGGGAAGGATTTCTTGGTGACTGAGTTTTGGCACCAAAAACACCCCTCTTTCACCTATAAAAACCTCTCTTTACCTCCATTTTCAAGGATCGAAAAATCATCGGAAAAACCCAATCGAAAACTAGACAAAAAAATCACTTTCTAAAGGTTCTCCAAGGATCTCATTAAGCAACATTTGAAGTTCTTCAAATTGTAGGTAAAAGTCCATCTTTTCCTTTCTTTTCTACTTCATCTCCTCTCTATCTTTTTACTTTAATCAAATGTGCAATCACCCAAATCATTTTGGGACATGACTCTAATGATCACCTATCTCATTGAGGTTGGTTAAGGAGTCATCTCCTACATTCCAAATCCTATTTTAAATCCCCCCTTTTCATGACTTAAAGAAGAAGAAGAAGAACATTTTCATTCATGTAGATTTTGATCAAGCAAGACCAACTTTAGTTGGGCGGGATGGGTGTTTCGGTACTTCCCATCTCGTAATCTAACCCCCGAACCTCAAAATAAAGAATCTCTGTTTTCGTAATCAAACTTAGGCTACAATCAATAGGTTTTTCTTATGTTCCTCAAAACATAGGTGGCGACTCTAAAAACAAGTTAGACATCCTAGGATAATTCACCGCTCTAGCCAAGCTGTGGTTCCCCGGGGTATCTACAGTGCCGACTCCACTGGGGATGTTATTTGAGGGTTAAACTTGCATTCTGATCGAAATCTACATCTTTTCTGGGCATTCTGTTTCCTGATGGGGGAGGCGCGCGCGTCTGGCCTTTTAAGCCTAAGGCGCGCGCATCCCGTATCAAGAACCAGAATCGCCCACTTCTTCATATTCTTCATCTTCTTCTTCTGTTATTCTGCACTAATCACTTCTGCAGGGGTTACAATATGAACATGGGACCAGGGCAATCCCCTGAGTCCAAAGTCTGACATTCTGACATGTGTGCCCCAGAAGCGCGCGCCTCCCATAAGCATTGCGCCATGCGCGCGCTTCCCATATCAGCACTCAGAGGCGCACGCTTCTGGGTTGGTTCCCAGAACAGAAACAGGTTTCAGTGACTGAGCAGAACAGTGGGGCGTGGGCACAGTGGCCTGCATCAGAACAGAATTGAACCCTCGGACTGTTTTAATTTTGTGTTTTATTTACCGGTCACACGGGTGATTCGGGAGTTGTAACTTTATGTGCTTATGTGTTTTGTGTGTTTTTCTTTCTTTTCAAATAAAAAAAAAATAAAAAATTTTGTCACTTGTTAGACCTCACACTACATGCACATATTCCTATGAACTGCTCACTATCGAGTCGCACAAGTCCAACCCCAAACCCGTCGAGGCCCGTCCTAGAAAGTTTCAAGATCCACCAGACCTTGGCTCTTTCGAAGCGGTAAACCTCAGCCCATGGCGTAGTTCAAGACTACATGCCGGGGGTGACCTTTGAGCCTCATATTCAAGCTGAGCACAAACCACACAATTCTAGTTAGGGTCTAACACTCTGTGACTCAAGTCGGTTTCCATGTACCGAGATTTCCCTAAACTAATGTCTTCAAATCATACATGCCAACTTGTTGAAATGGACGCAATAAAAATCCGTCCCCAAAAAGTGGTTACTTTGGACGAAAATAAAAATCCGTCCCCGCATGTATGCTTTACTACATTAATTTAGTTTAATCCCGATACATGTAGGATTCACAAACGCTATGGAATCCAATGAGTATATGGGACCGCGAGATGGTCTATATACTAGTGTGACGATTCCATTATTTCCTTAGAAACCCCAAAAGGGATTCATTCCCTCCGACTTATAAAAAAAAAAGAGTCTTTTCTTATGTGGTTCGAGTCGTGTGCCCAACTGTGTGTTCTAAGCCTCTTCATGGACCGCAAGTGTTACCCAAGACTGACAAGGGCCTCTTCTGCAATATAGGTTCAATTGGTACTTACAAAGTCTACCGGGATTCAGCAAATCGGTTAGTCCGTGAAGAGATCACTCCAACAGCTCCAACATCAACCATGACCGGCAGCAGCAACACCATGTCTCTCGAACAGCTCTCAACCATGGTCCAACTCCTCCAAGAGCAAGTCTCCACCCTTAACAAAGAGGCACAAAGCAAAGACGACATTTGGCAATCCCACCTCGACAGCCAAAGGGAGGCCCACGAGGCCGAAATGGAGCTAATGAAAGAAAAGCTCACCAACCTTGCCAAGGGAAAGAACAAGAACAATGATGATGAATCCGAATGGACCGAGGGTTTGTTCAAGAGTCCTTATGTCAACACCCGCACCAAGAAGATGGGGGAACCAAGTTCCGAGAACAATGAGCCCAAAATGGTGGATTCTATCATGGCCTACATCGACCAAAAATTCAATGGGCTCAACATGGGGAAAGACTCCGACACAAGCCTTTATCAATCATCCATCCTCATGAGTACTATGGCCGCTCTTCCCGATAAGTTCAAGATGCCCGACATAAGCAAATTCAAGGGCAACTCTTGTCCTATGGCTCACATTGAGACTTATATTTGGGCAATGGTTCCAAAGAAGGTCTCCCCCAAGGTGATGGCTCAATGCTTTCCTCTCACTCTCGAGGGGGCGGCAAAAGATTGGTATGCTACTCTCCCGCTCACTGTCCGTCTTGATTGGGACTCCGCCATGCTTGCCTTCAAGAACCAATACCAAGGCAACACCACTCACCGGCCCACAAGGAAAGAGCTAGAGAACACTACTCAACGAGACAATGAGTCCTTCATCGACTTCACAAGGAGATGGAATGACAAACTCTCTGAAATTATTGAGAGGCCGAACACAAAAGAGCAAATGGACATATTTCTCAAGTGTCTCAAGATTGATCTCCGCACTCACCTAAGTGGGGCTTGCTACTCCGACTTCTCCCAAATGTATGAGGCGGGGGTACGCATAGATGACTTGCTCAAGGAGATTAAGAAGTCCACTCCTTCTTACCGCTACAAGGCCGCTTCCAACTTCACAAAAGAGGCCTCGGTCAACGCCGTCACTATTGACAAGGGGAATTACAAAAAGGTTCCTCCACCTCAAGGGAAGAAGTCCCGAAGTGACCGTGTCTACACGCCTCTCCAAGGCATGACTCAAACCGAAGTGTTCGAGGTCCTCAAGGCAAAGGGTCAAGTCACACCCGTGCAAGGGTACCAACCCAAGACGATCCTCTCCAATCATGCTCACCACAAATATTGTGGCTACCACCAATATAGTGGCCACACCACCGAGGAATGCTTCGTTCTCCGCAATGTCATTCAAGATCTCATAGATAAGAAAGAATTTGTAGTGACTAATGACGAGCATGTCAATGTAATAGAGATAGGAGAGCTCGAGGGGACCACCCATTCAATCCCAATTGTGAATGGGGGCCCCAATATTATGAATAAACTTGACAATTCTTGTTATGTAGTGACTTACGATGAAGTAATGAGGGAAGTACTAGAGAATAGGAAAAAGAAGCAAGATGGGAACGTCAACATGCTAACTCGATTCGGTCGAGTCATAGCAAGCAACCCTTCCACTTCCGCACCGAGCTCCTCTTCTCAAAAGCCGCAAGCTCACAACACTCCCGAAGATCCTCTACTTGTCCAACTCAAAAAAACTCAAGCCAACATCTCTATTTGGGACCTCATTGCATCCTCAAAGAAACACCGAGATCTTGTCATCCGCAATCTCGATGATACATCAGTCTCTCCCGATACTACTCCTAAGGACCTCACGGCAATGATTGGTCACATTCATTTTAGCAACGTCATCACCTTTGCCGATATGGACCTGCCACCGTTTGGTTCCGACCACAACGAAGCTATTTACCTCAAAGTACGAGCAAGGGGGAGGCCCGTCTCAAGAGTCTTAGTGGACTGTGGTTCCGCGCTCAATCTCATGCCTGGTAGAATCATGGGCATATTGGGGCTTAAGGATTCAGATTTGAAGCCTTCTACTCAAGTAATCCGAGGTTATGACAGTACCTCCCGTACAGTCATGGGTATGATCGAAATAGACATTGAGTTTGGGAGCATGGTCATGTCCGTTCCATTCCAAGTGCTTGATATCCCGGCCTCGTTCAACTTACGGTTGGGTCGACCATGGATTCATAGTGGCTAATACCGTACCGTCAACTCTCCACCAATGTGTCAAGATCCGAAATGGCGATGAAATAGTGACCGTAATGGCTGAAAACATCACTATCCACAGAAAAGGTGAGCCCGTCCACCAAGTTCAGCATGGTCTACCAGACTCCACTCTCTCCGGCGTCTCAATCAACGCCATTGACAAAGAAGGGGGAAACGGATCATGGACCCCCAGCAATCACAAAGTCCTCCGCATGATGAGGAATATGGACTACTTCCCTGGTTTAGGCTTAGGGAAATATCAACAAGGAATCCTACATCCCGTGCAAGTCCCATTTGTCAAGAACACCTTCGGTTTGGGGTATGAGCCTTTCAAAGAAGACTTGAAACAAGAGCAAGCAATCAAGAACGAAAAGGCCCGAGCTCGTAGAGAAGGCCGTCGTTATGAAGTCCCTAATCTGAGGCCTTACCGCAAGACGTTGAATGGTTATTTTGTTCGCCAAGGGGAAGACGTCCCGTACATGATCTTTCCCGAGCCGTGGGTTAACAATAAAGGTGTCAAAAAGCCCGGCCTCGAAATCTTCTCCGATTGTGAGATCTAGATATCCGAAAGAGAACCAACTCCCATGTCGCCCCGTGAATGGTGGGGGAGGAAGATGACTATAGAGTCCGAGACAGAAATCACCGTGGGGGAAGAACTGACAGATTTAGCCTCCATGTTTGAAGAGCTTGCCATGATGAATGAATGCCAAGTTAACGCCATCCATGACACCGTCATCATGAACGAGACTATCAGTGAGATCCCGCCAAGCTCCGAGCCGATCAACAATTGGTATTCAACAAAAGGGCCCGTGGTATCCGAGGAGTTCTTAGTCCAAGAAATGGGTTGCATACCCCGCACATCAACAAAGGAAGAGTAACTCACACTTACTTTCGAGTCCGAGAGTGTCTCTAATACCCTCACCCAAGAGGATTTGGAGGCCATAGCCGAGCGTGTGTTTCCTTTCTTTGCTAATGAAAAATTTGATATTTCTGAGTACCCTGAGATTGCAAACATCATAAATGATGAATTAACTAATAATGAACTTAACGAACAAGTTAATAACGATTCAAATTATGATGAAATAGACCACGAAAACACAACATACTTAAATGAACTTGCTCAACAAGTCCGTAGTCGTGGCGAGAATGGTCCAAAGGCTGACGAAGAATTGCATGTTGTTAATCTGGGTACCGAAGAAGAGCCAAAAGAAACCAAGATTGGAAGCTTCTTCAAGGGGGACGACAGAGACAGATTGACTGCACTACTACGGGAGTTCATGGATGTGTTCGCATGGTCATACAAAGACATGCCGGGTTTGGATAGAAAGGTAGCAGAGCACAGGATTCCGATCAGAGAAGATGCCAGGCCAGTAAAGCAGAAGCTCAGAAAGATCAAGCCAGAATGGTCTCTGCAGGTCAAAGAAGAGATTGAGAAGCTCCTCAGTGTGGGTTTCATCAAGGTTATCGAGTATCCGACATGGTTAGCCAACATTGTGACAGTCAGGAAGGCGAACGGCAAGGTTCGAGTTTGTGTAGACTTCCGGGATTTAAACAAAGCTTCCCCAAAAGATGATTTTCCACTCCCTAATATCGACATGCTAGTCGACTCCACTGCTGCCTACGAGGTCCGCTCATTCGTGGATGGGTTCGCTGGGTACAATCAGATTCTCATGGCCGAGGAAGATCAACATAAGACAGCCTTCACAACACCGTGGGGTACCTTTTGCTACACAGTCATGCCATTTGGGTTAAGAAACGCTGGGGCTTCCTACCAAAGAGCCGTGACAGACTTGTTCCACGATATGATTCACAAAGAAATCGAGGTCTATGTGGACGACATGATCATTCACTCCAAAGGGATCGATGGTCAACATTTAATCGATCTCCGCAAGTTCTTCGAAAGGCTTCGTCAACACAAGATGAGGCTCAACCCTGCAAAGTGCACGTTCGGGGTTATCCGAGGCAAAGTTCTTGGTTATATGGTCACTGAAAGGGGAATTGAAGTAGACCCCTCCAAAATCAAGGCAATCATTGACATGCCTCCTCCAAAGACGCAGAAAGAGATTAAAGGTTTCATGGGCAGACTACAATACATCAGTCGGTTTGTGCACCAACTCGCTTCCATGTGCGAGCCAATCTTCAAGCTACTCAAGAAGAATGCGGCTCTAGAATGGACCGATGCGTGCCAAGAAGCCTTCGACCAAGTGAAGCATTACTTAACGTGCCCTCCTGTTCTAGTTCCGCCGCACAAAGAGAAACCTCTGTTGCTCTATCTCACTGTCAATGATGAAGCCCTAGGGGCTATGTTAGCACAAGAGCAACGAGAGTCCACAAAGGAGAACGCCATTTATTTTTTCAGTCGCCGATTCCAAGGAGGCGAAAAGAATTACTCTGTCTTAGAGAAGTCATGCGCAGCATTGGTTTGGGTTACTCAAAAGCTCAAACACTATATGGAAGCTTTTCCGATCAAGCTAGTAGCAAAGGTGGACCCGCTCCGCTACATCTTCGAGAAGCCTTTCATGTCAACAAGAATAGCCAAATGGTACTTCATGCTCGCCGGCTATGATATCACTTACGTCACACTAAAATCCGTCAGGGGGAAAGTGTTCAGTGACCAGCTTGCCGAATTCCCGTGTGACGAAGTGAAGGGGGAAGATGCACAGTTCCCTGACGAGCATTTAATTTGTACTGCAACCAAGGAAGACAAGTGGCAACTTTTTTTCGATGGCGCCGCCAATAAACACGGTTTTGGTATAGGGGTATTGCTTGTCGATCCAAAAGACATCTACACTCCCATTGCCATACGCCTGGAATTCGAAGCTACCAACAACATTGCCAAGTACGAAGCATGCATAGCAGGGCTCGAAGCAGCTCTCGAAAGAAACGTCACGGAACTAGAAGTGTTCGGCGACTCTTTGCTCCTTATCAATCAGCAATCGGGTAAATGGCGAACCCAAGACCCGACTCTCCAACAGTATGGTCAGCACCTTGAAGAACTGGTTGAACAATTCCAAGAGATCACTTTCAACTACCTGCCAAGGGATAAGAATCGCTTCGCCGATGCACTGGCCACTATAGCTTCATTAGTTGAAATGCCCAAAGGGAAAATGGTGAAGCCTTTCAAAATTGCTCAAAGGAACAGTCCGGCATATTGCATGAGTATCGAGATCAACGAGGTTCAAACAAACTCTCCGTGGTATTCAGATATCATGAACTTCCTCAAAGACGACACTTATCCCGAGAACATCAATAAGAAGTCTCAAGCAGCTCTGCAAAGGTTAGCCTCTCGGTACGTACTGATTGGGGACCGAGTCTATAAAAGGCACCACGACGGGATCAATCTCCTATGCGCCAATGAGACCGAAGCTCAAGAGATAATGGGTGAAGTGCACGAAGGAGAATGTGGACCCCACATGAATGGGTTTATGCTAGTCAAGAAGATACTTCGCATTGGTTACTATTGGAGCACTATGGAACGAGACTGTATCGAGAAAGTCAAAAGGTGTGCCAAGTGCCAATTCCACGCTAATCTGCAACATGCTCCACCCTCACAACTTTACAACATGGTCACATCTTGGCCTTTCTCTTGTTGGGGGATAGACATCATCGGTAAAATTCATCCTGCCGGGAGCAATGGGCAGTCATTCGTCCTAGTGGCAGTCGACTACTTCACAAAGTGGGTCGAAGCACAAGCCTATCGAACCCTCAACGCCAAGAAAGTGGCCGAATTTGTAAAGATTAATATCATGTGCCGATACGGCGTGCCTCACAAAATCATTTCCGACAACGGCTCTCACTTTGAGAAGGAAATGGATGCACTTTTGGTAGAATACAAGATCACCAAGCACAAGTCATCTCCTTACCGGCCCCAAGCAAATGGCGCAGTCGAAGCAGCAAATAAGACCATCGAGACCATCGTCAAGAAAATGGCCTCAACAGGAAGGGATTGGCCCGAGAAGCTACCATTAGCATTGTGGGGCTACCGCACATCCATACGGTCCGCAACAGGAGAAACTCCTTATGCATTGGTCTATGGTTCTGAAGCCGTACTCCCTATCGAACTTGAAGTCCCATCTCTACGGGTCCTCCTCGAGAATCAAGTCAACGAGGTCAACTGGATGCAAAGTCGATACGAACAGCTAGCCTTACTCGACGAGAAAAGGTTAAGAGCACTCGAACACACGAGGGCATATCAGCAAAGGATGGCAAGAGCTTTCAACAAAAAAATGAAGCCTCGAAACATCAATGTGGGAGATTTGGTTTTAAGACAACATCCTCCTAATGCCATGAATCCCCTGGGGAAATGGGGACCCCGATGGATCGGTCCGTACATGGTCAAAAAGATACTAAGCGGTGGTGCAGTCCGGCTCGTGGATTTAGATGGTGACCAGCTGCCAAAGGAGGTCAACCTCGACAAGCTCAAGAGGTTCTACGCTTAATAAACAAAGACCATTAAAAAAAAAAAAAAAAAAAAAAAATCGCTCGCTAGGTTGAAAACCCGCAAGGGCGGCCTAGGTAAAAATTAGAGCACGTGCAAAAAAGAAGCCCGCTAGATTGAAAACCCGCAAGGGCGGTCTAGGCAAAAAACAGGGTGCAAAAAAAAAAAAAAAAAAAAAAAAAGATAGTCTTTGTTTGTTTGAACTACGAAGACCTGAGCCTCCCAACTGGAGGAACGTAGGCAACCTTCGGGTGCGGTCTAAAACATATCAAAAATACCCAATTCACTTCAAATAACAAAATGCAATTTTTATTCATTCAATGAATTATTCAAACCATTACAACGGATTTATTGAGCAACAAAAGACATCAAAATATTAAATCCTAAAACAAAGTGGTCTAATTGCAATCTCTTGGGGTACAAAGAAAAATCTAATCTTTCTTAGGTTTGGGAACCCATCGCTTCTTGTTATGTACTTTAGTCTTCTTGGATGGGGACGGAACATTCTTGGGACCGCCAAGACGGGAGAAAACGCTAGGACGGGACGGAGCTTAATCAACGGCTTTCCCTTTACCCTTATCAAGCGGAGCCTTAGCGGGGACAACCATGGGACGCTTCCACACATATGAGGAATTTCCCTTACCTTTATTCTTCTTGGGAAAATGACAGGGTCTATAGTCCCGCACATGAACCACCGGTCTCACGGGGTCAACAACATCGTCATTGGGCCTTCCCAAACGATCAAAAACGCTCGGACGCTTCTCCACCATCGAGACGGACCCCACAGCTGGAACGGCGTTCACCATTGGAACGGACTTCTCACCCTCGGGGACGGAAACCTTAACTTCAAAGGAGAAAGTCATTGGGGCCATTATAACAAGAATTTTGTGGTTTAGGGGGAGAAAGTGTTTGCAAAAGAATTCTGTGTGGCCATTCTGGTCGAAAAATGGTTCAAATTTATAGCTGTTGGAACATTCTGATCAGAAAAGAAAGGGGCTGTAATTCAGCAGGCCAGAAGCGCGCGCCTCCGACCATGGCTTCACAACGCGCGCGCCTCCCACAAGCAATACCCGACGCGCGCGCCTTTGACAGCAGTTCAGACAGAAACAGCCCTTGTCAGTTCAGAACAGAACCCAAGCACTTCAACATATCCAGCCTGCAGCAAAATCAAATCCCAGCAACAAAAAAAAAAAAAGAGTTCAAAGCATCGACAACAAGCACCCTTTGGGCACACATTTGTTTGTAAAGAGTCGACATCTAAGATCGAGTCGTTAATAGAACATAAAAATGAGTAGTAAAATAAATAGGATTGTAAATACATGTTAAATGTTATTACAGGCAAAAGTAAAAGTGTTTCAATCCCTCATCCTCTCAGCCACAACAGCTCGGGCACGTCATCACCAACACTGTGCTCACCCCCTGCTACCGCTCTCGGTCTCCTCATCGTCATCATCATCCTCATCATCATCACCATCATCAGACTCAGAGGTCTCAATCACAACATCAGGACGGGTCCTCTTGGCAGCTCTCCCTGATGAACTGGCGCCGCCCCGGCTCCGGCTACCCTCTCGGCTCAGGCTCCTACTATGGCTACCTCCGTGACTCAGACTCCTGCTCAGCGACTGCCTCACTGAAGAGACAGCCTCATCAATGTCCAGTGCAGCTTCCCTGCAGCCTCGTCCCATGCCCCGAGCACCTCAGGCAGCTCCTCTCGCACCACCAGAGACAGCACCGGCAGCATCCCTAGTCATGGCAGCAATATCCCTGCACAGCTCCAACACCCTCTCCTCCAGCTGGCGGAGCCTCCGCCTCATTCCTTTGTTCTGCCTACCTAAGTGCCTATAAGCAGCTACGGGCACCTGTTGCAACAAAGGACAGGGAAAAGAAATTACAAAGGGACAGAAAAAAAGATTGGAACTGAGAAAATGCAAAGATGGTCAGGAAAACATACCACAGCAGCCTGAGCGGGAGGCTCTCTCTCCGGTGACATATCCTCGGGAACAATCTCCCTCTGCTCCTCAAAAACCCCGAAGTTGGAATAAGTGTAATAAGGAGGAGGCAAAGGAGGATCAAAACAATACCCGGCACCGGTAGTATAAAACCGAGCGGAGGTCGAAGGAGCAATCAAGTTGTTCTCCCTGAAGAGGCCATAATCCTGATCCAAGTGAATATAAGGGACGACATCAACCCCTACCATATATGCTGCACGATCAGCCTCTGGGAGCGACCTCCAGTTACGAGGGCAGAAAGGAGGAATGTCTGGAACTGCAGGACGAGGAGGGGTGTAAAAGTCTGTCACCTGGGTACCATGCTACCAAAATACTCTATCTCCCAAGTACAGAGCCATGCACTCACCCGAACTCATCAAAAGCCGAGAACGGGTAGGAATAAGAGTGTGCTCAAACCAGTGCTGAACTCATCTCCACGGATACAAAGAAAAGGCAACAGACTCAGGCCTCAGGGTATCCAAGTGCCGTCGGGCCGAAGTAAGACTAATGGGATTCGTGCCAGTCTTCACATTCCTCTCCTTATACGCCCACCGTGCGCAGTCCGGATACTGGGGCTGGCCTTCTTTGGCAATCTTGAAATCCCTCAGATTCAGGATAGCAAAAGCCCAAAGCTGTAGACAAGAGGCAGAAACAAAGTTAATGACAGTCAACGAAAAGGGCAGTTATGACTAAGGCAAGGAGAATATAAAAGGGACAGTAAGTGGTATACCTCCCACAGCAATCTGAAGCCCGTAACAGAGCTGGTAGTCGAGCGGCTGGTCAAATCCATGCCGTGGTAACAAGCAGCCAAGCCCGCTGCGCCCCAGTTATACTGGCCGATCTGGTCCAAGTCCACTAACAAGTCAAGCAGAGCCAAAGAGGCCGAAGATCCCCCGTTGGCAAACAGAGTGTGGGATAACAAGTACCAAATGAAGCAACGGGCCATAGCGTCAACCCGATCAGCAGTAACACCTCGAGCCTCAGCCATCAAGATGCTGAAATAAGCCCGAATTCTCCCCCATGTCACTCGAGAATTCTTAACCTCGAACCGGCAGTCAACCAAGGCCAGCAACTCGTCCGGAGTCCGAACAGCCCTCTCAAACCAAAAGGGACAGGCACCCCCATGAACGGCAAGCCCGTCAAATCTGTGAAATCAGTAGGCGTCATAGTCACCTCGCCCATGGGTAAATGGAAGGTATGGGTGGTATCCCACCATCTCTCCCTCAATGCCTGAACCACATCAGGGTCATTCTTCAAAGCTGGGAGGCTAGTGACAAAAAGACCAAAATGAGTCCCTGTGACTCGGGCCCGAACATTCTCGGGCAACCTCTTCCATATAGAGATGGGCCCATGAGCCCCACCGCGAATCTCTGTCAAACGGGTCCACTCCTGAAAGAAAAAAAAAGGAACAACAAAAATTTCATCAGCATGACTGCTAGAAAACGGATGAACTCAACACAGAGATTTCAACGGCAGAACAATGTACAAGCAAGTGTGTGAACGTGAAAATGGACATCCCAACATGTTTCTTACAACAAATCAGGAACAACAAACAACATGCAAAGAATGATCAATAAAGCTGCTGCAGCAATATTTCGGGTAAAGAAAACAGAACTTCATGAAACCCGAAATCGACAAGAAAGGTGAGGCATTCTTACCAAACCCGAAGTCACGAAGTGAGAAATATGGGTATGAGGCCGGAAAGTAAGCAAGCTCGGGTCCATAGCTTCAACCCAATTTCGGGCTCCTCGCCCTGTGGCATCTCAAACGGAGGTGATTGCTGACGATCCGACATCGTTTCTTTGACGGAATTGATCCTAGAGCAGCAAGAAAGTGTTCTGGGGTGATTTCTCTACGAAAATTGGGCTTGGAATTTGGAGGGTTCTTCAAATTTTTGAAAAATGGCCGAAAACAGCGAACAGCCTGTTTAAATATGCTGAACTTATGTGCCAGGCGCGCGCCTCCCGACATACTCATCTGAGGCGCGCGCGTCCCATAACGAGGACCGGACGCGCGCTCTTCCCATCATCAGGCAGGTTCAGAAGCAGTCTCCCATGCAAAAAATCCATGCATCGTATCAAGGTTTCCCCACGGATTCCGAACTCCCTAAGTTCTGTCACGGGTGCCACACCCCCCTCAAGAGTCAATCTCAACATTTCATCCCCAGCAGGAACATTTTTCTGGTCGCGGTCAACTGTGCCCGTACCCCACAATTCAAAAAGTCAAGTGTGACTCCAAATGGCACGAGACTTCAAAGCAACGGATTCACTAAAGGATTCGTCAACAAGGGTTCACCAACGGACTCATCCAAGGGATTCACTAACGGATTCATCAAACGGATTCACTAACGGATTCGTCAACAAGGGTTCACCAACGGACTCATCCAAGGGATTCACTAACGGATTCATCAAACGGATTCACTAACGGATTCGTCAACAAGGGTTCACCAACGGACTCATCCAAGGGATTCACTAACGGATTGGTCAACAAGGGTTCACCAACGGACTCATCCAAGGGATTCACTAACGGATTCATACGGATTCACTAACGGATTCGTCAACAAGGGTTCACCAACGGACTCATCCAAGGAATTCACTAACGGATTCACCAAATGGATTCACTAACGGATTCGTCAACAAGGGTTCACCAACGGACTCATCCAAGGGATTCACTAACGGATTCGTCAACAAGGGTTCACCAACGGACTCATCCAAGGGATTCACTAACGGATTCATACGGATTCACTAACGGATTCATCAACAAGGGTTCACCAACGGACTCATCCAAGGGATTCACTAACGGATTCACCAAATGGATTCACTAACGGATTCATACGGATTCACTAACGGATTCGTCAACAAGGGTTCACCAACGGACTCATCCAAGGGATTCACTAACGGATTCATCAAACGGATTCACTAACGGATTCGTCAACAAGGGTTAACCAACAGACTCATCCAAGGGATTCACTAACGGATTCATCAAACGGATTCACTAACGGATTCGTCAACAAGGGTTCACCAACAGACTCATCCAAGGGATTCACTAACGGATTCATCAAACGGATTCACTAACGGATTCGTCAACAAGGGTTCACCAACGGACTCATCCAAGGGATTCACTAACGGATTCGTCAACAAGGGTTCACCAACGGACTCATCCAAGGGATTCACTAACGGATTCATCAAGCGGACTCACCAACGGATTCGTCAACAAGAGTTCACTAACGGACTCATTCAAGGGATTCACTAACGGATTCATCAAAAGGTTCACTAACGGCCTCATTCAAAACATTCAGCCGGCAGGTTCACCTAACGGATCATGCCACCCCTATCAACAAAAGCCGCTCACACAGGGAGCGCACCACTATCTCTCGCAATTTCAAATTCCTGCTTTCATCGAGTCTTTGCTTTTTTCTTGGTGATGTCCTCGGCGGGTGTTTTTTAACTTTCGTCGACGCGTTCTGCTTTGCAGTCCACGTCGCCGAGGGGCTCTGTAGACACCCCGCCTTGGACCGCTCACCCCGATTGCACATTTGATTTTGTGTTTCTCCCCATTTTAAGTGTTTCTCGTTAGTTTCTGTCACTTCCGTTAAGTTCCTGACGTACTTCGTTAAGTCCAGGGACTAAACTGAATGACAGGGCTGACTTTCTTGTCCATTCTGTCAAAATTTCCTTCTCTGAGTCGCGCGCCTCCGACAGGAGGATCCAGGCGCGCGCGCCTTCCGCCCCCAAAGCAGGAAGCGCGCGCCTCTGGGCGTCAGTTACAGATTTCTGGCCAGGATTCCCTCCCTTGCTCAATTTACAAGATTTTGCCCGGGAAGGATTTCTTGGTGACTGAGTTTTGGCACCAAAAACACCCCTCTTTCACCTATAAAAACCTCTCTTTACCTCCATTTTCAAGGATCGAAAAATCATCGGAAAAACCCAATCGAAAACTAGACAAAAAAATCACTTTCTAAAGGTTCTCCAAGGATCTCATTAAGCAACATTTGAAGTTCTTCAAATTGTAGGTAAAAGTCCATCTTTTCCTTTCTTTTCTACTTCATCTCATCTCTATCTTTTTACTTTAATCAAATGTGCAATCACCCAAATCATTTTGGGACATGACTCTAATGATCACCTATCTCATTGAGGTTGGTTAAGGAGTCATATCCTACATTCCAAATCCTATTTTAAATCCCCCCTTTTCATGACTTAAAGAAGAAGAAGAAGAACATTTTCATTCATGTAGATTTTGATCAAGCAAGACCAACTTTAGTTGGGCGGGATGGGTGTTTCGGTACTTCCCATCTCGTAATCTAACCCCCGAACCTCAAAACAAAGAATCTCTGTTTTCGTAATCAAACTTAGGCTACAATCAATAGGTTTTTCTTATGTTCCTCAAAACATAGGTGGCGACTCTAAAAACAAGTTAGACATCCTAGGATAATTCACCGCTCTAGCCAAGCCGTGGTTCCCCGGGGTATCTACAATTACCATCAGTCTCATCAATCCTATTCTCAATCACATCAACCATATCCTCAACCTCATCAATCTTATCATCAGTCTCATCAATCCTACACTCCTCCTTAAAGTTCTTATTCTCAGAGTGTAGCATCTCAATCTTCATGTTCTAGTCAAGTTGATTTTGATGACATGGATGATGAAGAATTTGCGTTGTATGTGAAGAAATATACTAAGTTCAGGAAGAACAATAGATCTCAATTTCCATCCCCCAAAGGACCTGCAAAGTTTTTCCCTCCAACCAGATTCAACAAAACCGCAGATCCTAAGAAAAGGGATGACCTGGTCTGTTTTAACTGTAGACAGCCAAGTCACTTTGCTTCAAGTTGTCCCAAACCGCGATATGAAACCGCGCCAGTAAAGACACCATTCAACAAGAAGTTTGTCAAAAGAAGAGGAATGGTAGCTGACCAAGGGAATCAACCGCTGACATGGATGAGATCTGATTCAGATGACAGTGATGATGAAGATGAAGTTGCTAATCTTTGCCTCATGGGATTTGAAGAAAGAATTGAAATTGATGAAAGTCTTCCACTGCCAAATCAACAAATGAAGTCAGTTTCACCAAGGACTCCTGAGGCTAGATCAAGCAAAGCTCCTACAACACCAAACTGCATTCCAGAGGTTCAAGCAGACCAAAGCCATGATGACCAGGTATTAGAACGTGCTAATATCATTTTTCCTGGGACATATATATATATATTTTTGCCAATGGGTCGCTGCCACGTGACAGATTTTGAGTGGAGCATGGGTTAGGATCCTACGCTTCGCGAAGAATGTTGTACACGGGTCATGCGTCGACCCGTCTCTTCTATGAGACGGATCTAGGTGTTCTCACAAGAGACCACCTCATTTATATATTACATTACCTTGTTAATTAACAAAATTAAATTCTACTATATTAACCACTATACAATGTTTATTAGAATTTATTGATAAGGATGCTACGGATCCTCCAACGGATTCTCCGGATCTGTTCCAATCTTCTACTATAACTAGCTCTCTACTCATTCCCATTTTGCATAGAATTTGTATAGAATTAGAAGATTATTTCCTTTTGTAATTTTGGTAGATAATGTAGATAATGTAACGCTCCGAAACTCGGGTCCCTAACTTTACGGGCTCACAGTCCGGACACGTCACCTTTCACACAAACTAAGCCACAAAAATAATATTAAATTACACTTACAATATTTTTCTTAACTTGATGGTCACCCATACATAACATTTTCAATCTGACTTACCACTACTTCAAAATATACAATAACTGAACCTTGAAATCAAATCTAAAATACTCAGCGAACATCTGCTAATGCTTCTCCAACTGTCTCAAATCTTTTCTATTATTATCTGGAAGAAAAAGAGAATGAAAGGGTGAGCGAACAAAAGATTAGTAAGTTCATATACAACCCCTCCGGTTACTAAGGAGGAGTCGACCTGAAGGAATATTAACGAGTACAAAATCAAAATATACCAATAAGAAGGAATGTCAAAAGCTTTTCAAAATCTCAAATGGTTGACAGTTTAAACAAAACAAACTCAAATAATTTATTTATCTACAACCGTCCCATACCAGTTGTAGATAACTAAATTACTCATAGATATCATGGAATTCCAAACGATGACAATTGATGCAAAATGACTCGAATGATTTAATTATTTATAACCGTCCTATACCAGTTATAAATAATTAAACCACTAACAAATTTTAGAATTTCAAAGGATTGATAACTGAACAAAACTAACTCGAGAGATCTAATTATTTACGACCGTCCCATACCAGCCGTAAATAACAAAACCCCTCACAGATATCATGATCAGATAAGTGGCCTAATGACCTTATCAAACCAAAATTCCCCGGAGAGACAAAAGCTCCGGAGAGCACACATTCTAAACAGTGAATCCGGATCACCCCACCACTCCTCTTGAACGGTGAACAAAGTTGCCTTTACTTGCCAAAATCAAATATACCCCATCGAGACGGGTTGTCTAACTTAAGTGATCATTGATAAAATCTCAAAAACTTATTTTCACGTCAAATACTCATTTCTTTCAAAGTACAAATTTTAACGATCCCAACAAAATTTACGAACTGACGAAACGAAAGTGACAAAGTTAGCAAACGAAACAACAAATGATTATCAAATAACGGTAACCGAGGGAGTCAAAGCAAATACTAACGCGAGGTCAGTCTAAACGTATCAAAGGACAGTCATTGCAAAGAAAAGTGCATAAACTTAATAACTGAAACGAAATGAGAACCAAATACCTAAAAAGTAGTATAATCTCCTACCTTAGTACTCTTTAGCTATAATCGCACAACAAACAAATATCTCGCACTGTCTGTTTAAAATCTAACAACATAAAAAAAATGAAGTCAATAGTAATCACTTTTATTCATCCAAATAAACCAAGAAGCAAATATCACTCATATTACAACCCATTTGATTGCTTCTACATTGATCCATTTAAAACTCAATCTCAAATTAGATTGACTACAATGATCCGAAAACCCCAACAAGGTCCAGGGCCGTTATTAGCTTTTTTTTTTTTTTTGGGTGGGGTGGGGGGAGGGGGTGGCTGGGCAAAGATTAATAAGAGGCCTTTTCTTTTTTTGAAACAATGATTGGCCCTTTGTAAATCATTTTTATCTTCTCAAAACTCCTGTTTTTAGTAGCAATTTTTTATTTTTTGTTAACTTGTACTTTTAGGTTGTATTGAAGTATAAAATAATTGTAAGATCAATTAATTGAACTTAGCGTAATAACAGATAAATTAAAGGTTATAATCAAACCTACAAATTTTTTTTTTCATAAATAATAGTAACAAAATATATAAAACCTAGTAAAATTATAAAATAAAAAAATATGTACAACAAAAATATGATAAAAAAAATGTACATATAACGTCCCAAAAATTGCAAAAGAACATATTATAGATATATATTATGAAAGAGTCATAAAAACTCTTGAAAATATAATATTAACTTATGGTCTCCAAAATTATAATAATATAATAAGACTATGAAGACTAAAAAAAAAAAAAAAACTCCATAGAAGATTATACATATCCATGTCTTATAAATATGTTTTTATTTCAACTTATATTATTCACAAGAAAAAATATATTTTCTTTGAGTTATTAAAATAAGTGAAATTCCTAAATTAAAACACAAAATGCTTAAATAGTCATTTGCTACGAATGTAATTCTTACTCCCATTAAGAATAATGATGAAAGGAAAATATATCAACATTTCTTTTATAGTCAAATAAGACATTTTAAGATGTCATGGGAGTATAACAAAAATATTAAAAACGTGAAGCAACAAAGTATAAGGGCTCAAATATAATATGAATGAGGAAATATGAAGGCCTTAAAAAATATATGCGTAGTGGGGCCTGGTTGTTTTTTTCTCTCAAATAAAATAGGCCTCTTTTTTTGGTGTATATATTTTCTTGGGGTCTCTTTTTCTTAAAATGAACTAATAAAATGTGTCAGCTGATTTTTTTTATTTTTAAAAAATAAATAATTAGAGATAATTTTGTTTTAATTATTTCTTAAATAAAGATAATATATGTGTGTATATACGTGTATGTGTGTGTGTGTATATATATATATATATATATATATATATATATATATATATATGCTATAAAAATTTTGGGCCCCTCTCCGGCCAAGGGCCCTAGGCGGGGGCCCCACCTGGCCCCTTGGGCTGGCCTTGACAAGGTCCAACACGGGTTTATCATTTCATACTACAAAATCTATATATATAAAGTCGACGCGGAAGCCTATAAAGCCGCCACGTGGACAAAGATTGATTTACATGAAGCCACATCCCCACTTCTCAAATTAATAATTGACTTTTGAAATTCTTATTATTAGTTAATACTATTAGTTATTATATAAGTTCACTACTATTAATAGTATTAGTTAATCATAATAGTTACGATATATGTTAATGTTTACTATTAATAGTAGTAGTTTACCATAATAGTTACTATATATGTTAATTATTATTATTATTATTATTATTATTATTATTAATAGTATTAGTTAACTTTGTATTATACTATACAAGTTAACATGATGTATTTTTCTATGACTGTCTTCTAATAGATACCATACACTATATATAGTACTAGATAAGAGCCTTGGCAATTCAAAAGTTTAAAATACATTCAATGTATATATCATAACAATAAATATCTATCAAATAATAATACAAATATAATTTAATTCAAAGTTAGCATTATAAAGTTACAATGATCATGATTAATGAGGAATAAAAAAGCCATCAAATACTTATTGATGAAAATTAATACAATTTTAATGATAAATATGAATTAAACTAAATTTGACATTAAAAATTAATTGTGAAATATTTATTCTACTCAAGAGTCTAAAGAACATTGTAATAGGGCAACTCAGGAGTCTAAAATATGTTAATGTAATAGGGGCGTCACTTAAAGAAATTAATCAATATTTTCATTTAAAATATTTAATTAATGAGTGTTTTGAGTTGGTAATTTTTCATCTTCCAACATTTTGTTTTCATTCATGAACAATTAATCATCAAATGAATTACATTGATAGTTTAGGAATCCAAAAGACACCTAAAATAAATTTAATTTTAATTACATAGAGAAAAAGAAATCACAAACCTCTCACAGTTCAAGTCATACTCTCCCAACTCAATCTGTATAAGACTATATATTCAGTATGTCATACTTAAGCATTAGAGCATCCACAATGGTGGAGCTTTTTCATAGAGATTTTTTATAATTTTAATATGCCACATCCTTTCCAACTCAACTTATAAAAGCTCAAAGCTTTTTCTACAATGGTAGAACTTTTTTATGGCCCCACATTCAACATTAAAATAAAATAAAATAAAATTATTGTTTGAAATTTAATGATCAATATTGAAGAATGGTGATAATTAATGTAAAAACACTCTCTTAAAGAGCTCCTTGTAGAAGGAGTTGCTCCTTAGGGAAGGAGCTTTTTCAAAATCTCTACAATGGTAAAAAGCTCTTAAGAGCTCTTTTTTTAAAACAAAAACCCATAAAAAAGCTCCCATTGTGGATGATCTTAGAAAGTTGATAATTTTTATGCATTTTAATTTGAATCTCGCATACTATAATTTTACGTCTTTAAATTAGTATGCAAGCAATACTACTGTTTGCTTAATCACTTTCTTTCTATCGACTCATTAATTTTATAAGTATAAGTATGCTTTATTTCATTATTCTTACCCCTTATATTATCTACATATTTCTTCATTAGTATTTATTTTCTCAAAGCAAAGAGTGTTGCTTAATTGACATTAAAAAATTATATTTACGTTATATATTTTACCGTCTAACCATTCATTTGGTTAAATTAACATATAGCTTTATATAAAATAATAGAAAACTCGCTTATATAACATATTATATTTACGTCATATATTTACCATCTAACTTTTCATTTGCTTAAATTAACATATTGCTGTAAATAAAGTAATAAAAAAGTCGTTCTTATAAAATACCCGTGCTGTGCTATGCTAGTGTTGATAAATAGGAACTCATTAAACTGCAAAAGTTTGTGAAAATTTAATGCCTAAGGAACACTAAAATCCCAAAATTGTCTCATTTGTCCATTGCCCAAAAGGTTACAGCACATCAGGCACTCACACACACTATTTCACGTTGACAAACACATACACTAACCACTTCATTCATACACACAAATACACATACTAATTTCACCTATTGCACACACACGGCTAATACCCAATTCTCCCTAATATAAAACAACAATCCTAATTTAACCCAATAAAATTGAATTATACCTGCTTAATATAAAACAACAATCCTAATTTAACCCAATAAAATTGAATTATACCTGCAGAAGAAGATGGGCATATTCATGACTTAATTGCCCTTACTAAACAAGACTTACTTATCCACAACATCATTAAAATTCGTTACAACTACACATATTTTTGGTAACTTGTTTCTTGATCTTCAAATTCATTTTAAAAATGTTAAGATAATACATTAAGAAACTGCAAATCAAATATGAAGTTGGTTATTGGAAAAAAAAACATTTTTCTATTATATGACATAAATTAATATTTTTTAAGTCTAGTAATTATTAATTTCGTTTTTGAAGAGAAAAAGAGCTAGATAAAATAATTAAATGAAGCAGCGAAGAAATTATAGAATTTTAAGCCACGTAATTGTTGTATAAAATTTGAATGGTGCATCCTATATTTAATATTTTTACTGTATATATCAACAAAATTAAATTGTACTATATGTTTGTACTCTTAAATATTTAAGAGTATGCACTGATATAAATATTTTATATTTTATAAATTAAGATATACAAAATAATATGGTGTCAAACACATAACACCTTTAAATATCGCGTGGAGTGAAAAGTGACTGAACGATGTTGAATTACATAAAATTTGATTATTTTTTATGACCAATGAAATGCGAAAAAATAAAAAAGCAAATAAAAAGGAAAAATTGTTTACCGTAGAAAACTATTCTATTTTTTAATCAAGGTAAGCATCCAAGAAAATAATAATTAAATAAGGTAAGAATCCTCAAAAAATAGTTAAATAAGGTTAAAATTTTATAGGCAAATGATATCATGAGTAAAATTAATTACAATTTTAATTAGGTAATGTAGTGGTTAAGTAAAATGGGTAGTGTATATAATGTTTTTCTAGAATATTTTAATACTTCCTTAAAATGTGAAAGGACAATTATGTAAATTCACAAAAAATATAGTGGATGAGTAATTATCGTAGTGGCAATAGCCGCTCCCTTAAATAAATTATACTCTTAATTAAAGTCAAGCCTCAAGCCCAATCAATTCTCTTAATTTTATTTAACCAAAATGACCCAAAGTCAAAGCACCAGACATAATATTTTTAAATGGCCCAAATTAGATAATTTAACAACCCATCATTGTTATTAGAATTGTAACCCAACAAGTGTTCTTAATTAACCAACTAAAGCCCAAGAATAATAATTACTTATCACTAATCATTATTAATAACTAGTGTAACACCCGTGCGTTAAACGCACGGCTAAAAAAACATGATAAATGATCCAAAAAAAAAAAAAACTTTACAAATGACACGAGCTAAATCAAAAGAGTTATTTCAACTATAAGGTCAGTTTAAAAAATTCTTTTTATAAATAAAAGGTATTAAGCTAAAAAATATACATACTTGCATTAATAATAAAAATAATAAAAATTTCGAAAAAACAAATCTTCTACACAATATAAGGTTCATCCACATGAATTCCCAATTCGATCCACCACCATATTATAAAAGAAAAGACACCAACATCATTTCCGTCTCAATCTCAATTACAACAAATTTCCAATCTCAATACAATAACCAATCTCAATTACAACAAATTTCCAATCTCAATACAACAACCAAAGCGTTGTTGCATGATACCTAATTCACAAGCATTTTAAGGCTTAGTTTGGGATTGCTTCAAATTATTAAAAATTAATTTTTGAGAATTGATTATAGTAAAAGTTATTTATTCAAAATGACATTTTCGTGCTTGGCTCCAAATTATCAAAAGTTCTAATACACCGCAAGTGATTTTAAAATTTCTTTGGCTACCATACATTTAAGTGTTTCTAAAAGAATGAATGTCAAAAATACACTTACATTTTAACTAACAAAAGTTCATGTCAAAACCTAAAATGTCACAAATAAAACACCAACTTCAAATAAATAATACTAACTCCGTCCCAAAATAATGTTGCCATTTCAATTGAGAGGTTAGTATGAGCACTAAAATTATTGATCAAAGTTCATATTAATATAAAAATATATATTTTGAGACGGAGGAGTACATCATTTTTTATTTTATTTTTCGTTTCATCTACCACAATAGATGTAATCTGTATGTATGGCACATCGATGAAAACAACTATCAATTTACTCTTCCAAAGTATTTTCCTGTCGATGGATTATTTGCTCCGCATTAAGATTATGTTGCTCTTGTTCACATGTGGTCACCAAGTCACTGAATGCGCTCATATTGCCAAAGATAATGCAGAGTTCCAAACCAAGCAAAAACTTCAAGCTTTATGAGACAAATCCCAGTAACGATTAGCTTTTAGTTGCATAACCACGCTAACAGCAAAAAATTTTTTTGAGATAAAAACTAATGTTAAAATTAACCTAAAAGTATGACCACCAAACCTTTTGAACACGTCCTGTTATAGCAACAAAATGGCTTTTGGTTTGACAGACAAGTTCCGGATTTAGATTACTAACTTTTGACGTTGGCTTATCCAAAGCGAGATGAGCTTCTAGCTCCAATGTCCTTGCCTAGCTAACAATAATAAGAAGAAAAACGAAACTTGGGAGAAATTCTTTTTTAAGCAAGCCTTTAAACAGGCAGATAACAAAATGATGTAACTATAGGACAAACCAAATAATATTCAAAAAATCTACAGATACAAAACTGGATTTGAAATTCTTACCTCATTGTCCAAGGATCCACAAGCAGCTTCTAAGCATGCCTCCAATGCAATGAACTCAAACGGCAGAAGCTTTAGTCCAACTATCTACACTCACAACATATCACTTATTTTTACTTTTTCTTTAATTCTTGTGCTCAACTATAAATTTATAAGTTGAAGTAGGAAGGAGTATCCCACACACACACACACTCAAGATCTTTCCCCAAATCATATTCTTATGTTTTTAACCAACATTTCAATCACCTGCTGTTCCTAATACTCCTTAACACGCCTCTTCAAATTAAGAAACAAACTGAAATCTCAGTCCTACCTTTTTTTTAAATACTCAGTAAAAATAAAATGCGAAAAAGTAACAAATCAATAGCACATTTACATAAGGAAGTAAGGGGAACAGTAGTACCTTCAAACTTTTGCATTTCATTTTATCAAAAGCAGCAGCAGACATATCCAATCGCCTATATGTGTCAAAAGGTGAATCCGCAGGAGTCCTTAAAAGAATCCTACTCGCGGAACTCATTCCCAAAGGAGATCTCTGGGGTTTATAAATCCCATTTCCATTTCCTCCAGCCATCTGCTTCCTCTCGTGGTACTCTTTCAGAGCCAGAATGCAATCAATAATCTTTCACGTAGAACCAACCTCCACATTATCCTTATAATGTGCTATCTCAATAAAATATGAAATTTTCCTTTGACAATGAATGCAAATGTTAATGGTATGATAATTATGTATTAATTACCCTTTCAAAAACAGATGCTTCGAAAGCAGGCAACTTCATTTCCTCTATAGCTTTCATAAAGTTCCCAACATTCTCAAAGAATTGATATGCAGGTAATGGCTGGGAGTCCCATGTGGATGATTATGAAGGATAATGATTAGTCTCCACAACCTAACAATATTCCCCAAAATATTATCAATAATCAATATTTAGACAAATCCGATGCAAATAAAGTAGGTACCAGAAAAAAATTACTTCCTCCATCCCAAAATGATCTACGCGTTTGACTATACAAACTTTTTAAGGATATGATCACTTGCTTCACTGGCCATGTTTTGTTTATGCCTAAAATGTAGAAATTTGAAGAACTTTTTAGGACAATGAGAAATGGTAAATGAGAAGATCATTTTGGGACGGAGGGAGTATTTGGGACCGAGCCTGGTTGGATTTTGTTGATGGCATTGCAAAGAATCAATCCATTTCTCAAGCAAGGAATGAATTCTTTCTTTGATGGTTGATTTGATATTCCAAGTGGACCAACCAAACTCTCAAGCCACTCACTAGCCTGAAATCTCCTCCAAGCTTCAGACAGTCACTGTTAGATGAAATTCTACAAAAAAGAACTTGTTACAGAATAAATAATAAATAAAATAAACTGACAATAATTAAACAGAAACTAGACTGAATATTTTTGCCGAGCCGTGTGTTGAACACACTGTCCTTAAGACTTATTCGCCTCCTCACCATGAGTGCTTGAGGTTGCTGATGGACGCTAGTCTCCCAGGATAACTCACACAGACCGGAAGCTTCTTTGCACCACGAGACTCCGGCGAACTGAATTAAGTTCCTGGACAGTATCACCACAATGTATGCCAATGGAGGAATGAAACAATATGCAACAAGAGAGAGGCTGTGAGAGAATGCTGGAAAACAGTGTGTATTTTATTTTTTCTATTCTTGCACTAGTTTGATGCACTATTTATACTGCTCCAAGAACATCCAAAAATTAATTAAAAGGATAAACCCAATCCTTAATTAATTTAGGGATAAAAGATAAAGACTGACTTTTCACTTGGCATTCCAGTTCAGATGAGATGAATCTGTTGTTTCTATTTTTGAGGCAAAAATTTGACTGTAATAGTAAAAAATAATAGCAAAATGTGAGCTAGCATGGACAACCAAAGCTTGAACACTACTCAAGTGCCCAAGCCTTTATACTAGCTTCCTTTTATATTTCTTTCCAATGTGGGATAAAACCAATATCCCCATTTCAACCCACCAACTTCAAGCCTTTGTATCTCATTCACCCCAACACCAAATTGGACAAATGAATACATTATCTCAATGTTCTCATGGAGTAGAACACAAACCCACAAATAATTTGTCATTCGAAAAATTATTTATCACGGAAATAAATCATATTTCCTTCACATAATACAAAAATACACTTATTTTTCCAACAATTCCCCACATGAAGGAAATTATGAGGAATTTGGTGATAAAGTCCAACAGTTGAAAACCTGCATAGGATAGGTATGGGATTGCCCTTTGAACCTTCCCTTGTAGACGTATACTTATTCTACTCGCTAATCAATAGACACGATGTCCTTGAACTGTCAGCTTTTTGTGTAGCCAGTCATATACGTTACACAGGTATCTCCCTAACACAATTCAATTCTCATAGTTGTGTCCATTTGTGGCCATGGAACACAATGCCTGGTTCTGTGAGAGGGTCTAAGAATTAAGCCTCACACAATTCTCCTCGAAGCGGCCCCATTTCTCTCTCACATAGGTGATTCTTCTAAGTAACCCGGTGTACTCCATAAGAATCATTAAAAACCCTAGGCTTAACCTTATTCATCTTGGGATGTCACTTTTAGGAATGGGTATGGGGTTAATCCCCACAGTGATGCTACAAGTCTTTTAACGGTTAGGCGGTCCCTTTTGAACCTAGATCTTGGGATCTCTAGTAAGCTAGGTTAGGTTTTCCGCCGTGGTTAACTTCTCAAGAGGCTTTAAACCCATTCCCCTTATCGATCTCGCAACTACCTCTCTATTTAACCCTTTGGTTAACGGATCAGCTAAGTTATCTCTTGACTTCACATAGTCAATGGAGATGGTACCAGTTGAGAGTAGTTTTCTTATGGTATTATTTCTTCGACGTATATGTCTCGACTTACCATTGTACATGTTTCTTTGTGCCCTACCAATTGCAGATTGACTGTCACAGTGTATACAAATTGGTGGCACTGGCTTTGTCCATCTTGGAATATCTTCTAGGAATTGGCGTAGCCATTCCGCTTCTTCCCCACATTTGTCCAAAGCTATAAACTCAGATTCCATCGTGGATCTAGCTATAACGGTCTTCTTAGAAGAATTCTATGATATAGACTCACCTGCTAAAGTGAATACATATCCACTTGTAGACCTTGAGTCTTGGATATCTGATATCCAATTATCATCGCTATACCCTTCAATCATTGCTGGATGTCTAGTATAATGTAATCCAAAATCACGAGTATATCTCAAGTACCTAAGTACTCTCACTATACCCTTCCAATGATCTGCTCCAGGATTACTTATGTACCAACTCAGTTTGCTAACAACATAATCAATATCTGGTCTTGTGCAACTTATCAGGTACATTAGACTTTCAATAATCCATGAATATTCTGATTGAGACACTGGTTCTCCTCTATTCTTTGATAGATGTTAACTTGGGTCAATTGGAGTACTAGCTATTCCATTGTCATCCTTGCTAAATTTCTCAAGAATTTTATCCACATAATGAGCTTGACTCAATACAATTCCATTGGATATTCTGGAAATTTTCACTCCAAGGATCACATCCGCTAGACCCATATCTTTCATGTTAAACTTTGAGTTCAACATATCTTTTGTGGATTTGATCATCTTGTCACAACTTCCTAAGATAAGTATGTCGTCTACATAAAGACACAAAATGACATAGCCATTTTCAGTGTTTTTAGTATAGACACACTTGTCACATTCATTTATCTTGAATCCACTTTCCATCATGGCTTGATCAAACTTTTGATGCCATTGTTTTGGTGCTTGTTTTAAGCCATACAATGACTTAACTAATTTGCACACTTTCTTTTCTTGCCCTGGTGCAACAAACCCTTCAGGTTGTTCCATGTAAATCTCCTCATCTAAATCACCATTCAGAAAGGAAGTCTTTACATCTATTTGATGTACTTTACATCCATTTGATGCACTTCAAGATTGCGCAATGCGGCAATTGCAAGCACAACTCTGATTGACGTTATTCTTGTGACAGGAGAATACGTATCAAAATAATCCAAGCCTTCTTTCTGTTTGTAACCTTTAATTACAAATCTGGCCTTATATTTATCAATCGTGCCATCTGGCTTCATTTTCCATTTGAAAATCCACTTATATCCAAGTGGTTTTCTTCCCGGAGGAAGATCCACTAACTCCCAAGTGTGATTTTGCAAAATGGAATCAATTTCACTTTTGATGGCTTCTTTCCACAAAGTTCCTTCTGAAGAACTCACAACTTCTTGATAACTTTGTGGTTCACTTTCTAGCATGTAAGTTAGAAAATCCGTCCCAAAGGATTTTTCTACTCTAGCTCTTTTGCTACGTCGAGGTTCCACCTCTTCTTCCTCACTTTTATCTTGAATGTGTTATTCTTCTATTGAATCTTGTACCCGTGTTGATGAGCTTGCCTCATTTCTTGACTTACACGAAAATACATTCTCAAAGAAAGAAACATTCCTAGATTCCATTATGGTGTTCTTGTGTATATCTTGAATTTTTGATTCATACACAAGGAATCTATAAGCACTACTGTTATGAGCATACCCAATAAATATGCAATCTACAGTCTTTGACCCAATTTTCACCTTTTTAGGTGGAGGTACGGCTACCTTTGCAAGACATCCCCACACTCACAAGTATTGGTAGGATGGTACTCTTCCATGCCACAATTCATAGGGGATATTGTTCAATTTCTTCCTAGGTACCTTATTCAACACATAGTTAGCTGACAACACAGCTTTACCCCACATGTTGGAAGGTAGTCCCGAACTTATCAACATGGCGTTCATCATTTCTTTCAATGTCCGATTCTTGCGTTTGGCAACACCATTTTGTTGAGGTGTATAAGGTGCCGTGGTTACATGTTTGATTCCATGTTGAGCACAAATTTCTTCAAATGGAGATTCATATTCTCCACCACAATCACTTCTTAGCACCTTTATTTTCCGGTTAAGTTGATTCTCAACTTCATTTTTATAGAGAACAAACTTCTCTACTGCCTCATCTTTACTTTTTAGGAGATACACATAACAATACTTTGTACTATCATTGATAAAAGTCATGAAGTACTTATTGCCACCTCTTGTTTGTGTTGACTTAAAGTCACATAAGTCTGTGTGAACTAACTCAAGTGGTTCACAATTTCTTTCAATTGAATGGAATGAACCTCTCTTTAGTTTTGCTTCCACACAAATTTCACACTTATGTTTGCAATCACTTTGGGATGCAATTCAAGTTAATTAATCAACGCAAAGTATCATAATTAACATGTCCTAGTCTACCATGCCACAAATTGGAAGACTCAAGCAAGTAAACGGAATAATTAGTCCTTTCATTAGCCTTTGGCTTAATAACCATTACACTGAGTTTAAACAATCCATCTGTTACATAGCCTTTTCCCACAAACATCCCATTTTTGGACAAAGTAACAACGTCAGACTCAAACACAAGACGGAATTCGTGCTTGTTCAAAAGCAAACCAGACACCAAGTTCTTTCAGATTTCAGGCACATAGAGCACGTTGTTGAGAGTCAATTCCTTACCGGAAGTCATCTTCAAAACTACTTTCCCTTGACCTTTAATGTCAGAAGTAGCTGAATTCCCCATAAATAGCTTTTCACCATTCTCAAAAGCTTCGAAAGTACTAAACATGTCCTTATTGGAACATACATGTCTAGTTGCCCTGGTGTCAATCCACCACTAGTTTGGGTTTGAACCCACCAAATTCACCTCGGATATTACCGCCGTAAGGTGCATATCAGAAACCTCCTTTGAGATCTCTTCCACCATGTTTACCTCACGAGTTTTCTTAGGCATCCTATAAGTAGCAGCCTTGTGGCCTTCACCACCACAATTGTAGCATGTTCCCGTGAATTTCTTCTTGGAAACGCCACCTCTTGATTTCAAATGGGACTGTTTTACCGCAGTCTTTCCTTTACCCTTTCCATGGCCCTCGCCTCTGGAGCTTTGACCATGCTCCATAACATTAGCTTTGGCAACACTTGGGTTGTACCTCTTCTCGGCATACCTATTTCCTTCCTCAATACTGAGTCGAAGAATCAGACCTTCAATGTCTATCTCCTTTCGTTTATGCTTTAGGTAATTCTTAAAATCATTCTAAGCGCGAGGCAACATTTCAATGATTGTAGCCACTTGAAACTTTTCACAAAGAATCATACCTTCAGCAAGTCCCTCATGCAAAATGACTTGCAGCTCATCCACTTGGGATTTCATAGTCCTTGAGTCCACCATCTTATAATCAAGGAAGCGGGCAACAATAAACTTCTTTGTTCCCGCATCCTCAATTTTGTACTTGTAGTCTAAGGATTCCCACAATTCTTTTGCAGTCCTCTTCTCTCTATACACACCGTAAAGAGAATCAGAGAGGCCATTCAGAACATGGTTCCTGCAAAAATATTCCCCTTGCTTCCATGCTTCAACCGAACCAAGGTTGTCGCATTGGTTTCATTCTCAGCCACTGTTGGCATATCCTCTTTCAGATACTTAGCCAAATTCAGAGTGGTTAAGAAGAAATGCATCTTCTGTTGCCACCTTTTGAAGTCAAGGCCAGCAAATTTTTTTGGCTTCTCGGCATGAGAGGTTGAGATGTGCACAGTTTGAGGACCCGCCATCACACTAGCACCAGTTGCAGTTGGATTCACAATAGGAGTCCCAGAGTTATTTGATGTGTTTGATTCAGTAACCATATCTGAAACACAAACAACAAGTAAGTTTTGTTTACTAATCCAGTTGGTGTTATTTCTGTAACCGGTTCCCTCTTGCAGAAGGAATAAGTCTTAAGATTGTTAGATGAAATTCTACAAAAAAGAACTTGTTACAGAATAAATAATAGATAAAATAAACTGACAATAATTAAACAGAAACTAGACTGAATATTTGTGCCGAGCCGTGTGTTGAACACACTTTCCTTAAGACTTATTCGCCCTCTCATCGTGAGTGCTTAAGGTTGCTGATGGACGCTAGTCTCCCAGGATAACTCGCATGGACCGAAAGCTTCTCTGCACCACGAGACTCCGGCGAACTGAATTAAGTGCCTGGACAGTATCACCACAGTGTATGCAATACAGGAAGCCAATGGAGGAATGAAACAATATGCAACAAGAGAGAGGCTGTGAGAGAATGCTGGAAAACATCCAAAAATTAATTAAAGGATAAACCCAATCCTTAATTAATTTAGGGATAAGAGATAAAGACTGACTTTTTACTTGGCATTCCAGTTCAGATGGGATGAATCTGTTGTTTCTGTTTTTGAGGCAAAAATTTGACTGTAAGAGTAAAAAATAATAGCAAAATGTGAGCTAGCACGGACAAGCAAATTGGTGCTAAATTCGTGTTCGCAGGTCGCGTCCACACATGAGTTCGATGATCCCAAGCCAATTTGGTTCCGTGATTTGCAACCCCCTCCTACGCGCGAGAGAGAGCCTCTATGACATACAAGCTTGAACACTACTCAAGTGCCCAAGCCTTTATACTAGCTTCCTTTTACATTTCTTTCCAATGTGGGATAAAACCAATATCCCCATTTCAACCCACCAACTTCAAGCCTTTGTATCTCATTCATCCCAACACCAAATTGGACAAATGAATACATTATCTCAATGTTCTCATGGAGTAGAACACAAACCCACAAAAAATTTGTCATTCGATAAATTATTTATCACGGAGATAAATTATATTTCTTTCACATAATACAAAAATACACTTATTTTTCAAAAAGTCACAAACATTTTAAATCAATAAATGGGGTGGTTTCAATGATGAGAATCATGTTCATATCTCTCTAATATTGAAAGAAAAAAATAATCAAAGATTTACCTTATTCTTGGGATTTTCTTGAAGCCAAATTCAAATCATCTTCCTTATTCACTTCCTCCTCATACGCCGTTGCCTGGAAATCTCCAAGCAAAGGCCTTAGTTTCCAAACAAAAACCCATATCGATGGAAAAGAAAAGAGAGATGAGAGTTTTTAACTAATTGGACCTTAAACAAAAAATATCAGCCACAAAAATTGATTCAAAAATCTTAATTTATAAACTGAAATTGAAAATATGGCCCTAAATTGAAAGAGGTGAGAGTTTTTAGCAGTTACATAGCAACGATTTGGACTACGAGCGAGTTGGACTCCGAGTCGAGACCTTTGAAAGTCGTTTGTGCCACTGCGATCTATCGATGGAGGCAGCCCGACATCGACCAAGGATGGTGGAGCGGAGCCTCTGTAGTTGGAGTTGCTTCTTCATGATGATGATGGAGATGGAGATGGAGATGGAGATGGGAGAAAAATCGATGAAGAATGGTTGAGGGTGGAAAGAGAAGGCGCTTCGGGAATCACATACGGGCTGAAGAGGGAGTAGAGAGATCGAGAGAAGGAGCATACATATGAATATTTTTAGGTAAGTGATGAGAGTAGATAAGATCAAGAAGGAGCTGCCATAAATCATGCAACTTTCCAAATTCTCCGGCCAGATTACTTTTTTTCAGGTTTCCGTTTTCAGAAGAACGCAAAGCGGGAAACTAAAATAGAAAGGGGATCAGCCTACTTCAGTCATTATTTATATATAGATTATAACTAATGTCCAAATTAAAAATCAAAAATTTTCGGGTCTATCACATTCTTACCCACTTAAAAGAAATTTAGTCTTCTAAACTTAATGTTTACCATCCTTAACAATCTCAGTTAGCCCAAATAAATTATATCATAACTCATGATATTGCTCAAACTCAAATTTAAATAGCACACTCAAGTAATTACCATATCTATATCTACATACTCCCTCCGTCCCAAAATGATCTTCGCGTTTGACTATTCAAACTTTTTAAGGATATGAACAATTGCTTTACTAGCCATGCTTTGTTTAAGCCTAAAATGTAAAAATGTGAAGAACTTTTTGGGACAATGAAAAAAAGGCAAATGAGAATATCATTTTGGGACGGAGGGAGTAAATCACAAAGCCTACATCTCAAAAGCCCAAATAAAAAATAATTCTTATTTCCTAAAATCCAAAGTATGAGTTATTACAGATAATGCTTGTAATAATTATTTTCTCTTGTAACTTGTATGTATTGAACATTCATGAATAATAAAACTTGCGCTTTGCAAACCTTTTATAGTATCCAGAGCAAGCACCGATCCTCTTCCCTCTCATTTTTTTTTCACTTCACCGCACGCCCCTAAGCAATGGCAAACACCACTACCACCATTCGTAACTTGGCACAACCAAACGTCTCCCATTTCCTAACACCCCTCACCTATCTTACATGGGCCTCCCAAATCACATCAATTCTCTTTGGTCTTGACCTACTTAAATTCGTGGATGTTACCCACCCTCCCCTGCAGCCACCATCAAAGCCGGTAACACTGAAGAAGCCAACCTTGCCTCTATTATAAGGGATCATCAGGATCGGCTCATTCTTGGAGCCCTTCTTGGCACTCTCGACCCTTCTGTTTCTCCTCTTGTCCACCAATCCACCACCTTTCATAAGGCTTGGAATATACTCAAAACAACCTATGCCAACCCCTCTCATAGCCATATTCTTCAAGTCAAAGATCACCTTGACTCCCTCACCAAATAAACTCAATCTATATCCAAATACATGTACTCCATAAAAACTTGTACCAACAAACTTTCTCTTCTCTGTAAACCTATGGACTTTGAAGATATCATCACAAAAGTTCTTAAAGGTTTGGAATTTCGTTCAAGTTTTGGATACCCCCATCACATTTGAAGCCCTTCATCAAAATTTTCATCATGAACTAACCCTAAAATAACAAATAATACCCTCTCCCTTGCCTGCTTCCACTGCCCACGCCGTTCAATTCCAACCAGCCCCACACCGCCCAACCTCTTAGCTAGACTACTCCCTTTCCTGTTGGGATGTCAACCCAAGTCCCACATCGGAAATTGAATGAAGAATTTACTAGTATATAAAGGTGTCCACCCACTTCATTAGTATGAGGCCTTTTGGGAGATGACCCAAAAACAAATCCGTGTGGGATGGGCCCAAAGCGGATAATATCATACTAGTATGGAGTTGTGGGGGTGGTCGCGGTCCTAACAACTGGTATCAGAGCCTGGTTGGTTGATGGGCCCGATGCGAAGTGGACCGCGTGCGAGATGTGTGGAGATGTGTGGGATACTCTTATGTGTGATCTCAAGAAAAAGTCCCTTGTGTCGAAAGACTTCCTGATAAAGGTGATCGGGCGGCGTGTCCCGCAGATGGTGTTAGCGGCAGTACAAGTTTCCCTGGAGGTACTTGAGTTGAGGGGAGTTTTGTTGGGGTGTCAACCCAAGTCCCACATCGGCAATTGAATGAAGAATTGCCTAGTATATAAAGGTGTCTACCCACTTCATTAGTATGAGGCCTTTGGGAGATGACCCAAAAACAAATCCATGCAGGCTGGGCCCAAAGTGGACAATATCATACTAGTATGGAGTGGTGGGGGTGGTCGTGGTCCCAACAACTTTCCCTCCTTCCCTCCCCACCCACCTCTTCAAACAACAAATCCTTCAAAGGCGAGTGCCAATATTACCGCCAAGTAGGGCATGAATTCTCTCAATTCTCTCAATTTAAATAGACATACCTATCCATTGTAACCCCTCCTCCTCCTCCTCCTAACCTTACTTGAACAAAACAACAACAACAATTACAACCAAAAACATCCCCAAGCAAACACCGCCACTACCGTTACCTCCCACCATCCGCATCCTAGATCGTCGACAGTGGTGCCACCCACTACATCACAAATCACAACCTCTCGCTTCACAGCCCCTATGATGGGAATGGTGCAGTTGTAGATACCCCGGGGGACCACAGCTTGGCTAGAGCGCGTGAATTAACCTAGGATGTCTAATTGATTTTCAGAGTCGCCACCTATGTTTTAGAGGAACATAAGAAAAACCTAAAGAAAGCCATATTTTGTACGAAAACCAGAGATTCGGGAGAGAAAGGGGTTCGGGGGTTAGGTGACGGAGTGGGAAGTACTTAAACACCCACTCCGCCCCTCTTACGCGGGTCTTGCTACTTTTGGTGTTCTAATGCTAAAAAGTCCTTCTATTGATATTAAAATGTGCTAACAATTGAGATGAGAAGAAAAGAAGAAATAAAAAGAATGATTTTATTAATTAATTTATGCTAAAAGATTACATGTTGAATATGCTAAACAATTACATAAGAAATGAAATGGAATTTAATTAGTGTTTGGAATGTTGGAATGTAACCTTGACCAAACTTCAATAGTGTAGTGGCCTTTTGGTTGTATTCCTTTTATGGAGATTGCATACTAGTAAGACATAAATAAAAGAGAAAGAGAAAAGTTGTACCTTTAGAAAAGAGAACTTGAAACCTTGACTTGAAAGTGGTGTTGTTGTAGATAAATGGTTGTGTAGAACTTTGTGTAGAGTTTTGTTGTTAAAACTCTTGTTGGGAGAATTTGTGTAGAGTTTGTGTAAAGAGAAAGTGTTCAAGGTCAAGGTCCAAAAATGAGGTCCCTCTCCAAGGTAGGAGATGATGGTTTTTATAGGTAAAATTAGGAGGGAAATGTTGGAGGGAAATTGGTCAATCCATGTGAAATAGAATTGACCAATCAAGAAAAAGATAAATAAAAGAATTAATGAAAGAAATAAAAGAAAATCAAACAATAATAAAATGAAATATTTTGTTTTTATGAAGAATGCCTAGAATAAAGGATTTGGGAGTTATGAAATAAGGGGGAATGAATGTGGATGTAAAAAGGGGGTGTTTGTGATCAAGAAGATATTTTCTAAATAAGAAAAGGGAGGGAAAATGGTGCTATCCGTTACTGCCAAAGTGGGAAGCGCGCGGGTCCGGCCTATTGGACTAAACGTGCGCGCGCCCCATGACTATTACGGGAGGCGCCCGCGGGTGAGAATAACAGAATGACAGAATGACTCTAAAAGTTAACTCTGTTATGCAGTTTAGTCCAAAACTAACAGAATCAGTTAGGAACTTAAAGGAAGTAACAGAAATTAACAAAAACAAGTTAAATAAAAATACTGTGTATGCAATCGGGGTGAGAGGTCCAAAGCGGGGTGTCTACAGAGCCCCTCGGCGACGTGGATTGCAAAGCAAAACGTGTCGACGAAAGAAAGACAACCGCCGAGGACATCGACAAGAGAAAACAAAGACTCGATAAAACATGAATTTGAAATTACAAAGAATAGGAGTGCGCTCCCTGTGTGAGCGGCTTTCGCGGATGGAAAGCGTGTGGTGTCTTGAGGCGGCCCACCACGGCCACAAAATTTTAAAAAGGTGTGGTGGCTTGAGGCGGCCCACCACGGCCACGAAATTTCAAAAAGGTGTGGTGGCTTGAGGTGGCCCACCACGGCCACAAATTTTTTTAAAAAGGTGTGGTGGCTTGAGGCGGCCCACCACGGCCACAATTTTTTTAAAAAAAGGTGTGGTGGCTTGAGGCGGCCCACCATGGCCACAAAATTTTTAAAAATGTGTGGTGGCTTGAGGCGGCCCACCACGGCCACGAAATTTCAAAAAGGTGTGGTGGCTTGAGGCGGCCCACCACGGCCACGAAATTTTTTAAAAAGGTGTGGTGGCTTGAGGCGGCCCACCACGGCCACAAAATTTTTTAAAAAAGGTGTGGTGGCTTGAGGCGGCTCACCACGTCGACAAAATTTTTAAAAAAAGGTGTGGTGGCTTGAGGCGGCCCACCACGGCCGCAATTTAAAGAAAGAGGGGAATTTTGAAATTGTGAAAGATGGGGGTGCGCTCCCTGTGTGAGCGGCTTTATTGATATGGCGGGATCCGTTTTGCTGAAGCGGGATCCGTTTGCTGATACGAGGTCCGTTTGCTGAGGCGGGATCCGTTTGCTGAATGCGGGATCCGTTTGCTGATGCGAGATCCGTTTGCTGATGCAGGATCCGTTTGCTGAAGCGGGATCCGTTTGTTGAATGTGGGATCCGGTTGCTGATGC
Source organism: Campanula takesimana (assembly GCA_026119855.1). Classification (NCBI taxonomy): domain Eukaryota; kingdom Viridiplantae; phylum Streptophyta; class Magnoliopsida; order Asterales; family Campanulaceae; genus Campanula; species Campanula takesimana. Next base: position 832,757 of record JAOWBW010000464.1, read on the forward strand.
GGGATCCGTTTGCTGAATACGGGATCCGTTTGCTAAGGCGGGATCTGTTTGCTGATGCGGGATCCGTTTGCTAAGGCGGGATCTGTTTGCTGAATGCGGGATCCGTTTGCTGATGGCGGGATCCGTTTGCTGGTGTGGGATCCGTTTGCTGGTGCGGGATCCATTTGCTGATTGCGGGATCCGTTTGCTGAATGCGGGATCCGTTTACTGAAGGCGGGATCCGTTTGCTTGTACGGGATCCGTTTGCTGATTGCGGGATCCGTTTGCTGAATGCGGGATCCGTTTGCTGAAGCGGGATCCGTTTGCTGAAGCGGGATCCATTTGCTGAGGCAGGATCTGTTTGCTAAATGCGGGATCCGTTTGCTGATGGCGGGATCCGTTTGCTAATTGCGGGATCACCGTGGACCAAATTGATGTCTAGAGCTGCAGTTGCTGTTGACTTTATCGTGGGGATGCGGGCATGGTTGACTGTGGACCATTTTCTGCTGGGGATGAAGTGCCTTGAGTAGCGGATGCTGTTGACTTCGTGGTGGTACCTGTTATGTGTGTGCTTGGCAGGTATATGTGTTTGTACAAGAAGATGCATGAAGTGTGAAATGAAGAGAGAAATAGTGCTCGTGGTGCAATGTGATTTGAAAGCAGTTTGTATGGGAGAGAAGTAAAGTGATTCTGTGTGTGAAGTGATTTTTGAAAGTAGAGATTGCTTGAGATGAATGATGTTCATACCTTCACCTACCATTGCCGCTTGATTGGTGATGGATTGCTGAAGGATGTTGCTGCTTTTGATGAAGGATGTCCATACTTTGGATGGATAATGATGATGTTGATGATGATGAATTGTTCTTGCCTTTGAAGGAGTGTCGGTGAGATGGTATTCTGGGTGATGGGTTGGTCGTGCCAAAAGGCTGCCTACGTATCCCTTGAAAGGAATCAGACCAGCGTAGTTCAAGGATGGTGGAGGACGCTGGAGGAGAAGCTAGGAGCAAAGAAAAGTAAAGCACATACTTTTGCACATAGAAGGAGAAAAAGAAAAAGATATATATATTTTATTTATTTTTTTTATTTAGATTAGAAGGGAAAGAATATGCACACATGTGAGAAAAAAGATTTTTTTTATTTTTTTTTTAGTTCGTGGGTGAACCATTTTAACCATTGTGTGTTTGTAAAGCCAACCCAAGATCATGTCATGTTCAATCGAAGTCCGAATTGCCTTGTTGAATTTTGTCATTGCTGCCGTGGTGTCCAACAAAATTGATGTCTAGCCCTAAGAAATTTGTCGCTTATGGGGCTTCAAAAGGACTATTGATGCCGAGATGCCAAGGGGTTGCTGGCTGTAAGGCCCCTCGAATGCTGAACTTTGAGTGGCTTATGAAGCCCCAAGATGAATCAACTCTTAGCCCATTCAAATAAACTGTCTTTTGTTGTCGACGTGGGCAAGCCCCAAGAGAAGATCATTGATACCAAGCTTTGAGAGATTGTTAAGCCCCAAATGTCATGTGGGCTTCGAGATGGCGGGATGTGAAGACCTTTCGATGTGAAGCCCCAAATCGGCTTAGCTTTGTATTGAGAGCGGATGCCACATCGGGTAGGGCTTTTGAAGGCGATCTCCTTCTTTCTCTTGCTCGGAGATGGATGGCACTTTTTGTGGTTGATACCCAAATGGCGGAAGGTCCATGTTGAAAATGTAGTACGATCTTCGAGAGACGTCTCGTGGGAGATGGTGATGTTGTTGCAGATGATAAGGTCTTGGTGTGATAAAGTCTCGAACGGTATGTTTGCTTGAGTCTTCTTGAGTTGAGCCGCCGGCGGATCTTCGGATGCAGCATGTGCTTTTGATCTTGGAGAAGGGGGTGCAGTATTGCAGAAACATTGGGATTGGCCGTAACTCTGTCTCTAGAGTTAACATATTGGCATTGCCTGCCATAACTCAGCCGAGTGAGTCTAGCATATTGAATCTTTTTCCTTTTCTCTAAGACTTCCTTCAGAATCTTACTGTGAGTTCTAACAAGAATCATCAAATTCATTCATATCATCGGAGCCTTCATTTAAAACCAAGAGGCCTTTTGACTGGAAGTGTTGAGGGACCATTGAAGTTTGATCCCTTTCATGGAGCCATAAGAATACTCCCAAATTGCGTTGTTCGAGTATTGTTGCCCAAAAGACTGTCGGTCGTGAAGCCCCAATATTGCCCTTTGCTTGAATTACTGTAAAGCCGTGGCCCAAAAGATTTGTAGATTGAGAAGCCCCTTGAGACCTTTCGGTATGAAGCTTCAAATGTTGCTGGGGATATTGAAGTGAATTGCTTCTTGCCGATGGAGCCTTTAAGACTTGACCGTAGCCCTTAGAGTGCCATCATTGATTGCGAGAAAGGTCCATTCTTGATTCGGGGAACGAGTACGGGCACACATGACAAGAGGGCTTTTTGACATCCTTTTTGAGAGACTTTGAGGATAGTCTCACATACCTTTCTTGAGCATAGCCCCTAGGGCTTATTGATTGTTAAATGAAGCAAAAGAAGCCCTTGTTCTTGAGTCACATAGCCCCTAGGGCATCACCATTTGTTGAGCAAAGCAAGAGTGACTCATCCTCGTGCGAGGGAACAAACATGAGAGGACATGGCAAGAGCTACTCCATTTCTCGGGAGCCTTTCGGCGTACTTTAGAAGCACATACTTGCAGAAGCTTTGAAAACTGAGACACATGTTGTTTAGCTGCCCAAGCCAATTTACTAGCTAGGGATTATTTTTGCAACCTCGTGCCCTTTTATGATGGGCTCGTTCTCGGATGGGTCTTGGTTACCACGGGCCTTCTTTTCATGAACCCAAAAATGCAAATTGCTGGAGAATGATGCCAATAACCCAAGACAACCTTTGATGGTGCATATCTTGTCGAGCCTTTTGCAATCCCAAAGTTGACTCGGTGGGGAATTGACTTGCTGAGGAGACCCAATGTAGAACTTGTGCAGTTGTCTTCCTTAAAGGTCGGAGATCTCCATTTCTCTTTCCCTTCTCTCTCTCACTCTCTCATTTTTTTTATGACACACCCTGTTTTTTGCCTAGACCACCCTTTCGGGTTTTCAATCTAGCGGGCATCTCTTTTGCGTCTTTTTTTTTTTGACTCGATTAATGAGGAAGTGTGCATTGACTCTGGCTGAGGAGATAAGACATGTAATTTTGCGGTGAAGACCTCTTGTTACTAAAGATGAGTGACATTGACTCGACTAGGGAAGTGTCCCTAGTATTGACTTCATGTATGTATATTTTTTGAATGACTCACGAAGGCAAGTAAGTCATTAAGAGAGAAGAGAAAGAAAGCCCCAGTTTGATTGCAAGAAACTGGGAGTATGCAGAAAGAATAGAAGCCCTAGACTCGACAAGGAACGGAAAGTGATTCCAAATCTAGGAAAGTTGTTCAATCTTTTGGTGATTAATTCATTGGCAAATGAATCGTACAAAGATGTCTTGACAAGTTCGAGAGGAAGGCCGATCACCATAACGCGCTAGGGCTAAACATATCTTCTTTCTTGCATGAGACCGGACCCGAAGGTTGCCTACGTTCCTCCAGTGTAGAGGCTCAGGTCACCGTAGTTCTTGTGGATGCTCCATTCGTCGAGATGGTTGTTGCTTCGTCCTTCATTGGTGGAATGATGTTGATCTTGTACTTCTTTGATTGAGGGGGATTTTTTTTATTATATTATTATTTATTTTTTTTGTGCTCTAACTTTTGCCTAAGTTGATTTGAGGATTTCAACCTAGCGACCTTTTTTTTTTTTTTTTTTTTTTTTTTTATATCCCCTTTTGAAAACTTTGCCTCATGATCATTGCTCCACCTTTCTTTGTCTTGATTTCGTCGTTGTTGATGTCTTCGTTGTTGATGCCGTCGTTGATGTTTAGCCCCTAGGCGTTCAAGCGATGGCCTTCATTCCAAAACTTGTTTAGACATTTTTTCATCATTTTGCCAAGAATTAATTGAACAACTTGGAAGAGTGTATGAGGACAAGAACGACTTTAATTTGATAATTGACTCGAACATTCACACAAGTGAGACGAAAGAAAACTTTAATGCACACTTAAGAGGACTTTTGACTCTTTTTTTTTTAAATCCTATTTCTAGGTAGAGAAAGAGAAACAGAGATTGTTGTCGTCATCCCCCATGTCGTTTTAGTCCTCATTATCGTTGTAGTCTTCCATGTCACTACATTCTTCCATGTCATTGCTTGGGAACCCTTTGTCGTTGAAGCTTGTGTCATAGGAGGACTCGGCCACTTCTCGGAGCAAATTGTCAATTCTAACCCCCGCATCATACATGCTTGAAAAATTGGAGTGAAAAGCCCCACTAAGATGAGTGCGGTAGTCCATTTTCAAACACTTCAAGAAGATGTCCATTTGTTCCTTCTTGGAAGGCCTATCAACCATCTCGGATAGCTTGTCATTCCAACGGCGATAGAAGGCCCCAAATGATTCATCACCCATTTGCACGGTGCTCTCCAATTCCTTCTTGGTGGGGCGGAATATGGAGTTGCCTTGATATTGTGACTTGAAGGCAAGCATAGCGGCATCCCAATTTAGGCGGGTGGAAACTGGAAGACCCACATACCAATCTTTTTCGACCCCCTCGAGAGTAAGCGGGAAGCATTGTGCCATTATTTGAGGAGACACTTTCTTGGGTAGCATGGCCCAAATGTAGGAGTCAACATGAGCATCAGGACAAGAGGTGCCTTTGAACTTGCCAATATCGGGCATCTTGAATTTTTCAGGAGGAGCCACCATAGTGTTCACGAGAAAAGAAGCATGATGAAGATCGGCGCTTGGGCCTTTGTGAAAATTTAGCCCACTAAGCTTTTGGTCAATGTAGGACATGAGAGTGTTGACCAAACCGGTATCGAAACTTTGGACCTCCTTTCTTTCATTCGTGAGCCCCTTTAATTGGTTCTCGAGTTGAGCAACTTCTTTCTTGTGGGCCATTTTCACATGCTCGTAATGGGCTCGCCATAAATCATCCTTACGGCGGACATTCTCGGCTAGTGTATCAACTTTCCCTTTCAATGCTTCCACCATGCGGAATAACCCTTTGTTGGACACGGGAATGCCGTTGTCGTTGCCGTTTGAAGCCATTGGACCTATGGAGAGAACACGGTTGATCTTAGGATGGCCTCACAAACACCTTTTGAGTAAAATTATTTCACCCACAAACAAGAAAAGACTCAACCACATAAGAAAATGACTCTTTTTTTTTTATTTACAAAAGTTAGAAGGACGTGGTCCTTTTTGGGGTTTCTAGAAAGAATAGTGGAATCGTCACACTAGTATATAGACCTTCTCGCGGTCCCATATACTCATCGGGTTCCACCACGTTTGTGAATCCTACATGTGTCGGGATTAAACTAAATTAATGTAGTAAATCATACATGCGGGGACAGATTTTTATTTTCGTCCATAATGACCACTTTGGGGACGGAGTTTTATTTCGTCCAAAACAACTAGTGGCATGTATGATTTGAAGACATTAGTTTAGGGAAATCTCGGCACATGGAAACCGACTTGAGTCACGGAGTGTTAGACCCTAACTAGAATTGTGTGGTTTGTGCTCGGCTAAAGAGAGGCTTAAAGGTCACCCCCGGCATGTAGTCGTGAACTACGCCACGGGCCGAGGTTTACCGCTTCGGAAGAGTCAAGGTCGAGTGGAGCTTGAAACTTCCTAGGACGGGCCTCGACGGGTTTGGGGTTGGACTTGTGCGACTCGATAGTGAGCAGTTGATAAGAATTGTGCCCGTAGTGTGAGGTCTAACAAGTGACAAAATATTTTTTTTTTTCAAAGGAAATAAAAAAAAACAAATAAGCACATAATTTACAACTTTCGAATCACCCGTGTGACCGATAAAAATGAACATGAAATAAAAGATGTTCTGTGCAGGCCCGGTGCCCACACACTGTCAAAACTGTCCATTCTGTTTATTGTTCTGTTTCTGGGAAATGCCCAGAAGTGCGCGCATTCAGATGCCTACTCGGGAGGCGCGCGCGTTAGGCTGAGAGAAGTAGAGGCGCCCGCTTCTGGGAAGTACCTGCAAATCAGTGGGTTCAAGGGATTGCCTTGACCCTAAATTATAGAACTTTTTCCCCTGCAGTAAACGTTAGCACAGAAACATGGAATTGAAGGACAAGATGGGAGGCGGGAGATTCTGGTAATTAGGGTCGGACGCGCGCACTATAGGCCAAGAAGGCCAGATGCGCGCGCTTCCTACCCTTTTTACCAGAATGCCCAGAAAATAAAATAAAAGAACACCAAAAGCAGAAAATGCAAGTTTAACCCTCTATATCCCCAGCGGAGTCGCCACTGTAGATACCCCGGGGGACCACGGCTTGGCTAGAGCGCGTGAATTAACCTAGGATGCCTAATTGATTTTAAGAGTCGCCACCTATGTTTTAGAGGAACATAAGAAAAATCTAACGAAAGCCATATTTTGTACGAAAACCAGAGATTCGGGAGAGAAAGGGGTTCGGGGGTTAGGTGACGGAGTGGGAAGTACTTAAACACCCACTCCGCCCCGCTTACGCGGGTCTTGCTACTTTTGGTGTTCTAATGCTAAAAAGTCCTTCTATTGATATTAAAATGTGCTAACAATTGAGATGAGAAGAAAAGGAAAAATAAAAAGAATGCTTTTATTAATTAATTTATGTTAAAAGATTACATGTTGAATATGCTAAACAATTACATAAGAAATGAAATGGAATTTAATTAGTGTTTGGAATGTTGTAATGTAACCTTGACCAAACTTCAATAGTGAAGTGGCCTTTTGGTTGTATTCCTTTTATGGAGATTGCATACTAGTAAGACATAAATAAAAGAGAAAGAGAAAAGTTGTACCTTTAGAAAATAGAACTTGAAACCTTGACTTGAAAGTGGTGTTGTTGTAGAGAAATGGTTGTGTAGAACTTTGTTTAGAGTTTTGTTGTTAAAACTCTTGTTGGGAGAATTTGTGTAGAGTTTGTGTAAAGAGAAAGTGTTCAAGGTCAAGGTCAAAAAATGAGGTCCCTCTCCAAGGTAGGAGATGATGGTTTTTATAGGTAAAATTAGGAGGGAAAGGTTGGAGGGAAATTGGTCAATCCATGTGAAATGGAATTGACCAATCAAGAAAAAGATAAATAAAAGAATTAATGAAAGAAATAAAAGAAAATCAAATAATAATAAAATGAAATATTTTGTTTTTATGAAGAATGGCTAGAATAAAGGATTTGGGAGTTATGAAATAAGGGGGAATGAATGTGGATGTAAAAAGGGGGTGTTTGTGATCAAGAAGAGATTTTCTAAATAAGAAAAGGGAGGGAAAAATGGTGCTATCTGTTACTGCCAAAGTGGGAAGCACGCGGGTCCGGCCTATTGGACCAAACGCGCGCGCCCCCCATGACTATTACGGGAGGCGCCCGCGGGTGAGAATAACAGAATGACAGAATGACTCTAAAAGTTAACTCTGTTATGCAGTTCAGTCCAAAACTAACGGAATCAGTTAGGAACTTAACGGAAGTAACAGAAATTAACAAAAACAAGTTAAATAAAAATACTATGTATGCAATCGGGGTGAGAGGTCCAAAGCGGGGTGTCTACAGCAGTACTTATTGGTGATCGCTTCTCCTTACTAATCTCAAACATAGGTTCTTTCATGCTTCCCTCCTCTATATCTTTTCTTCACTTTAATAACATTCTTCATGTCCCTTTCATATCATGATATATTCTCTCTGTATCTTAGTTTTGTAAAGATAATGATGCTCTTATTAAATTCTTACACTGTAGACATGTTAGTGTTGTATGCTCTAGGCACGTTATGTGAACGATTAATGTTATCTTTTGATTATGTTTTAATAAAGATATTGAATGTTTGATTATTATATCCTTTGCATGTTTATTATAATAATCCCCGTCCTTGATAATTATGATTAATTATTAAGTATAAGTTTGATAGATAATCATATGATGATTATGGTGTATGGGATACAATTAAACTTATGGGTATTTGTTGGAGAAAGAATACTGGACCGACCTGTATGCGATTTATGTCATGGTCACAATGTTACTGGAATCTCTAGACCTGAGGTTATTACAGTCTTCCACTTGATAAATATTACATTTGACATATTCAAACGTTACCCCCAACCGGGTAGCTATAAAGAATATGATTGGCGTAATCAGAATCATGTAGGGAAGAGTAATAAGCCAAGATGAGATTTGTTCCTCGTCAAGAGAGATGTCAAGATTTGGCCACTCGATGAATGGTATTGATAAAATGCATGGCCGTGCTCAAATAAGATTTGTCTTATGAATACATTCGGGATCGAGAAAGCATTGAACTATGTAAGTTGACCATTGACCATGGCTTACGTTAATAGACATCGTGAAACAAAGAGATTGTAATATGTTCTATAATGGATTAACGAACTTTAACAAGTTATATCATTTGGGTAATCATGATGGCCTGCTAGGGTCCGCTCATGATTTATGAGACAAAGTGTGTTTGGACTCATTGCCAACTTGATATAATCCTATGGGGTCACACACAAGAGAACGAATTGTTAAAAGGGAAAAATGGAGAGATTTTGGTCTGGCACGACCGTGCGCTTTATAAGGCACGACCGTGCCATTAATCGACCAAGGCAAGTGTCTGGCGGCGTGATCGGCACGACCGTGCCAAGTATAAAGCACGGCCGTGCCAAATGCAAAGCACGACCGTGCCAATAATGGCCGGCTGGAGGGTAGGCACGCATGGATTGGCACGACCGTGCCAGTTTTAGGGCACGACCGTGCCAGTGCTGTCGGCCAGAAATCTTGCAGTGCAAATTAAGTGACGGGATTTAGGTTTCCTAAGTCCTTAAGGGTTAAGGACTTAGACCTATATAAATATCTTTTCACCAGCTATTGTTATGATTTAATCTACTTGTTTGGAGAAACAAATTCATTGATTAAGATTGAGAATCAAGATCAATAATTCATAAAATCATATAGTCCCTTTTTGATCTAGCAGTCAAGATTAAGATAGATTTCTTAATATTCGTTCGCATGTGGATATCCATAGAAGGTGATTGATTTATCATCTATCTGTTCGTGTTCCTGCATTCGTGATTTGGAGAAGCACGAAGAACCAAGATTCAAGATCAAGAAAACTAAACAAACGCATCAAGGGTTAGTATTCTTGTATTCATTGTAGATGTATTAGACTTAATCATATGAATGGATCTATGGGCTTTGGGTTTCATAAAATTTAAATGCTTTATTCCACTGCGCATGTTACTAGGAAACCCAACAGTGGTATCAGAGCCCCGTTCATGTTGATTATTTCAATACATAATCATGTTATGTGTATACAAATTGTTTATGTGCTTAGCATGATTTGAATATGGGATTATGATGTTTATGTGTTATATGCGTTTTATGTGGTTTATTGTTTTATAAACTTTAATCGCACTATTCAATCGCAATAAAAATTATGTTGGATTAAAATTGTTTGGACTATCAATTTTTTGATTGGATCAAAGTTTTGATAATATAGAGATTCATGAATAAATTGTTTATTCAATGTTCTGATGTTCATGGTGATTGGATCATCAAGAACACCAAATCCTAATTGAATCGGGTTAAACAATTTGGGATAAATTTTGAAACTTTAAAAAATCGATTTTTCAGAGGAGGTCCGACCAGACCCAGACTGTGACCCGGCCGGACCCTAGGTCTGGTGTGGGGCGCGGGGCTGGGGTTCGAGGTGGATCTCGGGGTTTAAATTTCCTATTTGTTTTAGTCTGTTGAATTCTGAGATTGGTTCAAGGTTTGGAAGGCTAGCCTACGTTCTCGAGACTGTGTTTCCCAAACTTGACCGCAATCAAAGATTCAAAGATAAAACGAAGTTAGAATTATGAAGAGTTCATAATTGCTAAAATTGAGAAACAAAGTTCTTGATTCTAAGTTTGGAGATCCATGTGGAATTGTGAATGCAATTGACCTACGTTCATCGAGACCATCTATTGCTTAGTTTCGGCCACATGGACTACTTTCTTGGTTTCTTGAATTAGTGCGGAATTATGGTTGCCTAATGGCTTAGTTCGGCCGCACTTCTTGTTGTCTTGATTTGGAGATTATAACCAGAGTTTAAATAGTCTTATCCTCATAATTATAGAGAAATAAATGACACATAAATATTATGCTTAAATTAATGGAGATTAATTTAATGACTAAACTTGATGTGTAACATGTTTATCTTATGTCATCATAAATGTGTTATATGCTATATGTTGTGAACCTTCCTTAAAATTTAAGTTATGTGCCAATCCATGATTAAAACACTTGTGAGTACATGGGTAGTTTTATGTGGGCTTTGCCAAAGCGAGGTGCATTAATTCTATTCATCTATGAGCAAGATGAGGAAAGAGTGATTTCTATACGTTTAAAATGGTTTGACTTAATTAGGCTATCAAAAGACAAAGTTTTGGGCCTAAGGCACAGATGAGATTAAAACATGTTAGACATATGATGTCTATAATCTCATAAAGGATCTAAGAGTCATATATGATATGATTGACAAAGAGTTGTCTACCTAATTAATTTAATTTTGAGCAGTATCGCCAAAGCGGACTTGAAATTGAATTAAAGTTGGACCTTAGCCCATTTAAATTATATGATACATTGGATGTATTTGAAGGTTATATAATTTAGTGGGAGTATTTATGAAATACTAATATTTATAATATCTTTAATTAAGTTGGTACTTATATGTGATTACATGTTTGCATAATTGTAGATAATGGATCAAAATAAAAGTTCTTTATCATTGCGATCTATCGTTGAGAAGGAAAAGCTTCAAGAGAATGGAGCTAACTTCACGGATTGTATCCGAAGCCTTAGAATTGTACTAAAGAATGAAGACAAGCTATACATTATTGATGAACCCGTTCCTGAGGAACCTAAATCATCTGCCCCCAAGGATGAGAGAAACGCCTAAAAGAACGCAAGAGTGATTCTCGTGAGGTGGGTTGTCTCATGCTTGCTGCCATGTGTTCTGAGCTTCAGAAGACTCTTGAACACTTGGAGGCATATGACTTGGCTGTTGAATTGAAAGATATGTTTCAAGAACAGGCAAGGCAAGAAAGGTTCGACACAATAGCTGCCATTGTCTCATGCAAGATGAGCGATGGGCAGGCTATGGGCCCTCATGTTTTGAAGATGAAGGCTCACTTTGAGCATCTAGAGAGGCTTGGCCATCCCATTGATGTTGAGTTGGCCACTGATTTTATTCTTAATTCATTGCCCAAGAGCTATAATCAGTTCGTCATGAACTTTAATATGCATGGCATGGATAAGTCTCTGTCTGAATTGCATGGGATGCTAAAGACAACGGAAAAGAAAATCGGTAAAGAAGCCGCTCCTGTGCTCATAGTGTCAAAGGAAGGAAAGGGCTCTAAAGGTAAAGGAAAGGGTAAGGCAAAAGTTGTCAAACCCAAAATTAGCAAGGCAATTGTTGCCTATACTGATGTGGCTAAACCTACGTCCCAAAAGGATGCAATCTGTTTCCACTGCAATGAGATTGGTCACTGGAAATGCAATTGCAAGGTTTACAAGGAAGAGTTAAAGAAGAAGAAGAAGGGCAGTGGTACTGCATCTACTTCAGGTATCTATATTATAGATATTCTACTTTCTACTTCTAGTTCCTGGGTATTAGATACCAAATGTGGATCTCACATTTGTTTAAATGTGCAGGCACTAAGGAATAGGAGGCTACTCAAAGATGGAGAGGTGGACCTACGCGTGTGTAAGTACCCCAATCTGAAAATGACCTACTTAGAGGAATTCTTGGTACCATTCAGGGATAAACCAATAGGCCAGGACCTCACTAGGATGAACCTGATATTCCAGGACTGAACTGGAATTAAACTTAGAAAAATACAGAAGCTCGCCAGGTCGAGTCGTATGGATGGTTTGGGTATTTGGGTGCCCTCAGTCCCTATAAAATGAACCCCATGCTGATCATTTCAGGGGGGGGGGGAGAAAAACATTTGTGAGTTGAAACTCTGCCAGTTTGAGAGCTGAAAGTGAGTGATATACACCTTTGAGTGATTAGAGAAGAAGATAGGCCATAACCACAATAGGTGAGGCCTCCTCCTCCCCATCTTCTTCTTCATCTCAAACTCTTTTTATCTTTGCTAATATTACATGTTTATCTTGCATTACTTCTTCTTGTTCTTGCAAAGTCTTGTCCATTTCAAGCACTTTATATTTCTTGCAAGTCTTGTCCATCTCAAGCACTATATCTACATATTATACAAGTCTTGGCCTTTCCAAGCTATATATATATATTATGATTATATATGTATATGATCCAAATAATGAGGTGATTCAAGGTGCCCTTCACACCTAGTGTGTGATTTATGGGATAAAACCTAGGATGATCATGATTTGTTACATTTCATGTTGATGTTATTCATGTTTGGCCATAAGAGTCATGATTGGGTGATAAAGTTTCAATCTTTATCATCCCAACCATGGCCTAGCCATAAATCACCAAATATGGGACATAAAGATTTGATCTTTATGTTATATTTGTGTCCCTAAAGGTTTAATCTTGTGTAATAAGTCAATTTTGGTGGTAAAGTTGCAATCTTTATCCACCAAATGGTCATTTTGGTTTGAATGTCATGTTCATCAACTTTTCATAAATTTCTCCAATGATTGCCTTTGATCACACCCAAATATTTGTTTTTGGGGTTCCTTTAATGATCAAGGTGCATATGAATGAACTCTTCAAGGTTTTGTTGTTAATCATAAACTGGAAATCAGCATTCCAGTCCAGTTTCAGCTAAGATCCTCTGTTTTGACTGAAACTGGACTGTCTTTTTGATAAACTGTAAAAATGCCATGGGGAGCCCTCCCCATCCGTACGGCTACTTTGGCCGGGGAGGGCATCTTCCATTTTTTTCCTTTTCTGACTAAAATTTTTGCAAAATAAACCCTTTCTGTTAAATAACTAACTGGATTTGCTAAGCAGTTAGTTTCTCCCCTTTTAAAATACACACACACACATGCACTTTCGTTAACTAACACAAGGGAGACTCGGCTTTGCCCGAGGCGGCTTGGGTGACGTTAAACTCTTCCCAAGACGTAACATGACCTCAGAACTAAGAGAATCTCTAAGCTTTTCTTTTGTTGGGTTAAATAATTAACGAAAGTGGCGACTCCGTTATCTTTGGGGTGTTAACCGTGTTTGGTGTTTCGCCCCCAAAACCCGTCGCGTTTCCACGTGCGCGGGGCGGGAACCTTACAGTGGCGACTCTGCTGGGGAGAAAAGTGTTTGCAAACCTCTTTTTAGAAGCTTTGAGGACACTTTTGTGTGGGTCAAACTCCCGTCCCCCGTTTCCGTTAACTTTTGTGCTTATTTTGTGTGTGCTGAGTTTCTGTTTGAACTTTCTGGAGTGGAAACTGTCCTGGATGTGCAATAAACTGGGGCTTGATGATCAGAAGATGAAAAACTACAAAAAAATAATTGCCAGCATTCTATAGCCGTACGGCTATGTTGGGCAGGGAACAGAATGTTCCAAAAATTTAACTATTTTGTGCACGGCGGGAATATTCTGTGTCCCTTTGGCTTCTGCTTTTCCAGGTTCCATTTACTACTTGGTTTGTGCACATTACCTTCCTCTTTTCTAGCCAAAACATGGTTTTTGAAGCTTGGTCATGCACAAACTTTTGGACATAAATTTGGATTTTCAAAACCTCCTTGTGCATAACCCATTTTGTAAAAGATTTTTGATTTCTTTGTTGTGCACAACTTGTTTTGCAAATGATTTTCAAAAGAATTGTTCTTCTTGAAAGATGTTGATTTCAAAGGATTCTTTGGTTGTGCACAATTTGTTGTACATGCAAGTTTTGGCTTTGTTCATACGATTCTTGCTTGATTGATTTTGTAAATAGCTCGTTCATGCTTGCTCATTGTTGTTGATTATACATTGCTCATAATGTTAAAACGGATAGGAAAATTACTATTTTGACTCAAAAGGGAACATAGAAGGCTTCACACTACGCGCACTTAACCTTGCACATTCCAAATACCCTTCAAACCCGGGATGGATGCCACGATGCATCTTGATTGGTGCTCTTGTGCCCTTCTAGCGCGCACGGGTCCATTCCACCTCCCCTTCCGAGCCGAGTCAACCACACTTGTCTGTGACACACAAATACCGTGACTTCGGTTGGTTTTTGTTCTAGCTCACATTGCCACATCCTTAATGTGTGTCTAAGGTTAATCATGGCCAAGTTAATGCCTGAGTCATGACTCCTTGTGAAAGCAAGTGTGACCATGGTCAACTTCGACCCGGTCCTTGACTTACGCGTTAATATCGACCGTAAATTAACCTAAGTCACGTATTAAGGATAGGGTGACACCGTGTTGTCGAGCCCTAATGAATGGTCCATACTAATCATCCTTAAGCCTAAGGATAAGGTTCGAGAGCCCTCATCAAAGATGAGGTTATGCCGGAAGTCCCTTAAGTCCCTAAGACGAATCTCGATCTTAACCGGGGCTTAATCATGATTGGAATGGATCGCACATTGGAAACCTCGTAATGCACTAGACCCTAGGATCGTTAATTTCGGTCGGTGGAAGCCGCTTGCCCTATAGGATCCTTTCCCGGGACAGTCCATCTTTGGGAGCGTGCAAGGCAGGTGAAAAACGAGGGGTCTATAGGCGTAGTGATGGCCTCCACTGATCCAGGATTTAGAATAGTTGCGAAAAAGAAGAGAAATCTTTTCCAACCAATTAGGAACAAAACATGTTTTGAGTGTACACGAATAATAAGTGTTAAGTCATTAAATTGTGCGCTAACGTTTGTTCGTGTGACAAAACCGCTTAATAATGATTATAGAGAATAAGTAAAATCCTTTTCTAAAAGATGGAAATTGTTAAATTCTAAATTCATCCAACATGCATGGCTTGGGTTCCTCCCCCCAAAAGAGTCAAACTCGTTTCTCTTAAAGATTCAAAATCTCGTTTGTATCGAGTCTCTGTTTTATTCAAAGCATGGCTTTTCGAAAATCCTTCCACGGTGCTCCTACGGCTCGCCCGTCTTTCGTGTTATAGAAAATAATGGCAATCAAAGCTCAAACAAACTAGATGGACATCAGATTGGACGCACAGGCCCGATTGGAGGGAAGAGTAAAGCTCTTAGAAAGGACAGTCAGCACAATGAGAGAGCAAGTGCAGAGGGCCGAGGTTGATCGTAATGAGGCAATCAAAGTGGTCCAACAGCTCCGTGAGGAAATTAAGGAGCTCTTCCACAAGAGGGTCAAAGAATTGTGGGAGAAGAATGGCACAATGCTCAGGAAGGACCTTGAGGAAAATACGATGGCCAGTGCGAACTTCTACATAGCCGAGCAGAGTTGTCAGATGAACTAGAAAGGCACAACTCGAGGAACACCCGAGAATGCCTGCATGAGATTATAAAGTCTATCGAGGAGATCAAAAGGTCCTCGGAGAATCTGTCTCCCTCGCCGGGGACCACCCCCGTTTACTCAGTCCAAGATGGGAAAAAGTCTCGAGATCAGCTCCAGCCCGTTACAGTATCCCATGGAAAGCCCGCGGTGGTTGTAGGAGGATTTCACCCCCAAGGGAAAGGAGCCCATTATCGTTGGTTCCATGAGTTGGGAATGCCGAGGGAACAAATGTTGGAACACTTGCTCCGGATAGGAAAGATGGAACTGCTGGGTCGCCACGTGATATGGACCGAACCGCTCGGGGCGCACCATGATCCTAAGCAACACTGCAAGTACCATCAGGCCTCAGGTCACTCTACGAACGCCTGTCTCACCTTGAGGAACCACATCCAATCGCTCATCGACAAAGAGGTTGTCACCAAGCAAGGCAATGAATGGGTGTGAGGTGAAGAAAAGGAAGAAAAAGAAAAGAATCCTAGGAGTGGTCTAGCGTTGTAGGTTCTAGAGAGTCCATGAAAAAGTCCGTTGTGGACAAAGTCTTTTGTTTCTTTTTTATGAAAAAGCCCTGCGAGGCAATGTTATGTGAAAAGCCACGAGGTTGGGTATGGTCGAGGCAGTGAATAGTAGAATGATCGAGTCAATAGAGTCAATATTTGAGTTTATGATTGTAAAAATCAAGTCTTATGAATGATATGAATCACTTTTACTTCTATTCTCTCTATACTTGAGGCATTATCTTGAAAAACACATTAACTCTCGGAACCGCTTTGATTAATGTTGTCAAATGATTGTTATATCCCCAAAATGATGAGTTGACTCCCAAGCGTAATAGTCAGCAACGACTCATTCAAGGATGAATGAACCTGAACACAAATGAGTATAAAATGCAAACAATTAATCTTGATATGAATGAATGTTGTGATCAATTGGCATGGAGAGACCATCAATGGCAAATCTTCCCCCATACACATCTCCCATACACATTCCCCGATATACACTTCCCGCACAAACTCTTGACAAAAGTGAGGCCGAGAATGTTGCCACCCAACCACAGAAGTCCACTAATGTGCCAGCAAAATGGAAGATCCCAAAAGGCAAAGGCCGGACGCACCAAATGGCTATCGCTCAGAAGGTGTTGAGAACCAAAAAGTGCCCCCCCCCCTAAAAAAAAAAAGAATGAATGTTAAAGAAGGAAAGGAAGTAGTAAAAAAAAAATAAAAATAAAAATGCTCGTCTCAAGAGACCCATCCACGCCAAAGAGGGTTCATCCCAAGAAATCCATCTCAAAGAGATCACCGCAAAGCGGAAGCGAGCAACAATATCCCCCGAGACGACATCAAAAGAAAGCCAACTTCAGCAAAAGACGCCCTCCAGCCGAACTAAGGTGACCTGAGCTCCTCACATTGAGGGGAACGTAGGCAACCTTCGGGCCTGGTCACAACATGAGGAAAGCCACCGAACCTTTGGCCCTCCCAAAATAACCAGAATCTCTTCTTTGCGGTCGCATAAATGACCAATCTTTCAGACATTGTTCGGTTCCGCAAAGGAACATATGAATGATGATTCCCCTTCTTTAGCCCAGAACCCCTTTCCGTGGCCACGTCAAGACCCGGAAACCTTGAAATGACCCAAAAGGTCTTCTCCTTCCCGATCTCGCCATTGATCGAATCTTAATATCAATTGATCACAACGTTTATACGTGTTACGGCTAATTGCTTGAATTTTTATCTAATGTTGGACGCGGTTCATTCGAACAGTCATTTTGATGACATTAACTAAGGCCGGTTTCGAATGCCTCGACAAGTCTTCTTTTCCACATCTTAGGAGAGAGCCAAACACTTGAATTTCTGTCCATAGGCTTCTTTCCTCAGAAAAGGGACTCACTCCCATAAATGCCTATGAGTGTCCATTCGTGTGAGCAAGCGCGGTTTGCTCTTGCCCGTGTCAGAGTCGACTATCGCTTGTGTCCGTGTCAGAGTCAACTAGGCCACTCCTAGGAAGATAAGATGATGGGATACGCGGAAGAAGAAAAATGATACATTCTGATTGCTTAGGGAGAGGAAACCCGCGCAAAAGAGGACCGTGTCTCGGGCAAGGGGGAATACGCACCCAAAAGAATTGAATGAGGACCCGAGGGATAGTTCCCGGCAATGATAAAACACTGGGGCTAGCAAGCCATGACTGTGAAACCCAAGGAGTAGTTCCCAGCAAAGTTGAAGCACTGGGGCTGGCAAGCCATAATCGTGCGACGGAAGGGCCAACGAAGAGTCATGCTTTGGGTAAAACGGTTTGAGTCAAATAAGGCCTCCCGTCTGTCAAAATTCCTTGAAAGCCCTCAGAAAGTTTGGTCAAAAAGTCAACCATGCTTGTACGATCCGTACGGCTGGTTTAGCCATGTGAAAAATTTCATACCAGCAGCCTGTGTCAGCTGATTTCCCACCGGTAAAACTCACTCCCACCTATGCAAAAAAAAAATAAAATTGTCAGATACATGTCAAAGTCCGTACAGTTGAGTCAAAAAATGTTTTGGGAATCCCCGACACCTCGAAATGACCACAAAACCCTCTCGGGCCCAAGCTTGCATGACGGATGAATTTGCAAAACAAAGTTTCAAACATTAAAAGACAACAAGTTTAATACACATTGTTTTTTTAATAAAATAAAACAAAAGAAAAATTGTTCACAATAGGTACATCCTAATCAGAATCTGGGTAAGGATCCTCTGGGGGCGAGTAAACCCTCTCCAAGGGACGAGACGGGTACATGTTGGGATCAAAGAAAAAGATGGACTCCGCCAAGCTCGAGCCTTCACCCAAAGAGGATTGGCCCGGAAAGAAAAAAGGAGGAACCTGGGAAGGAGGACCAGAGTGTCTGGTCGGCTGGGGCTCCACACGCTCCAAGGCCAAATGAGCGAAAGGGTCCGGGGCGAGCTCGTGAAAGTCGGGGTCACGGAGTGAATCTCGAAAGGCCTCCAAATCAGCTCCCCCTAAGGTGTGGCGACGGATAAAAGACGGGGGTAGCTCTACGCTTGAGGCTCGTCGGAAAGGCCTCTCCCCACCACTCACCGAGTTCCTGCCCGGCGCGAACCGGGACTCGGTCCGAGGCCCCTTGGAAGAGCGACCAACAAACCTTTTCAGCCACCTTTTGGCCCGTTTTATGAGGGAAGGCTTATCCAACAGAGCCCGCGCTGCAATCTGCACAGGGAAATTAAAATGCTCAGTGGAAAAGATAGGGGTATGGGATGAGTAAGTGTGTGCGAAGGAAAGCATACCACGCCCGCATGAGCATCCTCAGGTGGGGCCCCCTCTCCCGCTACAGATGTAGCCACCATATGGATACGGTGGTCCGAATAGACGTATGAATAATCCTGCCATGTTGGGGGAGCCACCCCAGAAGCCACTACTTGTGGCGACCTCAGCTTCCGGGCCACGAAGCGCCCATACGGCTCGTCGGTAATGAAATCAATGGCACTCGCTCCCATAAGATAAGGGTCATCCTTTCGGTCAATCATAAACATGGAGTCAGGAGGATCAACGGTAGCCCTCTGCATCAGCTCGAGCCCGTGGTGCCAGAGCACTCTCTCCCCTAAATAGAAGGCCTCTTGTAGATACCCCGGGGAGCCACGGCTTGGCTAGAGCGCGTGAATTGTCCTAGGATGTCTAACTTGTTTTTAGAGTCGCCACCTATGTTTTGAGGAACATAAGAAAAACCTATTGATAATAGCCTAAATTTAATTACGAAAACAGAGATTCTTTGTTTTGAGGTTCGGGGGTTAGATTACGAGATGGGAAGTACCGAAACACCCATCTCGCCCAACTAAAGTTGGTCTTGCTTGATCAAAATCTACATGGATGATAAACGTTCTTCTTCTTCTTCTTTAAATCATAAAAAAGGGATTTTGAAATAGAGTTTGGGATGTAGGAGATAACTCTTTAACCGAACTCAATGAGATGAGGTGATCATTAAAGTCATGTCCCAAAATGATTTGGGTGATTGCACTTTGATAATACAAAAGAAAGAGAAAAGAGATGAAGTTGAGAGGGGGAAAGAAATGACTTTACCTAGACTTCAAGAAACTTCAAACACATTTTGTTGAATTACTTGGAGAAATCCTTTGGAAAATCCTTTGAAAGTAGGAAATTTGGTTTCTTATTGAAATGTGAGATTGAGAGCCAAGGTCTTTGAAAATGGAGGTAAAGGGGGGGGGTTTATAGGTGAAAGAGAGGTGTTTTGGGTGCCAAAACTCAGTCACCAAGAAATCCTTCCCGGGCAAAATCCTGTAAATTGAGCAAGGGAGAGAATCCTGGCCAGAAATCTGTAACTGACGCCCAGAGGCGCGCGCTTCCTGCTTTGGGGGCGGGAGGCGCAGGCGTCTGGCTCCTCCTATCGGAGGCGCGCGACTCAGAGAAGGCAATTTTGACAGAATGGACTAGAAAGTCAGCCCTGTTATTTAGTTTAGTCCCTGGACTTAACGAAGTCAGTCAGGAACTTAACGGAAGTGACAGAAACTAACGAGAAACACTTAAAATGGGGAGAAACACAAGATCAAATGTGCAATCGGGGTGAGCGGTCCAAGGCGGGGTGTCTACAGAGCCCCTCGGCGATGTGGATTGCAAAGCAAAACGCGTCGACGAAAGTTAAAAAACACCCGCCGAGGACATTACCAAGAAAAAAAAGCAAAGACTCGATGAAAGCAGGAATTTGAAATTGCGAGAGATAGTGGTGCGCTCCCTGTGTGAGCGGATTTTGTTGATAGAGGGGGTGGCATGATCCGTTAGGTGAACCTGCCGGCTGAATATTTTGAATGAGGCCGTTAGTGAACCTTTTGAACGAGGCCGTTAGTGAACCTTTGAGGAGGCCGTTAGTGAACCTTTGAAGAGGCCGTTAGTGAACCTTTGAGGACGAATCCGTTAGTGAAATTCGTTGATGAGGCCGTTAGTGAACCTTTGTAGAGGCCGTTGGTGAACCTTTGAGGACGAATCCGTTAGTGAAATTCTTTGATGAGGCCGTTAGTGAATCCTTGTGGAGGCCGTTAGTGAACCTTTGAGGAGGAATCCGTTAGTGAAATCCGTTGATGAGGCCGTTAGTGAACCCTTGTAGAGGCCGTTGGTGAACCTTTGAAGAGGCCGTTAGTGAACCTTTGAGGACGAATCCGTTAGTGAAATTCGTTGATGAGGCCGTTAGTGAACCCTTGTGGAGGCCGTTGGTGAACCCTTGAAGAGGCCGTTAGTGAACCTTTGTAGAGGCCGTTAGTGAACTTTTGAAGAGGCCGTTGGTGAACCTTTGAATGAGGCCGTTAGTGAACCTTTGTAGAGGCCGTTAGTGAACCTTTGGAGAGGCCGTTAATGAACCTTTGGAGAGGCCGTTAGTGAACCTTTGAAGGAGGCCGTTATTGAACCTTTGAGGACGAATCCGTTAGTGAAATCCGTTGATGAGGTATTGCTTTGAAGTCGCGTGCCACTTGGAGTCACACTTGACTTTTTTTGAATTGTGGGGTGCGGGCACAGTTGACCGCGACTAGAAAAATATTCCTGCTGGGGATGAAATGTTGAGATTGGCCCTTGAGGGGGGTATAGCACCCGTGACAGAACTTAGGGAGTTTGGAATCTGGAGAAGGACAGCCTACTTTTGAGTGGGAGTTTCTATCCTACTTTCAATCTTTGACATGCCTTAAGGGCGGACCAGAAGAAGGTGTGCCCAACTGGGTGTCCGAGGACAGGGGTTGTGTCTTGATTTAGGCTAGAGACCTCTGACAAGGCCTTTTTCTGAAGTGATCTAGACTTGGGAGGCGCGCACTTTCCTCTGTAGGCTTGGGACGCGCGCGCGTTTCAGACAGCTGGCGGGTGGCGCGCGCGTCTGGGAGGCAGAATTCCGGGCTTGACATTTGCTGGCCAAAAGAGTCCCCAACAGCTATAATATTATCTTCTGTTCGACCACTTGATTCTCACAGCTCCTTTCTGCCATTTTTGAACATCATATTATTGCTTAACTTTGCTTGTGATCAACATTTTCCATGGCTTCCAATTCTTTTGCCCTTGATGCCAAGGTTGTTAGTGGGTATGAAAAGGACTTGGGCACTTTTGTGTATTCTTTCAAGACCCATCCCAAGAAGGCCTTCATTAAAGACTTCGGGTTCCGAATTCTTTTCACTTTGCGGACGTTGAAGCCGGATTGGGATTTGTTGAGGGCTGCCGTGGCTTTCTGGGATTTCGACAGCCATACCTTCAACTTTTCTGCTAATGAAATGGTGCCGACTGTTGATGATTTCGGGGCCATCCTTGGTATGCCTTTGGCCGGTCGGATTGCCGTCCCTAAATATCACCGTGGTGCCATTAACTCTTGGGTTGACTCACTGAATCTCTCTGTTGAGGACATGAGGAAGATGTTGCACGGTACTGTGATTGACATAACTGAGTTGCCGATGTTCTTCAGTTTACACTCGGAGGATCCGGTGGTTCAATCTTTCAAAAGGAATGCCATGGCCGCTTGTCTCTTTAGTGAAGTACTGTTTGTTACACCTTTCGGGACTGCGGATGTGCAGTTGGCTGAGATTATTTTGCAAGCCAAGGAGCAACAAATTAGTATAATCCCTCTTATTGTAGGGGAGACGTTGCACGGCCTTGATGAGTTACATAGGACGGGCAAGATGTGTCGGGGAAGCCCTTTGCTCTTGACCATATGGCTCCGAGAACACTTCAAGATTTATTCCCCGGATGGTGATTTGTCTCCTTTTGCTGTTCATAGGAGGAAGTTATTGGTCCGGGATTTATCTGAAGACGGTTGGAAGAAATTCTTTGCCTCTCGGGTAACCGTCGATATTGAGTGGTGCCCTCATTATTGGGGTCTTCGTCCTTTTGTGGAATGGACTCTTGGTTTTCAGCACGTGGTTGTACCTGGCTTGAGAGATTCGTCATTTTACCAGCCAGAGCGGGTTCTGCGGCAGTTTGGAATGGACGGAAGGCTTCGTCCAGTTGCTTACATGGGTCCGGACTTCTCGAGTGAGCTTCAGTCGGCTTGGGGAGATGATCGCAACCGTTGGGCTTTTGCTCCTCTGCATCGGGGGAGTGTCTTCCTTCCCAAGAGCTACTTGGATTATTTGTTTGGCACCCTTTACCGTGGCATCACTTGGGTCGATGTGCTTCGTACTGAGTTGTTGGGAAAGGGTTTTGAGCCTAGCAGCGCTTTGAGATATAGGGAGGCTGCTGTTGATTCGAGTAACATTCTTGCTGACCCTTTTGGTACTCCTTTGGATGACTTTTATGCCAAGAGACGTGCCGCAACACAGAAGATTTCGGTGCGTATTAGTGCTCCTCCATTATCCAAGAAGAAAAGGATTGAGAGATGATCGGGTGGTCCTTTGAAGGCTAAGAGAAAATTGGATTTTTCTTAGTACCCTAAGAGATTGCAATTAAATCAGACCACTTTGTTTTAGGATTTAATGTTTTAATGTCTTTTGTTGCTCAATAAATCCGTTGTAATGGCTTGAATAATTCATTGAATGAATAAAAATTGCATCTTGTTATTTGAAGTGAATTGGGTATTTTTTGATATGTTTTAGACCGCACCCGAAGGTTGCATACGTTCCTCCAGTTGGGAGGCTCAGGTCTCCGTAGTTCAAACAAACAAAGACCATTCTTTTTTTTTTTTTTTTGTGCACCCTGTTTTTTGCCTAGACCGCCCTTTCAGGTTTTCAATCTAGCGGGCTTCTTTTTTGCACGTGCTTTAATTTTTGCCTAGGCCGCCCTTGCGGGTTTTCAACCTAGCGAGCGATTTTTTTTTTTTTATATGGTCTTTGTTTATTAAGCATAGAACCTCTTGAGCTTGTCGAGGTTGACCTCCTTTGGTAGCTGGTCACCATCTAAATCCACGAGTCGGACTGCACCGCCGCTTAGTATCTTCTTGACCACGTACGGACCGATCCATCGAGGTCCCCATTTCCCCAGGGGATTCATGGCGTTAGGAGGACCTGTAGAGATGGGACTTCAAGTTCGATTGGGAGTACGGCTTCAGAACCATAGACTAACGCATAAGGAGTTTCTCCTGTCGCTGACCGTATTGATGTGCGGTAGCCCCACAATGCCAATGGTAGCTTCTCGGGCCAATCCCTTCCTGTTGAGGTCATTTTCTTGACGATGGTCTCGATGGTATTATTTGCTGCTTCAACCGTGCCGTTTGCTTGGGGACGATAAGGAGATGACTTGTGTTTGGTGATCTTGTATTCTACCAAAAGTGCATCCATTTCCTTCTCAAAGTGAGAGCCGTTGTCGAAAATGATTTCATGAGGCACGCCGTATCGGCACATGATATTAATCTTTACAAATTCGGCCACTTTCTTGGCGTTGAGGGTCCGATAGGCTTGTGCTTCGACCCACTTTGTGAAGTAGTCGACGGCCACTAGGACGAATGACTGCCCATTGCTCCCGGCAGGATGGACTTTACCGATGATGTCTATCCCCCAACAAGAGAAAGGCCAAGGTGTGACCATGTTGTAAAGTTGCGAGGGTGGAGCGTGTTGCAGATTAGCATGGAATTGGCACTTGGCACACCTTTTGACTTTCTCGATACAGTCTCGTTCCATAGTGCTCCAATACTAACCAATGCGGAGTATCTTTTTAACTAGCATAAAACCATTCATGTGGGGTCCACACTCTCCTTCGTGCACTTCACACATTATCTCTTGAGCTTCGGCCTCATTGGCGCATAAGAGATTGATCCCGTCGTGGTGCCTTTTGTAGACTCGGTCTCCAATCAGTACGTACCGAGAGGCTAGCCTTTGCAGAGCCGCTTGAGACTTCTTATTGCTATTCTCGGGATAAATGCCATCTTTGAGGAAATTCATGATATCCGAATACCATGGGGAGTTTGTTTGAACCTCGTCGATCTCGATACTCATGCAGTAAGCCGGACTGTTCCTTCGGGCAATTTTGAAAGGCTTCACCATTTTCCCTTTGGGTATTTCGACTAATGAAGCTATAGTGGCCAGTGCATCAGCGAAACGATTTTTATCCCTTGGCAGGTAGTTGAAAGTGATCTCTTGGAATTGTTCAACCAATTCTTCAAGGTGCTGACTATACTGTTGGAGGGTCGGGTCTTGGATTCGCCATTTACCCGATTGATGATTGATAAGGAGCAAAGAGTCGCCGAATACTTCTAGTTCCGTGATGTTTCTTTTGAGAGCTGCTTCGAGCCCTGCTATGCATGCTTCGTACTCGGCAATGTTGTTGGTAGCTTCGAATTCCAGGCGGATGGCCATGGGAGTGTAGATGTCTTTTGGATCGACGAGCAATACTCCTATACCAAAACCGTGTTTATTGGCAGCGCCATCGAAAAAAAGTTGCCACTTATTTTCCTCGGTGGCAGTACAAATTAAATGCTCGTCGGGGAACTGTACGTCTTCCCCCTTCACTTCGTCACACGGGAATTCGGCAAGCTGGTCACTGAACACTTTCCCCCTGACGGATTTTAGTGTGACGTAAGTGATATCATAGCCGGCGAGCATGAAGTACCATTTGGCTATTCTTGTTGACATGAAAGGCTTCTTGAAGATGTAGCGGAGCGGGTCCACCTTTGCTACTAGCTTGATCGGAAAAGCTTCCATATAGTGTTTGAGCTTTTGAGTGACCCAAACCAATGATGCACATGACTTCTCTAAGACAGAGTAGTTCTTTTCGCCTCCTTGGAATCGGCGACTGACAAAATAAATGGCATTCTCCTTTGTGGACTCTCGTTGCTCTTGTGCTAACATAGCCCCTAGGGCTTCATCATTAACAGTGAGATAGAGCAAAAGAGGCTTCTCCTTGTGCGGCGGAACTAGAACAGGAGGGCACGTTAAGTAATGCTTCACTTGGTCGAAGGCTTCTTGGCACGCGTCGGTCCATTCTAGAGCCATATTCTTCTTGAGTAGCTTGAAGATTGGCTCGCACATGGAAGTGAGTTGGTGCACAAACCGACTGATGTATTGCAGTCTGCCCATAAAACCTTTGATCTCTTTCTGCGTCTTTGGAGGAGGCATGTCAATGATTGCCTTGATTTTGGAGGGGTCTACTTCAATTCCCCTTTCAGTGACCATATAACCAAGGACTTTTCCTCGGATAACCCCGAACGTGCACTTTGCAGGGTTGAGCCTCATCTTGTGTTGACGAAGCCTTTCGAAGAACTTGCGGAGATCGATTAAATGTTGACCATTGGTCCCTTTGGAGTGAATGATCATGTCGTCCACATAGACCTCGATTTCTTTGTGAATCATATCGTGGAACAAGTCTGTCACGGCTCTTTGGTAGGAAGCCCCAGCGTTTCTTAACCCAAATGACATGACTGTGTAGCAAAAGGTACCCCACGGTGTTGTGAAGGCTGTCTTATGTTGATCTTCCTCGGCCATGAGAATCTGATTGTACCCAACGAGCCCATCCACGAATGAGCGAACCTCGTAGGCAGCAGTGGAGTCGACCAGCATGTCGATGTTAGGGAGTGGAAAATCATCCTTTGGGGAAGCTTTGTTCAAATCCCGGAAGTCCACGCAAACTCAAACCTTTCCGTTTGCCTTTCTGACTGTCACGATGTTGGCTAACCATGTCTGATACTCGATAACCTTGATGAAACCCACACTAAGGAGCTTCTCAATCTCTTCTTTGACTTGCAGAGACCATTCTGGCTTGATCTTTCTGAGCTTCTGCTTTACTGGCTTGGCATCTTCTCTGATCGGAATTCTGTGCTCCGCTACCTTTCTGTCCAAACCCGGCATGTCTTTGTATGACCATGCGAACACATCCACGAACTCCCATAGTAGTGCAGTCAATCTGTCTCTGTCGTCCCCCTTGAAGAAGCTTCGGATCTTAGTTTCTCTTGGCTCTTCTTTGATACCCAGATTAACAACATGCAATTCTTCGTCAGCCTCTGGACCATTTTCACCACGACTACGGACTTGTTGAGCAAGTTCATTTAAATATGTTGTGTTTTCGTGGTCTATTTCATCATAATTTGAATCGTTATTAACTTGTTCATTAAGTTCATTATTAGTTAATTCGTCATTTATGATGTTTGCAATCTCAGGGTACTCAGAAATATCAAATTTTCATTAGCAAAGAAAGGAAACACACGCTCGGCTATGGCCTCCATATCCTCTTGGGTGAGGGTATTAGAGACACTCTCGGACTCGAAACTAAGTGTGAGCCGCTCTTCCTTGGTTACTGTGCGGGGTATGCAACCCATTTCTTGGACTAAGAATTCTTCGGATACCACGGGCCCTTTCGTAGAATACCAATTGTAGATCGGTTCGGAACTTGGTGGGATCTCACTGATAGTCTCGTTTATGATGACGGTGTCATGGATGGCGTTGACTTGGCATTCATTCATTATGGCAAGCTCTTCGAACATGGAGGCTAAATCTGTCAGTTCTTCCCCCACGATGATTTCTGTCTCGGACTCTATAGTCACCTTCCTTCCCCACCATTCACGAGGCGACATGGGAGTTGGTTCCCTTTCGGATTTCTGGATCTCACAATCGGAGAAGACTTCGAGACCGGGCTTTTTGACACCCTTATTGTTAACCCACGGCTCGGGAAAGATCATGTATGGAACGTCTTCCCCTTGGCGGACAAAATAGCCATTCAACATCTTGCGGTAAGGCCTTAGATTAGGGACCTCATAACGACGGCCTTCTTTTCGAGCCCTGGCCTTTTCATTCTTGATTGCTTGATCTTGCTTCAAGTCTTCTCTGGAAGGCTCGTACCCCAAACCGAATGTGTTCTTGACAAATGGGACTTGCACAGGATGTAGGATTCCTTGTTAATATTTCCCTAGGCCTAAACCAGGGAAGTAGTCCATATTCCTTATCATGCGGAGGACTTTGTGATTGCTGGGGGTCCATGATCCGTTTCCCCCTTCTTTGTCAATGGCGTTGATTGAGACGCCGGAGAGAGTGGAGTCTGGTAGACCATGCTGAACTTGGTGGACGGGCTCACCTTTTCTGTGGATAGTGACGTTTTCAGCCATGGCGGTCACTATTTCATCACCATTTCAGATCTTGACACATTGATGGAGAGTTGACGGGACGGCATTAGAACTGTGAATCCATGGTCGACCCAAAAGTAAGTTGAATGAGGCCGGGATGTCAAGCACTTGGAATGGAACAGACATGACCATGCTCCCAAACTCAATGTCTATTTCGATCATGCCCATGACTGTACGGGCGGTGCTGTCATAACCTCGGATTACTTGAGTAGAAGGCTTCAAATCGGAATCCTTAAGCCCCAGTATGCCCATGATTCGGCTAGGCATGAGGTTGAGTGCGGAACCACCGTCCACTAAGACTCTTGAGATGGGCCTCCCCCTTGCTCGTACCTTGAGGTAAATAGCCTCGTTGTGGTTGGAACCAAATGGTGGAAGGTCCATATCGGCAAAGGTGATGATGTTGCCAAAATGAATGTGACCGATCATTGCCGTGAGGTCCTCGGGAGTAGTATCGGGAGAAACTGATGTATCATCGAGATTGCGGATGACAAGATCTCGGTGTTTCTTTGAGGATGCAATGAGGTCCCAAATAGAGATGTTGGCTTGAGTTTTCTTGAGTTGGACAAGTAGAGGATCTTCGGGAGTGTCGCGAGCTTGCGGCCTTTGAGAAGAGGAGCTTGGTGCGGAAGTGGAAGGGTTGCTTGCTATGACTCGACCGGATCGAGTTAGCATGTTGACATTCCCATCTTGCTTCTTTTTCCTATTCTCTAGTACTTCCCTCATTACCTCATCGTAAGTTACAACATACCAAGAATTGTCAAGTTAATTCATAACATTGGGGCCCCCATTCACAATTGGGATTGAATGGGTGGTCCCCTCGAGTTCTCCTATCTCTATTACATTAACATGTTCACCATTAGTCACTACAAATTCTTTCTTGTCTATGAGATCTTGAATGACATTGCGGAGAACGAAGCATTCCTCGGTGGTGTGGCCACTATATTGGTGGTAGCCACAATATTTGTGGTGAGCATGATTGGGGTGGACCGTCTTGGTTTGGTACCCTTGTATGGGTGTGACTTTACCCTTTCTTTGAGGACTTTGAACACTTCGGTTTGAGTCATGCCTTGGAGAGGCGTGTAGACACGGTCATTTCGAGACTTCTTCCCTTGGGGTGGAGGAACCTTTTTGTAATTCCCCTTATCGATAGTGACGGCGTTGACCGAGGCCTCTTTTGTGGAGTTGGAAGCGGCCTGGTAGCGGTAGCTAGGAGAACTTTTCTTCACTTCTTTGAGCAACTCGTCCATTCGGACCCCTGCCTCATACATTTGGGAGAAATCCGCATAGCAAGCCCTACTTAGGTGGGTGCGGAGATCAATTTTGAGACATTTGAGAAAGATGTCTATTTGCTCCTTGGTATTTGGCCTTTCCACAATCTCGGAGAGTTTATCATTCCATCTTCTTGTGAAGTCGATGAAGGACTCGTGGTCTCGTTGAGTAGTATTCTCTAGCTCTTTCCTTGTGGGCCGGTGAGTGGTGTTGCCTTGGTATTGGTTTTTGAAGGCAAGCATGGCGGAGTCCTAATCAAGACGGACAGTGAGCAGGAGAGTAGCATACCAATCTTTTGTCGCCCCCTCGAGAGTGAGAGGAAAGCATTGAGCCATCACCTTAGGGGAGACCTTCTTCGGAACCATTGCCCAAATATAAGTCTCAATGTGAGCCATGGGACAAGAGTTTCCCTTGAATTTGCTTATGTCGGGCATCTTGAACTTATCAGGAAGAGCGGCCATAGTACTCATGAGGATGGATGATTGATAAAGGCTTGTGTCGGAGCCTTTCCCCATGTTGAGCCCATTGAATTTTTGGTCGATGTAGGCCATGATAGAATCCACCATTTTGGGCTCATTGTTCTCGGAACTCGGCTCTCCCATTTTTCTTGGTGCGGGTGTTGACATAAGGACTTTTGAACAAACCCCTCGGTCCATTCGGATTCGGATTCGTCATCGTTATTCTTGTTCTTCCCCTTGGCAAGATTAGTGAGCTTTTCTTTCATTAGCTCCATCTCGGCCTCGTGGGCCTCCCTTTGGCTGTCGAGGTGGGATTGCCAAATGTCGTCCTTGCTTTGTGCCTCCTTATTAAGGGTGGAGACTTGCTCTTGGAGGAGTTGGACCATGGTTGAAAGATGTTCGAGAGACATGGTGGTGCTGCTGCCGGTCATGGCTGATGTAGGAGCTGTTGGAGTGATCTCTTCACGGACTAACCGATTTGCCGAATCCCGGTAGACTCTGTAAGTACCAATTGAACCTATATTGCAGAAGAGGCCCTTGTCAGTATTGAGTAACACTTGCAGTCCACGAAGAGGCTTAGAACACACAGTTGGGCACACGACTCGAACCACATAAGAAAAGACTCTTTTTTTTTATAAGTCGGAGGGAATGGATCCCTTTTGGGGTTTCTAAGAAAATAATGGAATCGTCACACTAGTATATAGACCATCTCACGGTCCCATATAATCATCGGATTCCATCGCGTTTGTGAATCCTACATGTATCGGGATTAAACTAAATTAATGTAGTAAAGCATACATGCGGGGACGGATTTTTATTTTCGTCCAAAATAACCACTTTTGGGGACGGATTTTTATTGCGTCCGTTTCAACAAGTTGGCATGTATGATTTGAAGACATTAGTTTAGGGAAATCTCGGTATATGGAAACCGACTTGAGTCACGGAGTGTTAGACCCTAACTAGAATTGTGTGGCTTGTGCTCGGCTTAAATATGAGGCTCAAAGGTCACCCCCGGCATGTAGTCTTGAACTACGCCACGGGCTGAGGTTTACCGCTTCGAAAGAGCCAAGGTCGAGTGGAGCTTGAAACTTTCTAGGACGGGCCTCGACGGGTTTGGGGTTGGACTTGTGCGACTCGATAGTGAGCAGTTCATAGGAATATGTGCATGTAGTGTGAGGTCTAACAAGTGACAAAATATTTTTTTATATTTTTTTTTTTTGAAAAGAAAGAAAAAAAAAACACATAAGCACATAAATTACAACTCCCGAATCACCCGTGTGACCGGTAAATAAAACACAAAATTAAAACAGTCCGAAGTTAAGAATAACCACTGATGCAGGCAACTGTGCCCACACCCCCATCACACTGCTCTGTTCTGAGACCTGTTTCTGTTCTGGGAACCAACCCAGAAGCGTACGCCTCTGAGTGTTGATACGAGATGCGCGCGCCTGGCGCAATGCTATTAGGAGGCGCGCGCTTCTGGGTACACCTGTCAGATTGTCAGATTTTGGACTCAGGGGATTTCCCTGGTCCTATGTGTATTATTGTAACCCCTGCAGAAATGATTAGTGGAGAATAGTAGAAGAAGAAAATGAAGAACATGAAGAAGCGGGCGATTCTGGTCCTTGATGCGGGATGCGCGCGCCTTAGGCTGAAGAGGCCAGAAGCGCGCGCCTCCCCCATCAGGAATCAGAATGCCCAGAAAAGATGTAGATTTTGATCAGAATGCAAGTTTAACCCTCAGATGTCCCCAGCAGAGTCGCCACTGTAGATACCCCGGGGAGCCACGGCTTGGCTAGAGCGCGTGAATTGTCCTAGGATGTCTAACTTGTTTTTAGAGTCGCCACCTATGTTTTGAGGAACATAAGAAAAACCTATTGATAATAGCCTAAATTTAATTACGAAAACAGAGATTCTTTGTTTTGAGGTTCGGGGGTTAGATGGGAAGTACCGAAACACCCATCTCGCCCAACTAAAGTTGGTCTTGCTTGATCAAAATCTACATGGATGATAAATGTTCTTCTTCTTCTTCTTCTTCTTTAAATCATAAAAAGGGGATTTTGAAATAGAGTTTGGGATGTAGGAGATAACTCTTTAACCGACCTCAATGAGATGAGGTGATCATTAAAGTCATGTCCCAAAATGATTTGGGTGATTGCACTTTGATAATACAAAAGAAAGAGAAAAGAGATGAAGTTGAGAAGGGGAAAGAAATGACTTTACCTAGACTTCAAGAAACTTCAAACACTTCTTGTTGAATTACTTGGAGAAATCTTTTGGAAAATCCTTTGAAAGTAGGAAATTTGGTTTCTTATTGAAATGTGAGATTGAGAGCCAAGGTCTTTGAAAATGGAGGTAAATGGGGGGTTTTTATAGGTGAAAGAGAGGTGTTTTTGGTGCCAAAACTCAGTCACCAAGAAATCCTTCCCGGGCAAAATCCTGTAAATTGAGCAAGGGAGAGAATCCTGGCCAGAAATCTGTAACTGACGCCCAGAGGCGCGCGCTTCCTGCTTTGGGGGCGGGAGGCGCGCGCTTCTGGCTCCTCCTGTCGGAGGCGCGCGACTCAGAGAAGGCAATTTTGACAGAATGGACTAGAAAGTCAGCCCTGTTATTCAGTTTAGTCCCTGGACTTAACGAAGTCAGTCAGGAACTTAACGGAAGTGACAGAAACTAACGAGAAACACTTAAAATGGGGAGAAACACAAGATCAAATGTGCAATCGGGGTGAGCGGTCCAAGGTGGGGTGTCTACACCTCTCCTCGGAACCCCACCAGGAGCCTCCTCTCCCTTGTAACCCGCAGGGCCTCAGATAGGTCAACGCCTAGTCCTTGCCCCTCATACCTCAACCAAGGAAAGAGGTTGAGTTCGGCCGGCATGGCGCCCCTCAGCACCGCCCGGACGTCGGCATGGCAAACGGAGACACGCCCCTTGGGCCCCCCTCTTCTTTCGGGCCTCTCGAGCCCAACAGACCATGTCTGGGAAAGTAATGGCCGGATCGACGATCTGCTCCCACGGACAGCCACCGAAGATCTCGTAGTACCAAGCCTGAAAAGAAAATGGCAAGGGAAACGTTAAGATGCCGAAAACTAAAAAAAAAAGAGAATGAGAAGGAGAAAACAGAATGAGGAAAACAAAAGAATCCACCTCCAAGGCAAACTGGAAGCAAGCCAGGGACTTGCTCGCTTTCCGGCTGAACTTGTCAAGCTCCATGTACAGCTCGGCCAACCCAGCCTCTCCCTAAGCAATACTCCGAGCGGTCTCAGGAGTAGTCAACGACCCAAGGAGAGGGAACATACAGGTAGTGTCGGCGTTGGCAAAGAGGGTGTTGCTGAGAAGGAGCCACACATAAGCTCGTCCGAGCTGCTCCGCGGTCACCAAGCCCGCCAAATACGCTGGGATCCTGTCCCGAATGGGCCGCTCAACAGCCTGCACAGTAATTCCCAAGCCCTTGGTAGGGCCCGAGAAGCCAATGAGTGCCTCGATGTTTGGGGATGATAGCCGGTCGGTCCAGATAACAGGCCCACCGCCAAAGGAAAGCCCGGTGATGGCAGAAAAGTCAGCCGGGGTCACAGTCACCTCCCCCAGCTCAAATGGAAAGTTTGGGTGGTATCCCACCAATGCTCGCTCAAGGCAGTAATGAGCCCAAGACTCCTGTTAGTGCTTGCCAACTAGCCCACAGCATGAACAAACGGCACCAGGCCGGTGCCCTCTTCCCAATCTCTCGGACCAGGCTCGTCGCCAACAGCCACGGGCATAGCCTCCCACAGAGAGCAGCACATGTCAGGAGATCCCCGAGATTTGGGATCACCGCCCTGCAGGTAAACATAGCAAATGTATGAATAACACAGATTTAAAATACCAATGCATGTGAAAAATGAACGTGATGAATAAATCATGTGAATAAAAAAAATATATAAAAAAAATATGTTTCTCCCCTTTTCAAATTGCGATAAGCATTTGAGGGTGTGTATAAAAATGTGTCTCTCCCCTTTTCAAATTGCGATAAGCGTTTGAGGGTGTGTGTATAAGAATGTGTCTTTCCCCTTTTCAAATTACGTTGAGCATTTGAGGGCGTTTTCACGAAGATGGGTTTACACCTTTTTCAAATTGAGGGTGTGTCTTTATAAGGAACGTGTGAGGTTTTACTTGAAAAAGGTTTTCTCCCGTTCTTTTTATGAACCTTAGTATAACGAATCCTTATGTAAGTGCGGTAACTTGTCCTAGGAAATACTAGCGCGCACTCGAATGTGTCAAAATGACTAGTTGAACCTAAGGTACAAGTAGTTTATGCATGAATTGCGGGGCAACTCTCTTTGATTTTGGGAAAGTATAGCTAGGCATGTCCAAATGACAAAATGAGCACATGCCCACGTCCCTAGTGATCTCAACGACACAAAAATGAAGCTAATTTCGTGAAATTGTGTCAAGAAGTGCAAAGATCTTGAAAAGCATGAACGTAGACCCTAGAACTAGGGAATGCACAAAATTATCAAAACGGACATAAAACCGAGTAGGAAAGGATGATTACCACTCGTTCGTGACAAATATGGACGTCGGGAGACTTGTAGAAACCCGCTCCCACATCATTTAAGGCAATATGGTAGCCCCGGAAATTGCATACCATATCGAGCCTTCTATCCGCTCCCCTTGGGTAACCTCTTCTTGCCCGAGCATCCATGAGCGAACCTAGAACGAATTAGGAAGAAATTTTGGGAAAATGGTGAAGATTATGCTCTCCAAAAGTCGCCTTTCCCTCTCTGTTTTTCAGCCTGAACTTCAAAAAATGAAGCAGACCATCCGTATGGCTGCTATTTTGAAAAAGAAGGAGACGCCTCCTTAAGCCGTACGGCTGGTTTGGGCGAGAGGAAATCTCAGCCCACAATTTACACTTTGGCCCCTGGCGCCTTGAGCATGGTTCCCCCTAGGTTTCTGAAATATGACTTAGGCCCCTCCCCCTTGGAAAATGTCCAGAATGCCCCTTTCGGCTCGTGAACCTAGAAAAATTAGGTTCCCCCTAAAAATGTGTCCGGGCAGTCCATAGATGGACGTAAGACCAGCTTTGTGAAATTGACCCGGCCGTGTTTTGTAAGCCCGAGTCAAGAATGTGAACCTTGTGAAATTGACCCAGCCGTGTTTCGTAAGCCCGAGTCAAGAATTTGAACCTTGTGAAATTGACTCGGCCGTGTTTCGTAAGCCCGAGTCAAGAATGTGAACCTTGTGAAATTGACCCGGCCGTGTTTCGTAAGCCCGAGTCAAGAATGTGAACCTTGTGAAATTGACCCGGCCGTGTTTCGTAAGCCCGAGTCAAGAATGTGAACCTTGTGAAATTGACCCGGCCGTGTTTCGTAAGCCCGAGTCAAGAATGTGAACCTTGTGAAATTGACCCGGCCGTGTTTCGTAAGCCCGAGTCAAGAATGTAAACCTTGTGAAATTGACGCGGCCGTGTTTCGTAAGCCCGAGTCAAGAATGTGAACCTTGTGAAATTGACCCGGCCGTGTTTCGTAAGCTCGAGTCAAGAATGTGAACCTTGTGAAATTGACCGGCCGTGTTTCGTAAGCCCGAGTCAAGAATGTGAACCTTGTGAAATTGACTCGGCCGTGTTTCGTAAGCCCAGGTTAAGAATGTGAAATTAGCCCGGCCGTACTTCGTAAGCCCAGGTTAAGAATGTGAAATTAGCCCGGCCGTACTTCGTAAGCCCAGGTTAAGAATGTGAAATTAGCCCGGCCGTGTTTCGTAAGCCTGAGTCAAGAATGTGAACCTTGTGAAATTGACCCGGCCGTACTTCGTAAGCCCAGGTTAAGAATGTGAAATTAGCCTGGCCGTACTTCGTAAGCCCAGGTTAAGAATGTGAAATTAGCCCGACCATACTTCGTAAGCCCAGGTTAAGAATGTGAAATTAGCCCGGCCGTACTTCGTAAGCCCAGGTTAAGATTATGAAATTAGCCCGGCCGTACTTCGTAAGCCCAGGTTAAGAGTGTGAATTTAGCCCGGCCGTACTTCGTAAGCCCAGGTTAAGAGTGCGAATTTAACCCGGCCGTACTTCGTAAGCCCAGGTTAAGAATGCGAATTTAGCAAGTTAACGTGGCCGTTCTTCGTAAGTCTAGTTGAAAATATGAAAAAATGTCTTTTTGGCCGTCCGGCGTGACGTAAGACCATTAAGTGTGGTGAGATGTGTCCTTTGGCTGTCTGGTGTGACGTAAGACCATTAGGTTTTGTGAGACTGTGTCCTTTGGCAGTCCGGAATGACATAAGTCCATTAGGCTCCGTGAGATCCGTCCTTGGCCGTCCGACGTGACGTAAGGCCATTGGATTTTGTTGACCCGGTCATACTTCGTAAGTCCAGGGTAGAAAGTGAAATCGTGAAAGTCCCGGCCGTACCTCATAAGCCCAGGATGAAAGTTAAGATGTTATCGCCTAGGCAGCCCTTGGTAGGGCGTAAGACCAGTATAGTCATGATTAGGTTAGGAAAACCTTTGTCCCCGAGAATGGCCAGGTTAGAGAAAACCTATCAATATGTCCCGACAGTCCTTAATCTGATGTAAGACCAGTTACCCTCAAGTCGACCCTCTCCGATAGAGCCAAGTCGATCGAATCTAGCCTCTGAGCCATGACCATCATTTGAGCCTCTGAGCCATGCCAACCCCGTTTAGTCAACCCCCTCCGAATAGGGCCAAGTTGACCAAGCCCGGCCTTTGAGCCATGCCTGTTTAGGAAAGGATGAATGGATATCCACCTAAGGCCCATAGGTTTGAGTAGCCTTAAAATCTCTCACCCGAACTACGTTAGGCTTGATTCCCTCGAATAGGGATACGTAGGAATCCTATACCTCTAGGTCCAGCCATAGAAAAAATCGGCTATGCCGTCCTCCCATCAAAATGGGATGCTTATAGGTTTGAGTAGCCTTAGAATCTCTCACCCAAATTGGCTATGCCGTCCTCCCATCAGATTGGGATGCTTATTTTGTCGACAACCCCGCTTTCTCCAAAAGCGACGTTGCCGAGGGGCTCTGTAAGTACCCCAATCTGAAAATGACCTACTTAGAGGAATTCTTGGTACCATTCAGGGATAAACCAATGGGCCAGGACCTCACTAGGATGAACTTGATATTCCATGACTGAACTGGAATTAAACTTAGAAAAATCGAGAAGCTCACCAAGTCGAGTCGTACGGATGGTTTGGGTACTTGGGGTCCCTAGCCGTACGGCTGGTTTGGGTGCCCTCACTCCCTATAAATTGAACCCCATGCTGATCATTTCAAGGGGGAAAAAAACGTTTGTGAGTTGAAACTCTGCCAGTTTGAGAGCAGAAAGTGAGTAATATACACCATTGAGTGATTAGAGAAGAAGATAGGCCATAACCATAATAGGTGAGGCCTCCTTCTCCCCATCTTCTTCTTCATCTCAAACTCTTTTTATCTTTGTTAATATTACATGTTTATCTTGCATTACTTCTTCTTGTTCTTGCAAAGTCTTGTCCATTTTAAGCACTTTATATTTCTTGCAAGTCTTGTCCATCTCAAGCACTATATCTACATATTATACAAGTCTTGGCCTTTCCAAGCTATATATATTTTATGATTATATATGTATATGATCAAAATCATGAGGTGATTCAAGGTGCCCTTCACACCTAGTGTGTGATTTATGGGATAAAACCTAGGATGATCATAATTTGTTACATTTCATATTGATGTTATTCTTGTTTGGCCATAAGAGTCATGATTGGGTGATAAAGTTTCAATCTTTATCATCCCAACCATGGCCTAGCCATAAATCACCAAATTTGGGACATAAAGATTTGATCTTTATATTATATTTGTGTCCCTAAAGGTTTAATCTTGTGTAATAAGTCCATTTTGGTGGTAAAGTTGCAATCTTTATCCACCAAATGGTCATTTTGGTTTGAATGTCATGTTCATCAACTTTTCATAAATTTCTCAAACGATTGCCTTTGATCACACCCAAATCTTTGTTTTTGGGGTTCCTTTGATGATCAAGGTGCATAGGAATGAACTCTTCAAGGTTTTGTTGTTAATCATAAACTGGAAATCAGCATTCCAGTCCAGTTTCAGCAAAGATCAGCAAAGATCCTCCGTTTTGACTGAAACTGGACTGTCTTTCTGATAAACTGTAAAAATGCCATGGGGAGCCCTCCCCATCCGTACGGCTACTTTGGCCGGGGAAGGCATCTTCCATTTTTCTCCTTTTCTGACCAAAAAGTTTGCATAATAAACCCTTTTTGTTAAATAACTAACTGGATTTGCTAAGCAGTCAGTTTCTCCCCTTTTAAAATACACACACACACATGCACTTTCGTTAACTAATACAAGGGAGACTCGGCTTTGCCCAAAGCGGCTTGGGTGATGCGAAACTCTTCCCAAGACGTAACTTGACCTCCGAACTAAGAGAATCTCTAACCTTTTCTTTTGTTGGGTTAAATAATTAACGAAAGTGGCGACTTCGTTATCTTTGGCGTGTTAACCGTGTTTGGCGTTTCGCCCCCAAAACCCGTCGCGTTTCCGCGCGTGCGGGGTGGGATCCTTACAGCGTGGGAAATGAAGCAAACGTTACTGCATTAGCTGTAGGAACATATGATGTCATTTTACCTAGCGGATTAATTCTTGTTTTGAACAATTGTTATTACGTTTCGGATTTGAGTAGAAATATTATTTCAGTTTCTTGTTTGGATAATGAAGGTTATAGTTTTCTTATTAAAAATAAGAAGTTTTATGTTTATTTAAATGATATGCTTTATTGTACTGCATGTTCATTTAATGGCCTTTATGTTCTTGATGTTGGGAATGGAAATAATGAGAATATTTATAATGTGAATAAGAAATCCAAACCTAATGATGTAAATCATACTTATTAGTGGCATTGCCGTCTTGGTCATATTAATGAGAAGCGTATCTCAAAACTCCATGGGGACGGACTATTAGATTCACATGATTTTGAATCATATGAAACTTGTGAGTCCTGTTTACTTGGAAAGATGACAACGACACCTTTTACTAAGAGTAGTGAAAGGGCTAGTGACTTATTGGGAATCATACATACTGATGTGTGCGGACCAATGAGCAGCAGTGCTAGGGGTGGATATCAATACTTCATAACATTCACTGATGATTTTAGTAGATATGGCTATGTCTACTTAATGAAACACAAAAGTGAATCTTTTGAGATATTTCAAAATGAAGTACATAATCAACTTGGCAAAACTATTAAAGCACTTCGATCTGATAGTGGTGGAGAATATTTTAGCCAAGAATTTGACAATCATCTTAAAGATTGTGGAATTGTTTCACAATTAACTCCACCTGGAACACCACAATGGAATGGTGTGTCGGAGCGGAGAAATATGACTTTATTAGATATGGTCCGCTCCATGATAAGTCAAGTTGATCTTCCTTTATCCTTTTGGGGACATGCACTAGAAACTAGTTCTCTCACACTAACTAATGTTTCAACAAAATCTGTTCCAAAGACACCATATGAGATGTGGAAAGGAAAGAAGCCTAATCTTTCTTTTATGAAGATTTGGGGTTGTGAGGCATATGTCAAGAGGCTCATCTCTGACAAACTCGCACACAAGTCTGATAAATGTATTTTCGTGGGATATCCTAAGGAAACTAAAGGATACTATTTTTACAACCGCGCGGACAACAAAGTGTTTGTTGCACGAGATGGTGCTTTTCAAGAGAAAGAGTTTCTCTCTAAAAGAACTAGTGGGAGTAAAATTAGTCTTCAAGAGGTTCAAGAACATGAAAATTACATGGAACCGATTGTTGGATCTGATCAAGTTTCACAAGGAGTTGTGGAACCTAATCAGAATACTCATGTTCCTCGCAGAACTGGTAGGGTGCGATCCGAACCTGAGAGATATGGATTTCTCATGATGGATAGCAATGAAGTGGAAGTCATAGTTGATGACGAACCTACTTCCTATCAAGAAGCGATGTCCGCTCCTGATTCAGACAAATGGCTTGGAGCCATGGAATCTGAAATTAAGTCCATAATTGATGCGCCCGAAGGTGTAAAAACCATAGGATGCAAGTGGGTTTTCAAAAAGAAAACTGACATGGATGGAAAGGTGCATACTTATAAAGCTAGACTTGTAGAGAAAGGCTATAGGCAGATTCATGGTATTGACTATGATGAAACTATTGGTAGTGGTGCCCTAGGCACGTTTAATAAACGTTGTAATTGTTATCATTTATTTCATATCAATAAAGAGATGTTTTGATTATTATTGTTGTTCATGTTTACTTATAATAATCCCCGTCCTTAGTACTTGTTAAGCACTAGTATAAAGGCTAAATGATCATGGGATGATCATGTTAGATTTATGGGTACTTGTTTGGAACAAGGTACTGGACATGACCCGCTGTATGAGATTTATGTCATGGTCTATGTCGAACATATATCTCATATTAGTTATGTCATTTGAATCATTAGACATGAAGTTATTATAGTCTTCCACTTGATGAACATTGTGTTTGACATATTCAAACGCTACCTTAACACGGTAGTTATAAAGGGTATGATTGGCATAATCGGATTCCCGTTGGGAAGAATAATAAGCAAAATGGATTTGTCCCTCCACGGAGAGATGTCAAGCTTGGGCCCCTCGAAGGAATGATGTTGATGAAATGTTCGGCCGGACTCAAATGGATTGATTGGATCAATAGCATTTGAATTATCGACATATTCGGAATCGAGAAAGTATTGAACAAAACAAGTTGACTGTTTAAACATGACTTGTGTTCAATGACATCGTGGACAAAGGGATTGTGACATATTCTAAAGGAATGCGAACTTGTATCTAGTTATACTATTTGGGTAGGTATGACGGTTTGCTAGAACCTAATCATATCTTATGGGATCATGTTTGAGCCCATTGCCAACTTAGTATAATCCTAGAGGGTCACACACAATAGAACGAATCTTAAATAAAAGGACTATATTGGCATTTAGGGTCGGAGGACCTCCAAGGAATTTCTGGAAATATTCTGGGCCTCCTGGTCAACCAAGCGGGCGCTGGGGTTGGACCAGGCGGGCGCCTGAATGAAGTCTGGAAGACCTGGACCTTCTGTTCAAATTCAAGCGGGCGCCTGGTCCCTTGCAGGCGGGCGCCTGGTCCCTTGCAGGCGGGCGCCTGGTGCTGCCGACAGGAAAATTCCTAATTCGATTAGGAAAGGTTTTTGGCACAAGTTACCTATTTGGAATAGGTCTTAATTGTGTATAAAAACCCCAATTCGGCCAGACCATATTGACAAGTGCTTTTGTGAGTCTCAAAGAGTTTGAGAGAGAATTTATTTTGTTCTAAGATATCCTTGATTGAGGAACAAAATAATTCACAAATAAATCCCATATAGTTCTTTATTATATTGTGAAAGTGTGTTTCATAATATTTGGTCTAGAAACCAAGATCAAAGAAGCTCCTTTGATATTCGTTCGAAGTGTGGATACCGCTAGAGGGTGAAAATCATCATCTTCAAAGTTCGTGTTCAAGCTTTGTGATTGTGATCAAGTTTTCAAATCTCCACCAAAGACCAAGAGAAAATTTTGATAGCCATCAAGGGTTAGTTTTATCCTATATTCATGTTGTTGTATTTGATTTAATCATATGAACGGATCCATGGGTTTGGGTTTCTTAAAAAAATTAATTGCTAAATTCCGATGCGCATGTTACTTGGAAACCCAACAGTGGTATCAGAGCCCTGTTCATGTTGATTAATTCAATACTTGGATCATGTTATGTGTATATATATTGTTTATGTGCCTTGCATGATATGAATATTGGAATATATGATGCTTAGGTGTTTTGTGATTTTATGTGGTTTATTATTTTGCAACTTTAATCGCACGATTCAATCGCAATAAAAATTATGGTGGATTCTGAATTATTTCGATTATTGATTTTGATTGGATCAAAGTTTTAATAATCAAGGAAAAATAATTTTGAGACAAAATTTTCGAACTTTAAAATTCTATACTATTCTGGCCATTCAAGCGGGCGCCTGGTCCTTTGCAGGCGGGCGCTCGGTGGTCAAAATTTGTTCTGATTTTGGTTAAAATCTGAATATGGAATTTTCGATAAATTCGACAAAACCAGTAACAGAACCAGTCCAGACTTGTTGATCTGGAATGGGTTTTGGGTAGTTGGTTTGTGTGTGGATTTCGGGGTTTGATTTTCCTATTTGTTTTAGTCTTGTGATTCTAAGATTGGTTCAAGGTTTGGATGGCTAATCTGCGTTCATCGAGATTGTGTTTCCCAAACTTGATCGCAATCAAAGTTTCAAAGATAAAACGAAGTTAGAATTATGAAGAGTTCATAATTGCTAAAATTGAGAAACAAAGTTCTTGATTCAATGATTGGAGATCCATGTGGAATTGTGAATGCAATTGGCCTACCTTCATCGAGACCATCTATTGCTTAGTTTCGGCCACATGGACTACTTTCTTGGTTTCTTGAATTAGTGCGGGATTGTGGTTGCCTAATGGCTTAGTTCGACCGCACTTCTTGTTGTCTTGATTTGGAGATAATAACCAAAGTTGAATTAGTCTCATCCTCATAATTATAGAGAAACTAATGACACATAAATATCATGCTTAAATTAATGGGATTAATTTAGTGGCTAAACTTGATGTGTAACATGTTTATATTATGTGCTCATAAATGTGTTATATGCTATATGTGATGAACCTTCAAAGAAAGTTTTAAGTCCTTCTTTGCCATGCCATGATTAAAACACTTGTTTATATATGGGTGATTTTGATGTGGGTTCGCCTCCGCGAAGTGCATTGATTTTATTCATGTATGAGCAAGATGAGGTTCATTAATTTAATGTGGGCTTGCCTCCGCAAGGTGCATTAAATTGAATGGTTCCTATGCGTTTAAAATGGTTGGACTTAATTAGGCGTCAAAACAGTTTTGGGCCTAGGCAAAAGATGAGATTAAACATGCTTTTTGAAATTGGATTTCTCAAAGAATCTCATAAAAGGATCTAAGAATCATATGGGATATGATTGACATGATTGTCTACCTAATTAATTTAGTTTTTGAGCGGTCCGCCTCCGTGGACTCAAAAGTTAAATTAAAGATGGATCTTAGCCCAATTAAATTATATTATACATTGGATGTATATGAAGGTTATATAATTTAATGGGAGTATTTTGTTTAAAATACATTATTTATCTCTTTAATGAAAATCGGTACTTATTAAATTTTGGAAATTTTGCATATTTGTAGATAATGACTAATAACACTCAATCAATGTCGTTGCGATCGATCCTTGAGAAGGATAAGCTCGAAGAGAATGGTACTAACTTTATGGATTGGATCCGTAGCATAAGAATCGTTCTTAGGCAAGAAGATAAGTTGTACATTCTCGATGGGCCTCTTCCTGCTGAACCACCGCCTACTGCCCCTAGGGTAGAAAGAGACAATTACAAGAAACATCGTAATGATTCTAGAGATGTAAGTTGTCTCATGCTTGCTGCTATGTGTTCAAAACTCCAACAAAGTTTGGAACATTGGGAAGCCTATGAGATAGGCGTGGAGTTGAGAACCATGTTTCAAGAGCAAGCTAGGCAAGAGAGGTACAAGACCATTGTTGCATTCACTACTAGTAAAATGAATGAAGGGCAACAAGTGAGTCCTCACTTTCTTAAAATGAAAGGTTATGTAGAGCACCTTGAGAAACTTGGCTATCCAATCCCATTGGAGCTAGCCACGGATCTCATTCTTAATTCATTGCCTAAAAGTTATAATCAGTTTGTGATGAATTATAACATGCATGGAATGGATAAGAATCTCTCTGAGTTGCATGGGATGCTCAAAACTGCAGAGATGAAAATTGTGGAGAAAGGTTCTCCCGTGCTCTTGGTTCATGATGGGAAGAAGGCTAGTGCCAAAGGAAAGGGTAAGAAAGTTGTCAAACCCAAAATAAGCAAGGCAAAGGTTGCCAAGGTTTCTGAGGAAAAACCTGATTCACAAAAGGATGCAATCTGTTTCCATTGTCAAGAAATTGGTCATTGGAAACGTAATTGCAAGGCTTTCTTGGAAGAGCAAAAGAAGAAGAAGGGCAGCAAGGCTGCGTCGACTTCAGGTATCTATATGATAGATATTCTCCTTTCTACCACTGATTCTTGGGTATTGGATATCGGATGTGGTTCTCACATTTGTCTAAATGTGCAGGGACTAAAGAATAGGAGACTGCTTAAAGAAGGTGAAGTAGATCTACGCGTGGGGAATGGAGCAAGAGTTGCTGCATTAGCCGTAGGGACTTATGAAGTCATTTTACCTTCCGGATTAATTCTTGTTTTGAACAATTGTTATTATGTTCTGGATTTAAGCAGAAATATTATTTCAATTTCTTGTTTGGATAATGAAGGTTTTAAGTTTCTTATTGAGAATAAGAAATTTTCTATTTATTTAAATGATGTGCTTTATGGTATTGCTAATTCATTTAATGGCCTTTATATCTTGGATGTCAAGAATGAAAATAATGACAATGTCTATCATGTAAATAAGAAATCTAAACCTAGTGATCTAAATCATACTTATTTGTGGCATTGCCGTCTTGGTCATATTAATGAGAAGCGTATCTCAAAACTCCATGGGGACGGACTTTTAGGTTCATGTGACATCGAGTCATATGACACTTGTGAGTCGTGTCTTCTTGGAAAAATGACTAAGACACCTTTTACCAAGTTGGGTGAAAGGGCAAGCGACTTATTGGGGTTGATACATTCCAATGTATGTGGACCATTAAGTAGCAATGCTAGGGGAGGATTTCAATACTTCATAACCTTCACTGATGATTATAGTAGATTTGGGTATGTTTACCTAATGAAACATAAAAGTGAAGCATTTGAGATATTTAGAATATTTCAAAATAAAGTAGAAAAACAACTTGGCAAAAGTATTAAGGCACTTCGATCGGATCGAGGTGGAGAATACTTGAGTCAAGAATTTGATGATCATCTAAAGAATTGTGGAATAGTTTCACAATTGACTCCACCCGGAACACCACAATGGAATGGTGTGTCCGAGAGGAGGAATCGGACATTGTTAGACATGGTTCGATCAATGATGAGTCAAGTTGATCTTCCAATATCCTTTTGGGGTTACGCCTTAGAAACCGCTGCTTTCACACTAAATCGTGTTCC
Organism: Campanula takesimana; assembly: GCA_026119855.1. Classification (NCBI taxonomy): domain Eukaryota; kingdom Viridiplantae; phylum Streptophyta; class Magnoliopsida; order Asterales; family Campanulaceae; genus Campanula; species Campanula takesimana. Next base: position 877,127 of record JAOWBW010000464.1, read on the forward strand.
AACTAAATCGGTTCAAAAGACTCCATATGAGATGTGGAGCGGAAAGAAGCCTTGTTTATCTTTCATGAAGATTTGGGGTTGTGAAGCTTTTGTCAAAAGACTTGTCTCAGACAAACTTGCACACAAATCTGATAAATGTATTTTCATGGGATATCCTAAGGAAACTAGAGGATATTACTTTTACAACCGTGAGGACAACAAAGTGTTTGTTGCCCGAACTGATGTCTTTCTAGAGAAAGAGTTTCTCTCCAAAGAAATCAGTGGGAGTAAAATAAATCTTGAAGAAATTCGAGACCCAAAAAATAACATTGAACCAATAGTGGAACAAGAACAAGAACCACAAGGAGTTGTGGAACCTGTTCAAAATACACAAGCAACTCGCAGATCTAGTAGGTTACGATCCGAGCCCGAGAGATATGGATTTCTCGTAACGGATAGTAATGAGGTGGAAATCATTGAGAATGATGAACCGTCAACCTACCAAGAGGCGATGTCTTCTCCTGATTCGGATAAGTGGATTGGAGCCATGGAATCCGAATTGCAATCCATGCAAGACAATCAAGTTTGGAATTTGATTGATGCACCCGAAGGTGTAAAAACCATAGGATGCAAATGGGTCTTCAAGAAGAAGACTGACATGGATGGGAAGGTGCGTACTTACAAAGCTAGACTTGTAGCGAAAGGTTATAGGCAAGTTCATGGTATTGACTATGATGAGACCTTTTCACCCGTAGCAATGATCAAGTCTATAAGAATTTTGCTTGCCATTGCCGCATATCATGACTATGAAATATGGCAGATGGACGTCAAAACCGCTTTCCTGAATCGAAAACTCCAAGAGGATGTGTATATGACACAACCAGAAGGTTTTGAACAAGATTCTAAGGTATGCAAATTGCAGAGATCCATCTATGGATTGAAGCAAGCTTCTAGGAGTTGGAATCTCCGTTTTGATGAATCGATCAAAGAGTTTGGTTTCATCAAGAACGAAGATGAGCCTTGTGTATACAAGAAGATTAGTGGGAGCATAGTGCTATTCCTTATTTTATAGGTGGATGACATATTGCTCATTGGAAACGACATTCCTACACTTCATTCTGTGAAGACTTGGTTAGGAAAGTGTTTTGCAATGAAAGATATGGGTGAAGCCGCATATATACTTGGCATTAAGATCTATAGAGATAGATCAAGGAGGCTACTTGGTTTAAGCCAAAGTACATACATTGACAAGGTCATTAGAAGATTCCGTAAGGAAAACTCTAAAAGAGGCACCTTGCCCGTGTTACATGGAATTTCTCTAAGCAAGACTCAATGTCCTAAGACAAACGATGAGCGTGAGAAAATGAATGATGTTCCATATGCTTCGGCAATTGGGTCCATCATGTATGCCATGATTTGTACTAGGCCGGATGTATCTTATGCTTTGAGCATGACAAGTAGATACCAATCCGACCCTGGCGAAAATCACTGGATAGCTGTAAAAGCGATTCTTAAGTACTTGAGAAGAACTAAAGACTCGTTTTTGGTCGATGGAGGAATGGAAGATGATCTCGTTGTAAATGCTTACACGGATGCAAGCTTCCAAACTGACAAAGATGATAGCCGATCGCAATCGGGTTTTGTGTTTATGTTAAATGGTGGAGCTGTAAGCTGGAAGAGTTCCAAGCAAAGTACAACCGCTGATTCTAGAACAGAAGCTGAGTATATTGCTGCATCGGATGCTGCAAAGGAAGCTGTTTGGATTAAGAAGTTCATAACTGAACTTGAAGTGGTTCCTAGTATTGCTAATCCAATAGACCTTTATTGCGACAATAATGGTGCTATTGCTCAAGCAAAGGAACCAAGAGCACATCAAAAATCCAAACATATACTTAGGCGTTTTCATATCATTCGAGAGATCGTTGATAGGGGAGACGTAAATATATGCAGAGTACCTACTGATGACAATGTTGCGGACCCGCTAACAAAGGGACTTCCACAAGCTAAACATGATGGTCATGTTAGGTCCATGGGTATTAGATACATGGGAGATTGGGCCTAGGGCAAGTGGGAGATTATTGGTAGTGGTGCCCTAGGCACGTTTAATAAACGTTGTAATTGTTATCATTTATTTCATATCAATAAAGAGATGTTTTGATTATTATTGTTGTTCATGTTTACTTATAATAATCCCCGTCCCTAGTACTTGTTAAGCACTAGTATAAAGGCTAAATGATCATGGGATGATCATGTTAGATTTATGGGTACTTGTTTGGAACAAGGTACTGGACATGACCCGCTGTATGAGATTTATGTCATGGTCTATGTCGAACATATATCTCATATTAGTTATGTCATTTGAATCCTTAGACATGAAGTTATTATAGTCTTCCACTTGATGAACATTGTGTTTGACATATTCAAACGCTACCTTAACACGGTAGTTATAAAGGGTATGATTGGCATAATCGGATTCCCATTGGGAAGAATAATAAGCTAAATGGATTTGTCCCTCCACGGAGAGATGTCAAGCTTGGGCCCCTCGAAGGAATGATGTTGATGAAATGTTCGGCCGGACTCAAATGGATTGATTGGATCAATAGTATTTGAATTATCAACATATTCGGAATCGAGAAAGTATTGAACAAAACAAGTTGACTGTTTAAACATGACTTGTGTTCAATAACATCGTGGACAAAGGGATTGTGACATATTCTAAAGGAATGCGAACTTGTATCTAGTTATACTATTTGGGTAGGTATGACGGTTTGCTAGAACCTAATAATATCTTATGGGATCATGTTTGAGCCTATTGCCAACTTAGTATAATCCTAGAGGGTCACACACAATAGAACGAATCTTAAATAAAAGGACTATATTGGCATTTAGGGTCGGAGGACCTCCAAGGAATTTCTGGAAATATTTTGGGCCTCCTGGTCAACCAAGCGGGCGCTTGGGTTGGACCAGGCGGGTGCCTGAATGAAGTCTGGAAGACCTGGACCTTCTGTTCAAATTCAAGCGGGCGCCTGGTCCCTTGCAGGCGGGCGCCTGGTCCCTTGCAGGCGGGCGCCTGGTGCTGCCGACAGGAAAATTCCTAATTCGATTAGGAAAGGTTTTTGGCACAAGTTACCTATTTGGAATAGGTCTTAATTGTGTATAAAAACCCCAATTCGGCCAGACCATATTGACAAGTGCTTTTGTGAGTCTCAAAGAGTTTGAGAGAGAATTTATTTTGTTCTAAGATATCCTTGATTGAGGAACAAAATAATTCACAAATAAATCCCATATAGTTCTTTATTATATTGTGAAAGTGTGTTTCATAATATTTGGTCTAGAAACCAAGATCAAAGAAGCTCCTTTGATATTCGTTCGAAGTGTGGATACCGCTAGAGGGTGAAAATCATCATCTTCAAAGTTCGTGTTCAAGCTTTGTGATCGTGATCAAGTTTTCAAATCTCCACCAAAGACCAAGAGAAAATTTTGATAGCCATCAAGGGTTAGTTTTATCCTATATTCATGTTGTTGTATTTGATTTAATCATATGAACGGATCCATGTGTTTGGGTTTCTTAAAAAATTTAATTGCTAAATTCCGCTGCGCATGTTACTTGGAAACCCAACAGAAACCTTTTTCCCCGTAGCAATGATCAAGTCTATAAGAATTTTACTTGCCATAGCTGCATATTTTGACTATGAGATATGGCAAATGGATGTCAAAACAGCGTTCCTTAATGGGAACTTACTTGAGGATGTTTATATGACACAACCTGAAGGTTTTGTAAATCAAGAAAATTCTAACTAAGTATGCAAGTTGCAGAGATCCATCTATGGATTGAAGCAAGCCTCTAGGAGTTGGAATCTTCGATTTGATGAATAGGTCAAAGAGTTTGGCTTCATCAAGAACGAAGATGAACCTTGTGTATACAAGAACATTAGTGGGAGCGTAGTATTATTTCTAGTACTATATGTTGATGACATATTGCTCATTGGAAACGACATTCCTGCACTACAGTCTGTAAAGACTTGGTTAGGAAAGTGTTTCTCAATGAAAGATATGGGAGAATTCGCTTATATCCTTGGCATAAAGATCTATCGTGATAGATCTAAGAAATTGATTGGTTTAAGTCAAGATACATATATTAACAAAGTTCTTAAGAGATTCCGCATGGAAAACTCTAAAAGAGGAAATTTGCCAGTAGGTCATGGCATAACTCTAAGCAAGAATCAGTGTCCTAAGACAACTGATGAGCGTGAGAGAATGATTGGAATCCCATATGCTTCCACTATTGGATCCATCATGTATGCCATGATATGTACTAGACCCGATGTCTCATATTCTTTGAGCATGATGAGCAGATACTAATCAGATCCTGGTGAAAGTCATTGGATTGCAGTCAAGACGATTCTTAAGTACATGAGAAGGACTAAAGATTCGTTCTTGGTGTATGGAGGTATGGAAGATGATCTTGTTGTAAGTGGTTATATAGATGCAAGCTTCCAAACCGACAAGGATGATTCAAGATCATAATCTGGATTTGTATTTGTGCTTAATGGAGGTGCGGTTAGCTGGAAGAGTTCTAAGCAAAGTACAGTAGCAGATTCTACAACTGAAGCTAAGTATATTGCTGCATCCGATGCTGCAAAAGAGGCTGTTTGGATCAAGAAGTTCATTGGTGAACTAGAGGTGGTTCCTAGCATTGCTAATACAATAGACCTTTAGGCCTCGTTTGGCACATGGGAATGTGTGTGTGGGAATGGGCATATGATAACTGGGTATCATATTCCTAGGAATAATGAAATTATATATTCCCATTCCCATGTTTGGCATGTGCTTAAGTTTAAGTCAAGAAATGGATATGAAATTACCATTCCTATGTTTGTTTTGCTTTTTTAACTATCTGGTAAACGAATTTCCATTTAACAAAATATGATGTAATATTTAAAAGTTTCTTTCTTTTTTTCACTAACTTATGTATCTTCAAGCCTATTTTTATCAAACAAAGAATTATAGTTGATAACTTATAAAATTTCATCAATAAATCCCACTCAATTTCAATAGTTAGTCACATGTGATAATAAATAAGATAGTATTAAAGTAGAATCAAACTAATAATTTAATGAAATATTAAATTTATTTCAATCCAAATCTGAGAATCATAATACTAATCTCAAATTACTTATTGAACAACTGAAAGAAAAAAAAAACATTATCAAAATCCACAATAACAAGTAAATTAAACAAAAATAAAAATAAATTCAAAGAGATAGCAGGCCTTCAATGAAGTAATTTAGTTTGCTTTTTCAAGCAAACTCATCAACCACGGTTTCTTGAAATAACTTGGAAGGGAGAACAAGTAGTCAACCTTATGGGAGTCAGCAACTATTATCTCTCCAGCTTTAATACGGTCCATGTCAGTTAGATCAGGAATACTTTGAATCTCATCAAAGACCTTCATCCTTCGTTCGGCGGCCTCAGCTTCAAACTGAAAGCAACTAGCAAGCTTTGCTATATTTTCGTTTGCACCTTCATACAAATTTCCGAGCTTGCTTGCTATTTCAGTTAAACAGTCAACCAACTATCATTAGCTCTAACTCTTTTTCTTCGATGTTGATTAGAAGATCCACCAACAACTGGATTAGTTGAAGATTGAGTTATAGGGACAGACACATCAATATCATCAAGCCCATTTTGATTAGTTATGTCATCAATGTTGATAGTCTCATCTCGTTCAATCTCGTCTACTACATCTGCTGCGGTTTCAGCACCTTCCCCAGTTGCTCGATCCTTTCCAAAAACTTGCGCTAGCTCATCATAATAAGGGAAAGGCTTATTGAGCATTCCTTTTGCATTTGAATGACTCTAGTACAATAGAAAACAACATAGTGAGGAACAAGCAATTCACACTGAAAAAAAGGCTTAATTGAAATGAA